>VDFB02168118.1:132662506-132754633 GCA_007258455.2 Sequoia sempervirens | reverse complement strand
TGGTAATATCATAAGCAATAGTTGTGTACAAATGAAAGGACAGGCATGATAAGATCATAAGAATAACATGATAAACATGAAGTTGTAAGTAGGTAGACATGATAAAAATATGATAAGTAAACATTGGCCATGATAAAAATATGCATATATGATGTTCATTTCATATAGAAGACATATAAATTGTTTATCATAAGTAACATAGATTATGAAAACATATGTAAACAAGGAACAAGTGAATAACCAATTTTGGAGTATAGAACAAAATTAGTTATAAAATTCCAGCCAAGCATGTATAGAGGCAAACAAAGAAACATAAGAAAGTGTGAAAAAACCACAACAGAGAAGGAAGTGTAGACAACTATTGGTCACCACCTTAACTTTGTTGTAATCATTCCATTTTCAATGCCCTAGTTGTTGTAAATATGAGTAATTGGTGTTGGCATTGATGTCAACAAGATTGTATTGCCATTGGTGTCAATTGTATGAGAAAAAGATTGTTACAAGAGTGTGAGCAGTTGGTATTGAGTTGTTGTTGTTGTCTCTAATGATGCTTTCATTAGTTGCATTTTGTTGTCACTAGCAAGCTACTGGTGCCAGCCTCTAGTTTTACTTTGACAAGCTTTTGTCTATGGGTGTATGGTTGAGTTGCTATGTTGTAGTTGGCTTGATGGTCATGAGGAAGTACTGAAGATGTTGATGATGTTTCTCTAGTGCTTCATTTCCAAATGCTTTTGAGAAAATTGAATAAAGAGAGGAAACAATGTGTTACAGTAATGTTCTATGTTGCAGAGTAGTGTTCTAATTTTGCTCTGCAGTTCTTCTAGGTTGAAGATCTACTTGTGCGGTTCAAATATGTTGATCGGAGGTGTTCAGAGGTTTTGTATCCAAAACTTGGTGTGCTAGATCATTGTGCAGAGGAAGTTTTGTTCACCAGTGTGAGAACTATATATTGTAGAGGTGTTTGGGAGATATGTATTTTCTCTGCATTTCTCTGCAAAGTGGTTTCATTTTTTGTGGATCTGGAAGGGTGTTGATATGTTTGTATCTTTCTTCTGTTGAATTTTTTTGAGGTTTGGTGCTTTGGAAGTCAATTTGTTGAGTTACGATGTATGGCAGAGTTGTTTGAGTGTATTGGTTGTGTACATTCTTCAAGTGAAAGTTGTTGTGAAGGAATTTGCTTGTTTCCAAGGTGTTTGAGGAATATTCTAGATTGTGTTCAAGTGTTATGTGGTGTTTGTGAGTTGTCTTTGGATTCGAGGAAGCATGTACTCAAATGTTTGATGTTATTAACATAGGTTCGACCGACCTTGGGTGTTTACACTACTTGTGAAGTTGTTTTGATATTTGCGGAAGTGTGTTGTGGTGTGTATAAGTGGATTTAGGTTCTAGCTAGGGTGTGTTGTGGTCTACCTTCATTCCTTTCCACCACGGAAATGTTTTGGTGTAAGTGTTGAGTTGTTGAGGGATGATGAGTTAAATGTGAGAGATGTGAATGATGTGAAGTGCAAAGTTGTAGGGTGTGGATTTGTGAAGTGCAATGCAAGCTTTCATGTGTTAGATTACTAATTGCAGTGAGCAGTAGGTGTCTACAATTCCTCATAAAGATTGCGAAGGTGTTGGTGATGTGATGGATTTCTCTATTACATTGAGATGGATTTCTCACACTCTTCTTTATCTTCTTTTCTATTCTAGCAATGAGCCTTTGGCGGTGAGTATTTCATTCTTTTGGGAAGTTAGCCCTTTGATAGTGAGCCCTATTGTATTTGGTGTTGAAATTACTTTATATTGTGAGCTAATCCTCACCATTTTTTTTCCCATATTGGGTTTTCCACGTAAATCTGGTGTTTCCTTGTGTATAGTGTTGATTTGGCTTTGTTTTTGTTATTTGGTTTCATGATTAATCATTCTAACAGATTAAGGGTTAATTTAATCAATGTGGATTTGAATGTTTGTAATAATTTTGAAGTTTTAAGGTACAATTGATTCCCCCCCCCCCAGTTGTCTTGTGGATTCAACAATTGGTATCAAAACAAGGTCCCTTGGAAGAAAGCTTAACATCTTGAGGTAGATCTAGGATGGCCCACAAGAAAGATGTTCCTATGTTTGATGGATTGGACTATACATTCTAGGAGACAAGGTTGGAAGGTTTTTTGGTTTCTCTTGGATTTGAAATATGGAAGTCAATTAAAAAAGGATATACTATTCCTGCAAATGGTCTAAGGAGTGATGATGAGATCAAGGCCTATGAAAACAATGGTAAAGTAAGTTATGCTCTCTTAAGTGGTCTTGCTAATTCTAAATTGGTGAAAGTTATGAATCTAAAAATTGTTAGAGAAATTTGGGTAAAGTTAGAAAGCATTTATGAAGGAGATGATAAGATCAAGCAATCTTAGATGCAGAATTTGAAGATCATGTTTGAGACCCTTCAAATGTCTGAAGATGAAAACATCACAAGCTACTTGCAAAAGGTGGATGAAGTTGTCAATGGCATCAAAGGCCTGGGTGGAGATCTGAAAGAAGTGGTAAAGAAGGTACTTAGAACTCTTCCTAGGGGGAGAAGTTTGAGCAGTTTTGAAGAGTGAGTGTGTTTCCATCAATGACAAAGGGGGAGATTGTTGAAGATGGGTTATTGGCAACATAAGCATGATGATGTATAGATGATGATGTATGGTGTGGGGAGATTGTTTAAGATTTATGAGCATAGCAGTGTGTGGTGTTTTCATTGATGGCAACCCATTATAGAGATACAGTAATGTTCATTCAATGAAAACCAAATGTTTTACATATTTTCCTAAGTCCTAGTGTACAATTTTCAGTGTTTACTGAACCAATCTTGTGGTTTGCATTGCTCCGCTATTAAGAATATAGTCACACAATTTTGAGGTAATGTTGGTGTGTCTTGGTGTCTAAATCCAAAGATTCAAGTTTGTATGTCTTCTGAAGTCAAAGTTAATGTTGACAAAGTATTGGCTCTGGAAATGACAAAGTTGCAGTGATAGAGTGCATGTTGGAATGCTCTACATTCCATCGCAGATGAATACTTTGCTTTGCGGTTCTAAGAAAGTGTTTGAGGATGTTAGTAGTGTGTATGCTCTATGTGGTAAGTGATTTGGTCATCCACATGTTGAGTTGTGAGTGAACAGTTGCTTCATTTTGTGGTTGCTTCACCAGTAGTGTCGACCTGAAGGTTTGGGGTCATGTGAAGTTAAATTGTGTATGAAGCAAAATCATGGGAGTGATTATAGGTCATGTTGACCTATTTTGATGGTGTACACACCTTGGTTCTTGCCATAAGGTGTATGTGTTGGTGTTTTGGGTTGGCAGGTTATGAACATGCACGGTACATCTACTTAGGCCAACCTAATTGATGTTTTTGTTAGCTGTGGTATATATACAAGGTCAATTCCTTGTGTGGAAATGTGGTATGAAGCAATAGTGTGTGTGTATGTGAGAGATTTAGTGAAGAAAGAAGTGTGAATTGTAGTTGTGATGAAGTATGAAGTGTGTTAAGTCAATTTTTTGAGATTTAGTGGAACTGTATCTTCAGCATATGTTAGATGCATTTTTAGCAGTTTATCATTGGTAGTGAGCCACCCTTTCTTCTATTCTTTATATTCTAGGTAGTGAGCCCTTTGGCAATGAGTCATTCTTCTTTTAGACAGTGAGTCCACAATTCTATATCAAACATTGTAACCAATTGTAATATATTGTGAGCTAATCCTCACTTTGGGTTTTCCCTTTCAAGGGTCTTCCACGTAAACCTAGTGTTCTTGATGTGGTGCATGTTTTATATGTTCCTTTCATTTACTACAAGTTAAGTATGATGCTTTGAAAGATTGTTTGAATTGAAAAAGCTAATGAGTTCCAGTGAATACTTTAAAGGATGTGGTACCTAAAAATGGATGGTTCACTTGGATTAATCAGAGAGAGGATTTCTCAAGGATTTCTGAAAGACTTGATAGGTTCCTACTTAATGGGGAGCGGGAGACTCGGGTGGCAGCACATGAAACTTCAATTCTTCCCCTCATTGGCTCAAATCATTATCTAGTTCAATTTCAAATCCTAGACAGTGGATCCCCCACATGGTGCCCATTCAAATTTGAGAATATGTGGCTAAGAGTGGATGGCTTCAAAGAAATGGTAAGATGCTGGTGGAAGGAAGTGAGTTTTGGAATCATACATGGATGTACCAGTTGAACAAAAGATTGAGTTATGTGAAAAATAAGTTGAAAGAATGGAATAAGTTGCATTTCAAGAATATTTTTGAGGAGAGAGTTGAAAAAGAGTTGGAAGAGCTAAACTTAAGAATCATAAGCAAAGGAATGTGTGCAGAAGATTTTGCAAAAGAGAAGACCTTGAAACTTGAATTGGAGGAACTCCTAGCAAGGGAAGAATGCTTTTGGAGACAAAAGTCTAGGACAACATAGCTCAAAGAAAGAGTCAGGAATACCAAATACTTCCATCAAACGGCGATGGTAAATAGAACTAGGAATAGGATAATAGAAATTAAAAAAGGGGATGGCACAATGGTGAGTACAAAGGATGAGGTCAGCAATGAAGCAGTGCACTTCTTTGAAAATTTGTTGGACAAGGAGACTAATGTGAATTTAGAAGAAAGGAGGAAAATCATGGAAACCATCCACCTAATCATCAATCAGGAGCAGAATGAGAGAATATACAAAGTAGTAACAATTGAGGAAGTAAAGAAAGTGACATTTCAATTTTTCCTAGATAAGGCCCCTGGCCCAAATGGGTTCATGAATACATTTTGCCAATTCTGTTGGGATATAGTTGGCGAGAATTTGTGGAGGGTGGTGGATGAATCAAGGAGGAAGACTACTATATTAGGGGCTTTGAATCACACATTTATTACATTAATCCCCAAGAAAAACGACGAGGTGGAAATGGGGGACTACCAGCCCATATCACTATGCAATACGGTGTACAAAATCATAATGAAGGTGATGGAAAACAAGCTAAAAGAAGTGCTACCAAAGATAATTTTTGTAGAACAAATTGGCTTCTCCCTAGGTCATTTGATAGTGGAAGGTATCATTATTGCTCATGAGGCACTGCATACAAAAAGAAAGGCAAGATCACCAAGCGTGATACTTAAACTAGACATCCTAAAAGCATACAACATGGTGGATAGACGATTTCTGCTTGAAGTAATGGGAAAGTTTGGATTCAATAGAAATTGGATTGATTGGGTAAGTTGTTGCATTGGCTCGCCAAGATTCTCTATACTAGTAAATGGCACGCTGCAAGGCTTTTCCAACACCATGAGGGGTATTCACCAAGGCAACCCAATCTCACCTTTTATTTTCATAATCATGGTTGAAGTGCTTGGAAGGTACATAACAAAATTAAGAATGGATGGCAGGTGGAAAGCATGAAAATTGCTCAAGGATTTGAACCGGTGTCGCCTCAACAATTTGCTGATGACACAATCCTTTTTGGGGAAGCACAAAGACAAGAGGCAAGGGTGATAAGAAAAGCTTTGGATATGTGTTACAGAGCATCTGGATAGGAAATAAGCTAGGGGAAGTCGGAAGTTTTCTTCTTAAACACTCATATTGGTCTCCAAAGGGACATAACTCATGTTTTGGTCTTCTCCTTGCCAATCTGTCAGGGAGGTTTCTAGTGATGCCACTATTCGTTGGGGTAAATAAGAAGTCATACTGGGAAACTTTGGTGGAGGGATGTAGGAGAAAAATGGAGTCTTGGAGAAGAAAATGGCTCTCCTCGATAGTTAAACTCCTCATGCTTAAGTCTATTTTGTCGGCAATACCAATATACTCTATGGCATGCCTTAAGATACCAAGGGCCATTGAAGAAAAATTTAATCAAATTATGAAAAAAATCTTTTGGAATGGACCCAAAGAGCAGCAGAAGAATCCTTTAGTTGCATGGGATAAGATTTGTCTACCAAAGGAGGCTGGGGGTGTTGGTGTAAGATAGTTGGCAATCGTGAATCTTGCAATGGGTGCGAAGCTAGTATGGAACATGTATTCAAAAGGGAAACTCAAGAGGGTGAAGGCACTTAGGAAGAAGTACTTGGACAATGATCATCCTACCAAAATCCTTTTTGTTCTAGAGCCAACTAGAGGGTGGGCAATCTGGAGCTTCATTGTGAACTACAGGGATATTATTTGCAATCACATATCATGGGATATCAGGGATGGTAGCAAGGTAGCCTTTTGGTCAAACTCCTGGGAAGGATATGCACCACTCTTAGATCATCCTAACCTTAAAGAAATACAAGATGCAGCAATCAGGACATGGGGAAACAAAGTTAGTAACTATATTGAAAAGTAGTAGGTGAATGGATTGGCACTTTGGAGTTGGAGATGGCTGGATGAACTCAGGGCCCTGAAGGAGCAGAAAACATAACTCAAGAAAATCCTAGAAAAAAGACCTCTTGCACCAATAGACAGTGAGGATGTCCTAAGGTGGTGCGGATCAAAGACGAGAATATACATTTAAGTTGGGATACAAGATAAAAACAAGCTGCTATAACCAAACAACTGGCCAACGCACCTCTTTTGGAACAAGGAATGTTTGTCAAAGGCTGGGGTATTTACTTGGATGGCACTCCAAAAGAAGATACTAACTATTGAAAGATTGCAGAGAATTGGTTTGCAGGTCCTGGCATATGCGTACTATGTACAGAACACGGTGAGGACACATATCATATTCTTCTTTCATGTCCCTTTGCAACATACTATTGTAAGACTTTCATGGGGAAACTAAACTGGGTCTACTTGCTCCCCTGTGTGTTGTGTGATTGGTTCCTAAGTTGGCCGAAAAGCAAATACAAATCAAGTTTTGCTAGCTTATGGAATGTCATCCCCTCCTTGATCATTTGGGAGATTTGGAAGGATCGCAATCATAGGATCTTTCAAGACAAGGAGTTGGAGGCCCAAGTAGTGGTAAAGAAAATTGAGAGTTTGGTGGTGGAATTGGTGAACAATGCAGTATGTAATATGAACAGTCGAAAGATCTGTTATAATGGTTGGGATGAGTTCATGTCTATGCAATTCTTAGGTCTCAAAGCTCCCCCCGTTCATGGGGCTAGGGGGGTTGATACTTGACAAAACCTAGAAGAAATGTAAGGTGGGAACCACGGAAGGAGGGATGGGTTCAAATCAACTTCAGTAGTGCATCCAGGGGCAATCCTGGCCCTAGTGGGGTCGGCTATGTTATCAAATATCATTTTGGGATGGTGTTGTTAGAAAAGTCAGAGCATATAGGAGAGACAACTAATAACATGGTAGAATTCCAAGTGGCTTTGATAGGATTGCAAGGGGGAAAGACAATCACAGCTAAAAGGGTGCATCTTGAGGGTGATTCCTTGATTACTATAAATGCTATCAGAAGTAAAACAACTCTGAATTGGAAACTTATTAAGTGGTTGGAGGCTATATGGGAATTAATTGCCACATTTGAGGACTTTAGGGTGTCGCATGTCTATAGAGAAGGTAATAATCGTGCTAACGTGTTGGCTAAAGAGGCTTTGTTGGACCCAAGGGAGGATTGATGAGGTGGACTCCAACATTGCGGGTAAGGTAATAATCACAGGGGTTGGTGTGTCCCTATTTGGCCTGCATATGTATGCAGTGAATGGGGCTCACTATGACTGACAGTAACCTTGTCATGTCTTTCTATTTTTATGTTTTTTGTTTATACGATCAAGGGTAGACAGGTTTAGGTGATAGGATACTCATGGATGGCTCTGCAAGAGCGATTTTGTATGAAAAATATGTATGGTGTGTCTACCATTTTGTTGTGGGTGGACATTTTGGGGGATTTTGTGTCTGCAAGGATTGGGTAATGGCAGCCCTATAATGGCCCCAAAAAATATTAAACATGTCATGTATGCTTCTGCAATATTTTGAAATCAATATATTGTGTTGGTCTACCAACAATTAATAAAAAAAAAAGTCAAGAGCAACATTTCAAAGTATTATTGCAACAATTCAAGAGCCTACATCATGTCAAATTCTATGTGAGTTTGTCTATTTATGTTATCACTATTTTGTGAAAGCTAACACTTTTGTACGTCTCCAAAGCATTCAAGCAAATAAAGCAAGCAAGATCAAGTCATTGATATGATGTGTATGGCTTCGATCCTTCAAAGAAGTCATTGAAGGGTGGTGAGTTGCAACACTTTGTGGTTTCATCATTCCTTCCTATCCATTATCATTCTATCATTGACATTGTCATTGTGGAAGTGGAAACGATTAGATGAGGTTTGATTGAAGGAAGCCCCTAAATAGCACATCTTCTTTGTTTGTGGATTATTTTTTATTTGATGATTTTGAAATGCATTTCTATATTCTCTTCTAATATAGAAGAATCACTTAATCTTATCCATTTTTTCATATATCTTATCTACATCTTATCTTATCAATTATAATAAAAGTACTATAATAGTATAAATTTATTTTATTTACTTAAAAAATATTCTATATGAATTCATTTTAGCTACTTATTAATATAAGTTTATTTGTTTTAGCCATCTACCAATTGATGGCATGCTCTTGTTGACTTGATTCTTAACATCTAGTATTTTTGGGCACTTCATTTTTTAGATAATTTGCCACAAAATTTATGCAAGGGGAGAAATTAATACAATTTTGTAATTTCATATATATATATATACACTGCACATTTTATTTTCAATGGTTTTGTCTTTGTAATATCAAATGAACTTAAAAGTATCACCTCAATCAAGGAAATGAATGAGATTAATCTAAGCACTCTATGTCAAGCACACCTTTTATTTTTCCAAGCATATAATATGAGAATTATGATGCTAGGAAACCACTATAAAAATTACACAACTAGATCTAAACAAAAATCAAACGCAATCTTCCTCCCTAATTTAATTTTTACATGTTGATATAGCCACAATACTTGAAGAAAATACATTTCACTCTAAGAGTTGAGACATGTATGTCCAAAAATGCCCTAGTGTACAATTTTTAATAAATTGATATTCAACTCTCTTTTAAGCCTTGTCCATGCTTCTACATTTTTGCATTGATGTCGACCAATGCATTGTCAACTACAAGACCTAAAAACTATTTTTTTTATGGAGATTAGAAATGCAATACGCCCAAAAACATACTAGGTAAGTGTTTTGATGCACCAACATATAGATAACAAAAAATGGTTTAATTAATAATTAGATGTGCCTTAATTGGATGTGATTTAATTAATTATTAGATGTGCCTTGATTGGAGCATTAAGAATAGAGAAATCTAATCAAATATTTTTATGTATGTATCATAGTTTTATCCGCATTCTAAGGCTTATTCTTGGGGCTTTTCATAACATGTTTTTTGATGTAACTATTAAATATTTACATATTTAGCCGATAGGCTATTATATGTGGGGAACCCCACCGGGATCTCCTATAGCCAGATGCCGAAGACCCCATCGGAAACCCCTCATGTATTTATGATTGATCGTGCCTACTCCTGTCGTCGACTATAGCATTGCCAGTTTCTCTGTACTCATCATTTGTCCACCAGTCAAAGCCTTCTCTGTTAGTCGAATTGCATTCCCCACTAGCTTGGTGTTTACTATCATCGACTGTCAAATCGCCAGTCCTTTCTCTACAAGGTACGCAGTGACCTATTTCTTACGGGAGGCTTTGTCAACTCTTCATCCGCAGGTACTACTCTTTTACAGGTCTGCACTGTCCATCATCAGCGTATAGGTGAATGCTTTTGTCAATTTTAGCATAAACCCAGTTATCGGTGGGCTTAGAGCAATACTTCAACAACAAGAGTAATTAGAGATTTCTGTTTACTGCATTGGCTTCAGTACTCATAGTCGGCGTCATTATCTTCAATGCAGTCGGAAGTAAAGAGAGAAGAAAACATGGAATCGAAAGGTTTGAGACGATTAACAGAGATGTCAAATGTGTTGAAAGATGCTTGCAGCAACACGCTTCATCCAGAGCTCTGCATTTCCAGTATTTCAAGCCATGGCATTCTATCTATCGAGTAAAGTCAATCATATGGAGATCGTGCAAACTGCTGTGAAGGTGGGCATAAGCATTGTGGAGAAGATCAAGAACCACATCCAAAACCTTTCTCACCCCGACCTTGACTTCAGGCAATGCGACACCCTCAAAGACTACATGGAGATGTTCGAAGACACTTTGGAAGAGCTCCACGACACGCTTTCCGATTTGCAAAACACCACATTCTTGGCAATGTCGAAGCATGTGATGATCTGAAGACACTACTGAGCGGAGCCATTACTAACCAGTACACTTGTCTCGATGGCTTCCACCTCTATAAAGGCCATCTCAAACAAGACTTGAATGCTGAGCTGCTTAACATCTCACATTAGGTGAGCAATTCGCTTGACATGGTGTGTAACATTTCTAATAAAGCAAATTAGATCCTTAGCAATACGAATTCACTTTCCAGCCGTTGGCGCCGTCTGTTGTTAGACGATTTGACATTGTCTGACGATGACGACTTTTCATTGTGGATGTCGGCGGGAGATTGATGGCTCTTACAGACCCCTGCCCAAAATATACAGGTTAACGATGTTGTTGCCAAGGACAGGAGCGGTCATTACACAGCCGTTTTGGCAGTGGTGGCTACAACTCCGGAGAAGAGCACGTCTAGATATGTCATTCATATTAAAATTTGGGTGTAGCAAGAGAACGTAGATATTCCCAAGAACAAGCACAATCTCATGTTCATCGGTGATAGCAAAGATGTCACTATGATCACTGGCAATCGAAATGTTAAAACGGCTTCACAACACTTCATGTATTTTGTTCTTGAGGATCATGAAATCCATCAATGTTCATGGGGCTATGGAGTATCTCATTATTCATAGAGTAAATAAATCCTCCTCTCTCTCAAAGAGGGCCCTGCATTAGACCATGGGAAATACTTGTGTCATATAGATCAAGAAATAAGTAGCTAGAAGGTAAAGAAGCTCTAAATAGGAGTAAATAAGGACAAGTGGGAAAAGTTAATTTTGGAAAAAGTAGCAGTAGTATCAATGCTAATGTCATCAAGAAGACTTGGATAAAATTCCTTAGGTTTTTAATATTCAATTCTCCATCTTCCTTATGTTTGGTGAGAGTATTTTTGGTTTAGCATATGGAAATATCTAATTTGTAAATTAGTTTTTTGATCAATTATTGTGGGCAAAACTTCATTGTTATTATCACTAGCAATCACACCTTAGTGTGCAATGGGTACGCCAAAGAAGTGTGGAAGGTCAACTAGGATAAGTTTTGGTCTATTTTTTGCATACATTTATGTAGTACATGAGGTCAATTGGTAGGCCATTTAGCAAATGATGTTTGTGCAATAAAGGTCTCAATAGAGAAGTGATATCTTCAAATAAACTATGCATCCACTTACATGGATCCAAACATGATTGAAATAAAACCTTTGAATCGGGAAGATAATCAAGCTTCATTACCAACAAGCTCATGTTATGTTTGCAATAAGGAGAGAGGGAGACAGAGGGAGAGGTAGGGATAGAAAGATGGAGAGATAGAGGGGGAAGAGTAAAAGAGAGAAAGGCAGATAGACAGGAAGATAGAGATAGAGATGGAGATGGAGATAGAGCAGAGAGATATGGAGAGGAGAGAGAGAGAGGAGAGAAGTATATATAGAGATGGAAGAGATAACTATATAGAGAGAGATAGAGAGGGAGATAGATGGATGGGTAGAGAGAGGGAGACATGTCTAGAGATAAAAGGGGGGAGGAAAATAGAGGTAGAGATGAATATAGGTCGAGAGAGGAAGATGGAGACAAATAGATAGAGAGATATAGGTAGAGGGAAAGATAAATACAAAGAGAGATAGGGAGATAGAGAGGATGAGATAGATAGATATAAAGGAAGTGGGAGAGGGTGATATAAAGAGCTATAGATAAGAGATAGAGATATAAGGAGATATAGATAAGGGAGGAGAGGGAGAGATAAGAGAGACTAAGAGATAGACAAACAAAGAGAATTAGAGATAGGTAAATAGAAATGGAGAGAGGGAGATATAAATAGGGAGAGATAGAGAAATGGAGAAATTAGGGGAAGATAGAGATATATAGGAAGAGAAAGAGTGAGATAGAGATATATGGGAAGAGAAAGGGGGAGAGAGGTAGAGATAGAGAGATAGATGGGGGCATAGGGAGGGAACGAGGGAGGGAGAGATGGGGAGAGAGAGGGGGGTAGATAGAGAGAGGGGGATGGAAAGAAAGGGAGAGAGATAGGTAGATGAGGAGAGGTAGAGAAGAGGGGAGCGAGGGAGAGAGATATGTTGAAGATGAAGAGAGAGAAGAGGGAGAGAAAGGGAGAGAGATACATATAGAAGAGAGAGAGAGAGAGAGAGAGAGAGAGAGAGAGAGAGAGAGAAGAGGGGTGAGAAAATAAAACAGTGAATGAAAAATGAAAATACCAAGTTTTTTCAAACCATCAACTGATGTCATGTTCGGAGAGCACTTCAATGTGCAAGAATCCATGGAAGAAAAAGAAAATCAACTAAGTTTATGCCATTGCACCATATTATGTTTATCTTCACACTATTTCTTTAAACACTGTATTTGCATACTGTTTACCTGTGAAAAAGCTTTTGTATCTTTTAGGAAGAGTTCAATTAGCCAAATAAAAAAATGGAACAAACAAATTGTAAGGCCATTGAAATATCCCCTTTTTTTGTACCCTTATGCCATTTGTAAAGTCATTGAAATTACTCTTCATTTCCATTTGGTTCTTTAGTACTGAAACAATTATATTTAGTCGATAGGCTATTATGTGGGGGAATCCCACTGGGATCTCCTCTAGATTGACGCCAGCATTTTCCTTTCTTGCTTTTCCCAACATGCTCACCAAATCAGCACATTCCCCAAAACAACATTCACACATATTTCTTCTCCATGGATTTTGTCGCTAATTAAAAATACCGAAGTATATCAGCCTATCGGCGTAAGCATTGTACCTCATTGGTGCAAGTGCTAGTTATAAAATTTTGGAGGCTTGAACCTTTTGTGTCATATTGAACAGTAATTTGTCACATGCCTATTTAGCAAGTTTTTTAAATTTTAGATTATTTATTTTGCTTTGGATCATTTATATTGTTCATTTGAAGTATTACTAAGCAAAGTTAATTAGAATTTTCATTCAAACTCCATTTTAAATGTGGACTTTCAACTCAAATTTTTTGTAACATGAAGTGCATTTCAAATAACTAAACATATACTAAAGTCTCAGACCCTCCAAATTTTAGTAGTAAATATAATTTTTTAACAATTCTTAAAAAAGCATACTGCTGAAAGCAAAAAGTCTATGCTACATCCAAGTCATGGTTGTAATAGTTGTGAAGCACAATAGAGAGAGTATTAGAATGCCAATAAAGTTCACAAGGTTTTGCCTATGTTCAAGCCACCATTTCAAATTAGAAGCAAGAAAACCAAATTAGATAAAAGCCATTTTGAAAAGTAAAAAGTAATGTAGCAACACGTATCACCAAAAATAAATTGCACGTATCAACCTTTATATCAGAAACCATAGCATTTATCAAAAAGTAAGTCTTCGTTATGCTTTGATGGGCGTCCATAGTCCATTTTAAAGCACTTGTCTTCACATAGGTTACAAGAATGCTGCAAAGTTTGCAGAGGGAAGATTTGCATTCATTCCTACAAAGGCATATCTAACCATATGGATGTGTTTAAATATCAAAAAGAAAACATATACAAAAATTTAAAATTATCATGTATCAACGTGAAACATATAGCTTGAGTCAAAACTTACACTTCTTTAAGCAATGTATTTTATTTTGTATTCCATGCATTTGGAAAAGCGAGCAACTTCAGTGAATTCCATAGGAAGCTAAAATGAACCATCTGCACAACATAACCCACAAAGAAAATCAAAAACAATTTGAAAACATTCAAGCAGCATTTGCGCATAGATCCTACTTTATCGAATATTGTTTAATGTTGAAGTTGTGGATAATTTTTTCTTTATTATCTTTTGGGCACCAGTCCTTGCAAAAACTACAACATAGCATTATAGGACAGTGCAAGTCTTCTATTTTTTTGCAGTTCATGACTCTCTTGCAAGTCAATAGAAAATGGATGCATTGATTTTTTAATCTCATAGAGACAACATAAGCTACAAAGCAAGTCAACCATAAATGATTTTGAGAGCTATTTTGTACTATGACAAGTCACTTCAACAAGTGCAACAAAAAATTGCAAGGATCATATGGCTATGTTTCTATCTTTACAATTATAAAACAATCAATCTTGCATCATGTTTTTAGGTGTAGAAAATAACAAAATATAACTCTTAGATCTCTCGTGAAAGAAATTTGAATACCGGTCATCTACTAGTTTAACCATAATGCAAATCGTCATAACATGTTTTCACTGTATCGAGTTACTAGTATTTCATATTAGTGTAGGGGAAGTTCCAAACATTTGAAATCTGCACATGAGCATTATAGCACAGTGCAAATATTATTTTTGTGCCTAGGTTTTATGTTATTGAATTTTGTGTGAAAGTTGTTGAAGATTGTAATGATTGTAAGCATAGTTATACGGAGTTTCCTGACAGGGGGACATGGGGACGGGTTTCGCGGACAGGGGGACCAAGGGCCTAAGTTTGGGGATGGCGGGGGATGATGGCGAGGTGGTAGCAGGGCACTGAAATACATATGGTACTTGAAAAAATAGTTATAAAAGGATGTACAAGTATAAGAATTATACATCTTGGAGATAACTAGGAGTCCCCTAGACGTCTTGAGGACACCCCGATGTCCTCCAAGTCCTAGCGGCATCTTGGAGATGACGACACTGGTGGTGGGATGGTGGCACTGGTGGTGGGCTGGTGGCTGGAAAAAAAACACTTGCATCAAACAGAACCAAGCGAATTAAAAGATTGCCCATTTAGTTTTCTTGCTGAAAACTGATATGTTCCTCATTGAGAACTGGGGTACTCTGAGGTTGAATTAAAGCTTATATGTGCAGCAACCAGTTGTAGACCAAACACTTCTTCAAATTCAAAATTTGCTAATTGTCTCTGAATAAGATTAAATTTCTTGCGTAAGTCGAACAAACATTATTGTCTTCGCATTTCTTTGAGTCTGTCGCCACTGATCTTGGATCTATCATCACAGTTCCAGCAAGATCTACAAAAATAAAGACATCCTTGGAGAATTACTCCAAAAAAATAGTCTGTTCCCTGCACATGCAGAATCAGGACACTGAGAATGGCTACCGTTCACATCAGGCACAGTAGCATCTACAGTCCGGTTACTCATTCCATTCTTTATCAAACCCAAGACATCTGTGATTGATTCAACAGAGAGCATGCGAACATTAGGAACCATGAGTCTTTTAGACTGAGAGATGCTGCAAATTTCAAGTCTTTTTCAGCAAGCCATCATTTATAAGTAGATAGTGTATTCAACAGAGAGCATGCGAACATTAGGAACCATGAGTCTTTTAGACTGAGAGATGCTGCAAATTTCAAGTCTTTTTCAGCAAGCCGTCATTTATAAGTAGATAGTGTACTTGTTCATTATATTTTTCAATCATTTGAAGCCCAATTTCATATCTAAATGAATCTCTTCTCTCATGTTTTGGAAAAGAACACTTTACATTATGTTATAATCCCCCCAGATTTGATCAGATGATGTGTTTGTGCCAGTCATTGTAAAAATCTTTCCAAACCAGTTTGATCAGATGCTAAAATGCATACATTTCACCCATGTAATATAGACCTGATTAAGGTTCCCATGTCTAGAAACACTTGCTCTCAAATAGCAGAGTGATCAAAGACTTTGTTGAACTTATACATCCTTTTGTTATGTTTACCTTGGCTTTTGTGACTACCGATCAACAATTCTCCATCTTCAACAATATATTCAACTGTAGTTTGTTGTTCAAGGTTAGGAATTACTCTGCAACACACAGAAATACTTTGTTTCAGTTATTGAACTTCACTGCTCAACTCCCTATTCTCTCAAAGAACCTTGAGATAGTTTGACACAGCAATTGCCAATCCCTTTTGTTGATCCTCCAACAATGTGATTTTCTCTCTATTTTTGTGCAACTCTAATCTAACTTCACCTTTTTGGAGCTTAAGTTGTTGGATCTGTTCCTGACAAACCTTTACTTCTTCCAAAACCAGGGGAGTGGCCTTTGTGTCCTCATTCTTTAATTTATTTAGATTTTCTAGTGACATGACCTTAAGTTCTCCTGCCACATGTGTTGACTACATGTATGAAGCTCTCGATGTGATTCCCTTCTCTTTGAAGATTTTCAAATAGTTTCATCTCTTTGCTCAGAGAAAATTCTACTAGAGACGAAAGAATTTCATTATTTTTGTCACCAAGCATAATCCTAAAAGGGATTGTAGTGCTAAATTATGAAGACATTTTAACATTCTAGAATTCTGTACTACTTGAATGTCCGAAAACCTCATTGCTTTCACATGAATCTCATTGACTGTTCATGCAACATGTTGTACCCATGCTAAGGTGGAATCTGACATGATGGGACCACATAAAAGACTTCCACCCTCGGACTTTGAATGCACATTAGCCCATGACTCAGCATCAGGCAAGTTCTCTGGTTTTTGACCATTCAGCTCTGTAGATTCTTTAGCAAGCTGATGGTCTGAATCTACACATATATTGACATCTGGTTGACTTGCACATTTATGAGTCCCACTGGGGAGTTTCCAAGGAGAAGTATTTCCCATTGTCGGACTAGCTAAAACAATTCTTTAATCAAAAACAAAAGTGAATCCCATAATCAGTATGTGTACAGCATCTTCAGATGCAATGGTTAACGATCAAGCACATACCACTGTCAGACTGCCAACAACAACTCTTCTAATAAAAAACATAAGGTACTTAATCAGTATATGTACAGCATCTTCAGAAGCATGGTTAACAATAAAGCAAATACCCTCAAAGCTTATCTTCTTTATTAATGTCACACAATTAAATTTTCCAAGCCTGCAAATTTAAAATAAAAAATGAACATAATCAATGCCTAATGCATGCAGTAGAAAGCTAATAGCTGCTTATCAAAAATACCCTATGCTTTTAAATTTTTAACCGCTGAATGGTTTTGAAGGTGTTAGTGAAAGATAGCGTCGGTCAGATCTGGAAATCGATTGCTGCAAGCACCATCGCATTTCACACCTGATTGTGTTTATCATTATTTCTGCAAATCATATCATTCGAATCTATGAATATAAAATTTGCGAATCACATTTATTATTCTAAATCGAAACTTATATTGATTTCGCTGTTTAGTGTATATGAGATACACTTACGCATTGTTAACTGTGTTAATCCGCACTCTAAAAGAACACGTCTCATGAGTGGACGTGTCTCCACTCGTGGAGACACGTCCTCTCATGAGACATGTCTCTTAGAGGACGGTTTTCATAACATATATATGGCGAATCTTTCTCTAAAATGCAGACATAGAAATTGAAGAATGTTCTGCATTCAGCACATTAAATATCTTTAAATCTGGAAGTTGAAATTTTGTTTAGTTCTGAAGTCGAAAATCTGTGTTTGAGTTTTGGTAGTTTTCCGAGACTGGAAATATTTTAGAACCCTTAATTTTCACCATTAGATTTGTTTACATTTACATGGTATCAGAGCTAGGCTGTGCGAATCCCAAACAAATCTAAATACTAGTTTGCTCTAAGAAATTCGTATTTTTTAAAAATCGAATTTTACTCACTTTCTTCATAATGTCAAGCGTGATCAGATTTGAAGACCGCCTTGCAGGAGCAGAAAACTTCACATCATGGAAATTTAGAATCATGATGATCCTTAGAGAGTATAAATTAGATTCATGTGTGAGAGAAAACTTGGAGGAACCTAAGTCTGAACCTGAGAAAACTCAATGGGTAGAAAACAATGAAAAGGCCATGAAAATACTTGTAGATGCAGTCAGGGATCACATAGTGCCTATCCTAGCTAAACATGAATCTGCCTACCTCATGTTCAAATCTCTTGAGAGTACCTATGAGATCAACAACACCTGTAGGACTCTTGCCTTGAAAAGACAAATCAACAATATTCAAATAAATAAAGGAGAGTCCATTAATGCATACTTCATGAGGATTACTGAACTGAGAGATCAATTATCCACCATTGGATATCAGATTGACAGCGAAGAGTTAGCTCTAATTGCTCTAGGAGGTCTTCCAAACTCTTGGGAGTCTTTTGTTCAAGGTATAAGTGCAAGATCTAAACTCCCTAAGTTTGATAGGCTAAGATCTGTCTGTCTTCAAGAAGAATCCAGACTCTCTTCCAAAGAGAATAAACAAAAGAAAATAGATGAAGACATTATTGCACTCAACTCAACATCTAATAAACAGAATAAGAAAAACTCCTTCAAGAAAGGGTCTTCCAAAAGAAAGAGAAATTTCAATGGAAAGGGTCCTCATAAGAAGAAAGATATTTCTCAAGTACAATGCTTTAGATGTGATCAATATGGTCACTATGCATTGAAGTGCCTTGATAGGACTAAACAACAAACTTCCTTTGCTAAAGTAGGAAAGTCAAATTCAGATCATGAACCTGAGAACTTTGTGTTCCATTCAGCCCTTTCTAGTCAAGTATCCGAACTCACTCTCAACTGGGTGATTGACAGTGGTGCTTCTAGACATATCACAGGATTCAGGGAACACTTAGATACTTTGACCGAAAGGTTTGATGAAGAAGTAACCATCGGGGATGATTCAGCTCACCCTGTAAGAGGGGTTGGAGCTTGCTCTGTCAAGTTGAAATCTGGGCTTTCTCTTCAACTCTCGGAAGTCTTGTTTGTACCTGGAATAAAGAGGAATCTTATATCCATCTCTGCCCTTGAAGACAATGGTTATAGAGTTACCTTTATAGATGGAAAAGTTCTTGCTTGGCCTAAAAACTCATCTATCAAGAAAGCCCTCACCATAGGTGTAAGACAAGGGTACCTTTATAAACTATGCACTGAAGTTAATCAAGCCCTTACCCTTGACACCTTTGATTCAAATGAGATTTGGCATAGAAGATTAGGTCACCTTCATTTCCGTGCCCTACCTTCTGTGGAAAAACTTGTAACAGGCTTACCTAAGTTAAAACCATCTCATGAAGGAACTTGCAAAGGTTGTGCCTTAGGGAAGAATTCAAAGGGATCCTTTCCCTCTAGTTTGAGCAAAACTCTTAATGTGTTAGAATTGGTTCACTCAGACTTATGTGGACCCATGTCTGTACCCTCTAAAGCAGGATTTCTTTACTATGTCATATTTGTAGATGACTTCTCTAGGAAAACCTGGATCTATTTCCTTAAGTGTAAAGAATCATTAGAAATCCTCAAAAGGTTCAAAGAGTTCAAAGCCCTCTCTGAAAATTTCTCCGGAAAGAAAATAAAAATCTTAAGAACAGACAATGGGAAAGAATACACCTCTGAGATTTTTAAGGAATTCTGCCTAGAAGCTGGAATTAAGAGGGAGTTCACAGTTGCCTACAATCCCCAGAAAATGGGGTTGCTGAAAGGAAAAATAGAACCATTGTAGAAGCTGCTAAAGCAATGCTACTTGACCAAAACATTGATACTTCTTTTTGGGCAGAAGCATCTAGGACTGCTGTCTATATTCAAAATAGATGTCCTCATTCACATCTTGATAACAAAACTCCTGAAGAAGCCTTTACCGGTGTGAAACCTGACATCAATCATTTTAGGATCTTTGGCTGTCCTGTCTACATTCATGTACCTAAAGAGAAGAGATCCAAACTAGAGCCTTCTGGAAAGAAGGGGGTGTTTATGGGTTATAGTGAAAATTCCAAAGCGTACAGGATTTACATTCCCTGGCAGAATCAAATTGAGTTGAGTCGAGATGTCACCTTTGAAGAAGACATTGCATTCAAAAGGGCAAGAAGCTCCTCTGAGTTAGAAACCCTTTCTCCTAGAATACCTAAGGTGGAACCTGATTTTGAAATTCAGAGGGAGCATTCTGAGGAAATGTCACTCGAACTTCCATCAAGTGAGAATCCAAATGATAATAAGAGACCACTTTGGGCCAGGAAGATGCTCAAAGAAGCTGAGGTTCATGCAGCACCCAAAGGAACGTTCAGGGAGAGTAAAAGACTCAAATGTTTCTCTGGCTATGTTGCTCTAATAAACAACATCTTAAACTCAGAACCTGACAGTGTTTCAGAAGCCCTTCAACATCAAGCATGGAAAGATGCAATGACGGAGGAATATCAGTCCATTCTAAAGAATGATGTATGGGATGTAGTGCCTAGACCAGAAGAGAAATCTGTTGTCTCTTCCAAATGGCTCTTTAAAATCAAGCATGCTGCTGATGGCAGTATAGAAAAATATAAAGCACGTTTTGTGGCAAGAGGTTTTTTTCAAAAGGAAGGCATTGATTATGAAGAAACATTTGCACCTGTTGCCCATTACACATCAGTGAGAGCAGTGATAGCCATTGCAGCAGCTAAAGGTTGGAAGATCCATCAAATGGATGTGAAAACTGCCTTTCTGAATGGAACCATTGAAGAGGAAGTCTATCTGGAACAGCCTGAAGGTTTTGTGATATATAAACCTGACTCACATGTATGCAGGCTGAAGAAAGCTCTTTATGGACTTAAACAGGCTCCCAGGGTCTGGTATGAAAGAATTGACAGCTATCTCTTGGGATTAGGATTTTCCAAGAATGAGGCTGACTCCAATCTCTACTTCAAGGTAATCAAAGGTGATATGCTAATAATTATTTTATATGTTGATGATTTGCTAATAACAGGAGAGGATCACCTCATTGCTCAAGGAAAGTAGGATCTAATCTCTGAATTTGACATGAAAGACTTGGGTATCCTACACTACTTCCTAGGTTTAGAAGTATGGCAGAAATCAAAAGGCATTATACTAAACCAAGGGAAGTATACTATAGACATTCTGAAAAGATTTGGAATGTTGGATTGTAGGCCGATGTCTACACCTATGGAAACCAACCTTCACAAATTAAAAGAAGCAGCAGTAGAATCCAAGTGTGCAGATCCAACCCTTTACAAACAAATGATTGGATCCTTGATGTATCTGGTTAACACCAGACCTGATATTTGCTATGCAGTAAATGTTCTCAGCCAGTTCATGTGTGAGCCAAAGGAAATTCACTTAATGGTTGTGAAACATATTTTGAGATATCTTCAAGGCACTATTGGATATGGTCTTCTTTACAAAAATGTTCAACTAGATCTTCATGGGTACTCTGATTCAGATTGGGCTGGAAGTGTAACCGATCGAAAAAGCACATCAGGATGTTGCTTCAGTTTAGGATCGGCTATGATCTCCTAGATTTGCAGAAAACAATCTTCAGTTGCACAGAGCTCAACAGAAGCTGAATACATTGCAGCCTCAATGGGAGCAAGAGAAGCAGTTTGGCTTCGTAAATCGCTTGTGGGACTCTTTGGTGAGCCCTTGGATCCAACAATTATTCATTGTGATAATCAGAGTTGCATCAAACTCTCTGTAAATCTTGTCTTTCATGATAGATCGAAGCACATTGAGATCCCCTATCATTATGTAAGAGATATGGTGGAAAAGAAAGTAATTCAGTTGGAGTATATTAGTACAAATGATCAAACTGCGGACATTCTCACCAAGCCTCTCTCTCGAATCAAGTTGGAGCACTTCAGGAAGAAACTTGGTATGGTTGAAATGTAATTTGTTATTTATGTTAGAAATACAAATTGTTTATAAATTGTACTAATATATATAAAGATGTTTAATGTGTAAACTCTTTTGTCATGTGTGTGACTCCATGACTTTATGGGCCTATTTTTCCTGTATGCATTATTGAAAGGTGACGATCTTTCTAATAATGTACACTTGTAATTGACATTGTAAAGTGACGACTCTACAATGATCAAACTATCATGGTAGATATCATGTGACTTGATATTATGGACATGTCATGATAGTGTCTCTTATTGATATCATGGGACTTGATATCATTTGTAGATCATTATGATCATTAAGAGATAATCATGGTGGATATTTATATCCATGGATATGCCATGAATTATGGTAGACAGCATGTGACTTGATGTCAGTGCACATACCATAATAAGATATGATATGAAGAATGTCATGTGACTTGACAATATTGAGAAATCATATTATGTCTTAGATATCACGTGTTTAGGTGATATCTCTAGTTATTCAATTTGATACATCTTCCCTAGCTAAGAGGGAGTGTTAGTGAAAGATAGCATCGGTCAGATCTGGAAATCGATTGCTGCAAGCACCATCGCATTTCACACCTGATTGTGTTTATCATTATTTCTGCAAATCATATCATTCGAATCTATGAATATAAAATTTGCAAATCACATTTATTATTCTAAATCAAAACTTATATTGATTTCACTGTTTAGTGTATATGAGATACACTTACGCATTGTTAACTGTGTTAATCCGCACTCTAAAAGAACACGTCTCATGAGTGGACGTGTCTCCACTCGTGGAGACACGTCCTCTCATGAGACATGTCTCTTAGAGGACGGGTTTCATAACATATATATGGCGAATCTTTCTCTAAAATGCAGACATAGAAATTGAAGAATGTTCTGCATTCAGCACATTAAATATCTTTAAATCTGGAAGTTGAAATTTTGTTTAGTTCTGAAGTCAAAAATCTGTGTCTGAGTTTTGGTAGTTTTCTGAGACTGGAAATATTTTAGAACCCTTAATTTTCACCATTAGATTTGTTTACATTTACAGAAGGCTTAAAACTCTAAAAAAGACTCTTCATCATTAGAAACAGACTACACATCCTCAAGGCTTCGGTTTACATCCTATGAAAAAAACTAAGACTAGCAATACTTCCTGAAAGCTTAGATGAGACACCTTGTGAAAAAATTTAATATCTCACTCTACAAAACCGCCCTTCCCCCATATGAAAATGTTTGGTTTCAATGTGGGTGAAAATATGATGTTCAAGTTACAGACAGGCTATAGATTATGTACGATTGTTTGGCTGTAATTTGACATCCCAAGTATGTAGTAGTGGATGAAGTGAAACTGCCAACTGAAGAACAGATTTGGCGAAGAACCTAAAATCATAAGACCCTAAAACAACAACAACAAAAAGGTCCACAGACATAAAAGGATCAACAAATTTAATTGGAGATTACCCAAGCAGATGTTTCATTGTCAATTCTTTGAAAGTGGCAAGGATTTCACTATTTGAAACAAAACTGTGATGGAAAAAGGGAACAGACCCACAAACCCTTGTATTAAAGGCAACATGGCATGCTACTTATCCAGTTGACTATTTTTGGGGGTCCCATCATGGCCACCTACATTCAAGTAATTACAATAGTTAGTAGGGTAGTTCATAATTAAAGTTGATAGTAAAGAATGCTGCAGGTATTGAAATAATAAAAATAGACAAGAACTGATAGAAAGTAGCCACCATTTGAGACTCTGATTTTTGTTTATTTTGCTTAAGTAGTATAAACTAGATGTCTGATATAATGCAGCTCTTAGATTTCTAACATGTTTTGCAATTTTAGAAAAAACAATGCTTTGAATCTCTGTAACCGGGTCCTACAGGAACCATCACTAAACCTGAACTGATCTGGACCAGGTTCTGGTCCTGGTCTGGATCCACCTTGGGTTCATCCAAGGTTCTCAACCCAGACCTTTGGATTCAACCCTCCAGAGGCCCGGGGCAGGACTCTAGGAAAACCCAGGGATAATCAACATATAAACCAAAAATAATTCATGAGAAAAAATAAGAAAAACCTAACCCTAATTAGCAGCTTTCCTAAGTCCCAATCGAGAATGAGAGCCATGAAACTTCTCCACATCATCCTTTGCATGGTGCAACTAGTGGGAGTAGTGTGTGGCTCCAACAAACCAGCTAATGACACTGATGCTCTTGTTGAAGAGCAATATGACAATTTGTATTGATTTTATATGTGATGTCAATCATCAGCTGTGTTTTCTGAATTTAATATTGTACATTTTGTGGGAGTGGTGTGTGGCTCCAATAAACTAGCTGATGACACTGATGCTCTTGTTGAAGAGCAATATAACAATTTGTATTGATTTTATATGTGATATCAATCATCAGCTGCGTTCTGTATTTAATTTTGTACATTTTGTGCAAATAACACACATAGAGTCAGCATGCCCAAACTGACCGTATAAAACACTCAGGAAAAAATCAGTGAACCACTCAACCCAAACCCACAAATTCGAATTGAATAAATGAGAATAAAGTTTAAGTTTTGATTGAAGGTGTAGGAATGAATCTACATTAGCTAGTATCAAAGCAAATGAGACCTACTAGATGTTGAGGAATTAGGTTGTTAAACACTTAAAAGAGTGGTGAGAAACCAGAGGAAGACTGTGAAGGGTCAACCTTTTGTTTTGTCCAGAGCATTGATGCACAAAAAGTGCATTTGCAAGAGAGTCGAGTGCAATAGAAAAGACCTAGGGGAAATGATTAAAAGTAGTGTATGGTTGAGGGAGGTTGATTCATTCTTGCACTTAGCCCAGAAAGTAGCAAAGAGAGTTTGTGTTGGCCAAATGGAGCAATTATGGACAAGCCTAATGCAATTGGACGAGAAAGTGGCCCATAGAAGAATAAAAGTGCAGAATTGGAGTAACAAGAAAGTTTGAAGGCACCAAAATTGATAATTGAAGAGTCAAACAAAGGAAAGGAGTGAATTGTTACCATTGAAAGATGAGGTGCTAGCATTGTCGTCAAACCCACACCAGAAAATAGAACTGAGATTGATATTGTAAAGAAGAAAGTTGTATCAAAGGTTGTCCAAAAGGAAAAACAGAGATTAAAGGAGTTGACAATATTGATACTGTGCAAAGCAAAAAGAACAATTTATTTTGTTAGAATGGACTTAGAACAATGAAAAATAGTGCAAGGTGATGTAGGAGAAGCATGCACTTGATGGAGAACCTCAAACTGCTATTTCTGAACTCTGAAACACATTATGATTATTGTGATAAGAAAGCCAATAGGAACTGAGGGGTTATATACACAAGCACAAGATGCAACCAGCATCATTCCTGTTATTAATAACAAGACAAATATTTACATTGGCTTGACATATTTATTTAAATATAATAAAAATTAGTGGGAAAAATATTCAGTGAGTAACTCAAACATTCCAGAAACTTGACGTAAGATCAAAGCAATAAACCCAATCAAGGAAAAAACCACCATAAACACATATGACACTGAAATTTAAATGAATATTTATTGAAATAAAGAGTAATTTATGAGACAGTAACGATCTATAAGAAAAGATATGAAGTTACAAGACTCCACTCTCTTCAAGTTAAACCATAGTAACGAGACGCGGACGCGGCTCAGACTCGGCGAGGGCAACTCGGTGTGGGACTCGGTGACTCTGGACGCAGATGCGGCAAAATGAAAAAAAGTTGAAAAACCCTAGAAATTTAGAGATTTTTAAGGATTTAAAACTTGTTTCAAGCACCCTTTATTGAATACAACACAAATAAAAGCAAATTTGATCACATGCATAAGTATACAACGATTACATAAGTATAAGGTACACATTGTAGTTGCGTTGCTGAAGGAAATAACATACTTAGATATATAAAATTAGTCAAATGTATACAAAACTCATGGAATATGAAATCCATGACATCAAATGTTCCATACAAATATGAAATATGAAATATGACATCAAATCAAAATGTTTTATGACTCTATGCCCTATGGCATAGTGGAGCCAGCATCCTTCCTACGAAGGCGTCTAAAGGGCCTGGATGATGTTGCAGCTGCAGCCATAGTCTCTGCCTATGTCTGACTCTCCATGCCACGCTCACCAACAGCATCTATGCCTCCTCGTGCTCTAGCCTCCTCCTCAGCCATGGCTACAACCTCGGCCTCTCTCTCTGCCTGGTCCACCCAATCAAGGTCCTCGTCACTAAAGATTGCATCTGTAGCCTCAGTGGTCCACTCAGACTGTGGATCAACCTTGTCTAGATTGATCAGGGTCTTGTCATGGTCAAAAAGCTTCCTGTATCTGAGCCGAAGATTGTAATGAACATATACCAAGTCGTTCATCCTCTCCACTGTCAATCTATTGCACTTCTTGGAGTGTATGTGCTTAAACATACTCCAATTGCGCTCACAACCAGATGAACTGCATGGCTGGCTCAATATACGAATGGCAATATTTTGCAGGTTCGGTGTATCAGAACCAAACATATTCCACCAGCTATCTGAGATGAGAAAAAGAAACAAAAATCAATCTCATTTCAAGTTTCAAGTTCAAGTTCAACATTTAATAATAAATTATAATATAAAGAGATGAAAATTATGCCCTTAAATATATTTTTACCTGGTAGTAATGTTGTCCTATTATCTTTGCACATTTGACGTGCAAAGAAGTCTCCTTGTGCCTTAGTGAAGGCATCTATCTCCTGCACCACCTGTGTAGTAACAGCAGGCAACATCCGCTCCAATGTCGTGTAGAGCCCACTAAGAATTTCTCTATCTGCACGGAGATCGCGGTGGAATTGGAAGGCCGGATTCAGGAAACATGCGGCTGCATGGATGGGCCTATGAAGTTGGTTTTTCCATCTCCTATCAATGATATCCCAAATGGGACGATACTTCTCCTCAACTCCACCATAGACTGATCTAATGGCCTCTTTGGCCCTATCCATGCCCTCATATATGTAGCCCATTGCGGGCTTCTCCCCATCTGCAACTCGTAGGAGAACTAGCAAGGGCTCAATAAACTGCAAAGTGTAAACATGTTTCACAAATAAGTGTGAATGAAAATAAACAAATAAAAGTAAGATATGATTAAAAATTAGAACATAATAAAGAATTAAATTTTGCCTTCACAATCTCGTCCATTGGTGTCCAAAACCCTTGCTCATCAAAAATGCAATCAGCAAACAATCCCTACAGTGCTTGTAGAAAAGGATGAGGAAGACCACTCCTCACTAGTAAACATGCGCCTCAAAGCTGCCCTTGACCGAATCAAGGATTGCATCGTGATAAAATTTGTTGCAAACCTGGTGATGCCAGGACGAGACAACTCCCTCAACCCCGTGTATTGCCTCATAAGGTTAAGCACCCATGTGTGGTTGTATACAAATTTTCAAACGTTTTTTGCTGCTTCCACACATGTTTTGATCCATGGGAGCTTCCCAAGATCCTCCAACATGAGGTCATTGCAATGGGTGGCACATGGAGTCCAAAATATAGTAGGGTGCCTCTCCATCAATAACCTACCAGCAGCAACATAATTTGCTGCATTGTCTGTCACCACTTGCACTACATTTTCTTCCCCCACATCAGCAATCACCTCCTCTATAGCCTCACACAGATATGTGGCATTTTTTATTTGGGCAGAAGCATCAATGGACTTAATGAAGACGGTGTCACCTGAAAAAATAAGCAAAACCAATTATTAAATAAATTAAAAAACATAAATTAGCAATATTAAATTATGTGATTCACTAAATAAAATTCAAATTCCAATGCATTGAAGGAAGTACAATTACCTCCAGAGGAAACTAGGAAATTAAGCAACGTCCTATTTCTCCTATCACTCCAACCATTAGTCATGATGGTGCAACCAATCATGCTCCACTGCTTGCGTTGCTCCTCTAATTGGGCTTTCACATCTGCCACCTTTTGAGTCAAAAGTGGGCCCTTTAATTCATCTTCGCTAGGGGCTTTGAACCCCGCCCCACATATGGTTATCGCATCAACCATGTTTTGCCAGAAAGGTGACCTATAACATGTCATAAATAAATTGATAAGTTACATAAGTATTGTAAAATTTGAATTTGATAATGAGATAATGAGATACATCTAGATTCTAAAATTTAAATATAAATTTTAAAACAATTAAATGAAAAAGAATTACCTGGCTACATGGAAGGGAATGGTGCAGTAGTACCAAAAGTCTACAATTGCCTTTTTGGCTGCATCATGTGCATCCTTGTTCCAACCCATGCTCTCAAGCGATGGTTGGGAACCAGGGGTAGTGCGTGGTACAAAATATGAGTCCACCCTAGATTTACGAACTCTAGGGCCAATGCTAACACTGCCACTACCACTAGCAGTAGCAGCGCCACCAGCACTAGGAGTACGCATAGGCATTTGTGATGCAGAAATAGAAGCACTACCACAAGCACTAGCACTAGAACGGTATGGAGGCATGGAAGAAGCATCTCCAATAGCACCAAGTCCCTATCCAACTCCAACACTCAGCAACTCCTGTTTCTATTTCTTTTTCATTTCTTTTTGCCTTTCAAAAGTTTCTAATTGCACCTGCACTTCACGAACAACCTCAATAGGTGCTATAGGGCAACCCACTGCATCATGGGCGGGTATGCATGCAAGATGATATTTTAATTGATTTATGCCTCCATGATATATTGTTTTGTAGTAGAAACATTTGGCGTCTCCTTTTTTCATTCCGAGAAAGATTTCAGCATGTTTCCAAGCAAGGTCTTTTCTAACTGGGGTATGAGACATTGTGAAAATAATAATATGGTATGATTTGCAAATGAATGTGGCTGCACAAAATAGGGTTTCTAAAATTATTTAAGTTGCAAGTAGGGTTTGTAAAAAAAAATGCAAACTCAAAAGAATAGTGATTTTATAAATTATAATGAAATATTTGTTAAAAAAACACAAAAAAATTAATTAAAATCGAACTTACCTCTTAGATTTAGCTTGGAATGCAATAGAAACTCCTCCAAATCACTGGTAATGAGCTTTTAATCCACCTCCTTGCTGGTATGAAGCTCCCTAAATGATATATGCCCTTGGATTTGTCTTCAACAAGTTGCTGGTTGCTCTCTCTTCTCCTCCTATTTTTTTCACAACTCTCTCTTCTCCTCCTATTTTTCCAAATGAATGAAATGAGTGCCCTTTAAGGGCGAAATAGAAGATATATGTCAAAAAACAGAATAAAAAAATGTTATATTTTAATGTGTTTTTGGCCTTTTTGGCTGCTGCTGCCGCGGCCGCGTCCCACAGTCCGGGACTCGCCGCGTCTGGCGCGTCCAGTGCGTCCGGCGCGTCTGGCGTGTCCAGACCTGGACGCGGCCGCGCGCACGTCCGTGCACCTAGGACGCGGCCAGGGCCGCTCGCCGCGGGACTCGCCGCGTCCAGAGGACTCGCGGCGAGTCTCGGAGCTATGAGTTAAACACCTTACTATATAGAATCAGGTACATGAAGAAATGAAGAGGACAAAATACGAAGATAAAGCTTTCACATTCCCTCATTTCAAGAGTGGGAAAACAAATAATAATAAGAAAAGAGGGGACATCGTGGGAGCTACCAAGCAGACCGAGAAGCCTGAAAAAATATTTACTCTTTCTTACGGAGGAAGACAACAATTTAATGAGTGATGATGCGGGAGGAAATGGGGCTGCCATGCCATTAATGAGGCATGGTGTCCCTCACCATTATTGTCCAGCCTCCGCAAAGGAAGAAAAGAAGAAATGGCAAGCAGGATATAGACAAAATGGATTTGTTGAAAAGGCTTAGAAAATTTCAATCAAACACAATTGGTAGGTATAAAAGCCAAACTCCACGACCTTGGTCGACATCCCCCCTGCCTGCACCCAAGGGAGAGCTTCCGAACAGCCTATGGACATCCTTCAAAGCTTATGGATGGAGGAATTTCATCAGACACAGAGGCAGCACACGAAAAGGTGCAGGAAGCCAAGTGACCCTGTCAACAAGAAAAGCTCCTCAAATCAGCATGATATTGTTGAAACCCCTCCGCCTTCCCCCCTAACCCCCTTCCCCAACCCCCTCCAAAAAAAATTGGCTGTGAGACATGGAGAAGACCAGCAGAAAGGCATGCAAAACAGAAGAGGGCTTAAGGTAAGGCAGTGTTCTTTGGATCTTTTTCTGTTGATTTTGATCAGAAATTCCAGTGTTTAATATTCTTGCCTCTTAAGAGAATTCAAACATGGAGTCAACTTCAAGGGTGTGTAGTTGACTAGCATCTTATTAATAATTATAAGCCACATCCCACAATCAGAAGTTTCTCTGTTTCTTCCACTCCTGTATACAATACAGAAATCTACTCTTCCCCATCCTCCTTAGGCAATGCCCATCTACCCATCTCAAATTCAAATTTATGAAATTTGAGTGATTATTTGGGCTATAAATATATTCTCCATCTATTTAATTTCTGCCATGATGTCTGACTGTTAGTTTTATGATCAGATGTAATGCACAGAAAATTAATACAAAATCAAACACAATAACACAGCAGATACCCTGGGAAAACCCTCCTCTTGAGGGGAAAAACCTAGCAACAAATATCTCTCTATTATATATCAATAATGGCAACAAGTCTCTTTACAATGAGGCCACACAAAAGGCCAATAAACAGCACCAGCAATGGCTGTCGCACACACTAATAGTCTGCCCTTCAATCTGCACTTGAATAGACTCACAATCTGCTCCTATATGAATTTGCACTACTCTTCTTGAAGAACTTGCACTTAAAGGAGAAGGAGATCGAACTTTTTTTGATGCATGAATGATGGAAAGTGACCTTCTATATATACATTGCTAGATAGGTTGCACCTTTACAATACCCTAGGTCGGTCACAAGGAGAAATAAATACAATTAATAATAATAAATTACAATGAAGGTCTGAAAAGGAGATAATTACAAAGTTGCCATGAAGCACCTCTTTACATTGAATAATCACATATAAATAAGGAAGTGTGAAGCACGAAGCTGCAATTACATCAACACTCCCTCTCAGCTAGGGAGGAATACTTCCTGTTGCACAAGACACATCCCCTCATCGTGATGTCAACCACAATGGCTACAACCATATGTGGAAAAGAAAGATATCACCTCAACATGATATCAGATATCACCTCATCGTGATATCAACCATAATGGCTACAACCATGTATGGAAAGGAGCTTATCACCTCATCGTAAAAGCATATCACCTCATTGTGATATCAACCATAATGGCTACAACCATTTATGGTATGCACAAGTGTTCATCACTTGCATGATGTCGTCACCTCAACATGACGTTCACCATGGCTCTCCCATTTCACATACAAGAGAATCATCACGGACTCTCTCACATGATGTTGTCATGGAGTCACACACATGACATCCACCATGGCTCTCCCAGGGGGTGGAAACAAGGGATTTCACCTCGAAATTCTCTCACAAAGAACTCATTATCAAGGGATTTCACCTCAAACTTCTCTCACAGAGAAGAACTCATTATCAAGGGATTTCACCTTGAACTTCTCTCACAAAAAAGAACTCATTAAAGAGGATCACTGATGTTGAGACTCTTTCTCAATTAAGGCTGGATTCTCCACCATACCATGCTTATCTTGAAAGTACACAACTTTATCTTGGAGAGAGGCTTGGTGAGAATATTTGTCGTCAGCTCATCAGTGTTGATATACCTCAACTGAAATGATTTCCTCAATAACATGTTTAGTTCTGTCACGAAAGGTCCACATAGCTTAATTAACACAATGGATGACAGTCGGCTCCAATGATTGTCCAACCAATCCTGCAAGGAGCTTTCGAAGCCACACTGCTTCTCAAACTGCCACACATGCTGCAATGTACACAACCTCCGTAGTACTTAGTGCCACTAAAGACTGCTTCCTGCCACATTAGAAGATCATTGCAGACCCCAAATTGAAATAACATCCAAAGGTGCTCTTTTGATCAGCAACACAACCTGCCCAAACAAATTCTGTATAACCATGCAGCTCCAAGATCACACTTGAAGAATATCTCAGCCCATATCAAACTGTCCTAGACAAGTATCTCAGGACATGTTTCGCTACAACTAGATGTATCTGCTTTGAGTTCACACATGAACTGACTAAGTGCATTCACTGCATAGCATATATTTGTTCTAGTATTGACTAGATACATCAACAATCCAATCAACTGTGAATATAGAGGATCCACCAAATCTGAACTAGCTATAGCCTCCTTAAACATCTTTCTTCAGGTTCAGTGGGCTCCCTTTGAATCTTCAAGTTCTTGCATCAACCTTCTGACTTGACTTAGAGAAGTGTTTTCCAGCGCACACCTCTGGTACTATAGAGAGTTTAGGATTGTCCTCCTCGACCTCATCCCAAATCACACTATTCTGAATAGGTTTGCTGTGCTACCAATGTCAAATCCATATGACAGACTTGAGCAATTATGATCTCAACAACTGAAGGGATCCTCTAAGGATTTAGCACCTAGCCTTGCAATACAGTAATCTTTACTTCTTCTCAATGAGTTACAAAACTCCCTCTTGATCCCTGCTTTAGAGATTGCAAAGAATACTTCTACAAGTGAACTCCCTCTAGTTGTCAATTCAGTCCCATGGCTATAAGTTGTGACTTCACGCTTGATCATTTCGTTGGTTGGCATGACTTGCTCACAAGATGCCTCAAGCTCTCATCACCTTCTTCCTCCTAGATCCATCTTGAAAGAAATATCAAGGCTAGAATCATACAAGGTTTACTAACTCAGGTTATAGCATGAATACATAAGAATTTATGAACAATGTTAAAACATGAATAAATAAATCAACCTATAAGAGAAATATATCGAAGGATCAAAGTGAAGGGATAAAGAGACTTATCTTTATTGAATTCTGATATATCTCTTTCTTCCATCTTTTACTCCTCTTGAGAGTGCTAAGCTCAACACAACAAAAGACAATTTACACAACTACAGATTTCTTGAACATAGAACCAAGCCCCTCAAGGTACTATCATAGTCCATGCATAAGAGAATGGTATCGATGTGATCATCCTATCACAATCAAGATTGTAGTTCTCTCTTCATCTCTGAGTCATATTAAAAAAAAAATCACAATGAACATCTCACAAAGGATCTCATCCCAGTGATTATAATGCAAGAGAAAACATGATCTTTTCTACACACATGATCAAACAAATGTTAACAAATCTGCCCAACTCAGCAGACTAAAGTTTCGGCCTAGAAAGTGATTTCAAGGAAATAATTAAGGAATACTTATCTCTTTGGTTGCAACAACTTGATAGCAGCTCAATTTGTCAACAGTTGAGCTCTTGACTGCAAGGTCATAAAGACTAATGATGTCCACCATGACTGCAAGAACGTATATTGTCCTCAACGCTGAATTCTTCAATAATCCTTCAATAATCATATGCTTGTAAATAGGCCCAACTCCAAGGCAATAACAATCAATACCAAGAATATACACCGATAGATGACAACCATAGAACCATCGATATGTAATGCCATGTGCGAATGGAGAAGGACGATGTTGATATCGTACTCCACCCTTTCAGTGGTGTCGCACATAACCAAAGGCTTCAGACTAATGAATGAAGCGATGAGATTTGAGATTAGAATTGATTTTGTTCACTTTAATACTGCCCATACCTTCCACAACAACAAAATATCCTTAACCAACGAGAATGAAATAGAGAAGGGCTCTAAAAAAAATGATTCAGGATATTCATTTGAGAGATATTTTAAAGAAACTACTCTAGATGAGATCAAATCTGACGAGAACCATTGACAAGCATTGAATGACAAGGCTGGGCACGAATCACAATCCGTCCCCTTCATGGTAGAGGAAGCATTGAATGGAGGTCCTCTTAGCTTAACCATGGACAATATGCATCGATGACTGAAACACATGAATCCGGACAACACCCGTTGCTACCCCAGCGTCACTCATCCGACAGTCTCACATTATCGGGACATGACCATTATTAATATCTTCGATCTCTCACTTAGGGGAGGCATGACAATCACCAGAACAGAAGGATTCATCGGGGATCAATATTCTCTTAACCCGATATTTCCTTATTCCCCCGTATCAAGAGTAATGGTTTCCTAAAATCTTCCCAGGAGTTCCATATGATTCTCATTTACCAAATGACAACTACTCAACAAGGCTCTGATGCTTTGATGGCTCAGACCAAAGCATAAACAATGTATTTTGGCAATCAAGAATATTAAGTTGTCTTCCTTCAGACTATACATGACAATGGCAACTTCCAAGGCTGACAGCTTCTACATTAGCTTTATTCATGGCTAATTCTCTATATGCAACGCTCTCTATAGCCTTCTATTAGACAAATTAATATCAACAGATCTGATAAGGAAATGCCAGTATCAATTCCGTTTGAAGTTCATGTGGCTTTCCTTTGTCAAGGCTGAATCCCAGCTTTATTCATATTTTCCTTATATCAAATCATCTTCAGATTATGCGACGCGACTTAATCCCCACAAATATCAATCTACAGATTGAGATCACCGACTCATTGATTCGATGTAGTCTTGCCAAGTATTGAACATTTTTATGCTATTCACCATGAAAATGAAGACCCGACTTGAGTCCTTTAATTTTCAAGAGTTCCTAATGCTTAAATTTCTTCTTCAAGTATCGATACCTCATTGCTTCATTTCTCTTGATATAGATTTCCGACATATCTGATCAAATCTTTTCTAAGACCCGCTCTAATACCATGTTAGTTTTATGATCAGATGTAATGCACAGAAAATTAATTCAAAATCAGACACAATAACACAACAGATACCCTGGGAAAACCCTCCTCGGGGGGGAAAAAACCCAGCAACAAATATCTCTCTATTATATATCAATAATGGCAACAAGTCTCTCTACGATGAGGCCACACACAAGGCCAATAAACAGCACCAACAATGGTTGTAGCACACACTAATAGTCTGCCCTTCAATCTGCACTTGAATAGACTCACAATCTGCTCCTATATGAATTCACACTACTCTTCTTGAAGAACTCACACTTAAAGGAGAAGGAGATCGAAATTTTCTTGGTGCATGAATGATGGAAAGTGACCTTCTATATATACATTGCTAGATAGGTCACACCTTTACAATACACTAGGTCAGCCACAAGGAGAAATAAATACAATTAATAATAATAAATTACAATGAAGGTCGGCCAAGGAGATAATTACAAAGTTGCCATGAAGTGCCTCTTTACATTGAATAATCACATATAAATAAGGAAGTATGAAGCCCGAAGCTGTAATTACATCAACGCTGACTTGTCCTAGTGTTCAAAAGTATATGATTAATTATTTAGTTCATCTGAAGTTGCAATATTAAATGAAAAGATATTCTAAGTGCCTAGCATCTTTAGGCAGTACAATCAATGTTTGCATTAGTGGCACTTAATACCCTTCAATGGCTTGTGATACTTCTAAGTGGTTTCATAGAATCTTGTTTCTGTTTGATTTTATTATGAAATTATATGACAATCTCCTTGCATTCCAAGGGTGTTAACAGTGTTGTTATCATATTGTATCATTATAATCATATCATAAGGAACACTTGGCAGATAGGTGATTGAATTTTACCTTCTGGGAAAAGTAGAGTTTTCCTCTTGTTGAAGGCAAATCAAAATAGTATTATCTCATTAATGCTAAAATGCATATATTTAATCTAGTGTTCCACATCTAAAAGCTAAGTGTTATTCTTCTTGTTATTTTACAACACTACTAAGCAATATAATGATGCAGGGGTAAGGTATTGAACATTATCATTGTTCACTACATATTGATAAATAGATTCACTATGTAGGGAGCGGTAATCATGTTTGGTACCTTTGTGCCTAGTAATGGGAGCATTGAATTTTGGTATGATATAGCAAATCTTGTCATTTGATCATGATAAGTTTTAAATCTGAAGATATAAACTACATGCACAAGAAACATATTATCACATGTTATTGGGTGAAATTTATGAATTTATACCTTACAAGGTGGAAATGAAGTATCTATTTTAACAAGTGGAGTATTCATGAGTAAACCTTTTGAAGCTAATGCCCTTATTATATGCATTCAAAGTTGATATCATTGAATTACTTTAAGTATATTAGAGTCACTCGTAAATTGAATCTTAATGGTATAACCTAGTATCAAGTTACTATTATATATAAGATTTGTTATCATGTCATCAATATAGGTGCAAACATGGTAATGGAAATTGGTAGAAGATGCTTGCTACTTGGAGGTTTTACAAAAGACTGTCCACTATGTAAGAAGGATTTTTGGAAGTTTAACTGATGATGTTAATATATGTTGCATTGATTATCCATGGTAAGTTGTGAACCAAAAAGGGGTGGATTTATAACAATGAGTTAGAAAGAGTTTGTTGTGAGGATTCTTTCTTGTGGCCTTGTTGATGCAAAGCATTCTGTCAAGAAGGATGTCATAATATAATGTGATTATGATAATTGATATCATTGAATCCTATTACAGTAAAACATCACTTGCAACCATTTTGGAGCTTTTGCATAATTGTTTCCTTGTGACAAAATTCTGACCATTGTTTGCTTTGTTATGAATGGATGCATTTTGTATCGAGTAAACTGTTATGCATAAATTTGGGTTATGGACTAGATTTTGACAATTTGTCCTTATAAGATACTATTTACAATCTAGGATGTATCATTTAAGAGGATGATATTTCAAATGCTTAGCTAAGTATATTGATGGTTGATACTTGGAACCATCATAAGTAAAGGTAATTCAAGAACCTTGTCCTAAGTAATGTGCCATCTTAATCTACTAAACTAATTTGCTAGTATAAATCATATTAATATAAGTAGTATTTCTCCCCTGATGCAAATGAGAAATAAAACACCATTTAAAGAAATTAGTTATCAAATTTCATAGCGGACAAATTTTTGTTGGTGGCTTCTATTTTGGATCCATTTGAATTTGTTAAAAGAGTAAACGACGGTTTTGGTGAGTGATTTGATCATCATAAAAAGTAATCTAAATAAATATATAGAAGGCACTGATAACTAATATGCAAGTAGGATGTTGCATGGTTGGAGAGAAGGATAATTAGGATGTTGATATCATTTGAGGTTACAAGATCAAAGTTTCTTATGGTCATTTTTTATAATTTTTGTGTTGTATTCTTTACGATTTGTAAAGTTAATGTTTTTTGTTATATATAAATAAATTTTCAATTACACTTAATATTTTATTGTATCATGGGCTTTATAATTATATCTGAAAATTTTATTTGTGTTTACTAGCCTTTTAAAGATTGTAATATGATTTTAGGCAAATAAAAAGTAAAGTGGTCAACATGGGGCTAGCGGATATATGAGGTTGGAAGAATCTTACCATCTCAATCAGGCTTCTTAGTTAGATATGGTACATTCCATGAGAATCACCAATTCTTCATTTGTGCCCCTTCTTGAACCAAGGCATGTTAGTTTTAGGATCAGAAATTAAATAAGCAGATATAGAACAATTTTAAACAATTTGACATAGCATATACCCTAGGAAAACCCTCCAACTTAAGGGAGAAAAGCCCAGCAACAAAATCTCTTATATATTGAATAATGAAAGCAATTCGCTTTTACAATGAGGCCAAATACAAGGCTGAATCTATCAGCACCACACTTGATGCAATCTCAAACAATAATATCGAACTTCTTGAATGATATTGATCTCTATATTATTGAACTCCAATATCAAACTCCTGCTGTAGATGAATTTGCACTTGTCTCTTGAAATGGAATGAACTAAACAACACCTCTATTGTATACAAATTGATGAGGAGGTCTCCAATAAATGTGTCCCTTCAAGATACAAAGTTGGCCTCAAATGAAGGGGTGTGACTTAACAAAAGATGATGATCTTTTAGATGATGTCGGCCCTGACAAACTTTCATGCTTGTACCGCTGTATCGCTGGATGATTGTGAGAGAGGTGCAGTAGCGCAGTATACCACCATACCACAGGAGACTTCTTACTGCCTAGTGGTAGTGCAGTGTACCGCCATACCGTGAGAGCCTTGAGATTGTCTAGTAGTAGTGCAGTGTACCGCCATTCCATGAGAGCCTGTTGGTTGTCTAGTGGTGTACCACCATGTAAATAAATCAGCTCAAATAAATAAATGAATAGCCAATGGCTATATGAATTTATTGCTTATCACCACTGGAAGTATGAGGCCCACGGCTACACATCAACAGGGCAAGGGAAGGCATGGGAGAGACTTGGCAATAATTGAGGGTAGTATACAGTCTAAAATAGGTGTGATTAGTGTGTCTACATTTACTTGTATGCATATATATATATAGTAGATGTGAATAGTGTATCTATACTGATTTTGTTTTTGTTGTACACAGGAGGGGGGATTTTGACACTCTCAAAGAAGGGTGGACTCTTAAAGAAGAGTTATTCTCTCCTAATGTGTGGAGGTTAAAATTTATTCTTGTTGAACACACCAGGATATTGAGAGGAGGAGGGGGGTTGAATCAATATCCTCAAAACTTAAAGCCTTTAGCACAATCGAAATTTAGACTTTTCACAAGATCAACAACCCTTAACCAAATCAACAACTCTTAATCAGTTCAACAGCAATGAACACACATGGACAAGATAACACTAGATATATGTGGAAAACCCAAGAAAGGAAAACCATGGTGAGAAAATTACAATTTTGTTTTAAGGCTCACTGCCTAAGGAAGCACACTACTCCCTAAAGAACTTACAAGCTAAGGCGCACAACCTTAGGGAAAGACACAAAAGGACTTGCAAGTTGAAGCACACAACCCTAGGGCAAGATACAAGGACCTATTGAAGAGACTCAATATCTGAATTACAAAATATGTCAACAATACACTCTGCTAACTCAGACGTTAAAGTACATCTGAATTTTCTTTTCCACAACTTACTGTATCATTCCACACTCGTACACCACCACTCACTTTGCAACTGATTTATTCTTCCATTTATATCCCCGACAAGATCACAAAACACCAATAGGTCGGCCAGAACAAGATACAAACAATAATCTCAACAAGTCAGCCCAAAAAACATAATTGAGGTGAAAGCGGTCCTATCCAAGAGATAGAGAGGACCAAAAACAACTTATTATATATTCCAATGTGGTCCCAAACATTAAACGCACTAGTGGACAACATCCCAAGTTGGCAACAGGGTAACATGTAGAAGAACCATGTAGCACATTACCAGTTGGTCCAAAAGCATACTTTCAACTGAATTTACTTAATGTGGTTCTCAACATGATAGGGCAGGACCCAAACACAACTTAACACAACCTCAATTGCTAGTGCAAACCCCCAAGCACATAGTGCAAGCAAGAGAACAAGCTCTATCAACCAGACATCCACAAATTACCCAGAAAACCAACTCAAAATAATATGTGACACCAAAGAGATCAATCATTGATGTGTGAACCACAAAGAAACGTTCCATGAACATCCAACAACACTTCCATATACTTCTTTCACAATATCATGCCACAAATAGCCACCACAAACAAAACAAAAACAGATCACATCATCCCAAAAGCCTAGAAGACCAATCATGAGATAGAACATTAACAGACCAACTTGTGGTAAACACCATCACATGAAAGGTGAACTGAGACACTGCACAAGCACTAACAACACGTCCACCAAGCCGGAGGAGCAAAAACAACAATGCGGAAAAATGTTGAGCATTTTCTAGACCAATCCTAACAAGCAACAAAACTACCAACCCACTACAATTACTAGAAACCTCCTTGGCAACACTGGTGACCTGAAAATATAAGAATGGGACATCCACAAAAACAAAAACACTGAATCCCAAATCGCAAGACCATATCTCCAAAGGTGGAGGAATGTGGAGCATTTTCCCAAGCAGTCTTCAAAGCAACTTCCTATAACAGAATTTTTCACCAAAATCCAAAGACCAAAACTTCCTTGTAGCAACACATACTTCCTCAGGAACAACAAGAGAGAGCATACAACATACTAGAGACCATCAACAACAACTCTCTAACTTTAGCATTACTTCTAAACCTCATCTTAATATATCATCATGATATCATCTTTGTTGATAGCAAACATACTCAACACTACTTTAATTGAAAGCAAACAAGGCATGACATCCAACCATAAACATCAATATCATCATGGTTAGCACAACATCATAGTGTACCATCAACATAAACATGTAAGCATCAATGACAACCCAAACTAGGTGTTGACACGAGCATCAAACTGAGTGTTAACATCAATGACAAACAATGCCAAGCATATGTGCAACAATTCTCTCATGTAGTATGGAGGATTTGTGGGGTTCAATAGTCAAGACATTTGCTAATGCAATTAGTTTGGTGCGTTGGGTGAGTGGAAGATTTAGTAGACACACTTCATCAAATTTCCAAATGAATTGTCCTATTCAATCCATATTGTGTTCCATCCTTTGTTCAGATTGATGTGATAGAGGGGAATATTAGAATTATATTACATCTTAATTGGATTATTGATTTAGTAAATAATAAATTAATATATTTGTATATTAATAAATAAATTAAAATATTTTTAGTAGTCAAAAATTTCTTACATGAGAAAACATAAAATTTATAGACTAATATAACATTAGAAAACAAAATAAATGAATCCTAACTTATTTTGATATTATTCTCTCTCTACAATTATGATTTAATTTTTAATATTCTATAATCCTAATAATTTCAATAAATTTACATTCTTAAATGTATTAAATAATTTTACAATAACTTAAACAATTTCTATTGATAAATCATACAATTCAAAATTTATTAGTATTAGACATGAGCTTAAAATATAAGCTAACTCTATATTCACCCCAAAAAAAAATGAATATTTTTAATTTATTTTAAATGAAATACTTCATAAATTCTAATAATATTACCAATGTTGGGTTCGTGAGAGGTAAGCCAATTCTATATTCCCTGGAAAGCATTCATACATTATTATTATTTCATTATAAATAAAGTACTTAAAGCAATTTCCAAGAACATACCATATGATTCAAAATTCATTGATTTTGTGCCTGATGTTGAGAGGTAAGCCAGATTTATATTGACCAAAAGTCTGCATACATTTTTTATTTAATTTTAAATAATTTTTAAAGCATTTTCCAGCCTACAGTTAGAAAGGAGTAGGTTTCCACAGTCCATAGGAACAAAAATACAAATATTCCAGAAACCCTGGGTACACTACCTAAAGGACAGGAACTCTAGAAATTTTGTATTGTCACTTTGGTTGCTAAAGCAGTTAGGAGGAGTGTCAATTTTCTTCAGCAAGTACAGTGTATAAAGCTCCGTAAAGATATTCAGATTACCACCTAGTATTCGATGTGTAATTGAGTTTGTCCCAATATTAAAAGCATACTACCCAGTATTAAAAAATATAAAAAATTACGAATACAAAATTTAACATAAAAGCATTTACCATTACGAAGAATCACCCGTTGTTGCGTGGACAAATCTGTTTCCAGTGATACCGAAGACAGAATTCTTAGGGTCTATTTTGATACCAAAATCTCTACACCTCTCTAAGACTTGTTTAAGGTCCCTCACGCTATCCGCAGCGTTATTTGAAAACACCACGATATCGTCCACATAATTTAGTACAAATTTATTTTCTAGTTCTTTGAATGGAGAATCCATTGGTCTTTCGAATGTTATCCCTGCATTAATCAATCAAAACTACTTAATAGATTGAAAAAGCTTTCCCCCTTTACCCAAAACTAATTTCCAAATGTTATTAACACATTCAAAAGCAACCCATTTATCATACAAACATGTACCACTAAGAGGAAATGCTCGAGGCTGCCCAGACAAATTCAGCTGCTGAAACAATGATTTGCAGGGCATTACTTCTCCAGCATTCGTGATAACCGTAAACCTGCCGAGGTTAAAGCAAGCTCGTTTGTAAACATGGCATGTGCCTGATTGTTAATAAAACCTTAACCGTAGGGTGAGATTGGACATAAAACGCACTTAGGGCTAGCCTTTGCATATGATTCTTTACGAGTGGTCCTATGGAGGGGCTTCACAGGTTTATCGGACAAAAAAATTTATTATTATGATAAATTAGATTTTTATCTATATAAATAGGAGTCCCTATTTACATGGATTTTGAACAGCATATGTCACATTTTATTCATCTAGAATTTTTAGACTTCACAGATTGATTTAGTAAAATTTTCAAAGGGAAAATTATCAGTTTTACTTATTTTTAATTTCTTTATATACATTTTGTTATCACTTGTTAGTCTTTTAGAGTTTTTAGATTCTCGCGAACATTTTTTTTAGGAAAGATTTTTTATTTTAATTAGTTTTAATTTCTTTATTTCTAGATATATAGACCAAAAAAGTAGAATAAAGTCCATTCAAAATCTTAATAAAGAATAACAATCATAATAGAGGTAATTTATTTTATCATCTCTACAATTATTTTATTTTTTCTCTATTTCGTATATAAATTTTTAACTTTTAATTGTATATCATTATATCATATGTATATTTCAACATCCAACTATAATTCTAACTTTGAACTATATGTAAAAAAAATTCCAAGTTGGTCTCAACTTTTATTTGACTTCTAACTCAATTTAAAAACTCCATAATCCCTTATTCCCTAGCCATTATGCAATAAGTCAAGCTTGAGTTCTTCTCTACAATTATTGAAATATAAATTCTCTTGTAGAATCCCCTAGTTTCCTCTTTATGGCATGGCAAGAGCAATTGCTCTTACTATTTTTTCAAGTTGTAGTTGCTAGTTTTTGCTCTTACTATTTCTTCATGTTGTAGCCGCTAGTCTTTGCTCTTACTATTTCTTCATGTTGTAGTTGCTAGTCTTCCAAATTCTTACTTTTATACAACAACACTCATTAATTATTATTAACTTATACATAGAATATTTGTATCTTATTAAAAAGAGCTTGTCATATGCGCATACAGACATCTTGTGACAATAAATATTTTGTAAGGATTTATATTTCATCATCACCAACCTATGAATAACTCTATGATTTTTCTAAGTACTCCTTTTTAGTATTAATTATGCATCACTTGCAAAAACATTTGGTTAGGCAAAGCAATAATTGGTTGTTTACATAAAAATATAGATTGTTAATATGTACCTTTTCTAGGGGTGCATGATTTTATTTTAACCCTAGATTAATTTAAGTGTGTCAAAAAAGGGAATGGGGAGCCTTCCGTCTTATTAATCCTTCATGCTCTTTTGAGCACAACCCTTTTTAATCTCTTAAATCATATACATGCAGAATAATTTTAAGGAAACTTAGAAATTGGAAAATAAATGTTAAAAGAAAATACTTTATAAAACACTTGCTCTTCAATCCCAAGTATATTGTGTTTCCCCTCTATGTCAGGTATAATTGGCAATCTAATACTTTCATTTTTCTTTGTGCATGATTTTGGCATGCCTTTAGTACTAGACTTGTATGTTGTGGTATGTTTAGAATATAAATTTAATAGTCCATATAGAACATTATATATATTGTTTGGAAGCTTTGCATGTGTATCCCAAAAGCAAGCACTTGAAAATATGGTGTCATGAAAAGCAAAAGCATTAAGCAGTTTTTTTTGTAATCTCTAACTTCCTTCTAAAAAAACTTGACTAATTAACAAAATGAGTGGAAAATACAAATTTTACAATACATTTTTTTTTCATCATTAATGTTCGAAAAGGTTTGAGGAAATCTCTATTGTAATACTACTATTGGTGGCCTTAAATAAGTTGCTTCTTATCAAATGCATCTCCAAGGGTTATAGTGCCAACTTTGATATCTCTCTTGATGGGCTCTCTCAATCAATTATTAGACAATAATGTAGAGCTTATTCATTTCATCATTTGTTTCTCTAATATTCAATTTTTAGTTGCCTCCTCCATAATCGATGCTATTTTATATTTACACTAACTAATCATAATAAAAATAAGCAAAAACTATGTTGTATAATATAATATTTTTTATAAAATTAAATATATTTATAATTTAGGATGTCTTGGTGCATTTTAAAGTTTTTCATGGGTTTTGTAACTTACTAAAAAATCTTAGATAAATTGTTTAGGATGTTAAAAAATCATGAGACTACCAACTTCCATAAATTATGGATCTTAAAATTTTAAGCTTACCCACCACTACAAAATTCATGGGACCACTTTCTTTAAAATGCTTCAAAAACTTTCAACAACACTTGTTGAAATAGTTTAGGAAGCCTTCTTTCTGGAACCACAACCTTAGCCTCCCAAAGCATAACAGTTGAGCACCTTATATTAGGGAGGTTATTTCAAACCAATATAATGGGTCATTTTATGACAAGGGATGAGCTCAAAATGGAATTAGTAATTGAACAATTTATTATAGGGGTTGATAAGTTAATTAGGAATCAATTTTTTATTGAAGTACACAAATAAATGTGTTATATACAAATTATTCAACATTCGAGCGAGTTAGGTGGCAGAACTACCCAGTAGCATGTAGACCTCCAATGAGTATCCCAAAAAACTGCCTTGGATTTCATGCATTTTGTTTTCCCTCCATTTTTCTTTGAATTAGGATTTTGAAATGTTTGAGTGCATAGGAAGACCAAAGTAGCAAATAGAATGACTATTCTAGCGCATAGGACACATTAGCACATGGGTCTAGCAATTTAGCACATAGGATAGATGAACTAGTGCATTGACTGATGTAGCGTATAGGCTATCTAAATTAGCGCATAAAAGCACCAAAATAGTGCATAGGTTAGATTAGCACATAGAGAGACCGAAGTAGCACATAGGATAGATGAACTAGTGCATTGAATGATGTAGTGTATAGGCTATCTAAATTAGCACATAGAAGCACCGAAATAGTGCATAGGTTAGATTAGCACATAGAGAGACCGAAGTAGCACATAGGATACTTTGATGCATTGGGGCCCTGTTCCGGTGCATTGAGCAAATGAAATGGCACATAGAGTAGTTTGGTGCATCAAAGATCTATTTTAGCACATTGATGGATTTCTCTAGCACATGTAGTCTTTCAACACATAGAAGCGTTGTTTTAGTGCATTGGAGAAGTTTGAGGATTTTCTTGTTGAGACTCCTTGATTTCGATGATGTTTTATCACGTCAGCCTTTGTGGTGATGATGATTGATGATGTTGATAGGTTAGATGTCCATTGATCTCATGATAGGTGAGATTCAATGATAGGATGATCATAATTGACCTCATGATAGGCGAGGATCAATTATATGTTGATTGATCTGACAAACCTCATGATAGGCGAGGTTGAATTGATTGATGAACCTCATGATAGGCAAGGTGCATTGATTGATTTGATAAACCTCATGATAGGTGAGGTTGAATTGATTGATTTGATAAACCTCATGATAGGCGAGGTTGAATTGATTGGTTTGATAAACCTCATGATAGGTGAAGTTGAATTGATTGATGAACCTCGTGATAAGCAAGGTTGAATGATAGATTGATGCTCACGAGATTTGATCAAAGTATCACTAGAGCTGATTATGTTGATAGGCTAATTGATTTTGATTGGTTGATTGATGTTGGTTAATTGACTAGTTGACTTGTTATTTTGTGATGATAGGAGGCTTTGATGAGTTTACAGATTAGAGAGCACTTTCTGAGGGTGTGGGACTTGATTCATCATCTGACACAACCTGATACAACTATTATTGCACGATGTGGGTTGTCATCTGTCATCTATATGCCCCAAATTAGGGTGAACAAGGGTTTACTAATAGCTTTAGGAAAGAGATGGCACAGTGAGCATAACACCTTTCATTTTCCCACTAGTGAGATCACAGTGACTCCTGAGGATGTATATCAGATTATACAGATTTCGGTGGTTGGAGAGCTTGTTATATATGGTGCACATGAGCAGGCATAACTGATGCACTGCATCGGGTATTTCAGGATGACCATATATGCAGGTACTAGATTCCATGGAGGGACATGGTTGATGCATATGCCATGTTGTCGTCTATATTAGTTGGTTTCATTGGAGGGTTCCTTTGTCATGATTGCAGTTCAAAGGGACTCTTAGTTGGATGGGGAAGGATCTTGGAGAGAATGATTGCATAGGGCACCATATATGTGTGGGGTTGTTGTATGCTATCCCATCTGTACCATGATTTGCATCAAGTCATCTACTGTCAAGGGGCGAGTTTATCAACGGGGGTCACATTGCTCCAGGTCTAGGCCTAGAGCATATAGCAGTTTCACAGCTAGTTGGGGAGAGGTAATGCTCAACCATGAGGCCATATGTTCATATTTATGCTAGTCAACTTCCTCAGCCTACGCTAGGAAAACTTGAGTATTGGAGGAGGACCTTGGATGATCTAGAGTCAGTGGTATGGAAGCCCTATCTGGATTGTGAGCAGTGGCCTAAGGATGACACAAAGATGCCTTATTTATGTCAATCCTTGTTCTTGATTGGGTGGACCCAGTTTTTCATTAAGAGATTCCTAATGTTGAGGGCACTTAGACAGTATGGTAGGGTTCAGGGTATGCCATAGGGAGTGGTGCATTATGCTCAGCAATAGATAAATTCAACTAAGTGGGGGTATAGTTTATCTTATGATGCAATATTTGAGCACTTTCGGGGATTACAAGTCATCTCTTGGGATGTTCATCTAGATATTTTCGATGCACCGATATCAACTTAGTATGGTATGTATATGTTTCTGCATCCCTTCCCGCAGATCACTATTCTAGATGAGCCGACACCATTACTAGAGGAGGAGGCTATAGGGCATGGGAAAAGATAGTGGAGAGAGGAGGCAGAGGAGGAGCAAGGTGAGGAGGAGGAGCAGGGGGAGGAGGAGGAGAGCAATGATGACAGTGATGATGAGGAGAGTGATGGGGGAGATGGTGGAGGCGATAGGGGTGGAGGAGGGCCAGGTCTGGACTTTAGAGATATGAGAGTGCATTGCAAGAGGTGATCATTGGTAGCCCCATCATAGAAGTAGGTACATATTAGACTTCCATAACAACAATAGCAAATGCACATTGTTGCGTTACAGGTATAGGTTCAGACACTGCAGGGACAGTTAGAGTAGGTACAAGCACTTTTGACACAGACACAGGGGTAGGTGTAGACTCTGACAACTAAGAGGGATGTTGCTAGGCAGCAAGTGCAGCAGGTGTAGGCCTAGCTTGCACAAATATAGGCCTAGGCACAGGGACAGGTGCAAGGACAGATTGTCGCATTCACCACTAAGAGGGTTGCTTTTAGGTAGCGGGTAGAGCAGGTTGAGGGTGTCACTGAGAGACTATATTAGGTTGTAGCAGCTATCGGGACTTTAAATTATTTTAGAGAGATACGTCACACTTCCCATGAGGTTGAGTTTTACTGAAGAAAATATCATGAGGTGGTTGCTCCAGAGCAGTGAGAGAGCTTTCCATAGTCTCGGTCTAGCAGGTCTCGATCTTGTACTGTTAGCATGGGTGTCACATAACCATTGCCTAGAGATTGGCAGGATCCTGGGGTAGGTTCGTCAGGTGGGGGAGATACAAGTTATATGCTAGCACCATCTGGGGGGAGCCTAACATAGCTCCAGTTTATGGTTTTCTGATGTATATTGGAGATGATGTATACATTGATGTATATGAGACATTGATGATGTATCTCTTGTTGTCAAACTTTAGGATACAGTTCCATTTTTTATATTGATGTATCTCTTTATACCTTTGTATATCCTTGTACACTTCCACATTATGATTTTTTAGGTTATATGTTAAGCGACAATGATTATGATCTGTGTCTATATGATGTTTATGATGGATGCGTTTAATTTCTATGTTATGATGATGATCATGATGATTATGATGGATGTATTTAATTTCCCTTATTTGTGCTATGTGATGTTCTGATGATATGATATGCTATGGATGCAAATGATGATGCAACTAATGTGTTATTATTCTATGATTTTTTATGAATGATGCCTATATGATGCATGTGATGGATCTTATTATGCCAATGTGATGAAATGTATGTGATGCTTTTGTAATTTTCTCATTCAAATAAATGATATAATGAATGGATGGGGGATGTATGAAAATGTAATTTTATGTGATTATCATGTTGATTATGATGATTATGCAATGATGATGTTTATGTGGTGGTTGTAGAATGTATGCAATGATGACATGATTAATGATTCTATATGCGTTATGGATTTAGGCCTATGCTATGTGAGATGGATTTTGATTATGCAAATGATGTTTGATGATATGTGATGTGCATATTGATTATGTATGGATGTGATGATAATGGGATGATATATGGATGATGTTTTATAATACGAAAGATGAATTGTGATGATGTGATGCAAATGATTATGATTAATTGAGCTTGCAAGACTTCAAAACCTCTAGGGTCTTAAGCTTAAATGAGTGAATCTATCCAACTTCCAAGAGTCGTGGGAAGGTTGCCATTAGTTGATTATTTGTTAAGTTAAGCTTCACAAAAACTAACATATTTCCCAAATTTCTTGGAAACCTGAAGAGACTCGCTCATTTAAGCTTAGTGAACCACTTTCTTAATGCAACTATATGAAATGATTTTGATTATGTAAATGAGATGTAATACACGTCTTTTTGTGTTTTCTGATACAAATATTATGATTTGATGCATGGATGGATCAATGATGGGATAATGTTTTCTAATGTATGCAAATGATGATGTAAATGATGTACAACTATATGAGAATATTTTCTAATTGATGCAAATGATGATGTAACTGATTTGCAACTATATGAGAATGATGTGCTTTTGGTTAATTTCAAGTGTACTCAATCCATTGATAATAGAGATAACATCCTTGTGAAATTGTTTCATCCTTGGAAACCCTATATATACAGATGTAGGCTAACATGGATGCAATCTACTCTAACCACACATATCTCATATTCAAAATTTGTCATTTGTAACAGCTAATTTGTTGTACTTTTTATCATCATTGGGCCTTTAAAATGTTGAAAGTGAGTACAAGCATTGATGGCATATTTAGACCATGATGACTTGAGTATTGTTTTCATGATGTTTGATAGTGCAAGTTAACAAAAGCATATAAGTATAATTAAACTGAGATGACTTGAGTATTGCTTGCGTAAACAGACAAGAGTTAATTGTTTTCCTATACAAATTTGAAATGTCATTAGTGATACTTTGTAGAGCACGTCCCGTGACAATTTTCACAGTAATAATGATCAACTCACAAACAATAGACAAAGAAAAATCATACTCCTTCCTAGCTCCTCTAGTTCAATACATCATCGAGGTGCTCCAGAGATATGATAACAAAAATCAAAGTATAACAATTGAACATTTGTGTTTGACATGATAAACCCATGATTCAGAAGGAACATCATCCATTTAAAGTGTGCTTTTGGTTTGATTGATTTAGTTGTTTTGATTTTAGATGGTTGATGTGTTTTTGATGGTGTTTGGTGTTCAATGTTGTGTTGTACTATGATCTTTGTATTTTGTTTTCCCTACTACTATTTGTTTGTTGGTTCAAGCTCAAATTTTATTGCCCTCAATGAGTTCAAGACTTTTCCCCTAGTCTAGGGTGAGACATGACTGTGATGCCAAGATATTACATGAAGCTTTTTCATGAAAGACAGATGGATGGCGAAAGAAAATGGTGAAAGAAAATGGTCGACATGCTCAAATAGATGGAAAAGCTATTCTATCATAAATAGCGCCTGATGCTAGGTTTTCACTACCTGCTTTTATTGCACTTTTTTACATTTTTATGATTTTTTTTTATTTTTCTCTTTTTTGCTTTTTTTTAATTTTTCTCTTCTTCTTTTTTTCTTTTTTTTGTTGTTATCAAGACACTTATTTTCCAGGTTTTCATCAAGGCAACCATTTTTTCAAGACATTTTCTAACGTTTTTGGTATTTTTTCAAGACTTTTTATGATGCACTAGATGATTCACGTGTAGAATTTCTTGAGATGCAGGCTATTAAGGGGTTCATAAAAAATCCCCCTTCTAGTGTGGACAACTAATATGCTCCTGATCTGAAGACTGAGACAATGAAAAAGGGACTTGGCTAGTTTGGTTCAAATTTCCCCTTCTTTTCTTTGTCTTGTGAGGGTTCTTTTTTAGGACTAAATCACCAACCTGAAATGTTCTAAGCTTTACCCTGTAATTGTAACTTTTGGATATCCTCTATTGGTATGCTTTCAAATGGTCCACTGCATGTTCACGATGCTCATACAATAGTTCCAATTCCTGTAACCCTCATCTGAAATGATCCCTTTTAGTGACATTGGATGTGATGGTAGTTCAACCTTAATAGATAGAATGGCTTCTAATCCATAGACTAAGGCATATGTTGTTGCTCTTGTCAGAGTGTGGATATTGGTATTGTAAGCCCATAAAGTAGGGTTCAATTGAACATGCCAATCACGTCCAGCCTTGTTGACGATTTTCTTTAATATTTTTAGGATAGTTTTGTTTGAGGGCTCTACTTGGCCATTTCCTTGGGGATAGTATGGTGTAGAAAACCAATGTTGTATATGGGACCTCTCACAGATTTCTTGGACATCCTAATTTTTGAATGGTCTATCGTTGTCTGTGATAATGGATTAAGGAATGCCATACCTATAGATGATGTAGTTCAAGATAAAAAATGATATTTTTTTTCCTATGACGGTGGTTAGGGGAACCACTTCAATCCACTTTGTGAAGTATTTTGTGGCTGTGATGATAAAATTGTGTTTGTTGGATGAAGATGGATGAATCTTCCCTATGATATCCAGTCCCCATTGACAAAAGGGTCATGTTGATGCAAAAGTTTAAAGTTCTTATTCTAGTGCGTGGATGAGATTGCAATGAATCTAACACTTTTGGAATTTCTTGATGAACTAAAATGAATCCCTCTCCATAGTTGGCTAGTAATATCCCAAACGTAGGAGTTTCTTGGCTAAGGTTAAACCACTCGAATGAGTTCCACAAAAACCTGCATGAACCTCCTGTAAATTTGTTTTAGACTCGTCACGTTCAAGAAATCAGAGGAGAGTTTCATCAAGACCTCATCGATAAAGGACATCCGCAATCAGGATATGTTGGGTGGCTTGACAAATGAAGTCTCAATTTTTTATTGCGGGATAGGTCGAGAGGGAGGGTATTGTCTTTTAGGTAAGTATAAATTTTCCCATAGATGGAAGTGTCAACCTCAGCTAGATGGTAGATGACCTAGGATTTAGGATTGTCATGATGGGTTGAATAGTTGTTCCACCATGAACTCATAATGGGCTCGTTTCTCAAGAATCTATAAGAGAGAAGCAATGGTTGCGATGGCATCAACAAATTTTTTGTCGCTTCGAGGAATTTGCTCAAATCTTATTTCCACAAAGTACTTTTTGAAGTCATCAACCATTATTTTGTAGGGCATCCTCTAGTCATCCTTTGTTTGGAAATCATCGTTTACCTGATTAATGACCAATTGTGAATCCCCATAGACATGTAGCTCTGTGATCTTCCACTTGATCACTACTTTGATTCCAATGATCAATGCTTCATATTCAGTTGTGTTGTTGGTGCAGGGAAACATCAGTCTATAGGATTTTGGAATGGTATGTCCTTGTGGTGAGATAAACAATATTTTGGCTCTTGATCCATGTTGTGTATAAGAGCCATCAAAGTAAAAGACCCATTGTTGTGTTGATACCATTAGGACATCAACATTTGGAAACTCAATATTCATTGGATGATTGTTTGGTAATGGTGCTTCAACTAAATGGTCTATGATTGCTTATCCTTTGATTTCCTTCCTATCAATATATTGCATGTCAAATTCACTCAATATCATGACCCACTTAGCTAGTCTTCTAGATAGATTAGCTTTGCTAAGAAGGTATTTTAGTGGATCTATCTTGGCTATTAACTTGATGGTATGCATTAGCATGTAGTGTCATAATTGTTAGGTAGCGAACACTATTTCCAAGCAAGCCTTTTCAACGAAGGTATAATTTATCTCATAGCCATTTAAGGTTATGCTGATATAATAAATTTCCCTTTCTTTTCCTATTGAATCCTCTTGTGCTAACAAGGCTTCCAATGATATCTCAGTTGTTGCTATGTATAATATAAGTGCCTTTCCTTTTGCTGATGGTATTAAGACAAGTGGACTCATCAGATATTGTTTTAATTGGTTGAAGGCCTCTTCACATTTCTCATCCCATCGAAAAGATGCATTCTTGTGTAGAAAGTGAGTGAAAGGATGGGTCGTGTATGCTAGTTGTGAGATAAATCTCTAGATTGATTGGAACCTCCCTTGCAAAGATCGTAGCTAACTAATGTTCTTAGGTGGCGACATCTTCATAATGGCTTTGAATTTTGTGGGATCTACCTAAATGTCATTTTTGGAAACTATATATCCCAAGAGTTTGGCTGAAGTCACCCCAAACACACATTTCTTTGGGTTTAGTCGTACATTAAACTTTTCTAGTCTAGTGAATATTTTATCTAGAATCTCTAGGTGTCCTTTGGTGTATGATTTGGCTAATAGATCATCCACATAGTCTTCCATGAAGGTGTGCATCATATCATGAAAGATTGTCGTCATAGCGTGTTGATAAGTTGCTCCTTCATTCTTCCACCCAAATGGCATGACATTCCAACAAAAGGTTCCCCACGGACATGTGAAGGTTGTCTTATCTTGATCTTCAGGTGCAATTTTGATTTGATTATAACCGGAAAAACCATCCATGAGTGACAACATGCCATGTCCTGATATTAAGTCCACAATGATGTCAATATTGGGTAGGGGAAAGTCATCTTTTTGGCAAGCCTTGTTGAGATCCCTAAAATATGTGCATATCCTGATGCTCTTGTCTAGTTTTGAAATAGGCACAATATTTGATATCCATTCAGCATAGTCAATTGGTCTAATGAACCCAACATCGAATAACTTCTTTAGTTCTTCCTTTACCAATGTGGCAATATGTGGATGCATTTTCCTTAACTTTTACTTGACTAGTTTTACTCCTACTAGTAATGATAAATGATGCATGATGAGTTATGGATCAATCCTTGGCATGTTGGAATATGACCAAGCAAAATTGACATGTCTTTCTGTGAAGAATTTGATGAAGTTTGGTTTTTCTTGATTTGTCAAGGATTTTGCTAGATGGACATTATTTATTGTTTCTTCATTACTGATATTGATAGACTAAGTAGGTTCAACCACTACTTTAGATTGTTCCTAAAAGTGTTTGAGGAGTGTGTCAAATCTTCCATCCTTCAATGCCTTAGAGAGGTTTTCACTATTGGATATGCTCTTTATTTTTACTTTTCTAGATCTGATACTGCCATTGAATGGTTTTCACCATCAGATCTATTCCCTGTATTATTCATTTTGCAGCTAGAAAATTTCACTCTCCTAGTTGGAAGCTTTGTTACAATGTTCAATGGTGGAATTTGTTTTGGAATTGGAGGAAGAGAGGAAGTTGACAATGGCCTCATCATTTGAAAAGATGGGGATATCAAATGGCTCAGTTTGATCCCAATCTATGAGTTCAGGATGTACTAAGTGTAAGGGGTCATTGGATTGGTTAAGGTTAGATGCAATAAGGGTCCCGACGGTAATGTCTTCGGATTTTCCAATAGTGAAGTCAATGTCAATAAGGTAACTCTCCTCTGAATTATTCGTTTTGCTTCGTGTCTGGTCATCTTCATTGGAGTCATCAATATGTTGTGATCTTATTTCAAGTAGTCTATAACCTAAACTTTGACCCTCCTAACATATGGTTGTATACTTTTGTACCACATTAATTTCCTTGTCATGAAAAGATTCTTCAGATAGTGAATCCCACTCATATACATTTGAATCAGTCTCATGATCATCACTAGCTTGTAGTTGTAGGATTCTTTCAAAAACTTTTTGTTTGGTTTCTTCTCTTGATTATTCTTGATACCCCAATCCTATTTTATCCTTGGCTTGCATTGTGATAAGGTGTATTGGTTCTATGATGCTTTCTTTCCTTTTACCAATAGGACCTTTTCCCTCATACCCCATCTTTTCTAGGATTGTCTTTCCTTTTTCGTATTGCTCTGTTTGCACACTTGAGGCAGATGCTTGTGATGATTCTTTGTCTTTGTATAACTAGTTTAAAACCTGTTTGTCATCTAACCCATTCACTAATGTGCCTGTTCTTACAAAGGTTCCATCAAATAGTGTGGTGGGTTATGATGATTATTGTCTTGATGTTGATGGTTGCCCATATGACTTAAGAGAAGATGAAAGTTGTGATTAACATAAGGATTGTTGAAATGAGTATTCCCCCATGCCTTTGTCTTTCAATTAGATCTTGGAAACTTGTTTTGATAAGGATTAGAGTTGACTTTCCTGATTTTGTGCAGTGGGATTACTATTACCTTTTTCTTTTGGTTGATCCTTTATCTCAAGTTGGTTAGATGAAGAGTTTGGTGTACTTTCCTTACTTGAGGGAGTGGAATCACTAATACCCTTATCCTTTGATTGGTCCTTTTTTCTCAACCCACTTTGACAAGGAATTTAGTTGTTTCCCATCACTTGGTGAACCTTGAGTTGGAGCTTCCTTATTGTGTGGTACAAAAGCATCTTGGGTAGTCTTGAGGGTGTTACAATATTGGGGGTTGTTTGAGTCAGTTGCAATAGTGATTTCCTACCCATTGAAAGGGAACTTCAAACAATGGTGATATGTGGATGGCACTGCTTGCATGTCATGAATCCAAGGTCTTCCCAAGAGTATGTTTTGTGTATGTTGTATGTTAACTCTTTTTCTAACACTTGGCATAATATATCTCTGACAACTGGTCCCACTTGAATAGGTAGCACTATCAACCCTTGTGAAGATCTCTCCTCATCATCATATGCTTTTATTGTGATTTTCCTTCTAAGATCAATAATTTTTTTTGAATAGCCCAGTGCACAAACAAGTTTCAAAGTATAGATATTTAGGCCAGCTCTTCCATCTACTAGGACACGCTTAACATGGTGTTTGTGGATTAAGACCTCAATGTGGAGGGAAACATTGTGTGGATGGTTGATGGATACATCATCATGTTCAAAAAATGATAAGCAGTGTGATGCAGTCAAATGTCCCACCATAGTCTGGAATTGGAAAACCTCTAGATTGTTCAGTACTATGGTGGCAACTAGAGCTTGTTCCAAGATTTCCTTATGAGCAGGTGAAATCTTGACAAGTTCTAATATGGATATTTGGGCAAGTATTTTTTGCAACTGATCAACTATGTTACATTGGGTTGCAGGGATAGCAGTACTTTCTTTGGACATTGAAGGGGTAGCTCCTTTCAATGTTACCTTGGCTTGTCCTTGTGTGATGGCATTGATGGGTGTGTTGTCTTGTTTCTCACTGATTTTGATAACATTGATTTGATGTGAGGTAGTGTCACCATCATGGTGATGATTTTCAATTGCAATGATGTTTTGTTCATGTTCAATGGTGTTGTCATTTGTTGGGTTATCATTTGCAATAAGATCTATTTTTTCATGGGTTTGATCATCAACCACTTCAATGTACAAAATGGTGGTATCATAGACATAGTTTATGTTATTTTCCTTTGGTATTTGAAGAAGAAGATTCCCCTTTTTTATAGTTGGGTGGAGGGTTTTTTAACACCCCATGATCATTGTTTGTTTGGGGTCCTTCTACAAATATCGTCTTGTTGTTAATTAGATCTTGTATCAAGTGCTTCAACTACATGTAGTCATTGGTTTTATGTCCTTTGTTGCGATGAAAATCACATAAATGAGCATCATTCCACCATGGAGGCTTAACGTGTGGCTCCCAATTTCTTGCCTTTGGTAACGTTATGAATTTAGCTTCGAGAAGTTCCTTCAATGTGGATTCTGATGATTGTCCTAAAGGTGTGAACCTTCTTCGATTTGAGGACATTCAATATGATGATGTTTTTCATCTAGTATTACCTTGATTGTTGCTTTGGTTGACATTTTGGTTATTGGGTGGATTGTTTTTCTGATTAGTTTTGGTGGTTGCTGCTGTCAAGTTGAATACATGTTTTATATTTTGGTTTCTGACTATACCATCATTGTTACCCACATTCTTGTTTCATTGCCAAAACTTTGGTTTGTCATTGTTATTATAATTATTAGAGTTTGATGTGTTGTCATTGTAAAGTTTTATTACTCTTCTTTTGACCAAAGCTTCTTCAATTTTAATCCCATTTTCAATCAATTTTTCGAATGTGGGTGGACATTGCAATTCCAACCTATAGCTCATCTCATCATTTAGGTTATTGATAAAGATTTCCATCTTCTCTTTTTCAGGTATAGGAAGAGAATATCTTGCGAACAACCTTCTCCATTTTTGCAAAAACACAAGGAATGATTCACCCTTTTTTTGTTTCAAGTTACAAAGGTCCTTCATTATTATGTCATGTTGAATGTTATAAGAATATTGGGTGATGAATTTTTTGACCAATTCTTCAAAGGTTTTGATGGGTGGTGTGAGTTTTGAAAACCATTCAAGGCATTGCCCACTGAGACTTCTTGGGAATAACCTCATCAAATAAGTTTCTTCATGAGAAAATTCAAGACTCGTGGTTCTAAATTCCCTCACATGATCAATTGGATCTGTTTTCCCATTGTATTTGTCACATTTCAAGAATTCTTAATGTTTGGGAAAAGGGATTATATGGATATCTTGATCAAAAGGATATGGAAAAGTGTCTTGGATCAAATATCATTTTGATGGTCCCCTTTGCATATCAAGAAGTTGTTGTTGAAGGTTCTTCATTTGATGAATTAGGGAAATCACTTGTTCTATTTCTTTTTTAGGTTGTTTGGGAGGTGCTTTCAATTGATTCACATCAAAATCCTTAGGTAATTTGACACCTTATTTAGCTAGCATAAGGAGGTACTTTTCCCCATTCCTTTCAAAAATATTTTCTAAGCATTTGTGGAAATTATGATCTTGTTCAACATTGAATGTCTTCTTTGGTTATTTCTTCCCCTTTAGTGTTGTTGAGTCCATGGAAAGGATTCTCTTCAGCTTCTACCATGGTGTTTTTTGTTTCACTATTTTGAGTTTCATTGTTTTGAGTCTCAATGATTGGAATTTCTATTGGAGCTTCTAAAATCCTGATGGATTTTCTCATTCTTGATGGATCTAGTTTGCCTTTTTGATAAACCCTTGTCCTCATAAGTGAGTAGGGTTTAGTCATGTGAGCCTTGAAATGTTCTAATTTGGCATTAACCATTTATACCAATTCCTAGTCCTCTAAGTCACTTATTCAAGCCATTATTTACATATGTTTACCAACCCCTTTGGTTAGAGTACTGATCATTCAACCCGCTCATTGATGTCACCAATTCCCTAAGGTTGGAGTTTTAATTTTCCCAATGACTTAAAGCTTAAGTCATCAGTTTGCAAAGGGTCATGTCATCGATGGGTTGGCCAAATCCTTTCATTAAATGCTAAGCATGTTGTATGCAGGTTTGTTGGGATTCGAGGATATTGGAGAAGATCTTGATCATACCCCACCAAATCGCAGACTTAAGGTGTCTGCCAGCTATTTGGTACAAGATCAATGAAAAGAAGACATGTGTCCCATATGGGATGTGGGGCCCAACCTCCACTATTGCGTTTGTGGCTTGTGGTTTTAGACCAATGGTCGTGATCAAAAGCTATAATGAATCTCTACCATTCCCCGCTAGCTCATGGGGAAAAGATGAAGGCGGGTTAAATGTCGCGAGGTCAACAAGATCATGACATGTGGCTTCAACCTTTCAGTTTGAAAGATGCATAGGGCTTGTCGACACAGTAGTTGGTGTCCAAGATGGATTAATGCTATTGGTCAGAGGTAGGACAACAATTCCTCACTGGATTTCAAACCCAATCAACATAAGATGAACCGCTCGATCTGTCAACTCTTCAAGAGATCAGCGAGTAGTATTCAAAGTTGGAAAATGGCACAAGGTGGTCATTTCATTCTACAACTGGTGAAGCATTAATGAATTATTCCTTTCTTGTGGAATCATGTCAATCTTAATCTGAGTGAAGATGTACTTGCTGACAATCATGAAGGGTGATCCACAAATTCTCATGCAGCTCAAGTTAAATGGTGACAGTACATACACCACCAAATTGCCATGTTTGTGTGTGTGTTTTTACTAAACATTGATGAAGGTTTCCATTACCTCGCACGATAAATATATGAAGAATTAACTGCTAATTGTGTCATTAATTTTAGCAGTTGGAAAGCTTTTTGAGTTGAGTCCAGTCAAGTTTGAGTGCTTGTTTGATAAGAGAAAATGAGTAAGCCAGTGAGAAGGTCTACTCATTTGAGCTCAAAAAAACTCAGTCCTATTGTTCACGAAGGCGCTTCAGTCGAGAAGCCCAGACTTGTGCCCACTAGATGCAGTAGAAGACTACAATTCCAGGACATTGCTACTCAACTAGTAGATGATAAAGGCATGCAGTTGATGCACTCTGTTGTTGGTTTTGAAAGGAATATACGATATGGGTGTGGCTCCTTCAAGCCTCAAAGCTCACCCATTAATCTCACTAAAAGCTAATCAGATAGCGAGACTAAAATAGACCCCAGTTATCGACAATATCTCTCAACTCTGGGAAAAAAATCTAGCCCTGGGTGAGGAGGTTTTGTCTGTACCTCCACTGGCTATGAGGACTCCAAGCAGATAGGCTGGTACTGTGATGCATGTAGGCGAGGATGAGGAGGAACTTGAGGTTACATCTCCCTCTCTAGAAACCACTCAGAGTGGGTGTGTATAGCAAAGTCTAGGTGTTGGTAAAGGCAAGTTAGCTAGATGCTAAGGAATTGCCATGTGGGATGGAAAATTGTTGTTGTGATGTGTTGTTGCGACGGGTGGTTTCTTCTCTAGCATACATGATAGTTCTTTTTGGGTTCGGTGTTGAATGTGTGCCCTTGTGGAAATAAAGATACCTAGTTTGTTGTGGCGTGGATGATGACAAGGGAATTTTGGCGACACTTTTGTTTTTCCCTTTTGATGGTGGTTATAATCTTGTCTCTCCCCTTTTTGCACCATGTACTTGTAGATTCAATACATGGAGATTTTGAAATGCAACCAAAATGATTGATGAAATAAAAACGTTGTATTTGACATACATTTGGGTCTGAAGCTTGTTGCTTCCCTTATTCTATAAAAGGGAAACCACGACTCATTTGCAAGAGAATGGGAAATTTTGGCTTGGTTTTGGGATGAATGTATATGGGTAGATAGGAATGGAATAGCTTGTTAGTTTTGAGCATATGAATGAACTCATGCAATTATCTTAAATTGTTCTACAGATATGACTTAGAATAAAAGTAAATATAATTCTGATATGTTTTCTCTCCTTTTCCAAGTTTAAGTGAATTATGAATGAAATATTAATGGTATTTCCATTCTACTTTGAATATTTGTTCGAATGTATGTCTTTTTTATTTATTTATATTCAAGTAATCAATTAAAATACTTAAATGGGGTCATGAATTTGCATTCATTTGCAAAGGATTTGATAGGCAGTAATGTATCATAAAATTTTAGCTCTATGATGCGAAGTTATTGTGAGAGTAGTCTATTCCATTGAATTCTTGGGTCATCTTTGTTTTACTGGATCTTGTATGTGTGACTCCATTTGTCTAGTGAATAGGGCACTAATCCATTCCTAAATGATTTACCTAAAGGGTTAATCAAAAAAATTTCTAGCAACTAACCTAAAGCCAAAATTTAAATTCATTTAAAATTAATTGATCTCAAAGCATGTATGTATCAATTCTCACTAAGTATATCTTCATTTTGATGAATGGGTAGCAAGTTACTTAGAAACAAGCCAATTTCATAGTAATTGTTGCAGAAATATCCTTCATCCAAATTGATCTATGTAAATGATGTGTTCTACAAAGAAAAACCTCAAATGAACACACTAGGAATACTCTCCTTGGTCCCACAGAGCCTAAAGTGCAAAAGATCTCAGTCATTGACTATATCTTGTTAGTTGGCCATTCATTACAAGAGTCTTAAGTATAGGAATCGGCTATTCCTTAGATATTTCTTAGGTGCAGTGCAAAACACCAAAAGTTTCAATGGTTGGAGTTTCAAGGTTTGCCAGAGTTTTTGTTTTTGTAACCGTGTTTAAATGGGCATACAAGTGTTATAGTTTTGACTAAACTTTGATCTAAGTTTTGAAGAGTACCAAGGATTACAACTAAGTCAAATAGAATGAAAAATTCTAATGATACTAAGTTTGATTTGACTATATAGCTTTGTTTCGTGATGAAAGGATAATAAATCTTGATGATCAAACTAGGCTTAATAATCAAAAGGTGTGATAAATTTCATGATTTTGGCACTTTGAGATATTAGATCTTGGTTTAGGTTGGAAAATTCTACTTATAAAGGTCAATTTTAACAATTTTAGACTCTATGGTACCTAAGGAATGATTCTGGACATGAGTAGATTGCAAATTTTGGCTCAAACTATGAAATAGGGGATAAGTTTAACTCTTTAGTTTTGCCTTTAATGGATGTGCTAAAACAAAGTTGTTATGCCTTGCATAACCACCCCATTTTATCCTGGAAAAAAATGGGTCCCCCTTTTTTCTTTTTTTTTCTTCGCTTGTGGTTGTTGGTTTGGTCTTGGGAATTCTTTTTTTTTCCTCCTTGGTCTGTATTTTTTTTGTTAGATTTTGGTTCTGCCTCAGCTAGAGTTGGGTTTCTTTTTGTAAAAGTGAAATTGAATGAAATGGTATATTCTATATGCTTTGGGACTAATGGAGGCATTTCTTTTGTAGGATTAATTCATACCTCTGATGCCATTTCTAAGGGAGGTCAGTTGGAAGCCATACCTCAATTAGATTTGGCATAAAAATATTCAAAGGATAAGGTTGCTGAGACTAGCTGGATGTCTTGTCGACTAGCAGTGGTTCTATTCATTTGAAATATACCAGTTAGTCAAACATTATAATCACCATGAGTTTTTATATATCTCTCTGCTTGGGAGGGAGTCACGTCGACCCTTGTGCACAAGACTAGTGTTGCTGAAGGAACTTGGGCTTGGGGAGAACTCTTCCTGACTAATAGAAGTCTTAGCAAAAGATGGGTGCTTCAGTGTAGTGTCTCACCGACAAGGTGAGGTCTTGCTAAAATGGCCCGATGTTGGGGAGAGTGGTTTGCATTCTCTATGAGATCTTGCCGACTGTTGAATTTCTCACCAAAGGTTATGCCTTCGATGTGATGTCCTACCGACACGAGAGTGTCTCACCGAAAGGGATTGAATTCAGGAAGAATTCTTCTTGAATGGCTAGTGTCTCACTGAGGGGTTCTTCTTTTGGTATAAAGTTTGACCGTCGGAGAAAGGTCTGGCTGACGGGATGAATTCTCAGTGAAAGGATTCTCCCTTTGGTGGAAAGTTTTGAGCTCGGTGTGATCTCTTCCTGACCAGTGGGAGTCTCACCAAAGTGCAAAGGATTCAAGCTCAGGGGAGTAGAATGACTTTGATATGATGTATGGCTGACAAGATGGACTCTTGCTGAAATGAACTAGGCTCGGGGAAAAGATGAAGGGATCAGGGAGATGTCTTGTTGAATGTGGATGTCTCACCGATGGAAAGAATCACTGCGGTATATCTCCTAAGGACTCGCTATGATGTTTGGCCGATAGTGATTGTCTCAGCGACCACTATGGATATCGATATGACTCTGGCCACTCGTTATGAACTCTTACTGACAGTCATGTGCTATGTCAATGCTACTGTGAAGTATAATTGCATCGGGGAGACATGACTAGTGTCTCACTGACATGCAATTCTTTCTAGATAACATTTGACTGCCTAGAAATCCTATGTGGCACGTGTTCGACCAATCAAAGGGAACTAAAACTGAACCATTGGCCATTTGATTGATTGACTATTCTCCTGTGGAAGATCAATGGAGCCTAGACAATATGGATCTGCTCGATGAATGAAATGATGAATTGATTATGTGAATAGTGGCATCATCTAGGAGGGGATCTAGCAGGAGAAATCTAATGCTACTTCCAGGGGAGGTCAACATGCAGAAAGATCTAGAGAAAGAGGAAAGCCGAAAGGGAAGAAACCGTGAGTCTTAGTGACAGCTGGGATTGCTATTGGCAAAGGGAGATTGGCATTGATGATGGTAATGTTGTGATACATTCAAAGTAGCCCTGATGGAGCTCTCGAGGTGGACATGGAGGCCATAAGTTAATGTTGTGGTTGCAAAAGATCTAAGGGCTACTCCTAAGGATAATCCTTCATTGACATAGAAGGGGGATGCACATTGAATGCAACATTAACTTTATTCAAAATATCTAAGGGTCGACCCTTCTAAAAGTACTAATATTTTTTAAAACCCTAAAATAGGGGGCTGACATTCTTTTTGGGCACATTTTGTATATAACATTTTTGGTACCTTTTTATAAAAAAAATAGTTCAGAGATACAAATTGAAAAATATAGGAATAGAGAGAGATATACAGATTTAAAAAGAGTAGGAATTTTCTGAATGATAGAGAGGATAGAATTGCATCCCATTTCTTTGTAATGGGATCTTCCTTTTGTCTTCCTAGTTAGGATTAGAAGCTAGTGAAACTTAAGAGTAGAATAGTGTAGGAGTTAGATTCAGCAGAAGGGGATGATGTATCTTTCTAGTTTTCTTAGTGTAGATGGAGATAATCTAAAGATAGATTTTTTGCACACTGGTGATTGTGCCAGATTTGTAGCAGTTACTTATCTGTTTCACCAATAGTAGAAGCAACCATATTTAAATTTACTTCATATTGTGTTCTAGAATGGTATTTATCTTGGATTAATCATTTTATTTGAAAAGATTTCAAGGAATGAAATATTATTTTAGGTTTTGTTTAAATGGTGATTTGTAATCTGTTGTTGAAATTAGCATTGTGAATGAATGAAACTATGTGTTAATCACAAGTTAATTTTATTTTGTAGTTGTAGTTAGGAATTCCTTGAAAGGTAACAAGTTTGGTTAAGTTGGATTTGTCAGCTTTTTTTCAATTCCAAAGCTTTGATCCATCTTTTTCTGTTTCTTTAAAAACCCTGGTTGAAGTAGGTTTTAATTTATGTTTGATCTTAGAACAATCCAGAAGCTCAACACCAGCAAGCCCCTTGAACATTACAGTGATATTGACCACTTCGTGAAATAGCAACATTGTGTACCAACATCAAAGACCCTGGGAGGTGATCAATTTAATTGTTGATTGTCTCTTTCAGGAGAGGTGAGATATTTCACTTTTATCTTACCTGAATGTTGTGGGTCAACTCTGCACCATCAACAAAAATTGGCACTAGAAGGAGGGTCTAGAAGAGCAAGCTGGATAATATCGAGTTTTCATCACTAGAAAGGTCCCATAGAGTTTTTTGATTAGCTAAAACCCCACCACCTTTGATAGAACTCAAGACCCCAATAAGACACTAGCTTCACAAGACTGGGGTAACCATCATACCACCCTTGTCAGCTCCACTCACTCCACCAGGATTTTCATCAATACCCCAATGGATACCTATCAATCCACCACTAAATCCATCTCAAGTGCCATCATAGCCGGTTCAACCTATCTAGCAGCTAGCTCAACCACCACCACCACCAATGGCATTTTTTAGAATAATCCCTCTCCATTGAGGACTATTCTTAGAGGTTTTCATGATATTCCTAAGAATCCTGAAATTTTTTGTCCCAAGTATATTCATGGAAAATCAAGGATTGCTGAAGAGCACATACAAGCTTTTAAGGATGCTTGTACCAAAGCTTGAATAGCTCACCATGATGTAGTTTGTAGGTTGTTCCCTTATTCCTTAGGGGATATGGTTTACAACTGGTACCTAAATCTTCCTTAGAATTATATTTTGAGCTAGATAGACCTAGAGAATGCTTTCATCAATCAGTTCAGAGTTTATATAGATCCAACCATTTTGTTCCACCAATTTTCTACCATTAGGAAGGAGCCAAGCGAACCTTTTCCCTTGTTTAATACCAGGTTTCAACAGATGTATAGGAGACTGCAGGACCCCTATCTAGTTGTAGGGAATAGTTCCATTCAAGCATACTTTAGAGTTATAGACCCCTTGCTTGGATTATTCCTAGTAGATATTGATTCCCTGTCTAAAGTTTATCATTTAGCCATCAAGTTGCAACAACAAATCAGTTCTCAACAAGGAATTTTGGGAGGAGGTTTTGCTTCAGTGGGTTATTAGATGCCTAGCCCACCCCCTTTATTCAATACCACCCCAGGAATGTCTCCTTCCCATTATGGACCTATATCTAAGTTGCAGACTCAACCTCCTATTTCATTCTTTTCCAATGGAGCTTCTGACTTCTTTCAACAATCACAGGCTCATCATAGTTCACATGGCCATCATAACCAAGTTGAAACACCAAATCTTGTAGGCCAACCACCTATTGCTAAGAGTGTCGAAAGTGAAAAAAAATCCAACTCACAAATGAGGTGGAGACCTTAAAGAAAAAATTGTCTCAAGTCACAAATGACATGGCTCAGCTTAAACTGAACCCCTCTCACAATCAAGGTAATTACTCTAATCAAAATAGTAACAATTAGGGTAATTATCAAAATAACAATAATCACAACCAGAGGGGTTATCAAGGCCAAAACTCCCCTAACCAAGGCTATCAAAATCAAAATATAGGATATAACCAAAGGCCAAATAACAACTGACAATGGAATACAGGGCCAAATAATGGTGGATTTTCTCACAATTATCAAGCTAATGAGGATAGGTCACATATTGCAAATGTGGCTAACCTTAATTTTATGACTAACTGGTGCAGGTTGCATGACATTGCAACTCATTCTAAGGTAAACTGCCTTGAAATGGAGAAGGTTGTCAAGATGGCACAAGCAGATGCCCAAATGTTCCAAGGGAATTCGAACAAAGGAGGTGACTCAATAGATACAACAATGACTTATGACCCCTTTGAAGAACTTTTATTCCCAATGCAAAATGAGAATGAGCTAGAGGAAGATTCATATGATGCCCAAGCTTTTCAGACAAAGGGAGGACACTTCCTAAGAAATCAGAATAAGGGTTCGTTCTCTACATCAGCACCACCTAATCACATGGTGCCTCCTAATCAAAGTGTTGATAATAACCCTCCTCCACCGAAAGGTCCACCTGACTTCCATAACAAAGTTAACTCACCTGGTGTTCTCGAAATTAATGCAAGCTATAACACATAATTTGATATTGTTTTTGAGATGTAGAAACAAAAAACCTCTTTGTCATACTTTGATATCCTAAAGTGGTGCTCTACTCAATGAGAGATAGTGCGAAGAGCTTTGGAACAAGTTGATAAATCAAAAGGGAAAACCAAGGTGGCACCTACTATAGATATGAATGCAGCTTTATACAGAAGCAAGGTAGGTACCCCACCATTCCTTTTAAGTTTGAGAATCTGTGGGAAGAATCTACATAATTGTTTGTTAGATTCAGGGGCTTTTGGAAATGTTATGCCATTTTCTATATGTAAGAGACTAGGGGTGAACCCTGTTCAAACAAACAAGAAGGTCATACAACTTGATAAAAAAGAGGTTAATGTAGTTGGAGAATTGAGAAATATTTATGTGCAAGTAGGGTCTGACCCCAGGATTCAAACCAATATAGATGTTCAAGTAGCAAATATTCCCAAGACTTATGGTATGATGTTGAGAAAAGATTTGATGAAAAGTATAGGGGGTTATCTCTCCCTCGACATCTCACATATGTGGTTACCATGGAGGGGAGTCCCTACACAGATCAAGATTGAAAGTGAACCTCACCTCAAAAATATCATCATTGAGTATGATTATCCTAATGAGGTAGCTTATTTTGAAATATAAATAGGAGTTTATAAAAGAGAAGAAATCTTGACCTTTTTAGTTCTTCATTCTAAAGATTTGTCAACACAAAAATTCCATGATCCCATGATTAATGAAAATCAACAAGTATTGATCAGAAAGTTGCAACAGGATCAGCTGGTCTTGGGGGAGATATCAATTTGCAGAGTCTTCTACTCCCTAATTGGTGCAGGGTACACTACCAAAATCATTTTGAATTGACTTGCCAACCCTGCATCAACATTTTCAATCATGTTTCCCAAATTGAGGAAACTAGCCTAAGTCACCTTGAGGCCATTTCAGATCATTTCTCATTTGAAGTTGAAAATGCAATAATGTTAACCAGGGATAATATACCTTCAAAGTAAGTCCCTCCTCAAATTGAATTAATACCAGTCACAATACCAAACCAACATAGTTGTGACGAACACCCCAAGATTTGTTTGATACCCCTGCACTCACAAGTATACCAAAACCCAAGGGATCAATCAAAGATACAAGTGACTGTCAGAAGAATAGCCACATATTACCTAATATATCTGAGCAGGAATTGAAAATTACACTTAGGGAACCTATTGAACACCCCTTCTCAATATTTGATGCAAAATATCAAGCGGCCCCACCTATAGCTCATCTTGTACAAACACCCACAACAACCTCAAAGGGGTCAACCTTAGCTTATGATCAATTATGGACCCTCATGTTTGATGGATCCAAGTCCAAAATAGGTTGTGGTGTTGGGATTGAATTAACCAGCCAAAAAGGGAAAAATTTCTTTGCTTCTTACAGGTTGTAGTTTGGATGCACTAACAATGTAGCAGAATATGAAGCTCTAGCTTAGGGGTTGATGTTCACACATAAGAATAAAGTTACTGCCTTGATGGTTAAAGGAGATTAAGAAGTAACTATCAAGCAAGTGCGTAGCCAATACACATGTCACAATAAAAGGTTGGAAACTTATAGAAATAAGGTATGGAACCTGATTGAAGACTTTGATGCTTTTGGGATTAACATAATCCCTAGAGAAGAGAATCAAGTAGCTGATTCATTAGTTGTTGCCCCAAGTACCCTAGAACCCATGCAAGGCTACAAGTTTAAAATATTCTTAGTAGAATTGATATCCACCCCATCTGTTCCTGATGATATCAAGAATTTTCAAGTTTTTGATGATGATCAACATATCCTTGCTTTTCTAGCAAGCTCAGATGTTTTTGAAGGACATATCATTGATGAGTCCAACAGAGATCAAGGAGACTGGAACCCTGAAGACTGTGATACAAAGGGGATCCTCAATTTTAAAAGTAATAGAATTTCCAAGGGAATGGTGGCCTTAGAAGTATTTTTTGATTCAGACCCAAGGGCTCGAGAGAAGATATCAGCTGAAGATAAAGGAGGTGAATATGAAATTGTTAATTTAGTTGATTTTGGCCTAGAAAGAAATGTTTACATAGGGAAGGCCTGGCCTGAAGTAGTCAGAAAAGATATACTGAGGGTAGTAAAGAAGGATATTGTTGTGATAGTGTGGGGGTATGAAGATCTAAAGACATTTGATGCTTCTGTTATGACTCATACTATTCCTTTGAAGCCTGAAGCTAAACCATTTCGATAGAAACAATGTCCTATCAATGCCCTGATTGAACCATTGATCTTTAAAGAAGTTCAAAAATTGCTTTCTGCAAAAATAATTTTCCTTGTGTGACATTTGACATGGGTGGCTAACTTGGTTCCAATCTATAAGAAAAATGGAGAGATCAAGCTATCTGTAGACTTCCAGAATCTGAATAAAGCCTTAGAAAAAGACAATTACCCACTCCCTTCCCTGGAAAAAGTCCTGCAAACTATCAATGGATCTCAGATGATATCATTCTTGGATGGTTATTTTGGATACAATCAGGTGATTGTTAATTATGAAGATAGAATGAAGACAAACTTCACTACTAAGTGGGGAACATTTGCTTATAGAAGGATGCCATTCAGTCTGATAAATGCTGGAGCAACCTTTTAGTGTGCCATGGATGTAGTGTTCAAAGATTTGATTGGTAAATGCATCATCATTTACATGGATGACCTGATAGTATTTTCTAAAGATAGACTAAATCATGTTGCAGACTTGGCTAAAGTTCTTGAAAGATGTATCCAGTATGGTGCCTCTCCGAATCCTAAAAAGTGTGTGTTCGGGATGTCTGAAGGGAAGCTTTTGGGACACATAATCTCGGAGAGAGGAATATCGATCAATCCAAACTGAGTTGAGTCCATTCTGAAGATAACCAGGCCAGGAAGTAAGAAGGAAATGAGATCTTTCTTTGCCAAGATCAAATTTTTAAGAAAGTTTATCACGGGCTTTGCAAAAATTGTTAAGCCATTGAATGAAATGATGAAGAAAGAAGCCAAAATAGAATGGAGTGATGAGGAAAAGGCCACATTTTCTCAAGTCAAACAATCCATTTCAGAAGTGCCAGTCCTCACCAGCCCTGACTACTTGAAGCCATTTTATATTTATTATTTTGCTTCTAAACACTCTTGTGCAGTTGTTCTAACTCAATGAAGAGAGAAGGGAGATCAAAGGCCAATCGCCTTCATGACCTCTCCATTTAAGAACGCTGAAGTCAGGTATCCACCTCTTGAAAAACAAGCTTTTGTGTTGGTTAGAGCTATTAAGAAGTTCAGGCATTACATCCTACGAAGTCAAATCATTGTTGTAGTTCCTAATGCTCCTGTGAAGTCTCTACTTATGCATAATGAGCTAGAAGAATGAAGAAGGAAATGGATGGCCATTCTACATGAATTCGATTTGGAGATTCACTCTATGAAACTTGTCTGAGGTCTAGGTCTTTCTAAATCCATAGCGGATGCTGGTGAGAAAATTATCTATCAGCAATACAAAACACAATCATTTTCCAATGACCCTTTGTATGTCGATATCATCTATTTCATGCTTAATAATCAGTGCCTAGAGGGAATGAATGTGACTCAGAGGAGAGAAATGAGAATTAAGAGCTTCCATTATATGCTCAAAGGAGGATTTCTACACATGAAGAATTTTGAGGGAGTTTACCTATGATGTCTTGATCAACAAGAGGCTAAACATGTGATTGCTGAATTTCATGGGAAACATGGCATAGGTCATGGGTCTGCAGATTCGTTGGCACAGTAGATCCTTAGATCTGGTTATTACTGGCCATGTGTATTCAAAGATTCCCATTAGCATGTAAGAACATGTCACATATGTCAGATCTCTACATCAAAAGAGTGCCATTCAGCCATGCCATTGCAACATGTTTATGAGGTAAGGCCATTTGCCCAATGGGCACTAGATTTTATTGGGGTAATTAACACAAATTCTTCCGCAGGACACAAATTTATTTTGACTACCATGGATTACTGCACAAGATGGACAAAGGCTATACCTTGCAAGAATAGCACAATAGAGGTAGTAATTGAGTTCCTCAGTGAATGCATCACAACTAGGTTTGGAGTACCCTTTACATTGGTATGTGACAATGGCTCTTATTTTTCTTCTGTTGAGTTCATTTCATGGGCTTATGATCACAAAATTGTTTTAAAGTATTCTTCAAACTATTACCCACAAGGAAATGGAGTTGTCAAATCAACCAATAAGAATCTCTTAGGGGTAATTAAAAAACTGTTAGAGAACAATCCTAGGGACTGGCATACCCAGCTAAGATTTGTGTTATGGGAAGATAGGACTAGGATCAAGGCTACTTTAAAGAATTCACCATTTAAGCTAGTGTATGGCCAAGAGTCTATGTTCCCTATTCACTTGCAAATACCTACCCTTAAGTTCATGAATTTTTTTTACTCTAATGATGATAGGATTGAAGTAAGATTAGTTGGTTTGTTGAAATTAGAAGAGCAAAGAAATGCCACCTTGCAACAATTCCTTAGACACCAGGCTATTGTTAAATGTTGGTTTGACAAAAGAGCCAAAATCAAGGCTTTCAGAATATTAAACCTTGTGTTGCTATGGGATAAAGCTAATGAAAGGAAGGGAAGTCAGGAGAAATTCAATAAGCTTTGGTTAGGTCCCTATCAAATTGCTGAGATCCTAGGAGAAAATGCTTTCCAGCTAAGTAGTTTAACTAGAGAACCTGTCCCATTGCCTGTCAATGGACAATTTCTTAAACATTATTTTGAGTTGTAAAGTTTGTTACCTTTGTTGGGCTATGCATATGTGAATAGTTTCTTGTTCTTTATGTAAATAGTTCTGTTGTTTGTTTGTTTGTTTGTTCTTTCTTTCTGTCCTTTCATTTTCCTTGTTCTTTTGTGCCTTTCTTATTTTGTTCCTTGGGGTTTCCCCATTTCCTTCCATCTTGAAATAGTGGGTTGTTATCTGAAGTATACTTTGGTTATTAGGAGAGAAGTGGTTTAGATATTTTTAGGTTTTCTGATCGGATGATTTTGTCCTAAATTTGTTGTTTTATGCCCATTGTCAATAAGAGTCGTGGAAAGTTCTAAAAACAAGGTGCAAAGTAAATAACCTTCATTAGCTACCTCTGAATCTATCACAATTTATCAAAGTCATCTCCTTTTGTAATGGTATATTTGTCCTAGGCTGATAGTGTTGTAAGATTTGAGTGAAAAATATGATTCCCCAGATGCTGTCATGAGGTCCATGGTAGTTTTCAACCTAAAATAGATGTCTAAACTCTGACATATTGAGAAAAATTGAATGAAATATATGAAACTCCAAAAGAGAAAAGAAAAAATAGAGAGAACTATCTAAGAGAAAAGAGGACTCAATATGAATGGGTGATTCCAGTATCTCTATCAGGGCTATGGATGCCTGACTAGTAGTAGAGTAATGCAGTGAGAAAACTAGAGGTATCTCTATCGGGGCTATGGACACCTGACTGGCAGCGGAGCAATGCCCAAGATATCATTGCACAACAGGTAAAGGGAATCAACTCATGTAGTTCAAATTTTGTACATTATTGTTCAAAAGATGAGGAAAACTTTATAAAAGGGTGATACACCACCAAACAAACACATAGATTTAGGCTAGCCAGTGTTGATTTACATTTGAGATTCTAGCTCAACCTTGGTTGTCAAAATTGACCCAAATGGAGTTGTGATGATCATAAACCATGAGTTCTGGGTATCTAAATCCATTAGTTTCTTGAAAATGGTTAAACCATTTTCCCAACCGAGTCGCCATTTGTTATGCCTTGCATAACCACCCCATTTTATCTTGGAACAAAATGGGTCCCCATTTTTTCTATTTTTTCCTTCACTTGTGGTTGTTTGGTTTGGTCTTGGGAATTTTTTTATTTTCCTCCTTGGTCTATATTTTGTTTTGTTAGATTTTGGTTTCACCTCAGCTAGAGTTGGGTTTCTTTTTGTAAAAGTGAAATTGAATGAAATGATAAAAATGAATGATATATTTTATATGCTTTGGGACTAATGGAGGCATTTCTTTTGTAGGATTAATTCATACCTCTTATGCGATTTCTCGAGGAGGTCATTTAGAAGCCATGCCTTAGTCAAATTTGGCATAAAACTCTTCGAAGGATAAGGTCACTGAGACTAGCTGGATGTCTTACCGACTAGCAGTGGTTCTATTCATTTGAAATATATTGGTCAGCTAGATATTGTAATCGCCATGAGTTCTTATATATCTCTCTGCTTGGGAGGGAGTTAGGCTAACCCTTGTGCACAAGACTAGCATCGCCGAAGGAATTGGGGCTTGGGGAGAAGTCTTCTCAATTGATAGAAGTCTTGGGGAAAGATGGGGGCTTCAATGTAGTGTCTCACCAATGGGGTGAGGTGTTGCCGAAATGGCCTGACATCAGGGAGAGTATTTTGCACTCGCTACGAGGTTCCACCGACTACTGAATGTCTCACCGAAGGTTATTCCTTCGATGTGATGTCCTGCCAGCATGGAAATGTCTCACCGAAAGGGATTGAATTTGGGAAGAAGTCTTCCTGACCGGCTAGTGTCTCGCCGAGGGGTTCTTCTTTCGATATAAATTTTGACTATCGAAGAAAGGTCTGGCTGACGGGATGAAGTCTCGGTGAAAGGATTCTCCCTTTAGTGGAAAGTTTAGAGCTTGGTGTGATCTCTTCCCGACCAATGGGAGTCTCACTGAAGTGTAAAGGATTCAAGCTCAGGGGAGTTGAATGACTTTTGTATGATGTCTGGCTGACATGATGGAATCTTGCCAAAATGAAGTGGGCTCAAGGAAAGGATTAAGGGATCAAGGAGATGTCTTGTCGAATGTGGATGTCACATCGATGGAAAGAAGCATTGCGATATATCTCCTAAGGACTCGCTATGATGTTTGGCTGATAGCAATTGTCTCAACAACCACTGTGGATATCGATATGAATCTGGCCGCTCACTATGAACTCTTGCCGACAGTCGTGTGTTATGTCGATGCTACTGTGAAGTATAATCACATTGGGGAGACATGGCTAGTGTCTCACTGACATGGGATTCTATCTGGGTAAAATTTGACTGCCTAGAAATCCTATGTGGCACATGTTTGACCAATCAGAGGGAACTAAAACCAAACAGTTGGTCATTTGACTAATTGACTATTCTCCTGTGGAAGATCAATGGAGCCTGGACGATATGGATCCACTCAATGAATGAAATGATGAATCGATTCTGTGAATAGTGGCGTCATCTAGGAGGGGATCTAGCAGGAGAACTTTGATGCTGCTTCTAGGGGAGGTCAACATGCAGAAAGATCTAGAGCAAGAGGAAAGTCAAAAGGGAAGAAACTGCGAGTCTTAGTGATAGTTGGGATCACTACTGGCAAAGGTAGATCAGAATTGATGATGGTAATGTTGTGATACATTCAAAGTAGCCCTAATGGAGCTCTCAAGGTGGATACAGAGGCCAGAAGTTAATGTTGTGGTTGCAAAAGATCTACGGGCTACTCCTGAGGATAATCCTTCATCAACATAGAAGGGGGATACACATTGAATGCAACATTAACTTTATTCAAAAGATCTAAGGGCTGACCCTTCTAAAAGGACTGATATTTTTGTAAACCCTAAAAAAGGGGTTCAACATTCTTTTTGGGCACATTTTGTATATAACATTTTTGGGACCTTTTTGTAAAAAAAAGGTTCAGAGATACGAATTGAAAAATATAGGCACAAAGAGAGATATATAGATTTAAAAAGAGTAGGAATTTTCTGAAAGATAGAGAGGACAGAACTACATCCTGCTTTTTTGTAATGGGATCTCCCTTTTGTCTTCTTAGTTAGGATTAGAAGCTAGAAAAACTTAAGAGTAGAATAGAGTAGGAGTTAGATTCAACAGAAGGGGATGATGTATCTTTCCAGTTTTCTTAGTGTAGATGGAGATAATCTGAAGACATAGATTTTTTGTACACTGGTGATTGTGCCAAATTTGTTAAAGTTGCTTATCTATTTCACCAATAGTAGAAGCAACCAGATTTAAATCTACTTCATATTGTGTTCCAGAATGGTATTTATCTTGGACTAATCATTTTATTTGAAAAGCTTTCAAGGAATGAAATCTTATTTTATGTTTTGTTTAAATGGTGATTTGTAATCTATTGTTGAAATTAGCACTATGAATAAATGAAATTGTGTTAATCACAAGTTAATTTTGTTTTGTAGTTGTATTTAGGAATTCTGTGAAAGGTAACAAGTCTCGTTAAGTTGGATTTATCAACATTCTTTTCTGTTCCAAAGCTTTGATCCATCTTTTTCTGTTTCTTTAAAAACCCTGGTTAAAGTAGGTTTAATTTATGTTTGATCTTAGAACGATCCAAAAGCTCAACACCAGTAGGCCCCTTGAACATTAAAACCATATTGACCACTTTGTGAAATAGCAACGTTGTGAACCAACATCAAAGACCTTGGGAGGTGATTAGTTTAATTGTTGATTGTCTCTTTCAGGAGAGGTGAGATATTTCACTTTTATCTTACCTGCATGTTGTGGGTCAACTTGGCACCATCAAAAAAAGCCCAGATGCACTTAAAAAGAGGATGGATGCACCAGAAAATTGTGCAGATGTGCTATAAGATTGTCTGGATGTGCCAAAATAGAGGGTCGATGTGCCAAAATAATGCACAGATGTGCTATAACATAGGGTAAATGTGCTAGAAAAATGCTTAGATGTGTTATAAGATTTTTTGAATGTACTGGAAAAGAGGAAAGATGCACCATAATTTTGAATATATGCACTATAACAGCAGTTGGATGTGCTAAAAGATTGCATGGATGTGCTAGCAAAAACAATAGATGTGTTGAACTATGAAAATGACACAGTTTGTACAAAATTTGTTTGATTTTTTAGATTTTCCTGTTAGAGACTTGGTTGTTTTAATGAATGTTTTTATGAGTCAAGGTTTTCACTTTCAACATGTGATGTTTTTGTTTGAAATTGGTTCAAAAATACATTGGTAAAGACACATCAAGCATGTACAACTTAGGTTGTGTAGGACTATATTTGTTGAATTCCCACTTGGATTTTACTCCAGTTGCGCTTACTTATAGCAGATGATTAGATGCTTAACCCCACTAGCTCCCCTCCACGACACTCACTTCTATGGGGTAGCCAAACATCAATACCCATGAATCTTCCATGGCATACTTCTCATCTCTACTAAAAGATGCAAGAATGTGGGACGGCTTCAGAACGAACGTTCTTGCACCAACAAATAGATTAAGGATTTTGGCCTTGCTACAAAAAATGGTTCTAGTATAAGAATTGCATTCATGGGGGATCATCCATGTGGCAAGAGACCATTGTTTCCCTTCTTGTTAGAACAATCCTTGTGATACTTGAACTTTCCCTAAGTACCCACATTTATATCCTGGTTGGAAGTTGTTTGGCTTTAGCGTGTTGCCAGATGGGTCATTCCCTTGGGTGATTACTTTTTCCCACAAGGAAGGCCCTCTAAGGATTAAAAAAAATGAATGGGTCTGGATTTTTGGTCACCCAATTAAGGGGAGAGCATATGCCTACAATTCATCAAGTACAAAAGACATGGTGTTCTTTATCCTTTCTAATTAAGCTAGATGCCTATCTTAAGAAAAAGAAAGCATTTAGAGAACTCCAACCCCTACATAAATCATCATTATTTTGATAAATTTATCTTTGACCAACGTATAAGAGTACCTACAAGTAGAAAACACAAATTAGTTCTCGATTTTAAAAAAACTCAAATTTACACATGCGCTAGAACAGTCATTCAATGCACTAAAATATTTCTTCAATGTGCTAAAACTGCTACTCTATGTGTTAAAATAACTCATGTATGTGCTAAAATAACTTATCAATGCTCTAAAAGAAGTAATGCATGTGCTAAAATAAGTGTTGAATGTGTTGAAAGACTCCCTGTATGTGCTAGAACAGTTGATGTATGCACCAAAAGATTGATTGTATGCGCCAGCACAGGCCCTAGATGAACTGAAAGATTGGTCGGATATGCTGAAACAAAACTCGTATGCACCAAAGATTTTTTGGATGCACTGAAAGAAACCATGGTTGTGCTAAAATCTCACATCCAACTTGTTTACAAAAACTTTTCTAGAAAATTGTTAGAAATGGGGTATGGCCCCATGGTGGGCGCCATTTTATGTGGATGTGAAATGTGGGAAAGTTAATAAATCAACACAAACCTTAATGAAACAAATTATATCAAAGATTTGAATCAACTAAACTACTTTATTTTGTAGCTAAACAAATATTTTAAGAACGTCTCATTGTCCTCTATTCTCAAGGATTTATTAAACCATTTAGCCCTCAAATTTCTATGTGCACAATGGTTGTTAAAATTACAACTTGAGAAATGAGATGATATTCAACATGCAAGCCAATTAGGTCCCTACATGAAACTATATGATGAAAATGATAATGGATACTCATATGATGAATGGATAGTGGTGTTAGATTATAGAATGTAAATGATATGATATGAAGCTAATATGATTCTACATATGCTCAAATGCTAACTATGAATATGCTAATCTAAAATGCAACTATGATGCAAAGGATAACATAAAATACAACTGTGAAGCAAAGTGTGATTCTAAGATGTAACTATGAAATAAAACATGACATGAAATGTAACTATAAGACTCCAAAATGCTCCAATGCTCAAATGATATTCCTACATGATAACTCTACTCAAATGTGGATGCAAAATACAATGGAAAAGGGTTGTATTTATAGGTTTTTCCAAGCATCTTGTGAGGTGGCAACAATCGATGGTCCAGATTCAAATAAGAGGGATGAGCAGTGGAAATGAAGAGAATCAAGAAGGTGTCCCCTTGACCAAAGACAACATTCCAAATGGATGGAAGAATCAAGTGTGTGAGAGAAATCGCATGTGTTTGAATACCAAATGGGTGGGAGAATCAAGTGTGTGAGGAATAAGCCAATTATTAATTTAATGTGACCTTGGTGAGGTGACATGAAAAGTTGTAGACATGTGCTTGAATTCCTAATTTGGGATTAATGAAACTTAATTAAATAAAACAAGCATATGGAAATTCATTTATTTAATTAAATTAGAAGAATATGATTTTAGATTTGGAGAATTAAAAAATATGAACAATATAAATAAATTGAAAATTTATTTGTACGTAGTCGAATATTAATTAAATAACTAGTATTTAATTAATTAAATGTCATGACTGATTTTAGGTGTATACATTGGTAATTAAACCTTGAAATGAATAAAAATAGCATGAATGGAATGATGAATGAACAATTCAATGAAACAACTCACCAAACCCTTGAATGAACGTTGGAATGTAAATTTGCAACTTGCATGAAATAGCTTCAATAGATGTGGATCTTGAACCTTGAATCTTGATCTCATATAATTCTTTGAATACTTGAATGGATCATGAACACTACATCACCATATTAGCTCCAATAACATGCATGATGCAAGAAGAATTTGACATGAAAATTGGATTTTGATTGCTGCAATAATTCTTCAATAAATCTGCTCTTGAATGCCTTGAATTGCTTTTGAAACATAGCTTGAAAATATTAGGTAGCTCTTTTGAAATCTTAGGTGAAACATAGTGAAATGACCTTATATTTATAGGTATGAACATTAATTTCCTAAAATTCAAATAACACAACTCAACATGTGAATATGGATTTGAATATGTTAAAATACCTCCAAAAACATAATTTTAAATTAGGGTCATAAGTCTAAGTGAGGACCTATTTTCCCATGGGTGAATGGGTCCTAGGTCACTCACCTAGAACACACATTACTCAATGAGAAGTGTTAAGGCATTAATGAATGTTGGCTTTCCTCTTCGGAAAATGCAATTAATTAGGCTTGGATTTGAATTAAAGGGGACAATTATGGAAAATTAAGCTAAATTAATTAAGGGAGCCCTAAATAAGTGTGAAAGTGTAAAGGGGTACACTTTACAACACTAAAAATGAGGCAAAATTAAGTCCAATTTAATTAATAGGTCCCTAAACTTAATACATGAATATTTAAAATACATATTACAACACTAAATTAAGGCATCATTAAGTTCATTTAATATTAATTCCAAATTAGGTGTGAAAAAGGAATATTTTTTTCTACAATACATTTAGCCCTTGCTTTAGTAAGAGGACGACCCCATGTGAAAATCACACTAAAGTAGACATTCAAGACATATGTATGCAGCAATGATAAAGATACTCAATCATACAACATCAAAGACTAAAAGAAAAGGTATGTGGATCAATCCTTAACTATCTAATGCAATGTGCAACACATCTCAGTTGTTTGTCAAAGAGGAGGGGGAGAATCAAGCCTTAACTATCCAATACGATGTGGAACATGTATTGGTTTTTTGTTCGAGAACGTTCACAAGTAGAACTCAATGTCCACTATGCAAACGATGCGCGCACTCACTCTGTGCTAATAGAACCTTAGGCTATCCACTAGGTGAGCCCCTAGGAAAGTGGATTAATGAGAAAGTCATGACAATTCTATAGGCTCTCACTATACTAACCATACCAAAGTTATCCCTTTGAAAATTCTGATAGGATGCCACAAAATGAAAACTAGGACTTTAGGATTCACAATGTTAACAAGTTGTATTATGCTAAACACTTATGAACAAAATGAAAATAAAGGTTTGTTCAAAGGGACTTTGCTTAGTTCATGTAAGGTCTCTTCTTATGGAACATCATGCCTAATGTCTCTAAAAGAGGACAAGTTAAGGATAAAAGATTCACAACTTAGGGAATACAATGTATAGCATCACCACTAAGAGGAAAGTCATACACCAAGAAATATCACACTCTTGGAGGACATTGAACCCAATGACGCCACCAAGAAAAGGATGCATCACAAGAAGGAAGAAAATTACACAATGAAACATGTTGAATGTCAAAAATAATGCCAATGTATGCCCCCACTTTAATGAAATTGATACACCATTGTTGTGAATAGTTTGCTTTAATGTAGCCAATAAAGAAGACATGAGAGCTTATTTGGAAATACCTATGCCAATTAGTTTGTTTCCAAATGAAGCTACATCATGAATAAGGATTTTCCCCCAAAATTAAATCCAAAAACACATAAGGGGTCTACAGATTTGAGGTTAATATGTCTTTGCTACAATATGATTATAAAGCTCATAAATGTTATCATTCCCCAAATACTCATAGAATTGGAAGAATGACACATAGAGAGAAAAATAAATAAAAATATTTTGGTTCAACATGGAAGAGACCTAAGTGTCTGAATTCCTTGCATCATCCCCAAAAGGAAAACATAAGACAAAAGAAAAGATAAATGTTTAGGACATATAGAAGAATTTGGATACAAATTGAGGAACGCACATGAAGAGATATACATCAAAAAAAATAGTACAAGGGAGATCACATTACACACATGCAATCACACAAAGAACATTAAAAAAAAACAAAGACAAGACTAGTAAGGCAGATGCGAGTCAACCTATAGCAGGTCGTCTGCATCCCAAGCTTGTTCAGTATATGCGGAAGGTGGACAACTAGCCAAAGGGACAACATCAAGTGCCTAACTATGACAAGGCTATCTAACCCCTTGCCCCCCAAGGGAAAAAGGTGAGCCAAAAATGGATTATGATATGCTGCTCCTTACAAAAATAAAATATGATTGCATAAAGCCAAATTTATGCCCTCATGCATAGTAGTGAATATATAATGATACTATAACTACCACATGACAAGGAGAAACAACTAATGTTATTGATTATAATGAGTAGACAAAGTATCAACTTGATGCCTATCTAATGAGATATCCCCACATGTAGTATGTATTAGTTCAAGATGCACCAACGTTAAAGTTGTCTTGGAAGAATCTTTTATGAGAGTGTTGATATTGAGTGAAGGCTTTTTTATGCTTTTTTTTCTTTTGTAGGACAATAACCAAGACCAATAGTGGTTTCTTGTGTGTTAGGCCCTACTAGCACTTTCACCAGGGGGTACAAGGGTTTCACTGATAGAAAAATATATAACTTACTCCTATAAATTGGCACCCACTTTCCTTAATAAATGAGTTAGATTAAGAATCAACATCCAAAATAATATCAAATACAATAAGAAAGTCACTTCCCTATAATCAAAATCTAATAGTATGAGAAAGTAAAATGTAAAATGTAAAATCATTTTAAATTACTAATGTGAATACTATAAATAGCAATAGTTGCAAGCAGCAAAAACATAAATACGAGATATTGTGAATGCTATAAATTGAGCTAAAGCAAAGAGCAGCAATCTTCCGTAAATATTTTAACCCATTGTAACATTACTTTAAGTTACTTTGTTTTTAAGCTGAGTGTGTGTGAAACCTAAAATTTAGCAAGGTCTTCGATGCATTATGTTGACTTACCTTGACTTGAATTTCCTCGTAATTTAGCTAAGCAGTTTATGGATGTACTTAAAATTTGGCTCAATACATATCATATTAATTTCTCAAGAAGAGGGGCAAGTGGTTATTTAACAAGAGATTAAAAGATGTTTAATGGGAGATTAAAAGACATTTAATTAGAGTTGTATACCGACAAAAATAAGTTTTTTACCGACATGAGAAGAGTTTTGACTGAACATTCACTCTATATATAGCTTATTGACTAAAAATAAGCATAGGTTTGTTTTGACCTTGTGGTTGTTATGAGGGTGGGTAGAGGATAAGTTGAGGCTTAGGTGGTCCAATAATTAAAGGATTTGTAGTAGGTCTAAGAATTAAAGGACTCGAGGGAGTTCTAATTTTCATAACCTCAACAAAATTATCCTTATTGTCATAATCTCTCAGTGAAGGGGATTCTAATGTCACTTCATCATCTTCATCTAAGGAAACTATATTACTATTGTTTGAAAGACATGTGTCAATGTTATCATTTTCTTGCACCATGATATATCCCCTAGTAGGAAAGTGTCTAGGAGAGAAAAAAACTAGATGTTCATGACTTTCAATAGTTGGTTATTCTAAAAAAACTTCATCACAAGTAGGGGAGTCATAAATGGTTGGATTTTTCATGTTTATCAATGATGTAATTCTCTTGTATCAAATCATTCTCACAAATAGGAGAAATAGGTAAAATGATATTAGGGGATGTGTCAATGGTCTCATCCTCGTATCCAAAAATGTCTTCCCAAGTGGGAGAGGTAGGGGAAGAGAGACAAATAGGACTCTCATAACTCTCATTGGTTGGATCTTCTAACACCAAAATATCTTCTTCACAAATAGGAGAGATATTGGGAGAAGACCAAGTTCGATTGTCATGGTTATCCAGGATTGTATTCTCTTTTACTAAGACATCCTCATAAGTGGGAGGGATGAAATTTTTCTTTGCATGCTTAGAAAGGTAAGATACTAACATTGTGTGCCAAAAACTAAAAGTACTTTTATCCAACTTATACAATGCTTCCAAAAATGAAAAGTACTTTCATCCAACTTATGCAAAGCTTCAAGAATATAAAAAATGTATATCCTAAAATGAAAGGTGCGTTTATCCAACTTATGCAAAGCTTCAAGAAGGTAAATATTGTGTATCCAAAAGTGAAAAGTAATTTTATCCATATTATGAAAAGCTTCAAGAATGTAAACATTTTTAACTATGATGATTTTTGCTATTAAAATGATTTTGGAATGATTTAAAAATGACTACACTAAATAGAAGTTTAGACCTAGATGCATAAAATAGAAATTCATTAAACTTTCCATATTAATATTGTAGGTTACCAACAGACCTAGGAAGTGCAAAAAACCACAAAAAAGCTCATAAAAGCTAGTTTTTGTAGTCCTTGAAGGACTTATTCCCCCAGGGGAAAATAGGTCCTTGTATAGTTTTATTTTTAAATAAAAAAATGCAATTTTTGAGTGATTATATGTGTTCTCTGTTCCAGGTCTTAGATTGTAACTTTTGTGACAGAATTTTATAGAATTTAATGACCTAATGCAAGTAAAATTAATGAAAAATGAACTATATGACACTTTTTGAATGTGAATGATTGAGCATACACTAATATGTAATTACTATGCAAAATTAGTCTAAAATTATGCAATTTTTGTTGAATTTTTAGATTTAAAATGGATGCAAAATGAAAGTTTACACCTAAAATGTTGATTAGTTGAAAAATGGATGCTTTATAGTTTAGGACATAGAACACTTTTTTCCAACTAACATTCAAGGATACCCTAAAGATCTCAATGCAAAAGAGAAAGAGATCTTGCAATAGGGCTATCCTAGGGGCTGATTATAAGCTAATGAGGGGTTAAACACCAAGTTAAGGCTTGGAAAGACAAATGCAATGCAATATGTAATGCTTAACCCTAATATGATGCAAACTTGAATTAAATGACCTAGAAATACATATAAAATAGAATAACAAACTGTAAGATGAAATGTGTGCACCTGGAAACTTGAAGATGTCTAGAAGGAGTCCTAAAATGTTGGAAATTTTAACTTTTTGACTTAGTGGGACTCATTCGCCATTTAGGGTGAATCAATCCCAGTTCTGTATTTTTGTATAGGAGCAAGTTTCAGACAAAAGGGTATCTGAATTTGCAAGAAATTTTGAAAAAACCACCTACAGTGGGACTCATTCACCACTTGTGGTGAGTGAATCTAGTTTGGATTTTCTAGAGCTTCAAGGTTTGAATTTGTTCTTCTCAGTTTGCTCAATCTACTTCTCCACGTTTCTAGATCTGAAACTCTGATTTCAGGGCTGCAAGTGACCTTTTAGTGAAGATTACAACCTTGCAAATGAGGATACAATTCCATTCAACTTTCTCTAAGCTTGTAACCTAGTCTTCAATGCTCCTTCAAGCTCCAAGACACCTAGATCTACAATCACACATGTAAAGAGGAAAAAACTTGTTGATTGTTAGTGGATAGGGGCTTGCCTTGGTCAAAACCCTTTTAGGTAATTAAACCAAATGATGAAATAATGAAAATGAAACATGTAATATAGGAAATGAAACATGAACAATGGTACCTTGAATGATGTCTTGTAATGCAAATAAAAAATCTAGCATGAAATGACCATGAAGGATATAGATCTAGATCTTGAGATAAGTGTAGAAAAATGCTTGACCTTGGATCTTGAATGCAATATCACAACACTAGCTCAATAACATGTTCGATGCTTGATAATCTTGAATGATGATGGATCTTGAATTGTTGCAACAATTAATGAAGAATTTTTCCCTTGAATGCCTTGGAAATGATCTTGTAAACTCTTAAATATGCTTGTGAACTCAACCTTGCTATTATGAATGCTCTCACAAAATTATTGATTAGAAGTGAATGAATGAACCTTGTATTTATACTTAATTATGCAAGAATTTCCAAAATTACAACACTACAAGTTGACATTAGATCTAGGAAAATAAAATCCCACCATAAATTTGAATTAAATTTGATTTTGTGCCACACAGGACTCATTCACCTAAGGTTACGAATGAGTCCCATTAGATATAATGTATGGGACCAAAAATAAAAAGTGCTTAGAAATGTGTGAAAACTGATTCAATACCCAAAAATCTAGGTGGGACCCATTCGCCCAAGGTGGAAAATGAGTCCCAAATCACTAAATCTAGGCCACACAAGCCAGAAACACCTGAATTATGATTGCTTACTAATTGGTGTCGAGATTATCCTTGAAAAGATGCAATAAATGAGGCTTGTGGATGCAACATAGGGCTAATTAAAGTATAAGAAAACCCAATTATTAATGAAAATCCTAGAAAAGTGTGAAAGTGTGTTACAACACTTTACAACACTCCAAATAAGGTAAGATTAAGGTTGGTTTTGATTAAAAATAAGTTTATTATGCTTAGTTATTTGATAAAACCCTAAAAAAGTGTGAAAGTGTGTTACAACACTTGACAACACTTTAGCAAGGTTCCATTAAAATCTATTAGTTCACAAGGGCCCAAGACCTAATGTGAATGTTTCATCCACATTACAACACTAAATCAAGGAAACATTAAGTCAAAATCCACAAGGAGGGCCCAAACAAGTGTGAAAATGTAAAAGGATACATTTTTCTACTCTACAAATGCAATGAAACTTTATGCCAAATTTAGAAACCCTAAATGCAATGAATTACTTCAAACCCTAGCTCTAGGGCTTATATGTTCTCCAAATCATAAATTAGAATGTTCAAAACTCGGGTTCACCAAAATAAAATAAAGAAAAATGGGGTAGAGGTTCAAACACATAGGGTTTTATACTAAATTTCTAATGTTTTGAACCAAACTTACCATAAATATAAAGGCAAAAATGAGTGTAATTAACTCACCTATTCTTCTATTTCATTCATGAAATGAGATCCCTCAAGTCAAAATCCACTTTCAACCCTTAGGTGAGTGAATTCTTTGAGGAATCTTGCAATTTCCTTTTTTGTGTTAGGACGAGGGTCTAGGTCAAACAACACTTTGGGGAGAGAGATTAAAAATAGCAAATCAACTCCAAAATGCAATCTATCACTTGGATTGAGTACACTAAACATAAAACTAAAGGAACCTACAAAATTTTTGGCAGATATGGAAGGGATAAATGTTGTGTACCTCTCACAAAATGATGTTTTCAAAAGCTATATGAGGACTCATTTTCCCTATGGCAAATGGGTCTTGAGTAGGGCTTTTCAAAAATGGCTTATAAGTCCTCTACTCCTGTGTCTACACTTCCAAATTCTTGATTTTTTGTAGTTGGATAGTCAAAAATAAATCTAGGATCTGAGTTTTCATGAGATGACAACAAATGTGACAACTTTGACAACTTTGTAATTTGGTACTTTTATGATCTTCCACTTTTCTTCAACAAGCAAATCTGCAACACACAAAGAGAGGGATTTTTTTTTTAATTTTTGGGTGAGTGGGGGTTTTCCTTGGTCAAACCCCATTTTGGTAATTAAACCTTGAAATGAATAAAAATAGCATGAAAGGAATGACAAATGAATAATTCAATGCCACAACTCACCAAACCCTTGAACGAACCTTGGAATGTAAATCTACAACTTGCATGAAATGGCTTCAATAGATGTGGATCTTGAACCTTAAATCTTGATTTGATATAATGCTTTAAATGCTTGAATGGATCATGAACACTACATCACCATATTAGCTCCAATAACATTCAATATGCAAGAAGACTTTGACATGACAATTGGATCTTGATTGCTACAATAACTCTTCAATAAATCTACTCTTGAATGCCTTGAATTGCTCTTGAAATTCTCTTGAACTCTAGCTTGAAAATATTAGGTAGCTCTCTTGAAATCTTAGGTGAAACATAGTGAAATGACCTTATATTTATAGGTATGTAACATTAATTTCCCAAAATTCAAATAACACAAGCCAACATGTGAATATGGATTTGAATATTTTAAAATACTGTCAAAAACATAATTTTAAATTAGGTTCCTAGGTCTAAGTGAGGACCCATTTGCCCATGGGTGAATGGGTCCTAGATCACTCACCTAGGACACACATTCCTCAATGAGAAGTGTTATGTCAAGGCATTAATGAATGTCAGGTTCCTTCTTTAGAAAATGCAATTAATTAGGATTGGATTTGAATTAAAGGGGTCAATTAAGGCAAATTAAGCTCATTTAATTAAGACAACCCTAAATAAGTGTGAACGTGTAAAGGGGTACACTTTACAACACTAAAAATAAGGCATAATTAAGTCCAATTTGATTAACAGGGCCTTAAACTTAATATGAATATGTAAAATACATATTACATTACTAAATTAAGGTATCATTACTATTCAAATGAACCCCTGGAAGAGAAATGTCTAGAACCCCAGGATAGTTGTAGGGGCCTACCGGGTGGGGAATATATGGTCGGTAGGGTCAAGGCCTTATAGGTGTTTAGAAGCTTGGGTGGTTAGGAGCTTGGATGGTCCTAAAGTCATATAGGTTGGTCCTAGCTTTGCTATTGAGGAGGGGTGCAAGGTTGTAGAAAGTTTCTTGCCTTCGACAACTAACCATATGACCTTGGGTCCTGAAGAGCAAGTTGGTACCAGGGCTTCGCCCACAACCTTATATTCCTCAGGTCAGTGAACTATGATTCCCTCCCACCTAGGGGGGTGGGAGATATAGGGGCTCTTGGAACTAGCCTACATGACTTTGGGACCAACCATATATTCCTTAGGGGCTAAGTTCATTTAATATTAATTCCAAATTAGGTGTAAAAAGGGGATTTTTTTTCTACACTACAATTCTAAGAAGGGAAAAATGAAAAATAACACAAACATAGAAAATGGATCACTAAAAACCTAAGGAAACAAGGAATAAACCTAACATTTCTAAATTATATTTATAGAAAAATGGGATATTTGAATTCTACCTTGCTCAAAATTTCTTATCCTCAAGAAATTATAGATTTAGATGTTTTAATATTTCAAGGCCTTCCCAAGTTTCCTCTATTATAGGGAGATCTGTGAGGTCCACCTCTATGATATGTTTATTACTTAGACTATTTTGAGTTTTATTATTATTGACTATGTTTGGTGATACCATTTAGGACATGATATTTTAGATGTTTGAGTTCATATGATGATTTGATTTTGACTATGCTATATGTTTAATTAGGTGAGTATGACGATTGACCTAATTTTATGCTAGTTACTAAAATTATTTAATTTGAATTTTGAAACTTAAAAATGAATAAATGAAATATGTGGTGTGAATGAACCATGTTGTAATTTGATGAATTTGAAAGTTAAGGTAAAAAGAACTGGATATGATACGTGATACATCATTAGTCCAATTATGATATGAGATATATATGCTATGTGAAATTATGGAACTTGTGTATATGAAATAGTGATTCAATTGTTTTGATATATGGTTTATTTGGGTGGAAACTTGTGTATATGGAATGGTGATTCAATTGTTTTCATATATAATTTATTTGGATGGGGACTTGTGTATATGAAATGGTGATTCAATTGTTTTGAAATATGATTTATTGGATGAATTAACGTGTGCATCGAGTGTGCAGGTACACTTTTTATGGCCAATAGAAATTGGAAGTAACCTTTAGGAACCCTGAGTGAATTAACCAGTGAAGTCAAGCTATAGTCCATATGGAGGGACTATAGTTCCATTATGTAATGTTTTTTTTTTATTCATGATGTTATTTGTGAATGCTTGTAAATTGAATTTATTGCCATGCCAATCCATCTAGATGGTGAGTTGTCCACCGAAGTGGAAAAACTCGGATTTGACCTTTATGGCAGTTTTTGGGGGTTGAAAAGTTAAGTATTTTAACTATTTTTATTGATTTAAGGTCCCTAGGTCAAGTACCTATGGGTTAGGTACCTTTTCAACTTAAAATTTTAAGTCAATTTCATGATTAAGCACCCTTTTTGAGGCCTTAAAGAGGTTTGACGACAATAAGATTTTGAGAAGTGGGATGGGGACTAGTCTCTTTCCATTCCCACTTCTATATGTTGTTTTGGAAGTCCCCAAAGGTCTCACACATGTGAGAGCACACATGGGTGAATGTGCTTGGGAGAGTGAATGGATGAGTGACAAGTGTCACTTCCCCATTCAAAGGAAATTCAAACTTGAATCCTATAAAGAAACTAAGAACAAGGGTTTTGGGGGTTCTCTTTTACATTCTTTATTTTTGGAGTAGTAATTTTTATTGGGGCTCTTGGATTTGGCTTGGGAGATTTGAGAGCAAGCTTGGAGGAGAAGTTGTGCTCACCCTTGTCACTTTCTTCTAGAGCTTGGATTGAGGTAGGATTACCATAGCCATTAGCTTCTATGTTTTAAATTTGTAAGCTATGTGCATGTATTTGTGTGTTTTGAAATACTTCCTTTAAATTTTGTTCTTTGTGTTTGTTGTTGGGTAAAAGAGTTGTAATGGGATATACTCACCCAAATTTGGGTAGAGCATCCCAAGTTGGAGATGGTTTAGAGTAGGAACCTCCATGGCGACATGTCATTCCTCCTTGAAAAAGAAAAGTTGAAAAGAGGGGTATGAATAACCGTATGTGTTCTAAAATTTGGAGGATGTTTGGGAGGATAAGGAAATGTGAAGGAAGGGTGGTGTATAAAGGGTTGAGATTTTGTGATGGTTATTCATAGTGTTACTTTTGAGTCCCAAAAATGGAGTGCATAGTCCACCCTCCATTCCCCATTTTGGGTTCATGATGAATCCTATGTGACATGAAAATTCCCCTTGGGTGGATGTGAAGTTTCTTGTGTACAAAATGTGTATTTGAATATTTGTTTGGTCTTGGAATTGTTTGTACCCAGTTCTCATGTTGCCTCCTAGCTAGGGGGTGGTTGGTTTTCCAACCAAAGGTTGGGAGGTGAGCTTCCCATTGGCCTTTAGAGAAATGTTTGTGTATTTTGTAGATTGGAGAAAGATAAACAATTTTTGGAATAACTATGTTCTTGTGGATAAAAATGGTGTTATTATGTCAAAGAAATCAGCTCCTTTTGGATTGAATGTTATGGTCCTTGAGAGAGTGTTGTAAAGGGCATGGGATAATCTATTGCAAGTATGTAATCTATGGAGGATATGTAACTATTTCATCAATTTGTGTTCAACAAAAAAAAACAAAAGAAAAGAAAATTATTACTTGTGTTGTGTGGAGAAATGAGATGCAAAATTAGGCATACTGATATTTTCTTATATGATCCTTTTCTGCAAATCCGTAATGTGCTTGCTTGAAATAAAGACTTGAAGCTAATCTTACATAAGTGAAACTTATTCTACAAATGCATTTTGTTAGTAGTGTTTTCTCATATGTTTAAAATGCTAGCAAATCTATGTTTTGTGTCTAGTGAATAGATGAAACTTAGTTGTTGGCTGTAAAAATAGATTTTTCAATATTTGTTTTCCTATGTATAAGATGGAACCAGTAGGCCAAATGTTTGTTATTTTGAAAATGAGATAAAAAAGGGGTAGAGTATGTGCATTATGCTATAGAAAAGGAAGTTACAAAACAAGGATTCTGTGGAACAAAGGGATAGCCAGGTGTTCAAATTTGTGTTGTAGTTTGTTGAAAAGAAAAAAATAAGAAGGGAAGACTCTTGAAAAACTTGTTTGTCAATGCCATATGTATGTTGTAATAAATATCCTACACCTATGAAAAGAGAAAATATCTTCATACTAGTAAGAGAAAGAAAATATGCAATATATGCTTGAAAATGGGATATATTTCATTCTATTTACACTCAATATATTGGACCTTTGATGATAGAAATGCAATGTGTAACTTGCTACAACTATGTTTTCACATTGTGAACATAGTGAAAGTATAAATCTAGTTTCTTTATCCATGAAATAAATTAGGTACCATGCTTTGAAGTTTATTTCATTCTGCTCATGCAAAAAATTTAAAAGTGATGGTACCAGTATGTTTTATAGGTTTTAAGGAAGTAACGGTGAGAAATGTTTACATATAAATATAAGAACTTGTGAATTGTTGAGGCAATGCCCATTATTTTTATTTGTCCTGTTGTGCATGAGTGATAGAGAGACATAATAATTTTTGGATCTATTTGAGATGTAGAGATAACTACCTTAGAAGGATACTATAAGAATATTGAGTGAGTGAGTTTGGGATAAAACTTTGTCTATAGGAAAGCTCTATTATCATAGTTTTTACTATTGTATTTTGTAATAAAGAGAGTAAAAGTTAGCTGATCTTAAACACCAAATTCATTTTGACCAGTGATGAAAGCTTAAATTAATAGTAGAGATATTAAGACAAAAAAAATATATTTATATACATCTATCAACTTGGTTTATAACCATGATTTTCTCATAGATTGTTAGCAAATAAATCTACAAGGGGATAGTAGGAGAAAACATAAGAGAATTTTATACATTACAAATATAAATGAATAGGGTCTGTGTCTGTATTGTAAAAAGAAGAAAAGAAAAAAAATGATTACAAAACCAATAGATTGCTATGGTGCCTATAAGAAATCAACCTATGAGAATAGGCAGAAAATCATAATGGAGGGGGCTTTTCCTTTATCTATTCCCTCAAATCCTCATTGCATGCATCTGAACTAGCAAACAAAATCTTTCAAAAAAGGGGGAAAACAACAATTAACCACAAAGGAGGCATGATCTGCAATAGCTTTGTGAGTCCAATGTCTTTCCTTGTTGGCATCGCTTCCCCCTCCATCCATGTGCCTATAGGAAACAATACACCATAAAAACTGTAAGAGTAGGTTATTCTCTTTTCCTCATAAGGGCATGATTTAGGGCAAAAAGGAGGAATGCTATCTCTCAAAAATCTCTAGACTATTGTTGTTGCCAACCTCTGCTTGGGGTACCCACAAAAGAAAAAGAAACCAAATAATAAGGTTTGCAAAAGTAACGCTTAGGGTTTGAGCATTTTATCAAATGAGTGGCTATAACAAAAAAAAATGTTTACCCTCAAACCCCTATCACTTTTCAAACAAGAATTAAACAATGAACAAGTGCCACGTAGTGGCCAGTACTTGCCTTTGTAGTATTGTAATTAGAGGTCAAAATAAAATATATCTAAATTTAATGAAAGTGAATAAAATTAAATGTATTTTCTTTGTTTAATGTGAAATATTTAAAATAAAAAAATAAACTAGTATATACATTTGTTGTTTGTTGTTTGATATTATTTTTTTCATAAAATAAAGTAGAATAAATTTTAATTTTATAAATTAAACATGAATGTAGAATACGTTTGAATATTTATATTATTATATAATATATTATAGTATAATAATTTTATCACTTTTGCCATAATTATTTTCTTTTTAATAATCACTTATATATGAAACTATTATACTTGTCATTATGTTTGGTTTGGTTGATCTCATATTGGTAAATTAAATAAAAGACAAAAGGAAATTTTGTAATATGATCAAAAGATAACAATAACAAAAAAAATCATCATATAGAATATAATTATGAATGTTATCTTCACAAAAATCTATCTCAAATCTTTATTATATTTATTTTTTAAATTATCAAAAGATCCTGTATATTATATTATATAATTTTATATAATCTAAATTTCATAATAAAAATAAATGTTATTTTAATTATTGATGGGTACAATACAACTTGCAATCTTTTTTACGGGTGCACTCTATACAACAGTATTAATAGATATAAGAGAAAAATATTTCATTGACATTATATAAGATTTATAAAGTTAAGGTAGTACTTTCTTTTTTTATGTTTTTTTCGAGTTTTTTTAGTTATAAGTGGAGTAATATAGTGTCATTTTATTTTTATTTTATTTTTGTTATTTTTTATTTTTGATATATTTCATCCTGGTCCATATCAATACAACAGTATAAATTTTATATTTATATAATTATATTTTTGTATAATCATTTGATTATTTTTTATTAATTTGATATTTATAATATTTTTATAGTATTTAAAATTTTAATATATAATATTTTTTGCAGTTTGATATTATAAATATCAAACTAATAAAAATATTAGACTAATAAATATCAAACTAATAAAAATATTTGATTATTTTTTATTATATAAAAATAAAAAATAAAAAATATTTGATATTAGTTTGATACTTATTAGTTTAATCAAATATTTTTTATTTTCATAAATATTTATTAGTTTAACCTATTCCATTATGATTAAGTTTAATTTAGAATGCCTTCATAAGATTTAAACATGGGGTTGTGTTCCATCATGCGCACTCCTAATGCCGCTCACCTCAAAATGCCACCAACTAAATTTTAAATCATATATATATTAACCAACTAAATTTTAAATCATATATGCCACCAACTAAATTTTAAATCATGTATATATTAAGTTAGGAAGGAACGCAACCCCACGTATAAATCTTATGAAGACATTCTAAATTAAACTTAATCATAATGAAATAGGTTAGGATTTTCCACGTATTCCTTAAGAAAGTTCAACTTAAATTTAGAGCACCTTATTCATTGTTCTTTTAAACTCATTGTATAAAATATAATGATTCCTAATCCCCCCTTGAGAAGGGTAACATTAATTTAAAATGTAAAAAAATAAATAAAGTAATGGTTATTAGTAGCACTCATTAAAAAGACGGAAATGTATTCCCATCCCTAGGAAAGATTCCTTTAAAAATTTAAATAAGAAAATAAGGAGGGATTTTAAACACCTAGTATTAGGGTTTTTTTTAAAATAATATTATTTCTTCCTCCTCTTTAGGGAAATTATTAATATGTAAAAGTAAAGAGATTTTAAATGTATTTATTGGTATTTAATTTTAACTTTTGAATTTATTTTATATATATATATATATAATTAAATAAATAATAATTTAATAGAGGATAATAATAAATAAATTAAAAATGGAAATTTAATAATTAACATGTCGATTATAAATATTTAAATTATTTTTATATTTACATTTTGTAGTGAAATGTTCTATATGGCTTTCAACAATAACATCATTATGGCTAAGTAGGATAGGGAAATCAAGTAAATATTGTTTCATTAATTGATTCTTAGGGTTTCTAGTAAATCAAATTGATAATATTTATATGCTTCCCCATGTGAGAACCCATACCTTAGAGGTCTAACAAGGACATTAACTATTATGCAAAAGAAAGCACCCACTTCTGGTTGGTAGTAAGAGTCTTGTAAACCCTATGTTTGGAGTCAACCCAAAATTATTTCCATTTCCTTACCCCTTTCAAGCGATGTGTCGGTGACAATGTTGTATAAGCAACGACACCCAATGTGCATTGCATGTACCATGCATATGTACAGTTGTTAAATGTTAGTATATTGTATTATTGTTCAAAAAAAAATGTTAGTTATGTTCTTGCCCTAGTATAAATTATGGGCATTACAAGATGCTTCTATCAAATCAAGTACCC
>VDFB02168118.1:132628698-132662406 GCA_007258455.2 Sequoia sempervirens | reverse complement strand
ATAGATCCATTCTTCTTTGCATTATCTACTTTTATTCAATAATTTCATTAGGACATATTAAGGTCAATTTTTCATGTAGGGTCATCCTTGATGTGCGTTTGTTGCACTTTGTTTTTATATTGAAAGACTTTGAGTTTTGGTTTGTTCTAGGTCAATAAGCTCATTTAAGACCATTTAGGGTCATTTAGGTCCATTTTGGGATGTTTGGGTGCCATGTCGTCAAAAGTTGTAAAAGTTGCAAAATGTTGTCATTCTTGTCCAAAAACTTGTAAAAGTTTTCATTATTGTTAATCAAGGAGTTAGTGGTCAGTTTTGCAGTTGGAAATGGTTGTGATGGGACAAATATGCAATGTAATCTTGAGCTCAAAGGTTGGAGAAGAGTTTGAAGGAAAAATAAACTTCTTGGAAGCATTTTCTTATGTTTTTCATGTTGAAACAGACTGTAAATTGGATTGTATGACCTTGTACTATATAGTACAACCCTAAAAGTTATTGGAAAATTTGGAGATGCTATATTTTAAATGCTTTTGGTTTGACTGATTTTCATTATGTTTTGTGAAAGTTATGATAAAATTGGTGATTGTCATGTACACATTTTTACTATGAAACAAAAAGAAACTTGCTTGGTATGATTTTGTATGACTTGGTATGATTGAGAGTAGGCATGGGGTGATAAAGATATGAAATACAAAACTTCTTTTTTTTGGAGTCATTTCATTAATTTTTTCAAAAGTTATAGCTATTTTTGTATTGACAGGTCCAAATCATGCCCAGGGTTTCTAGAAACACTAAAAAATTCATATCTTTGTTTTCCATTGCCAAAAATTCATGAAAATTGGTAGAAAGTTCTATTTTAAGGATATATATAAACCCTTTTGGGATCAAGCCTTTAAAAGTTTTCATGTGTGAGGAATGAATGCCATTGTGGTCTCATTTGCTTGAAAATAGTCAAGAAACCCTATGTTGCTCGGTGATTGAACAAATCTTTGCATAGTTCAATCATGGTTAACGATAGAATCGGGGAGAAATTTTATGAAATGGATGAAGTTTCCAAGAACTCTTACATGATGTTGTTCTCCTTGTTGAATGCATATTAGGCCATGTTGGCAATGTTCCAAAGTTGAACTAGGATGCATCAAAGTCATTATTGCTAATGAATCATTGTTTTAGCTGTGCCAAGTTGGTTTGGTTGAGTCTTTTCCTGCATCAATATCTAGCTTAATTTTGATCTATTTTATTTTTTTACAACAAGAATCAAATTGTAGGAAAGATAGTCCTATCTTGTATAAGGTCTTACATTTTATATATGTCAATTACAAGATTGCATTATAAGAAAATCATGAAATCTCACCAAACATAATCAAACATGCAAACACCCCTAAGGAACACTCAATATGAAGTGGGGATTTCTTCACAACAACCACCTAGAGGTGTATATGAAACTCCCATCTCATCATCTTTATGAACCATTCACATTGATGAAGATGTTAATCGAGACCCAACACTAGAAGAAATAAAAGAATTTGAATGAGACCCTAAAGCAATGAGAGTTTTAGACCTTATGCTCACTACAAATATTGGTCATTACCTTCAATTTTCAATTAAAAAAGGTGCTAGCCCACCTCATAATTTGGACACCTAAAATTGACCATAAAACCCTATAGATATAGTAATGAGCATTTTTCTTCAACTTGGGCCATCTAAGGTTCAATGACACTACAATCAAGAGGACATGATTATTTTACACCTAATCCATTGGAAACCATGGCACATTCCATCCCACATAGTATTGTATACATCTAAAAATGGTCACATCACAATAGTCTGGTAATTAATTAAATATTTATAATATTTAATTAAATCTTTGAATTCAATCTGCATATAAATAAATCCAGATAATTTATTTATATTGTTCATTCTTTCATCTTGATTAAATAAATAAGTTTATTTAATCACTTTTCTTATCCATTTCTTAATTAATTAAATAAATATTACGATTTATTTATATTAATTATCATATAATCTTGGCTTGAATATTTTATTCAAATAAAGATTAAGTATTCTTCTATTCCTCAAAATTAAATTCACAATTAAATATTCCAAATATTTAATTAATTCTTCTAAATTCTATTCACAATTAAATATTCTAAATATTTAAGTAAGTCTTCTATAGTCCTAAAATCAAATATCAAACTCACATAAAATTAAATAAATTTATTTATTTAATTTGGATTATCTTCAACAATCGTGAAACAACTTCAAAATAGAAAATTAACAAATTTCTCTATTTCTTAGCAAAGTTGTTCCCATGGGTTGAAGACAAACCTCCATTCTTCTCTCCAACCTCCCAACATTTTCCATCTTCCTCTCAACCTCTCCATCTCTCACCATTCAAAATTACCAGACAATCTCATAGCCATTGATCTTTGCTAGCCAGGCTCTTGTTTGTGAAAATCTATAAAAGGGATTGCCGGGTCTCTGAAAATAGAGAAGCTTTTGTACGGGAAAACTATAGAAAATTTGCATAGCACAACTTTCCAGCATCCATAGTCTTTAGAATCATAGCATAGCATAGCTTAGCATATTAGCAATCCATATCATGGCCAATCTTCCTCATATCATAGCTTCAATAGCATCCATAAGCCACAGCCCCTATGCATAATCTATAGCCCGTGTGCATATCCGTATACCAACATTTCACTCCACCAGCATATAGGATAGAGAAGTACTCTCCCCTTTGCATACTCGTTCTGCAGGTTGCCATTCTGAGAAGCTTTGCTTATACAACCTGAGAGCAACAGCTTTAAGAAAATCACTGGAGATAGAGGACAACGGAACGGTTCTGAAGAAGCTCTGTTTGATTTCATTTCATTTTATCTTGCTTTCTTTAGTTTAATGTTGCATTGGTGTGTTTTTATTACCTTACTTTGATACTAGCATTTTCCACACACAAGTACCAATTCATTAATAACAAGTACACTATTCCCACAATCTTTAACTAATCTACAACCAACACATGCTCAAATTCATACAACTTTACCACATATAGCCCATCATTCTACTTATCAACAATCCCAAACCTTTCCAATGTTATCGCATACAAATGTGCCACCTATTCAATATTATATCCCATCTATTCATGTTATTGCCTTCATTCCTATAATTGATCCTCTAAATCATCCTCATATTTCATGCATCCCTCAACCACCTACATCTAATATACCCATAAACACATATACCCTACATAATTCTTCATATTTTTCCATATACACACCTCCCAATGTATCTACTTCCACACCCACAAATAACTTGGAATCACAAATTCAAGAGTTGCAACAATCAATAGAAATTTTGAAAATGGGTCACACTAAAAAGAGTTATACATTGGAAGAAATATGACCTAATCTATTTGATAGGTCTATATCCATGAACGCCTTTCCTCAAAACTTTGAAATGCCTAAATTTGATAAATATAAAAGAAAAGGCGATCCACGTGAACATATAAGAGAATTATATATAGCTTGTCTTGAGGTTTCTTACAATGATGCCTATTTAATGCACCTCTTTCCCCAAATTTTAGGAGGTCAAGATATTGAATGGTTCTCCCATCTACCTCATGAAATCAAGTCCTTTCATGAATTAGATGAAAATATCATTACATATTTTTCATATAATATTAAGCATGAGATTTCCATGACTTATCTATGTAATACAAAACAAAACAATGCAGAATCATTTACTAATTTCCTACAATGATGGAGAAATATAGCAAGAAAATTGCCCCATCCTATTCTCAAAAGCCAACTTGTCCACACATTCACCCAAAATCTAAATTATGAATTATCCTTCCACTTACAAGTCCACTGTGCAAATACATTTGATGAGATCATAAAAAGGGAATAACTATAAAAAAGGATCTCATTGTGAATGGTCTTGTGAAAATTTATAAGGAAAAAAAAGAAGATAACCCTTCAACATCCAATGATAAACCTAGATTTTGGGCTAAAATAAGACCATTTTTAATGATGATATAATGTGTGCCAAAGGCATTCAAAATATACAACCACCATCTAACATATAATTATCAACAAACAAACAAAAAAACACTCAAGGTCTTACCATTCCTAGGAGGCCACCTAGACAAAATAATGCTCCTACACGAAAATACACATTTTTAAATGGAAACCCATTGAATAAGCCTTGCAAAAATTGATCCAAGCTAAACTTATCACATTACCAAAAATGAGAAATTTTAAACCTCAAATCAAACCTCCTTGGTACAAAGAGAATAAGTATTTTGATTACCATAGAACCAAAGGACATAAGACTTCTAATTTATTTAAATTAGAAAAAAAACTTATTCAAGACATTATAGATCAAGCTAACATTGGTATAGAAAATTCACCTTCAACCAATAATGATCTCAAGATATTCCGAGATCATATCCCAAAACATGGAAAAGGGTAACCCTCAAATAAAGATAGAAATATGAAGGTCACAAATTGTAATTTTTCTCCATATAAATACAACTTAGATAAAATACAAGGAATCCCTTCCAAAAAAAATGTAACTCTTGAGTGCACGGTCACAACACGCAGGGGAAAATAACATCCGATGATCCCATTCGAAATCAAGATCAAGGTATCCCTCCCATGCCATCTCATGAGTCTATTCTTTATCATGATCAAAGTATAATTTACAATGAGACATTTCTATCTCAAAATCAATATATCTTTGTTCTTCCCCTTCATAACCCCACTCCATCTCAAGAACTAAGAATCTCTTCTTTGTCATCTTACGAGAAAGGTATCCTTTTCACTTCTATACCATCCTTTGATTCCTCTCCAAATCAAAATAAAATCATCCCTTCCACCACATCTTCCAATTCCCTTCCAAATCAACATCAAATCACACCTTCCATCTCATCTAATGATCCTTTCCCATCTCATGATCCCATACCTTTCAGTCCATGTAGTGATCCCCTCCCCAAGTTAAGAAAAAAATATCGTTTCATGTCTTGATCCTAATCCTCCACAAGAAACCTTTGTCCATATCTAAATAATGCATATTGAAGCACTAACTAAATTTTCATCCAAATAGGCTCATCCAAAACCTCCATCTATCCCTAATTCATCCATTCCATCACATATCCCTAAAACTATCAAAATATATTCATCTTTCCTTCATTTTATCTTGATTATCCTATGCATATCCTTATTCACATATCCCTTATACTATCACATTCACCCCTCACCCTTTCATATTTGATCTTTATAAAATTGGGTGCAAAATTACCCAAGTATTCTTTGAAAATGAAAAACCTTACTTCCTCTACAATCCTTATCCTTTATGCACCATCCTTTCAGCTTAAAAAGCCTTTACTATTTTTTATCTATAATTTACTTTCTTTCCTTGGAATTATAATTTTAGTCCAAGTAAATAATTTCTATCTTATTATCCGTTTTATTTAAACTTGTAAGGCTAGTTCAAGTAAATATATCTGTATCTTGATCTTTCTTATTTGAAACTCGCAAGGCTAGTTCAAGTAAAGCATATTTCCATATTTATAATTTTTCTTGGACTCATAATTTAAACGATATTGCTTTGTTTATTAGTAGTATAGAGCCAAGTGGAATTCTCATTACATTTCCCACAACTAATGCCCATATAATAAAGCTTGCTAGGATATTTTAAATATAGATAATAGAGCCTTTAACTTTGTTAGCATTTATGCCTTGAACAAATTGGTTGAAAGTATGTTGCTTTGATAGTGTCTTGCAAGTGAATTACCATAAGCCTAATGGTATTTAATGGTGACATTAAAATAGTTAAGATATCATTTAATACGAAATGATACCTTCCCATGAGATGAGAACTAGTGAAATAGAAATATAGTTTGACATGTGCAATAAATTAGGCCTTTAATACTCTAATATTCACACAAAAAATACATCAATTATATGATTCATATGGTCCAATTTGGATAGTGGTTCCACAATAAATTTTAATTAGTTCAATTAGGATATGATTTTAATACAACCACAATTCTCTTTTGTTAACTTTTGTTAATTATAAATAGAACCTTTATCAAATTGTGTTCTTTCTAACCACTCCTCAATCTACTTTAAAATTGATGGTGCCTTGATATACCTACTTGATAAAAAAAGTCTTAATTATATTTGAGTACAACAATTATTCATCACAAATCCATGTTGGCCCATATCATGTGTTTAAATACTAATGCCAAAAACTATAGGGGATGCTTGGTAGATTTACAAGAAGTTTCATGACATCACCCATACCAAGGGAAAAGCAAAAAGTTGTGTCACACTTTCAGCCAACAAAATTTAGTTTCTAGTGAAATAGTTTTAGGAAAAGAGAACTCCCCAAAAACCATGTGGCACATATAGTTTTGGGTGAAACATTTTCACCCAAAACCATAAAATAAAGATATTTTAAAATAAAAAATAAAATTGAGTTTTGATTCACATGTAAGGTTTTGAGTGAAACTGTTTCAATCAAGAGGATTTTGGTCCAAACCCTTTCAATCAAGAGGGTTTTGGTCGAAACCCTTTCCATCAAGAGGATTCTGGTCAAAACCTTTTTACTTGAAACTATATATATGGTTGGCTATGTGGTATCTTAACCCCTCTTTAGGGGAAAATAAAAAAAAAACTTCAACTCTAGATTTCTCCAACTAGGGTTACTTTGATGAAAATATAAAAAATACCCTTTTGTAGAGCTCCGAGTCTATAATCCATAAAAATGTGATATTTTGATTAGTTTAGTTATTATTCTTATAAAAAAAATTGTAAGTAAGCTTTTATAATCAAACATGAGTTTCATTAAATTTTTTTTTTTAAAAAATAAAATATATGATGCACTACAAGAGAGAATTCTCTCCAAGAGGGTATAATTTTAAAAAAAAATGATAAAAAATTTAGACAAAAATTGACATCCCATGAAAACTATGATGTTTTAATTAATTTCAACTTTAAAAAAATAAAAAAAAATAAATATTCATTAAAAATTAAAAAATCTATGTGTGCACAACAATGCGCCTTGTCCTCTGCACTTTCCATGAAGGCATCTATGCATGCACAATAGCATGCCTTGTCCTCTACACTTTCCTCCTCGAAGGCTATGGAAAAGAATGCTCCTGTGCATATACCTTCCCCAACTATGATTTCACAACATCAAGTGGTGTCCTTAATTCCTTCTATCATGCCTAGCATAGGAAAAGGAAAGGTGCTTGTGTTGATGAAATCTAAACCTCAAGTCTTCCAACTTCTAGTTTTGCCCATGATTCCCCGGCCCACCCTATATGGTAAGGATAAGAATAAAACTAGATTTTTTATTAGCTTTTGTTGCTCTTGCAACTCAGCCTCTTCGGCGTCCTCCTGTTCCTCCACCTACTTCCAAAGAAGAAAAAGGAAATGATCACATACTTGAGATTGCAACCTCTATTTATGTGGCACCTCCAGTCTCTCCTCAAGAGCCTACTCTTTAATCAATAACAGCCATGAAGATTAATCCTCTAGTAGAATAGGATGCCCTAGAGTCTTCTCAAGCCTCTATTCCTAGTATTCATAACCATCAAAACTAACTTGTGTGCAAGCATAAGCATCCTCGACAAGCATTGGCCTAAGAATGTGATACCTTGTAGAAGACTGAAGGTGAGCCTTCCTCTTCTATCTTGTTTCTATCTCTTTCTCTAATAGTTCTATTCCTATTTTTGTTTCTAATCCTAATGCTTAAGTTTTTCTTTCAACTTCTTCAACAAATCTCGATGAACCTCACCCTAAGTGGGTATAGTTGTACATCACTCCTTCTTTGGAGCCTACCTTGATCACTTCTCTACCCGATCTTCTTCCTTTTCTTGAGCTCATGGATATGCCTCACATAAAGGTTGTATCTACTATGGATCCTTTCACTTCATCCACTTCTAATTAGAGGATTCCACATGCTTCTCTTAAGCGCAAATTAGAGCACATGTTCTCACCCTAAAAGACAATCATAAGAAGTCTTTTTCTTCTTCATTGTCTCATTCTAGTCTAGTCTATTTCATTCTTATGACAAAGAGACTCTTTCTTCTCCAAAAATTTTCATTGCCCCTCACCCAAAGGTTAACAACAAGTCCTCAGTTCATGCACCTCCTTATACATAGTCACTACGATCCTCAATGAAGTACATGTTTGAATTGATGGAGGACATAGCAACTCTATATTTATCTTTGCTTGATCGATGATGTTAATCTTGTAGGACCTTGTAGATGGAGACATTGAAGTGACCTCCTTGGCTCTTGCTACAGGTAAGTCGACAGGCACTACTCTCATTGTCCTCCCTCTACAAGCTTGTCTTCCTTCCCCTTATAATGATCTAGATTGGGAACAAGATGACTTGCTAGAGATGTTAGACTAGAGCAATACCTCTTCTTATCTTTAGATTAGATTTGTGTTTTTGTTTTTGTTATTATGTAATTCTTTATTTATGTTTATGCTCTCCCCTAGAGGACCCTTGCTACCCTTGTAGGTACTTAGATATGGGAGAGAAAATCTATTATAAAAATTCTTCCATATGTTTCATCATTCTTCTATTTGTCGTAGATTTTATTTTTCACATTGAGAAAAATGCAAAGCGTCAAGGCATTTAGGTCTCTTCCATTTTGACCCAAACTTTTATTTGTCATGTGCTCTTCTCCTCATTCCAATATATTTGGGGGTGATGTGAATTCATATAATTTCCACTACACATATGTAGTGTAGGAAAATTTATACCTTTTCATTTTCACACTTATTTGGGCCCGCCTTGCTTTATTTATCTCTATTTATGTCTTAATTGGTCATATTTTGCATCCACAAGCCTAATAAACTATACCTTTTCCTTGAAAATCTTGACAAACATCAAAAGATAAATGATAATTTAATAATTATGGCTGAGTGTCCCTAATTTTTGGGTTGGGACTAAGACACCACCTAGGGCGTCTCTGTCCCCTAAAGGTCTTGGGACCCCCTTTTTAGAGGAACCTTAAATGGGCCCCTTTTTGGATTTTGTGCCCCAAGTTTTCAAGACTTGGGACTAAGATACCACCTAGGGTGTCTTAGTCCCCATTAAGCTTTTTTTGGGATTCAATTTAAAATTTTGGTAGGATTTAGCCTCCTTTATTTAATGAATTCCTATGTCAGCTTGTTGTGGTGTAATTAAGCATAAATAGGTATAAATACAAGGTTCATTCACTCATTTCTCATATCCAAGCAATCTAAGCATTCAAGTATTCATTCCTAAGGAAATTTTATGAGATCAAGAGCAATTCATCAAGCATTTGGAGCCATCGTCAAGATTCAAGCATCATATCAAGGAGATTCTTGCATCATGTGTGTTTTTGAGCAAACATTTGTGATGTAGGGTTTTGATTCAAGCAAGAAATTCAAGTCCATACCTATTAAGCATTCAATTGATTCAAGATCTATATCCAAGCTAGCCATTTCACATAAGTTTGTAGACTTCATAGCAAGGGTTTGGTTAGTTGTAGCATTGCATGTTGTCCATTCATCATTTCCCTCCATTTCATTTCATTTCAAGATTTAATTACCAACAAGGGGTAAGACCAAGGCAAACCCCCATTTACTAACTGTTAGGTCACCAAATTTTCACCCTATTTGCTAAGATTTTAATAAGAACTTAGCAGATTTGGGCCAACATGGGACTGCTCTCAGGTTGTGGGTAACCTATTTGAAAGTAGACCTCCAAATTATGGGCCTACTTCCCCTTTTGATGGTGTCACCTAAACTATCTCCTGTTGGAATAAGGGAAGAAAGAATCATGAAAAGAAAAACTAACCCCTATGGTGATGCATCTAATGATATTTCCTAGACCAATACAATTGCTTCCACACACAAGAGTGGTCAATAACTTAATAGTGGCTTACACAACTCAAAAATCCATATGCCTTTGCATCAATGTTTCATAACAAGGCTGAAAATGCCATGGACAACATCTAGAAGGAAGAAAATTGCATCCTCACAACTCATACTTTATCCTAAACTAACTCAACACATATTATGACCTGCAAATTCATCCTAACTGCATAAAGGGAAAGAAAATAGGACAAAATCAAAGGGAAAACAAATTTTCCATAGATTTCATCAACCATTTGTAAAGCTCTCACAATAAACAACATAATGAGAAGGTAAAATATATTAAATTATCAATCAAAAGGTATTACACACTGCTGTAAATGTCTAATAATGAGTCACAATGCAGTCCCCTACCATGAAAAGGGCTCCAAAAGCCACAATGCCTACAAGAAGGAAGAAAATGAACTCAAAACTCAAGTATCGAGATACTTCAACAAAACTGAAACCAAAAGCCCACACAAGTGTTTCTAGAAACCCTAAGTCAAATGAAACACACAAACCAAAATAGAAGCTTCCAAAATCACTTCAAAAGTCCTCCAAGTGCTGAAAAGTAAAGCTAAGTCAAGGTCACATTGAAGGTGTGACAAAATAGCCTCCAAAATAGTCACTTCTCCAAAATCAGTCAAAGATATCCCTCATGCATTTGGCATGTTGGTCAAGCATCTCCAATTTCACCACATGATGCCTCCCTACTAGCTAAGTCACACTTTTGGTGTGCAAACATGTCGTCAACCACAATTTATGACTTCAACACATGCTTTTTATATTGTGCATTGAAAAAGAACATTTAAACTCAAGTGATTTATAAATTATCACTTAAGTTAAATGTTTTACATTTTTCATAATAAATGAAAAATAATAACCACCTCAAACACCCTTATATGCTCACAAGTTAGTCATAAGACTCAAACATTCCTCCCTTTTGCTTGCAAAACAAAACACATCAATGCTTATAAAGACATAACACCTTATTTTTGCATTTCAAAAAGAAAATTTATTTGAAGACTTAAATGAACATCATAAACCAAATGCTTTACGATTTTAATCAATGCAAAAATAAAGGAAAAGAATCAACTAAATGAGTCAAAGCAAATAAAATCATGGAGCCCTTATGTAGTAGATATGAGGCATAAAAAAAAACTCAAAGTTTTGATCTCCACCTAAAAGAAAGATGCCTAAGTCTTGGTCGAGGTATTAAATCATATGAAAAGCATAAATAAAGGAAAAATTGCCTAAGTCAATAAGGGGACCCTCCTAGACACATATGAATGCAATGTGAAGGTATTGAATTTCATTGGATAGATGAATGCTTTTTGTAACTTTTATTGAAAAGTTAAAAGAAAAGGAAAAATGCCTTTGTGGTTGACCAAAATTAGGGTTGAAACCCTAAAGGAAACTCACAGCCAAAGCATCACTTCGCTCTTCATTTTGCATTTCTCAACTTTGTACCCTACACTCAGCTATTGTGATCAAGCTAGGTTGAGGGTTGCTGGAAATTTCATGATTTTTTGGAGACTCACTCAAAACTAAGACCTTCGTGCTCTGATGGTAAGATTTTCCTGTACTCAAATGTACAGTGATTTTATGAGTATTTCATACATTCCTCTGGCATTTTTTTAACTCAAGCTCGAATGTGCATTTGATTTTCCTTCATGTATTTTTCCATGCTCGGCCCTGAGACTTCATCTGAGCAGAAAAATAGTTGGAACATTTACTTATGCACATTCTCATCTGATTTCCTGAAGAAATTTAGAGATCCTATGTGTGTTTCAAGCATTTCCTTCATGGCCATGACTACCCTTTTTCCATTTCCAGTTTCTCATTTTGCTCTGGTATCTCTTCATTTCCTATGCATATAAATATTCTGAAGTTGTTTTTGTTTTTGGATTTCCTATCCAAAATCTGTGGTGACAATGGGGATTTCACCTTTGTTCCTTGCCTTTGAAATCATGAAATAACAGCTAGCATTGTGGCACATGGGTACCCTTGATTTGGATTTTTGATGTCATAGAATAGTAGCTAGCATTGTCATAATTATTTCACCATGAAAAGGAAAATGCCAGATTAAAATATGAATGAGATTTCATGAGAGAAAAGTTGGCTTATCACAGTCAGCTGTCCCATAAGAAAATTTTCCTTGTGAATGAGAAATGATTTGTAAAATGATCACTGCCATTGCACAGTACGAGTATAATTCTCAGGCTCTACACATCCTTCCCATTCCTTATTTTGTGGTTATGATTCCCTCATTGATGCAAAGAAAAGAGACTTCTATTTTTTCGAAGTCACTGTCTTATAAACCCTCATTAAGATACCTCATGTTGAAACTAAAGCCACTCCAATATCTTGCCACCGTTTTTCTCTTTTGGAACATTTGAATAAAATTTTATGGCAACACTCATAGCTTAGACCCTATAGATTGTGATGACTTTGTGCACGTGGCATCAGTAACATCCCTCATTCTCTTTCCCCTCGTGGAACCTTTTCAATGAAGAACTCCCTGTCAACATTGTAACAGTGCCTCAAGTTGTTTCATCTCTAGAAAGCTTTATGTAAACATGGCATGCATATGAAATCCTTTTATGTAAAGTTGATGTATGTATATGAAATATCCCTTAAAATTATTCATCAAGTAGCTTTAGGATATCCTTTGTAATGGTTGCTTTATTTTTATGATGTAAACTTGTTACTTTTTTAAGCTAGTTGAGTTTTCTCATACCTTTGACAGTGTTCACCTTTCCTGCAGTTTGGTCCAGATGATCACTAGAGTCTTTAAAGCCACAAGAAGGGTTATTCTTTATGCTTATCATCATGCTTTCATTCATTGAACTATATGGATCTCCTTTACACAACCAACTCTTTGAATTTAGCTTAGGGCTATTTATATCCCACATCTATCCATAGTTGAATCCTTGCAACCCCCAAATATCTCTAAACTGTGACCATCTTGCTTTTGTATTTTTGGGGTTTGAGATTCTTGAGCTTAATGTATAGCTCCAACCACCACTATGTTTCTACATTTGATACTCATGCTATGGAGGAATAGGGCTATATTAACTTTACGCTTGGCCTCTCTGTGTCTTGCATTCATGACACCTATAGGCACTATGAGGATTCCATCATTGTTGTGACAGTGCAATTGTGAAGACTCTGAACTTCACATGAGTTTGATCACTGTCCACCTATGATCTCAAAACATGACTGTGAACTTTATTGAGGACTTTTCTCTTCATTACACAATCTGCTTCTTCACTTGTACTATGTTTTGTCAAGAGGAGCAATCCAATGTCTTTTGGTCATGTTGTTGTCCCTCGCATAATTCATTAGACCATCCATTTATTTTGACATTCCCACCCTCGAGATCAATGTCTGACTTGAGAAATTTTCATTATTTTCTATTCCCTATTCTCTTCACAAATGATGATCTAGCTGCAACTTAAATGTTGAACACTTGGGCCTGCAACTCAAAAGATGTTGACACTACTCATTGTTTACTTGTGCATTATTTCACATCCATGGTCAAGAGGATTTCCTTCAATTGCATGCTCCCCTACATGAAACCTATAGTATCTTTGCTACTTTTAGCAAATCTTAACTATCTTCATGTCCTCACCAATCTTGTTGTGCATATTGTGCATTATCATTGTCTTCTTCACAAATTGTGATATCTTCCCTTATAATGTGAATGCTAAGGTTGCTTGAGAAAACCATTGTCACCACACACTCCATAGGGTTTTCAATCTAAAGGGGATTGTTCTTTCCTCTATTTTCTCAATTTCATCCTTCTAACACTTGCATTGTCTTGAAATCCTTTACCACCTACTATCATGAACCTTGACTATTATTTCCCAATGAATGTTCACCTTTTATGATTTCCTTTAAAGATTATAATTATCTTGAAAACCATTTCCTTTAGTTGTGATCATTGTTATTGTCTTGAAGGTCTTCAGTAGGCTTTTTGTTCAGTAATCTACCCCAATAAGGGGTATCCTTTCATTAACAAAATGATTCATGGAACTATATCAATGATTCAATAACATTGAGCACTATTGTTTACCTGGCTCAATGAACACCCTGAAAGATTGTTGACTATTTAATCATGCATTTTTTTTCATGATACTCTTTCATCTATCCATGATAGGTCGATTCAACCCAACTCTGAACTTTATCATAATTTTTCCCCTCTCATGAGTTAATCATCACTGCATGCTCCTTGTGACTCATGATAACTATAGCATGAAGCCATCCACCACCCCTAACTTCCATGACATTCATTGATGTTTTTGATAACACTAGTCATTGAAAAGATGCCTTTAAAGACTATGATTGCCTATCTCATATTATGATTTCATTAAGCAAGTATTTCTCATTGATGACAGTGAACTGGTATTGGCACTAAAGCTTTATTTCCATCTAAGGTTTTGGTATCAAGATTGTACTGAAACACCTTTATTTCTGTAAAATCCTATCAACCTATTGCCATGAGTGACAAGAACTTGCTTAATGTAACCACCATGCGAGAATACCACTAGAATTTTTGCATCATGATTGCTCCAATCATTGCTTGCTGCTTTGTAGCATGAGATTACTGTGGACTACTTCTTATCAATGACAATGACCTTCACTTCTTGCATTCATTTTCACAAGTACACCTATGAATGAACACTATCAATTCCATTTTCCTCTTGTAGCTTTTGCAAAGGTGTTGTCCTAGTACTTGTATCATGACCTTGATTCAACCATTGCTCATATTCTATTGTGTAATAAATACACACAGTCTCCTCATTTTGACTTTGTTGGACAACCACCTGTCACATATGTGGGTGATAGAACATCACACCTTCATATGCGATGTGTGACTGCCCCATAGGGTTATGGTGAGAGGGGCTTGACAACAACTTGAAATGCTTCCTCATTATTTAATTGATACATAATTGAACTTGATGCATCTTTAAAATCACTTGATGCATAATTGAACTTGATGCATCTTTGAATCTGATAATGAAATTTGATCAATTGATGTGATTCCATATTGATTTAATGCATTGATAAGAGATAAATCTTTGATCAAGTTGCTCAATTTCCTTTTCTTTCAAAGCATGCTGAGCTCTACCCTTTTGGGAGCCACATTTACCGCACATGCTATCTTTTGAATCAGAACAATAACTGAACTCGTCTTAAATCTGCACATGAAGCAAACAGTTAGAAAATAAATGCACATGTTTGATGTTTCTATTTAATGCACTTATGGATCAATTTATACATGCATAGGCAAGTGTGTATGTAAGGATTGAATCATTCATTTCTTAGAGCCTCTCTCTAACACCATTTTTTCTTCAAATGCAGGGTGAGGAGCGCTATGGAGCTTGAAGGGACACAAGCGGTTTGGGGTAGCAACAGAGCATTCAAGCAACCTACAACCAGTCATTCTTAGGCAGTGGCTGGTTCAACTCTCATATATATGCACATTTTCCTTTTTCCACTTATTCATGTATGAATTGTTTCATAGGTTCATTAAATAAGAGAGTTATTCCCTTGTCTTGTGAGGGACATGTATATTAATGATTATCAATAAAAGAAATTACGTTTGAATACATGATTCTCTTTCTCGTTTGTTGTAATGCACCATTGAAAGGGAAAAATGTAATTTGATTCATTGAAAATCACTCTTTCATGCATATTGAAACTAGCAGTTTAATGGTTTGTCTTTTAAATTTTTAAACAACCTAAAAAGAGCAAACGATAAGTTACCTAATTTCAGCTGAAAGCTAAAAATTAGGTAACACTAACAATCAACAAGTTTTTCTCCTCTTGTGTGTTTGTGTTTCCAGATTTAGGTTGAAAATTTAAAGATCATTTGAAGTGAAAAGTTACAAAGTTGCATCACAAAGTTGTCATCTTCATGGAAACTCACCTATAGGCCAGATTCAAAAATTTAGAACCTCATATCTAAAAAGAAGGAAGTGTAGACTTTGGACCTTAGGACCACATTCAAAAATTCTAGAAATTCAGAACGGGACTACATTGCCACCTGGGGAATCTTAGTCCTCCTAAATTTATTTTTTAGAGATTCTTTTAGATCCAGTTCTGGCATCCAAAGATTTTGCATTTTACCTGAAAAAATAGTAGTGGGACTAAGACAGTATTAAGGGCGTCTTACTCCATAACACTTTTTGACAACATTTTTGCATTTCCAAAATCGTCATTACATTTACAAAACTTCTAGGTACACATACCCTAACTTGTTGCATAATTTCATCATTGGCATCATTTATTTAGCTTGCATTGTTAGGTTTTGTGAGTTGAATGCTTATTTATCTTTTCCAAGCTTTTGTTTGGTGGTGAACCCCTCAAAGCTTAAAAGAACCCTTCCTATGTCTTCCTTGTTGTGAATTAACTCACCTTTGCGGTTCATATTCAATCCAATTAGGATTCCTAGGACACTATTGAATGAACTAAGGAGAATAAGTGTTATATCCTAATGATGCAAAAGTTCCAGATTCTTGATACCATAGAACTCTTAGACACAGTACCGATGAGTGTCGTGCATTCAAGTTAGTATTCAAAAACTTTCACTTCGATGGCAATGATTGTCATCAATTAATTTTATAGCTTATCCTTTTTCTGCATGTTTTGTCATGTAATAGTTGTAGAACATTCTATTCTAACTATTACATGATCTTTCTCATCACCTACCTCAGCTCATTCTTGTCTTGCACTCAATGGGGGCAAGAAGTAGATAGCCTTGTCCTAGTAGTTCATTTGTCGTTGTCCCTTTGGTTGGTTGTCTACCCTCCACTTATGTAGACTGAGACTAGGATGTGAATGACCTGTTGGATGGTTGACTCACATGTGCTTTACTAGTCTTTTTATTTTCTTTTTTGATTGCTTGTGTGTAATGTGATCCCCCATGACATTATGTTTGATGTTCTCTCTCTCTCTCTGTACATTCCTCTATTTGTACCTTCATTCTTCTATTTGTTGTAAGCTTTAGCCTTGTCATTGATCTTTGCTTTTCATTTTCATTTTCATTTTTTTCTTGTGTTTTCTTTCGGGGATGATGCAAGGCGTTGAGACACCCTATGTCTCTTCTGTGTTGACCCAAACAAATTTCATTATCTTTTCTTTTCCTCTCATTTTTGTCTTATGTTTTCCTTTTGGGGATGATGCAAGGCATTGAGACACCCTATGTCTCTTCCATGTTGACCCAAAAGTTTTTTCTTTGTTTTTGCTCTTTTTGTGTCATTCTTCCAGTTCTATGTGTATTTGGGGAATGATGATAGTTCTAAGCTCTCTAATATTATTATAGCAAAGATAGATACTAACCCCAAATTCATGGATTCCTTATGTGTTTCTATGGGGCAACCCTCTTTTCATTTTCATTTTTGGCTACTTTAAAGTAATTTCTCATAGCATGGTGTTAGAAATTCCTTTAAAGTGGGGACATACATTGGCATTATTTTGGCATGATTTCATTTACATAATTTTTTTTCATGTTCTTTGTGTGATTTCCTTTCTTCTTGCAATGCATCCTTTTCTTGGTGTTGTCATTGGAGTCGACTTCCTCTAAGATTGTGATATTTCCGTGTCCTCTCTTGGAAACATGAGGTACAATGTTCCCTATGATGAGACCTTCTGCTTGTCCTCTCTTGGAAACAAGATGAAACCTTTTGCACTTGTCCTCTCTTGGAAACATTAGGTACAATGTTCCCTAGGATGAGACATTGTATTTATCCCTTTCAGATATGTTAAGCATAATGTCCCATGAGATTAAGACCTCACATGAACTAAGTGAAATCCCTTCGAACATCCATCTTTCTTGTTGTGTTGAATTTTTTTTGTGTCATATTAAAGTCATGGAGGTATGGCTTTGATATGGCCCCCTAGGGCTCACCTAGTGAACAACTAGCTTTACTAGCCCTTGTGAGCATGCACTTTGTTTGGATAGTGGATAACATGTAACACTTGTAAACCTTTTTGGACAAATAGCCTAGACCTGGTCCACAGTGTGTTGGACGACAAGTTGAAGCTTGATCCATTACATTTTTCTTTTTCTTTTTCCTTTTTCCTTTTTCTATCTTTGATGGTGTATGTTTGCGATTTGGTTATGGCTTCATATATCATCTGCAAGTGTGTTCCTTTGTGCCTATGTTGGTTTTCCATAGGATCTTGATCCTAGGGGCTTAGCCACCCTCTTGGTTATTATCATCCTATCTTAATAGCATTCATACATTTGAACCCCTCTTGATTGCATGGCTAGCTACTTTAGTGTGAGTTTGAAGCAAGTTCATCCTCTCACTAAAGTGGGGGCTAAATGTAGTGTAGGAAAATGCATACCCTTACATTTTCACACTTGTTTGGGCCCACCTTTATTTATTTATCTCTATTTATGTCTTAATCAATCCTATTTTGCATCCACAAGCCTAATAAACTATATCTTTTCTTGGAAAATATCGACAAACATCAAAAGATAAATGATAATTTAATAGTTCTGGTTGAGTGTCCCTAATTTTTGGCTTGGGATTAAGATGCAACCTAAGGTGTCTTAGCCCCCCTTAATCTTTTTTTTGGATTTAATTTCAAATTTTGACAGGATTTAGCCTCCTTTATTTAATGAATTCCTATGTCAGTTTGTTGTGGAGTAATTTCAGGATATTAAGCATGAATACGTATAAATACAAGGTTCATTCACTCAATTCTCATATCCAAGCAATCTAAGCATTCAAGTATTCACTCCTAAGGCAAGTTTATGAGATCAAGAGAAATTCATCAAGAATTTGGAGCCATCATCAAGATTCAAGCATCATATCAAGGAGATTCTTGCATCATGTGTGTTTTTGAGCTAACATTTGTGATGTAGGGTTTTCGTTCAAGCAAGCAATTCAAGTCCATATATATCAAGCACTCATTTGATTCAAGATCTATATCCAAGCAAGTCATTTCACACAAGTTTGTAGACTTCATAGCAATGGTTTGGTGAGTTGTAACATTACATGTTGGTTCATTCATCATTTCCCTCAATTTTATTTCATTTCAAGGTGTAATTACTAACAAGGGGTTTGACCAAGGTAAACCCCCATTTACTAACAATCAACAAGTTTTTCTCCTCTTGTGTGTTTGTGTTTGCAGATTTAGGTTGAAGACTTGAAGATCATTTGAAGTGAAAAGTTGTAAAGTTGCATCACAAAGTTGTCATCTTCATGGAAACTCGCCTATGAGCCGAATTCAAAAGATTCAAAACCTTAGATATGAAAATAAGGAAGTGTAGACTTTGGACCTCAGGACCACATTTAGAAATTCCAGAAATTCAAATTGGGACTAAGTCGCCACCTAGGGCATCTTAGTCCTCCTGAAGGTATTTTGTAGAGATTCTTTCAGATTTGGTTCTGACATCTGAAGATTCTGTATTTTCCCTAAAAAATAGTAGCGAAACTAAGTCAACAATAAGGGCGTCTTAGTCCTCCATAGCACTTTTCAACAACATTTTTGCATTTCCAAAACTTCCAAGTACACATACCCTAACTTGTTGCATAATTTCATCATTAGCATCATTCATTTAGGTTGCATTGTTAGGTTTTGTGAGTTGAATGCTTATTTATCTTTTCCAAGCTTTTGCTTGGTGATGAACCCCTCAAATCATAAAAGAACCCTTCCTAGGTCTTCCTTGTTGAGAATTGACTCACCTTTAAGGTTGATAGTCAATCCAATTAGGATTCCTAGGACACTATTGAATGAACTAAGGAGAATAAGTGAGCACCCACACACACCTACTTTTCTTTATTGTTCAACATGTATGCTTTTATGATTATTTTTTACCCCAAATATTTGGATCCCCCTATACTTTGGATCCCTTTATCTCTACTTTCTCTTGATGTTGTGGATTATATGTTTTATCTCTCGCTCGATAACATTCCATGGATACATCTCGCTATGTATATCATGACACAACATCTCTCCACTTCTTCTCTTTGGAATGAATTGTGCTCCTTTATGTAGCACACATCATTCTAAGGGGGGATATCATATCTAATTATTCTTGTTTTTCAAAAATATGTCTTAAAAATCTTAATACATCTTATGATCTTATATATCATCTAGCTTGGAGAAAACTTGACAAGACTTTTCTTTTATGTGGTTGTCCTAAAATGTAGTTTGCAATAGCCACATGCCTATTAGCTTGTTGTATGGTCCCTAGTATAACACAACTTGCTAGCCATACTTATCAATGATGTATTTATATTTGATAAGATTTTATCATGTCTTATTTTTCACTTTTTTACCTAAATTTTTTTTCTACGGCTAACACGTTTATGGTGAATTTGTAGTCAAATTTTTAGGATAGAAGACCCATGTCCTCTTCATGTCCTAGCTTAGCTTTACAATCACATATATTGGATCGAATACCTCTGTCATCCTCATCCTAGGTATATTCTCTCCAATCTCTTTATCTCTACTTTAGCTCACATCTACTAGAAGACATATGCTTTCTAAATTTAGGCCAAATTCAATAGCATAAATTGCATCCTATACAATTTCACATTCCATAAAACTCCCCTTTAGATAAATTAAATTCAATAATGTAATACCCCTTTTACCCAACCTTAATTTTATCCTTAAACCTTTTATTATCGATGGTTAAGATGAATTTTATTGTGGATGAACACGTGTCATGCAGAAGTTTGTGCAATGCATGAATTTCTTGAAAAGATTCTCAATTGTAGTAGTTGTTTTAGATGTTACATTTCCTACCACCTATGAGTGTAACAACTCTACAGCTTGCAGGCATGTTGAGAATGACCCTTTGCATGCATATACTTCATTTTCTCTCACATTTTATCAATTCATTTCATCTATGTCATTCATTATTTATTTATCTTTCAATATTTAGCATTATTTCACCCTTCTCAAGATTTTTCACTCTCTCTTGTACTTTCTACACCATCTTCTACCACCTTCATCTGACTTTGGCTCTCTACATCAAAGCTTTGGCAGTTTTGGCGTATCATTCTTGAGCTCAAAGATTACAATGTCTTCCAATTGATATTCTCATTCACCAAAGGAGAGTAATCGTAATCTATTTATTGCATTATTATTTGATCTTGATAGCATATTATTATAGCACTTATATTCTATATTATTTTCTTATCTATTTTATTTCTATTTCTATCTACCTTTTGTGGAGGTGAGAACAACTACATGGGGGTTTGACTGAGGCAAGCCCTTAAACAACCCCAAAAAATTTCTCATTTCTATGTGTGCAAGTATTGAATATGTAGCTCCATTGGAGGCTTCATTTTTGGACCTCCTGTGAGTGTCTCCTTTCTTCTCTTTTGTTTTTGCATTTCCTTTTCATTTAATTTAGTTTATGTTTTTTCATATTATCTCTCTATTACTTTAGTTTATTTTTTAGTATTCATTCATTGGAACTGTTAGTAGGTTATTAGTAGTTTTTGTGTTAAACTCATTTTTGTCTATACAAGACTACATTGCACCTTTGAGAGATTGCCAATTTGTCTAGAAGACCTTTGTAACCTAATATTTTAGTTTTTAAAGCTCTTCCATAAAAAATAAATAAACATATTCTTTATCTCATCCCATCACTTGGTATTTGATCCTTGAGGTGGTTGAGGACTATTTTACCCTCTAGACCTCGTCATCTTGATGGTTTTGAATCTCCTCCTCTACAACCATGTATTATTTTTATCACATTGTGTAGTGACTTCTTCTTTGAAGATAAGCTCCTAGAGAAACTTTTTCCACAATCATTGAAAGATATGGCCGTGGAATGGTTTTTCTTATATCTAAACAACTCAATAAACTCATTCATCCAACTTGTTAGTGCATTCCTCCAATATTTTCAAGCAAAAATTGGTCTTCAAGTTATGTTAACAGACTTAGTGCTTTGTAAATAAAGACCTAAGGAAAAGATAACAAACTTTATAGGACAATACCAATTTCTTTACTCATAAATCTTCTATAGTCTTCCCAATGTCGAAATTCAATGAGTGTATATATGAACCTTGCAACCTAATATTCAAGATAAGATATTGTTGATGAAGTATCCATCCTTTACATATTCGTGTATGACTCTTTGTGATTATCAGTTATCGATTAGTAAGTATGAAGGAACACATTCCTATACTTCTAATGGTCAATCCAACTCCATGCCTCAAAGAAATTACCAACCATTTAAAAATCAAACAAAAAATTCATTACAATAAACACTCCTCAGACCACCAATAACATTGAAACACATGTTCTTGCAAGTACAACTCCTTGTCAATTTAGGTCGAGAGATAGGCAATTTTCATAATTTCCTAATTCTCTTCATGTGATAATATTCTAGTTGCTAAATAAGAACCTAATTCAATTCCCTTTGATTACGCCAGTGGACACAACTAAATATTTACCACCAAACTTTAATGCAAAAACATTTTATCATTATCATCATAAAACTAGACACAATATGGAACGATATTTTGATCTTAATCACCAAGTACAAGATCTTATCGACTCTAATCACATCCAATTGGTCAATGTCAATAATAAAGGAAATAAATCAGTGGTATCACCTAACCAAAACTAGAAAATGTTCACAAATCTAATGCCAAATCATACATCCAACTCCATGCAATGTAGTGATTACATGGAGAAGATGATGATCTATCCAACATTGGTAACATAATAGAAGTTCAACCTTATAAGGGTTGAACCATTTTGTTGCCTAATTTCTCTTACACATATTGATGCATCCATAAATGCACCTGATGGTACACTCTATATCACTAGGCACATTAATGACAAACCCACAAGAAGCATACACATTGATCTCATATGTCTAGAGAATATGGTTAATGAATAATTCCTATATGGCCATGAAGTTTACAAATATACTTATGAACAATTAAAAGAATTGTTAAAAACTCATGATGGTTCTTTTCACCCTACGATAGGTTTGGTCACTCTCTCAGTAAAATTTGGATCAAAATAGTTGAATGTTTCATTACGATCATCCCAAAATTGGACCAATTTTATATAAATTTGGGTTATATATATGGCTATGCTCAATGAATGTGGTCCTATTAGCTATCTACAAGTGCATAAAGTTTTCATTTAAATAATAAATACACATTGTTTATCATAGTGGGTTTAAACACTTGGTCTCTTACAAAATTTATTGCTAGATTATTTTTTCCCTCAACCTATTGAGCTTGTTAAGCTTCGTGAGGTCACTTTTTCATATCATATCAAAATTTTAAATCTAATAATATATCTAAGTTATCCCTTAGTAATATCCTACTTGAGGTTCCTTAGTCTATTGTAACTTTGATGGATGTTTATCCTACCCAACAGGTAGTGGATGAACCTAAGTCTGAGCTAGGTATCCTCCCTTGTCAACCTGGCATGTATGATGTAGCTCCACCTGCCACATTCTATAAAAGACCAAGAGAAAATCACATAATTAACTTTGTACCTAAATTTTTTTTATGTACCTAAGAATACAATGGTCTCCCAACCTATGGTGGTTCCTTTAGTTCCTCCTCCAAAAGAAGAAAAGAGACTGATGTTAGGGAACACCTCTATTAATCCTTCACAAGCTAAAACTCAGGCAAGAAGAAATAGAAGTGCAAAATAATGTAAACAAAGATATCATTCCATAGCTTAGCAACTTGTTAAAAAATTTGAACCCTTACCTAATAGCCAACCACCCATCCAAACCAACTCTAATAAATTACCTTTCATCCACCCATCCTCATCATCGCCTAACTCCAACCTGCCACCCTTGCCAAACCTTACATGTCCCGACCTAAGCAAAGAGTGAAAGAAAAACATTTGAATGACATCACTCATAATCATGATGATAATAAGCAACCTATTGTGATATATTTGGATCTAGTGAACAAGAAGATAAGTTAGAAGAAGAAAAAATAATATTATAATGAATGAGCTCTTATGTTTTCTAAGTCAATGAATCTAAATGGGGGAAACCATGAAAATCCTCCTAATTAGAATGATCCATCATGTGTTGAACCTAGTGCTAATCCTTGTACAAAACTTGTTGTAATCGCTTTAGCATATTGTCTGCCTTCCATTTATCATGAGCAAGACTAAGATGCAAACGATTTTCTTTAGATCAACTTGCATGTGTGGTACCTTTGTGTGTATTTTTATGTGTTTTCTTGTATGTGATGTGATCTCCCATGTTGTGGGACTTGGTGTGTCTTTTTGTTTGTTGTTTTTCTTTGGATGACCCTTATTGTTCTCATTGGCACAAGGATACAAAGAAAATAAGTCTATTGTAATACCCATCTATTTGTATCTTCATTCTTCTTTATGTAGTAAACACTATTATCTTGTGCTCTTCTTTTAGGGGCAATGCAAGGTGTGGAGACATTTAGGTCTATTCAATGTTGACCCAAAAATCTTGTTTGTTGTTTTAATGCGCCATTCCTCCATTGTGTTTGTAGATCCACGAGTATCTAAGGAATGATGTTAATTCCAAGCATAAACATATTATATATTATCTATTGTTTATATTGGCCCTGGATTCATGGATCCCTTATGTCATACCTTTTGACTTGTTATATGAATTTTTATTGGGGGCAACCCCTTGTCATGAGTTAGCTTTACTAGGAACATATCATTGGTATAGGGCTTTTCATCTAAGCTCTCATGACCTTATAATGTTGCATATATTATTTTATTCTATCTTAAGGAAATTTCTCATGATTGGGGTTTAACAATTACTTTAAGGTGGGGGCATGAATTCCATTATGTGCTTTACTTTGCTCACACAAGTTAAATTTAGTATTTTGGAATATTGATCATTTTGTAGTGCCTTATTATAATTATTAGGACAATAATTCTTGGTATGGTTGATATGAGAATGCACCTAGTGAATATCAAACTTCATTAGCTTTTGATGCTTTGGTTCATGACTCACCTAGAAAATATCAAACTTTTATAGCCTTTGACTCATGAATGCCTTGGGTATGGATCCTAGTAAGATTTATACAGAGCTTGCTAGTTTGTGATTTGCACATCCCCCTACATGTTTTCCTTGTGTTTGCATCATTTATTCCATTTTGTTCTTTTCATTATGTTATGGTGTGTGTCTTCATCATGTATGCTTTTTGTTTTCCATGCTACATTGTGCTTCATGTGTATGTGTGCTCCTTTGTCCTTATATTGTCTTATCATAGGATCTTGAATCTAGGGGCTAGTGTATCCCCTAGATTTTATGTTAGAATATCTGTTCAATGTTTGGATAATTAAACCCTTCTTAGATTATTCTTACTTTAGTGTGAGTTTGAGTGTAAGTTCATACTCTCACTAAATTTGGGGCTAAATGTAGCATAAAAAATTATCACCTTTGATAATTTCATACTAGGTTTTGCTCCCCCTTATGTGCTTGGACCTAATTATGCATTTGATTGCACATTTTATGAATATCTTTGAAAAATTAAAAGATGGGAATGAAAATAAGAATTTAATATTTTCTCTCGATGTTTAAGACCCCGACTAGGATAGTTTTAGTCTAGGGAGCCCAATGCATTTGACAACCCCTTTTTAGTGTTAGTATTTTATTATTTGAAAATTTGAATTTATTTATCGTTTATTAATATTTAGTTTTTGAGAAATTAGAAGAATTGCATGTAAATAAAAATTATTTTCACCATTTTAATCCTAATGAATCCCTAGCAATTTTATTGAGTAAATTAAGCATCCTAAAATTATTCAAGGCAATTCAATAGCAAAATTATTAAAATTATTGTAGCATTTATTTCAGTCAAGCATCATGTTTTTATGAAGTTTGTTCATGTTTTGTGTTCATTTTTTTGTGAGTACTAACACTTGCATGAATTAAAATCAATCCATAATTTATCCTTGAAGGTGACTATAATATGACTTAAATCCATCAAGGAATGCAAATTTGAGTGGTGAGTTGCAACAATTTATCAACTTATCACTTGTTTATCATTTAGCCTCTACTTGACTGAGTGGAAGTAGAAATACCAAAATGTGGTTTGACATAGGCAAGTCCCTATATGGCATAACGCTTCCCCCATCTTTCATGTGTGCAAGTTTTCATATTTGAAGAAAATTTGAGGAATATTAAATACTAATTGCTCATTCATGCATTCAAGCCCTACAAGTTAATAAATCAAGGAAATTAAATTTTATTAGCAACAAAATGAAGTTTCGATTATGATCTCATAAGAGAAGAACTTGCAAACCTAGAGAAACAAGAGTGTGAAGTTAGACCTTGAGCAATAATCACCTAGTCTAGGGCACCCACTGTCCTTGACCAATTATTTCAAGACCAAATTTATATTCCAAGTTCCTCTATGTCTACCTTCTAATTTCATGGAATCTATTTGTGTCTATTTGTTCCACACTTCTCATAAATCATCTTAGTTTGTCGAATTTTCATAAATAACCAGGGAACATCATTGCATCATAAAATTGAGTCAATCAAAAGTCAATTAATCACATCTACACACAAACATCAACAAGGATTAAAACCATGATCCACCTGTAGACATCTAAATTTAATCACTCCCATATGATTAAATTTACTCCCTTTTCGTCTATCATATTAAATATTAATTTATTAAATTAATATTACACCTTTTGTCTCATATCTGTAAAGTATTTAATTTAATAATTAAATGCTTTATCTTTCACCTTCTTCCTTTCTAAATTAAATAAATACAACAATTTATTTAATTTAGTCATTTTTTCCCCTTTTGATTTAAAATCAATTTAAAATTCTTCATTCTCTCTCTCCTTGTCACATCCTCCATGATCTTGCTCTAATCTGAATTAATTTAATTAATTCATGATTATGATGTGCAATCCTCTTAATCAAAGATTAATGTCACATCTCCTACATTTGCCACTTGCCTCTAATCTTCCATTAATTATTCTAATCCAATATTTGCACAACCTTAACCAAGGTCATTAGCCATATTTAGCACCACCTTTTTAGTCAACCTTTGCATTTACCTCTTTTTAGCATTGACCCTCTTTCCCATGTGAATTTTTAATTCACATTTATTTATCCTAGATTCTATGGCTTCTAGAACCTTGGACTTGTCACATCATCCACATGTGACCAAGTCCCACCTTTTCAGAGCTCACCTTTTACCCTTTAGACTCTCCTAAGAATGTGAATTTTTAATTCACATTTATATCCCCAACCACCTCTCCTTTTCCCATGGAGATTTTTGAAGAATTCCAAAATTTCTCAAATGTCTTTTTCATTCTCACTTGGGGACAAGAAATCCCTTTTTGAGAAAATCTTCTCACTCCCCAAGGTATTTGGAAGGTACTTGTCCTTCCTCCACCTCATGTACCTTTTGGCCACCTCACTTACACCTCATCTCCCCTTAGCCACTTCACCATCCATATGTCAAGATGTGAGGGCTTGTGAGTTCTCAACTCACCATAGCCCTTCATCTTGATCTTGTTGGATGAATCTCAACCATTGAATTCTCTAGAGAATTCAAATTCTCCTATAAATACCCCCTCCTCAAGGGCATTTTCAACACTTTTCATCTTGAGCAACCTCATGCTGTCAATTTGCATTCTCAAGTATTCACTATCATTTAGCCATCCACTTTAATCATTTTGCACATTCAATCTTACATCTAGCTACATCAAAAGCCATCCAAGGAGCACACAAAGTCATCTAAATCAAGGGCCAACCAAGGAGTCTTCAACAACAAGGAAGGTATAATCATTTGCATCTCGTTTCATCTATTTTCCTTCTTGTTTTATCACTCTTTTGGCTAATCTTTGAAGTGTTCTTAGTATTTTATCATTTGCAGTTTTAGTTATTTTGCATATTAGAATAGGGTGAAATTCCAAGGTACGTATTTCTGGCATGCCCGGTGGGACCCACAAATGGGTTCTTGCATTTAACCTTCATTTTTGCTAAGTATTTTACAGAAAAAGGTTGCAGAAAGGCGGAAGCGCCCTCTGTTTTACTGCAGAAAGGCGGAAGCACCCTCTGCTTTATGGCAGAAAGGCAGAAGCGCCCTCTTCTTTACTGCAGAAAGGCGGAAGCGCGCCTCTTGTCTGCTGCAGAAAGGCGGAAGCACCCTATATCTGAAAATTTTATTTTTTCTAATAGTTTGCTACAGTTAGGTGTATACATCATTTTTCTTAGAAGATCTTTTCTAACACTTTCTTGTAGTAGGGCATACAACCTTTCTTTTTTTCAAAAATCTGATAAAGTTTCCTACAGAGGGGCAGATACGCCCTTTCATTTTGAAAGACTCTTTTCCTCTAACATTTTGCTGTAGAAAGGTGGGAGCGCCCCCATTTTGCTGCAGAAAGGCGGAAGTGCCCTCTGTTTTACCCCAGAAAGGTGGAAGAACCCTCTGCTTTACTACAAAAAGGCGGAAGCGCCCCCATTTTGCTGCAAAAAGGTGGAAGCACCCTTGTTTTATTGTAGAAAGGTGGGAGCACCCCAAAACATCATAGTTTGGAAGGTAAAACATTCATTTTAGCTTCATTTTTGCTCTCATTTTTTGCTATCTTCAAGTAGTAACCCTCTAACATTGTTTTGGCAAGGATATTGGTGTTTTTTGCTAACGTTTTGTAGCATATTATGGTGTAATTGACCAAGAACGAAGAATAAGACAGCTAACATTTGTTTGCAGGGCCATCTATTTGATCAAATTTTTGAAGATTATCCTTGTTATTTTGGAACATAGTCTAATTAGGGGGAGTAAACTTCATTTCTTGCTGCAATTGTTTATTCTTGTGTTACCCAATGGGGCATTAATTTGCTTACACTTTCCCCTTGCACTTCGTGTGAGCTTGGGGAGTAGTTGGAGATGGTTAGTGTCTTCTTTTTAGTGGGACCTGCTTGGAGATTTCATCACCCCAAGGTATGATTCCAACCATGCGTATCACTAGGGTATATAAAGGGGGGAGAACAAAAGTTGTACCCCAATCCAGTCATGTCGTAATTGGTAGAGCGTCGAAGCTAGGGTGATACCTAGATAGACGTGAAGAGTTGGTCTGAGCCTTTCAGTATCTCGCTGGGGTTCCCGACTCACGTTTGTGACAGTTTGGTGTTCACGGTTGTGCCTCATTACCGAGAGTATATCGAGGACTCCCTAGAAGCCCTGTACATCCTAGATTAAGACCTTGCTTGGCCATACCCTTAACATTAATCATAGGATTGTGCTTGCTTGAAGTGTTTTCTTATGAGAATCCTATGAAATATTTGATACATTGGCCTTATTTTGTCATTCTGAGTCCTTGCCATAGCCATTTCCATCAAAACCAACCTTTGTTTTACTGCAGAAAGGCAGAAGCGCCCCTATTTTGCTGCAAAAAGGCGAAAGCGCCCTTGTTTTTGCTACAGAAAGGCGAAAGCGCCCCTGTTTTGCTGCAGAAAGGCGGAAGCGCCCCTATTGTCACTGCAGAAAGGTGGAAGCGCCCCTATTTTTGCTATAGAAAGGCGAAAGCGCCCCTTTTTTGCTACAAAAAGGCAGAAGCACCCTCTTTTTTTAATGCATAAGGGCGGATTTGCCCTCCTGAACACCCGAAATCGCCCCATTTGGACCCATTTAGCCTCTAAACATCGTTTAATCATTCCCAACCATTATCTCGTCATCCCAAGCCTCCTTTTCGTCACTCTAAGTCTTCCAAAACCTCCATTTGATCAGTTTAAACCTCCATCTTATCATTCCAAACCTCTGTTTAACCATTCTAAATCCCCACTCATTCTCCATAATCATCTTCAATCCACCCTTCATTTTAATTTCCCCATATTCCATTCAAAATTCCATACCATCACCTAACAAACATCATAATTTTACTATTTACATCACCAAACACCACTCATAACCAAATCGCCATAACCTTGTATTACAAAGAGGTTACCCAAATCGACCATAGCACTTGAATTTGATTATTAGTCTTTAACTTTGACCCAAATCAATTTGCTTCCATCTTGAGGTAAATTCGATGTTGTAAGTTATCTTCCTCGGCCAAATCAATCCATTCCTATCTTAGGGTGGATTCGGTGTTGTGATCATCCTCTTAATGAATCAAATCTCTAGGTCACTAAGGGTAACTTCCTTTTGGGTAAACTCAAGGTCTCTCTCACATCTTTCATCATCCAATTATACCCATCCAATCATCCAAATCTATCAAAACCAATCATTTGATCAAATTGTCCAACCAATCAAATCACATCCTTTCAACCAGTGCAATCCTATTGCTCTTACTAATCCAATCCAATTCAATCAAAATCCAATCTAGCCAATCAAAATCTGATCCAATATATCCAAACAAAATCTAATCCAAATCCAAACTCCATCCAAATCAGATCTCATCCAATCACAATCAAATCATTTGTCATAAACATCTTTATAATCCACCCATAGCACATTTTCATGCCCGTTCAAACTAGGTCACAAGCTAAGAGACAAATGGAACAACAACAAGGTCAAAATTCCCAAGTGAACATGTCTTAAGACCTTAATAACAATACAAATCCCACCGATGGTGAAAATATTGCTCAAGGTCCTAACAATGTCCCTAGAGATCCTCATAATGGTACTTCATCACACTCCAACACCGAAAATCAGAACAACTCACCACATGGTGAGGAGAGTATGGCTAATCAACCTAAACTCACACTTGAGGAACATTTTAGTAACCCCGCCAATGTGCAAATGACTAACCGCCTGCTCAAAAAACACTGGGAAGAAATTTTGGCCCACCTAATTGAGAAGAGTGTCAAACCCCCTTAGGTGTTGACTTGTCCAAATATAGGAGTCCCTCGTCTAACGTGCTCCAAGGTTCACAAAATGCACCAGAAGGTTCATACTTCCCCAATGTTCCTCCAGTGGAGGGTTGGCATCAACATGAATTTGGTAATGTTGTTCTTTATCAGGTTAACCATCCCCCACACGTTCTAACCTCAGTTATGGGAAGTCCTCAAATTCCTGATCCCAATAATCCTTTTTCCTATGGTATGCCACAAAATGTTCCACAACCCCCACCATTAACGCTAACAGCACCCCCTCTTTTGAATCAACCTACAGTCAACACTAGGGGAACACCCTTTACCACATTGCTTCCACCTCCTAGGGCCACAAATCTACCATCTCAACAGCTTCACGAATCCAACATTCCACTTCAATTACCTCCACAAGGCACATCCCAGTTGAACATTCTGAGTGGTACCCAACAACCCCCTTTACAAAATTCTTCTATGCTGCCTCAACCATCTCATCAACAACAACCCATACATAATGCTTTGGTCTCTTCACAACAACCACCCTACCGACCACAAGGCAATCCATCTTGAATTATCGCTCAAAACATATCCCCTTTTCTCGCATCCATTTTGCATCTACAAACTCAACCACAACATAACACCCCATCTCGACCCACACAACAATTGATATCACAACAACAACCCCCTCAACACTACTACTATCACAATCATCAACAATTTCACCAACAACCACTTTATGCAACCTCCCAACAATCACAACAATACCTTCAACATCAACAAACCAATGCACAACATCCCATCCAAGCTCCTCAACAGCTCACCCCACACTTTTATCAAACAAATCCATACTATACCCCACAACAATAGCCCCCATATCAGCAAAATCCCCCATCTTACCAACAAGGCATGTCATCATCCAACCATCCAAATCCATATTTCAACAATCTGACGCTCTCTCAACAAGATTTTTTATCATCCTATCATCAATATCCCCACAACCCACCACTAGCCTACTCGGATGTGTTGGAAATCAAAGCTGCTTTGAAAGACCTTCAAGCCAGGACTAGCAAACAATCGTTCAAATTTGAAGACATATGCTCATATCCATTTGATCCCTCCATCTCATTAATCCCGTTCCCTAAACATTTTGAAATACCAAAGTTTGAAAAATATAAGGGGAACAAAGATCCTAAGGCCCACTTACAAGAGTTTTACTCCCAGTGTCAAGAAGTTATCCACAATGACAACTATCTCTTGCACCTGTTCCCGCGGAGTTTGGCAAGCAACGCCCTAGGGTGGTTCATGACCCTCGAAAAAGGATCCATAAAATCTTTTGTAGACCTATCAGAAAAGTTTGTCTCCTACTTCTCCTTCAATTTGGAGAAAGACACCGACACCTTGGATCTCCTCAAAGAGAAACAATGTGAAGGGGAAACCTTTACTAACTACCTCCAAAGGTGGCGTGCACTAGTAAGCTGAATGAAAACCCCTCTGAAAGAAAAAGACATGGCCACCCTCTTTGTGGAAAACTCTCATCCCGACATGGCTCATAACTTCAGATTACATTGTGTCACCACTTTCGTACAGGTAGTTGAGAAGGGGCCCATCCTTGAGCGTGCCCTTGTTGCCAAGGGGCACATCAAAATATATAATCAAGACAAGGAAAGGTCATTCAACGACAAGCCACATTTTTGGAACAAGAACAAAAATGCAGTAAATGATGGTGTTACTGATACTAAACATGTCTACATGGCCAACACATCCCAGAGACAACAACAATCCATGCCTAACGCCATATCTGTACTGCAAGGGGCACCCCGTACTCCCCAACAGTCCAATTAGAATAACCAAGGGAACACTAAATGCCAGTATGCTCAATTAGGAGAACCTCTGAGTGTTGTCTTCAATAGGCTATTATAGATTAACTATCTGATCACATACCCTATCACCAAGCCACTCGACGAATCCAAACCTAAGCCCGCATGGTTTAGGGAAAATGAATATTGTGAGTTCCATAAAATCAAAGGACACTCTTTGAATAAGTGACAGTGTCTAAAAAACTACATCCAAGATCTCATAGATCGAGGTGATATCAAGGTTGACCCCAGTCAAGCTTCATCATCCAATGCTCAATTACAAATATATCAAAATGCCTTTCCAAACCATAATCAAGGCCCGAGCACCTCCAACAGTAATCCCCAAAACAATAGCACAAATAACATGAGCTATAAGAATGTACCCCTCAATTACGAGGGTATTATTCATTACATTGAGCAAGTAGAACCTCGTGTATCCATGATACATGTCAAGGCCAAATACCCTCAGTGTGTTGTTACTACACGACAAGCCCGCATCACTGTCCCTGCAGCCTCTGCACCCGCCCAATCAACTCATGTAAGCTCACAGTACAACATCCTTGATCACTTAAGAAAGACCCCTGCTCATATATCCATTTTGGAGTTACTTAAGTCTTCCCCAGGACATCAAGAAATCCTCAATAAAGCCCTGCAGGAAACCCATGTGCCAAATGACATCGACACGACACAATTCCAAGCTTTGGTGGGACATTTGGCTTTATCTCATCAACTGCATTTCAGCCAAAATGATATGCCAAACATTGATGTCAATCATAATCACCCCTTACATATCAAAGTCATGGTTGCTCGCCATAAAATAAAAAGAGCCTTGGTAGATAATGGCTCTGCCCTCAATTTGTGTACTTTGAAATTCATAAAATAGATGGGGTATACCCAAGCAGATTTAAGTAATCAAATCATCACGATCAAGGCCTATGATAATGCAGAAAGGAATTCAGAAGGGATTATCAATCTTCCTATCCAAGTGGGACTTGTGGTTCAATACATTGCATGTCATGTCATTGATCTGGACTTGCCATATAACCTCCTCCTCGGCCATCCGTGGCTCCATGCTATGCAAGTCGTCCCCTCCACATACCATCAGTGCCTAAAATTCCCAATCAACAGACAAGAGGTCACCATCTATGCTGACCCCCAACCATTT
>VDFB02168118.1:132553175-132628598 GCA_007258455.2 Sequoia sempervirens | reverse complement strand
AACATATGAACAAAACTAAGTTTTCAAAAGGTCATTTTCACATGCAAGATTGAGATAAATTTGAACTCTAGGAAAATAATGACTATTTCAAGTGTAGAAGTAGTCAACAAATAGATCATGAGATAAGGATTACAACCATTGCTAATACAGAGAGTGAATTGTGATATCAAGTACACATTCTTTGAAAATTACCATTTTTATTAAAAAATTAAAACTCTCATATTCATTGTGTAGGATTGATGAAATTTAGTATAGATAGAGTTAAAATGTACATGTCTAGGTGGGGAATAGGCATGTAATTTAAAAAAAATATATTTTCATTGATTTTTGACAATTTTGTAATTTTAAATCATTAGAATTGTGGTAGGTGAGTACCCTAGTTTGGCTAGATTTTTGTTCACTGCATTGACTTCTCAATTGTCATGCAAAATAAAGTTTGTTGTGGCAACTTCACCATCATCATGAGGAGCATGTGTTCACTTCTTTTGGAAAATGGTGAACTCAATTAGAGGGTTAAAAACTAAGTTTTATTGCATAACTTTTGGTTTATCATGATCATGATAACTTTACACACTAATGTTTACAAGGTGAGCATATGCAATGGAGATGTGTATTAATGCAATATTAGTGCACTAAGAGTTGTTTCCATTAGCCACCCATAACTATAATGGGTTGGATATTAGGGTACTTCATCCCTTATTAAAGAAGGATGCCTATTCAAGATCCTAGAACACCTCAAGTAGGAAAGTGAGTTAGGCTCTCATAATTTCCAAATGGTATTTATAGTATTGACAACAAATTTGGGATAGAGATGATTGCAAACCCATACATTTCCATGAGGGGTCTTTGGTATGTGAGAAAGGTAGTAAGGGATGGGTGTAGAGGCATCAACTCTTTTAGGGATAGATGAGGGTGGTAGGAAATGTGCCCTATGACTAGCAATATTAATTAATTTAGAGGGGTGGTGCCTACATCTTTTCCCTCAATCGAGATGATGTACAATAGGACACACAATGTGAGGTTTGGAATTGTAGGGAGAGAATAACTAACCCTCTAACATTAGTGAGACCCAACATACAAGCAAGAGGGAGAGGAGCACATACAATAGATGTAGCCACTAAAGGGAAAGTTATAAAAGAAAAGGTTGCATGAGGGGAGACTATAAAATTTTAAGTCATAATGATCATGGATAGTAAAAGATGTCATAGATTGTAATCCTAATGATAAAAGTGATTGATAAAACAAATAGATTTTAACATTACCATAATAAACATATAAATATTTTAATATTATAAAAAATTATGCATTCTAAAATTTAATTCTTAACTTTTTCACAATTCATTTATTTTCGATTAACCCCTTATCTTATGGTGAAATAAACTTGAAACATAGAAGAAGAGGATTGTAATATCTAAATAACCATATAGGAAAGAAAAATGTTCCTAAAAAACCATTGAGGTAAGCAAACAACATGCCCTTATGCAATTGATGATTTGGGAATTGGGATAGCAAACAATAGGAAGCACCAAAATGTAAATTGGGAGATGTAGACTACCTAACCCAAAACAAGAATCACCAAAGCAGTCTTTGTTAAAATTTGTGGTTAAACCCTCAAGGCTTAACAAGGAAAGTATACTTCAATACTCATCATAGCATCAAGTTGGCTAGGGATATGAGGATCTCTAAACTTTCGATTGAAGGCGATTCGTTAAACATTGTGAATTGCCTTAAGAAAAGGTCTCCCTCCTCATGGTCTATCAATAATTTTATTTTGGATGCCATCTCTTTATGTGGTGAATTTGATGAAATTTATATCTCCCATGCCTACAGAGAGGCTAATGCAGTGGTTGATTGACTGGCTAATTATGGTGTGTCATCGGCTAGATCATGCGGGGAGGATGACGTCCTTCCCATTGAGTTAAGAAGCCTTATTTTTAATGAACTTCATTGATTTTATGCCCACTATCTCAGGTTTGCATGGGTATCATGAAGATTTCTACTTGATTAGACTTCTCGCACACCTGATGCTCATTGGTAATTGTGGCCTTCTTCACCCGAGTTGTCCAGGCGTCTTCTTCATTATTTCCTTGTGTACTACCCTTGATAGCCTCATATGAATTTTGGGTGGTTTTCTATCTATTGCCCTCGGTTTGTTCTGGTTGTGCTTTCTTTTTGCAAGCAATTCAATGATGGGCAGAGATAGGTATCAAACGAAGCCATTTTCATGTGAGGAAACTAGAGCCAATGCCAGAGTTTGGGAAATCTTGCAGTCTAGTGGCGTTACTCCTTTCATGGAGAGACTGAGTGGTTTTAAATCCTCAGTTTCTAAGGAGTTTGTTGACGCATGGCATGGCCATGTGGTGAGTATGTTTGGTAGGGATACTACCATTAACGAAGAGTTTATTGCCAAAGTCATGGGTATGTCTATGGAAGGAAAAAAATTCTACAGGGACAAGAACATTTTGCAATCTGCCAAACAGAATTTCCTTCGTGATAGGGAAAGGGCTAAAATGGTTTGTTTAGATTGTGGGGGCTATGATAGAACCAAGATTAAACCTATTTGGAGGGAGGTTGTGTTGGCATTGATGCATTACTTCACACTGGATGGTAGATTCACGATGTTCTATGGACATCACTTTGTGTTGCTCAACCACTTCTTCCATGGTAAGCTGGTGTCTTTCCCTTTTTACCTATTGATGTCTCTGGAAGAGGGTATTGCAAATTACAGAAAAAACCCTAGGAATTCCTTTTTGCATGAAGGTTTAATGTTGCTTATTGTTGAGTTTATTAAAGCTAATTGTATTATTAGAACTCCTCGGTCCCTTGTTTCCAAGAAGAAGGGGAAGGCAAGTGTGAAATGTAGGATTAAAGAAATACAAGAGTCAAATGGTACAGAGTTAGAGGAGGAATCAGAGGGTTGGTTTGATGGCTATGCCACTGATCTGGACTACACTCCCTCAACGGGTGGTGTTAAGCCCTCCTCCTCCAAAGCTACTTCGTGTGCTAAATGCAAGTTGAAGGTTTTAGAGGGTAACATTGAGGGTTCTGGTGGTAAGAGGTTTAAGGGCCATGCTAAGGTGGCGGATGTTAATGTTAAGGAGATGGCGAAGAATATTCAGGGTGAGAATTCTGATATTGGTGGATCCCTTGTTGTTGGTAAAAGGAATTCGGTGGTCAATCTTGAAGACTCTACTCGGGAGTTTGCTTCTAAGGATCGGGGGAAAGCCAAGCTTGTTTCTGAGGATATGCATGAGGAGGAACCTTCGGTTGGATCGCACCTAGGCAGGGGTTTGTTTTGGGGAGCTATGGATTATTCTTAGGCGTCAAGTCTGGTTAAAGAAGGGGCTGATATCTCTTTTAATCTACTCATGTGGCTTGTTCAAGAAATGCAAGAACTCCATAACAAGCATGATACCATTGCTAGGTGTAACATTTCTACTCTTCATAGTCTTAAGGAGTAGGATTCTTTTTTGGGGCTTTCCAGATCTTTAAATGCCAATGTCGGTTGTATGGTGGATGATTGCTGGTTTGAAGAATGATTATGGTCATGTTACCCGGATTTTAGCTTCGCTGAAACTGTAACTTAGCTGGTTCTTTCGTGCTTTGTTTAAAACATTTTAGTATGACAAACCATTAAACCGATAGTTTCAATATTGATGAAGGAGTGTTTGTCAAATAAAGTAGATTACATTTTATCCTTTCAATGTTGCAATTACAACAAGTGAGAAAGGGAATCATAGATATACAAATGTAGTATTTTATTGATAATCCTAAAGTGTACATGTCCCTCACAAGCCAAGGGACTAACTCTCTTATTCCTAATGAACTCTATGAAGCAATTCATACATGAACAAGGGAAAAGGAAAATGTGCATATGAGAGTTGAACCAAATCCATTTCCCTCGAGAATGACCGGGTTGTAGGTTGCTCGAATGCTCACATTACCCTCAATCGCTTGTGTCCCTCCCAGCTCCGTAGTGCTCCTCACCCTGCATCTGAAGAAAACATGGTGTTAGAACGAGGCTCTAAGCAATGAATGATTCAATCCTTACATACACACTTACCTATGCATGTATAAACTGATCTATAAGTGCATTAAACAGAAACATCGAACATATGCATTTATTTTCTAACTATTTGCTTCATGTGTAGATTTAGGACAAGTCTGACTATTGTTTCATTATCAGATCAAATATAGCATGTGGGGTAAATGTGGCTCCCACAAGGGTAGAGCTCAGCATGCTTTGAAAGAAAATGAAATTGAGCAACTTGATCAAATATTTATCTCTTATCAATGCATTAAATCAATATGGAATCACATCAGTTGATCAGCTTTCATTATCAAATTCAAAGATGCATCAAGTTCAATTATGCATCAAGTGATTTTGAAGATGCATCAAGTTCAATTATGCATCTATTAAATAATGAGGAAGCATTTCAAGTTGTTGTCAAGCCCCTCTCACCATAACCCTATGGGGTAGTCACACATCACATAGGAAGGTGAGATGTGTCACCCACATATTGACAGGTGGCCAGCCCAAAGCAAAATGAGGAGACTGTGATGTAGTTATATACAATAGAATATGAGAAATGGTTGAATCAAGACCATGATACAAGTACCAAGACAACACCTTTGCAAAAGCTATAGGAGGAAAATGGAATTTATAGTGTTCATTCATAGGTGTACTTGTGAAATGAATGCAAGTGAAGGTCATTGTCATTGATAAGAAGTAGTCCACAGTAATCTCATGCTACAAAGCAGCAAGCAATGATTGGAGCAATCATGATGCAAAAATTCTAGTGGTATTCTCGCATGGTGGTTACATTAAGCAAGTTCTTGTCACTCATGGCAATAGGTTGATAGGATTTTACAGAAATAAAGGTGTTTCAGTACAATCTTGATACCAAAACCTTAGATGGAAATAAAGCTTTAGTGCCAATACCAGTTCACTGTCATCAATGAGAAATACTTGCTTAATGAAATCATAATATGAGATAGGCAATCATAGTCTTTAAAGGCATCTTTTCAATGACTAGTGTTATCAAAAACATCAATGAATGTCATGGAAGTTAGGGGTGGTGGATGGCTTCATGCTATAGTTATCATGAGTCACAAGGAGCATGCAGTGATGATTAACTCATGAGAGGGGAAAAATTATGATAAAGTTCAGAGTTGGGTTGAATCGACCTATCATGGATAGATGAAAGAGTATCATGAAAAAAAATGCATGATTAAATAGTCAACAATCTTTCAGGGTGTTCATTGAGCCAGGTAAACAATAGTGCTCAATGTTATTGAATCATTGATATAGTTCCATGAATCATTTTGTTAATGAAAGGATACCCCTTATTGGGGTAGATTACTGAACAAAAAGCCTACTGAAGACCTTCAAGACAATAACAATGATCACAACTAAAGGAAATGGTTTTCAAGATAATTATAATCTTTAAAGGAAATCATAAAAGGTGAACATTCATTGGGAAATAATAGTCAAGGTTCATGATAGTAGGTGGTAAAGGATTTCAAGACAATGCAAGTGTTAGAAGGATGAAATTGAGAAAATAGAGGAAAGAACAATCCCCTTTAGATTGAAAACCCTATGGAGTGTGTGGTGACAATGGTTTTCTCAAGCAACCTTAGCATTCACATTATAAGGGAAGATATCACAATTTGTGAAGAAGACAATGATAATGCACAATATGCACAACAAGATTGGTGAGGACATGAAGATAGTTAAGATTTGCTAAAAGTAGCAAAGATACTATAGGTTTCATGTAGGGGAGCATGCAATTGAAGGAAATCCTCTTGACCATGGATGTGAAATAATGCACAAGTAAACAATGAGTAGTGTCAACATCTTTTGAGTTGCAGGCCCAAGTGTTCAACATTTAAGTTGCAGCTAGATCATCATTTGTGAAGAGAATAGGGAATAGAAAATAATGAAAATTTCTCAAGTCAGACATTGATCTCGAGGGTGGGAATGTCAAAATAAATGGATGGTCTAATGAATTATGCGAGGGACAACAACATGACCAAAAGACATTGGATTGCTCCTCTTGACAAAACATAGTACAAGTGAAGAAGCAGATTGTGTAATGAAGAGAAAAGTCCTCAATAAAGTTCACAGTCATGTTTTGAGATCATAGGTGGACAGTGATCAAACTCATGTGAAGTTCAGAGTCTTCACAATTGCACTGTCACAACAATGATGGAATCCTCATAGTGCCTATAGGTGTCATGAATGCAAGACACAGAGAGGCCAAGCGTAAAGTTAATATAGCCCTATTCCTCCATAGCATGAGTATCAAATGTAGAAACATAGTGGTGGTTGGAGCTATACATTAAGCTCAAGAATCTCAAACCCCAAAAATACAAAAGCAAGATGGTCACAGTTTAGAGATATTTGGGGGTTGCAAGGATTCAACTATGGATAGATGTGGGATATAAATAGCCCTAAGCTAAATTCAAAGAGTTGGTTGTGTAAAGGAGATCCATATAGTTCAATGAATGAAAGCATGATGATAAGCATAAAGAATAACCCTTCTTGTGGCTTTAAAGACTCTAGTGATCATCTGGACCAAACTGCAGGAAAGGTGAACACTGTCAAAGGTATGAGAAAACTCAACTAGCTTAAAAAAGTAACAAGTTTACATCATAAAAATAAAGCAACCATTACAAAGGATATCCTAAAGCTACTTGATGAATAATTTTAAGGGATATTTCATATACATACATCAACTTTACATAAAAGGATTTCATATGCATGCCATGTTTACATAAAGCTTTCTAGAGATGAAACAACTTGAGGCACTGTTACAATGTTGACAGGGAGTTCTTCATTGAAAAGGTTCCACGAGGGGAAAGAGAATGAGGGATGTTACTGATGCCACGTGCACAAAGTCATCACAATCTATAGGGTCTAAGCTATGAGTGTTGCCATAAAATTTTATTCAAATGTTCCAAAAGAGAAAAACGGTGGCAAGATATTGGAGTGGCTTTAGTTTCAACATGAGGTATCTTAATGAGGGTTTATAAGACAGTGACTTCGAAAAAATAGAAGTCTCTTTTCTTTGCATCAATGAGGGAATCATAACCACAAAATAAGGAATGGGAAGGATGTGTAGAGCCTGAGAATTATACTCGTACTGTGCAATGGCAGTGATCATTTTACAAATCATTTCTCATTCACAAGGAAAATTTTCTTATGGGACAGCTGACTGTGATAAGCCAACTTTTCTCTCATGAAATCTCATTCATATTTTAATCTGGCATTTTCCTTTTCATGGTGAAATAATTATGACAATGCTAGCTACTATTCTATGACATCAAAAATCCAAATCAAGGGTACCCATGTGCCACAATGCTAGCTGTTATTTCATGATTTCAAAGGCAAGGAACAAAGGTGAAATCCCCATTGTCACCACAGATTTTGGATAGGAAATCCAAAAACAAAAACAACTTCAGAATATTTATATGCATAGGAAATGAAGAGATACCAGAGCAAAATGAGAAACTGGAAATGGAAAAAGGGTAGTCATGGCCATGAAGGAAATGCTTGAAACACACATAGGATCTCTAAATTTCTTCAGGAAATCAGATGAGAATGTGCATAAGTAAATGTTCCAACTATTTTTCTGCTCAGATGAAGTCTCAGGGCCGAGCATGGAAAAATACATGAAGGAAAATCAAATGCACATTCGAGCTTGAGTTAAAAAAATGCCAGAGGAATGTATGAAATACTCATAAAATCACTGTACATTTGAGTACAGGAAAATCTTACCATCAGAGCACGAAGGTCTTAGTTTTGAGTGAGTCTCCAAAAAATCATGAAATTTCCAGCAACCCTCAACCTAGCTTGATCACAATAGCTGAGTGTAGGGTACAAAGTTGAGAAATGCAAAATGAAGAGCGAAGTGATGCTTTGGCTGTGAGTTTCCTTTAGGGTTTCAACCCTAATTTTGGTCAACCACAAAGGCATTTTTCCTTTTCTTTTAACTTTTCAATAAAAGTTACAAAAAGCATTCATCTATCCAATGAAATTCAATACCTTCACATTGCATTCATATGTGTCTAGGAGGGTCCCCTTATTGACTTAGGCAATTTTTCCTTTATTTATGCTTTTCATATGATTTAATACCTCGACCAAGACTTAGGCATCTTTCTTTTAGGTGGAGATCAAAACTTTGAGTTTTTTTTTATGCCTCATATCTACTACATAAGGGCTCCATGATTTTATTTGCTTTGACTCATTTAGTTGATTCTTTTCCTTTATTTTTGCATTGATTAAAATCGTAAAGCATTTGGTTTATGATGTTCATTTAAGTCTTCAAATAAATTTTCTTTTTGAAATGCAAAAATAAGGTGTTATGTCTTTATAAGCATTGATGTGTTTTGTTTTGCAAGCAAAAGGGAGGAATGTTTGAGTCTTATGACTAACTTGTGAGCATATAAGGGTGTTTGAGGTGGTTATTATTTTTCATTTATTATGAAAAATGTAAAACATTTAACTTAAGTGATAATTTATAAATCACTTGAGTTTAAATGTTCTTTTTCAATGCACAATATAAAAAGCATGTGTTGAAGTCATAAATTGTGGTTGACGACATGTTTGCACACCAAAAGTGTGACTTAGCTAGTAGGGAGGCATCATGTGGTGAAATTGGAGATGCTTGACCAACATGCCAAATGCATGAGGGATATCTTTGACTGATTTTGGAGAAGTGACTATTTTGGAGGCTATTTTGTCACACCTTCAATGTGACCTTGACTTAGCTTTACTTTTCAGCACTTGGAGGACTTTTGAAGTGATTTTGGAAGCTTCTATTTTGGTTTGTGTGTTTCATTTGACTTAGGGTTTCTAGAAACACTTGTGTGGGCTTTTGGTTTCAGTTTTGTTGAAGTATCTCGATACTTGAGTTTTGAGTTCATTTTCTTCCTTCTTGTAGGCATTGTGGCTTTTGGAGCCCTTTTCATGGTAGGGGACTGCATTGTGACTCATTATTAGACATTTACAGCAGTGTGTAATACCTTTTGATTGATAATTTAATATATTTTACCTTCTCATTATGTTGTTTATTGTGAGAGCTTTACAAATGGTTGATGAAATCTATGGAAAATTTGTTTTCCCTTTGATTTTGTCCTATTTTCTTTCCCTTTATGCAGTTAGGATGAATTTGCAGGTCATAATATGTGTTGAGTTAGTTTAGGATAAAGTATGAGTTGTGAGGATGCAATTTTCTTCCTTCTAGATGTTGTCCATGGCATTTTCAGCCTTGTTATGAAACATTGATGCAAAGGCATATGGATTTTTGAGTTGTGTAAGCCACTATTAAGTTATTGACCACTCTTGTGTGTGGAAGCAATTGTATTGGTCTAGGAAATATCATTAGATGCATCACCATAGGGGTTAGTTTTTCTTTTCATGATTCTTTCTTCCCTTATTCCAACAGGAGATAGTTTAGGTGACACCATCAAAAGGGGAAGTAGGCCCATAATTTGGAGGTCTACTTTCAAATAGGTTACCCACAACCTGAGAGCAGTCCCATGTTGGCCCAAATCTGCTAAGTTCTTATTAAAATCTTAGCAAATAGGGTGAAAATTTGGTGACCTAACAGTTAGTAAATGGGGGTTTGCCTTGGTCTTACCCCTTGTTGGTAATTAAATCTTGAAATGAAATGAAATGGAGGGAAATGATGAATGGACAACATGCAATGCTACAACTAACCAAACCCTTGCTATGAAGTCTACAAACTTATGTGAAATGGCTAGCTTGGATATAGATCTTGAATCAATTGAATGCTTAATAGGTATGGACTTGAATTTCTTGCTTGAATCAAAACCCTACATCACAAATGTTTGCTCAAAAACACACATGATGCAAGAATCTCCTTGATATGATGCTTGAATCTTGACGATGGCTCCAAATGCTTGATGAATTGCTCTTGATCTCATAAAATTTCCTTAGGAATGAATACTTGAATGCTTAGATTGCTTGGATATGAGAAATGAGTGAATGAACCTTGTATTTATACCTATTTATGCTTAATTACACCACAACAAGCTGACATAGGAATTCATTAAATAAAGGAGGCTAAATCCTACCAAAATTTTAAATTGAATCCCAAAAAAAGCTTAATGGGGACTAAGACACCCTAGGTGGTATCTTAGTCCCAAGTCTTGAAAACTTGGGGCACAAAATCCAAAAAGGGGCCCATTTAAGGTTCCTCTAAAAAGGGGGTCCCAAGACCTTTAGGGGACAGAGACGCCCTAGGTGGTGTCTTAGTCCCAACCCAAAAATTAGGGACACTCAGCCATAATTATTAAATTATCATTTATCTTTTGATGTTTGTCAAGATTTTCAAGGAAAAGGTATAGTTTATTAGGCTTGTGGATGCAAAATATGACCAATTAAGACATAAATAGAGATAAATAAAGCAAGGCGGGCCCAAATAAGTGTGAAAATGAAAAGGTATAAATTTTCCTACACTACATATGTGTAGTGGAAATTATATGAATTCACATCACCCCCAAATATATTGGAATGAGGAGAAGAGCACATGACAAATAAAAGTTTGGGTCAAAATGGAAGAGACCTAAATGCCTTGACGCTTTGCATTTTTCTCAATGTGAAAAATAAAATCTACGACAAATAGAAGAATGATGAAACATATGGAAGAATTTTTATAATAGATTTTCTCTCCCATATCTAAGTACCTACAAGGGTAGCAAGGGTCCTCTAGGGGAGAGCATAAACATAAATAAAGAATTACATAATAACAAAAACAAAAACACAAATCTAATCTAAAGATAAGAAGAGGTATTGCTCTAGTCTAACATCTCTAGCAAGTCATCTTGTTCCCAATCTAGATCATTATAAGGGGAAGGAAGACAAGCTTGTAGAGGGAGGACAATGAGAGTAGTGCCTGTCGACTTACCTGTAGCAAGAGCCAAGGAGGTCACTTCAATGTCTCCATCTACAAGGTCCTACAAGATTAACATCATCGATCAAGCAAAGATAAATATAGAGTTGCTATGTCCTCCATCAATTCAAACATGTACTTCATTGAGGATCGTAGTGACTATGTATAAGGAGGTGCATGAACTGAGGACTTGTTGTTAACCTTTGGGTGAGGGGCAATGAAAATTTTTGGAGAAGAAAGAGTCTCTTTGTCATAAGAATGAAATAGACTAGACTAGAATGAGACAATGAAGAAGAAAAAGACTTCTTATGATTGTCTTTTAGGGTGAGAACATGTGCTCTAATTTGCGCTTAAGAGAAGCATGTGGAATCCTCTAATTAGAAGTGGATGAAGTGAAAGGATCCATAGTAGATACAACCTTTATGTGAGGCATATCCATGAGCTCAAGAAAAGGAAGAAGATCGGGTAGAGAAGTGATCAAGGTAGGCTCCAAAGAAGGAGTGATGTACAACTATACCCACTTAGGGTGAGGTTCATCGAGATTTGTTGAAGAAGTTGAAAGAAAAACTTAAGCATTAGGATTAGAAACAAAAATAGGAATAGAACTATTAGAGAAAGAGATAGAAACAAGATAGAAGAGGAAGGCTCACCTTCAGTCTTCTACAAGGTATCACATTCTTAGGCCAATGCTTGTCGAGGATGCTTATGCTTGCACACAAGTTAGTTTTGATGGTTATGAATACTAGGAATAGAGGCTTGAGAAGACTCTAGGGCATCCTATTCTACTAGAGGATTAATCTTCATGGCTGTTATTGATTAAAGAGTAGGCTCTTGAGGAGAGACTGGAGGTGCCACATAAATAGAGGTTGCAATCTCAAGTATGTGATCATTTCCTTTTTCTTCTTTGGAAGTAGGTGGAGGAACAGGAGGACGCCGAAGAGGCTGAGTTGCAAGAGCAACAAAAGCTAATAAAAAATCTAGTTTTATTCTTATCCTTACCATATAGGGTGGGCCGGGGAATCATGGGCAAAACTAGAAGTTGGAAGACTTGAGGTTTAGATTTCATCAACACAAGCACCTTTCCTTTTCCTATGCTAGGCATGATAGAAGGAATTAAGGACACCACTTGATGTTGTGAAATCATAGTTGGGGAAGGTATATGCACAGGAGCATTCTTTTCCATAGCCTTCGAGGAGGAAAGTGTAGAGGACAAGGCATGCTATTGTGCATGCATAGATGCCTTCATGGAAAGTGCAGAGGACAAGGCGCATTGTTGTGCACACATAGATTTTTTAATTTTTAATGAATATTTATTTTTTTTTATTTTTTTAAAGTTGAAATTAATTAAAACATCATAGTTTTCATGGGATGTCAATTTTTGTCTAAATTTTTTATCATTTTTTTTTAAAATTATACCCTCTTGGAGAGAATTCTCTCTTGTAGTGCATCATATATTTTATTTTTTAAAAAAAAAAATTTAATGAAACTCATGTTTGATTATAAAAGCTTACTTACAATTTTTTTTATAAGAATAATAACTAAACTAATCAAAATATCACATTTTTATGGATTATAGACTCGGAGCTCTACAAAAGGGTATTTTTTATATTTTCATCAAAGTAACCCTAGTTGGAGAAATCTAGAGTTGAAGTTTTTTTTTTATTTTCCCCTAAAGAGGGGTTAAGATACCACATAGCCAACCATATATATAGTTTCAAGTAAAAAGGTTTTGACCAGAATCCTCTTGATGGAAAGGGTTTCGACCAAAACCCTCTTGATTGAAAGGGTTTGGACCAAAATCCTCTTGATTGAAACAGTTTCACTCAAAACCTTACATGTGAATCAAAACTCAATTTTATTTTTTATTTTAAAATATCTTTATTTTATGGTTTTGGGTGAAAATGTTTCACCCAAAACTATATGTGCCACATGGTTTTTGGGGAGTTCTCTTTTCCTAAAACTATTTCACTAGAAACTAAATTTTGTTGGCTGAAAGTGTGACACAACTTTTTGCTTTTCCCTTGGTATGGGTGATGTCATGAAACTTCTTGTAAATCTACCAAGCATCCCCTATAGTTTTTGGCATTAGTATTTAAACACATGATATGGGCCAACATGGATTTGTGATGAATAATTGTTGTACTCAAATATAATTAAGACTTTTTTTATCAAGTAGGTATATCAAGGCACCATCAATTTTAAAGTAGATTGAGGAGTGGTTAGAAAGAACACAATTTGATAAAGGTTCTATTTATAATTAACAAAAGTTAACAAAAGAGAATTGTGGTTGTATTAAAATCATATCCTAATTGAACTAATTAAAATTTATTGTGGAACCACTATCCAAATTGGACCATATGAATCATATAATTGATGTATTTTTTGTGTGAATATTAGAGTATTAAAGGCCTAATTTATTGCACATGTCAAACTATATTTCTATTTCACTAGTTCTCATCTCATGGGAAGGTATCATTTCGTATTAAATGATATCTTAACTATTTTAATGTCACCATTAAATACCATTAGGCTTATGGTAATTCACTTGCAAGACACTATCAAAGCAACATACTTTCAACCAATTTGTTCAAGGCATAAATGCTAACAAAGTTAAAGGCTCTATTATCTATATTTAAAATATCCTAGCAAGCTTTATTATATGGGCATTAGTTGTGGGAAATGTAATGAGAATTCCACTTGGCTCTATACTACTAATAAACAAAGCAATATCGTTTAAATTATGAGTCCAAGAAAAATTATAAATATGGAAATATGCTTTACTTGAACTAGCCTTGCGAGTTTCAAATAAGAAAGATCAAGATACAGATATATTTACTTGAACTAGCCTTACAAGTTTAAATAAAACGGATAATAAGATAGAAATTATTTACTTGGACTAAAATTATAATTCCAAGGAAAGAAAGTAAATTATAGATAAAAAATAGTAAAGGCTTTTTAAGCTGAAAGGATGGTGCATAAAGGATAAGGATTGTAGAGGAAGTAAGGTTTTTCATTTTCAAAGAATACTTGGGTAATTTTGCACCCAATTTTATAAAGATCAAATATGAAAGGGTGAGGGGTGAATGTGATAGTATAAGGGATATGTGAATAAGGATATGCATAGGATAATCAAGATAAAATGAAGGAAAGATGAATATATTTTGATAGTTTTAGGGATATGTGATGGAATGGATGAATTAGGGATAGATGGAGGTTTTGGATGAGCCTATTTGGATGAAAATTTAGTTAGTGCTTCAATATGCATTATTTAGATATGGACAAAGGTTTCTTGTGGAGGATTAGGATCAAGACATGAAACGATATTTTTTTCTTAACTTGGGGAGGGGATCACTACATGGACTGAAAGGTATGGGATCATGAGATGGGAAAGGATCATTAGATGAGATGGAAGGTGTGATTTGATGTTGATTTGGAAGGGAATTGGAAGATGTGGTGGAAGGGATGATTTTATTTTGATTTGGAGAGGAATCAAAGGATGGTATAGAAGTGAAAAGGATACCTTTCTCGTAAGATGACAAAGAAGAGATTCTTAGTTCTTGAGATGGAGTGGGGTTATGAAGGGGAAGAACAAAGATATATTGATTTTGAGATAGAAATGTCTCATTGTAAATTATACTTTGATCATGATAAAGAATAGACTCATGAGATGGCATGGGAGGGATACCTTGATCTTGATTTCGAATGGGATCATCGGATGTTATTTTCCCCTGCGTGTTGTGACCGTGCACTCAAGAGTTACATTTTTTTTGGAAGGGATTCCTTGTATTTTATCTAAGTTGTATTTATATGGAGAAAAATTACAATTTGTGACCTTCATATTTCTATCTTTATTTGAGGGTTACCCTTTTCCATGTTTTGGGATATGATCTCGGAATATCTTGAGATCATTATTGGTTGAAGGTGAATTTTCTATACCAATGTTAGCTTGATCTATAATGTCTTGAATAAGTTTTTTTTCTAATTTAAATAAATTAGAAGTCTTATGTCCTTTGGTTCTATGGTAATCAAAATACTTATTCTCTTTGTACCAAGGAGGTTTGATTTGAGGTTTAAAATTTCTCATTTTTGGTAATGTGATAAGTTTAGCTTGGATCAATTTTTGCAAGGCTTATTCAATGGGTTTCCATTTAAAAATGTGTATTTTCGTGTAGGAGCATTATTTTGTCTAGGTGGCCTCCTAGGAATGGTAAGACCTTGAGTGTTTTTTTGTTTGTTTGTTGATAATTATATGTTAGATGGTGGTTGTATATTTTGAATGCCTTTGGCACACATTATATCATCATTAAAAATGGTCTTATTTTAGCCCAAAATCTAGGTTTATCATTGGATGTTGAAGGGTTATCTTCTTTTTTTTCCTTATAAATTTTCACAAGACCATTCACAATGAGATCCTTTTTTATAGTTATTCCCTTTTTATGATCTCATCAAATGTATTTGCACAGTGGACTTGTAAGTGGAAGGATAATTCATAATTTAGATTTTGGGTGAATGTGTGGACAAGTTGGCTTTTGAGAATAGGATGGGGCAATTTTCTTGCTATATTTCTCCATCATTGTAGGAAATTAGTAAATGATTCTGCATTGTTTTGTTTTGTATTACATAGATAAGTCATGGAAATCTCATGCTTAATATTATATGAAAAATATGTAATGATATTTTCATCTAATTCATGAAAGGACTTGATTTCATGAGGTAGATGGGAGAACCATTCAATATCTTGACCTCCTAAAATTTGGGGAAAGAGGTGCATTAAATAGGCATCATTGTAAGAAACCTCAAGACAAGCTATATATAATTCTCTTATATGTTCACGTGGATCGCCTTTTCTTTTATATTTATCAAATTTAGGCATTTCAAAGTTTTGAGGAAAGGCGTTCATGGATATAGACCTATCAAATAGATTAGGTCATATTTCTTCCAATGTATAACTCTTTTTAGTGTGACCCATTTTCAAAATTTCTATTGATTGTTGCAACTCTTGAATTTGTGATTCCAAGTTATTTGTGGGTGTGGAAGTAGATACATTGGGAGGTGTGTATATGGAAAAATATGAAGAATTATGTAGGGTATATGTGTTTATGGGTATATTAGATGTAGGTGGTTGAGGGATGCATGAAATATGAGGATGATTTAGAGGATCAATTATAGGAATGAAGGCAATAACATGAATAGATGGGATATAATATTGAATAGGTGGCACATTTGTATGCGATAACATTGGAAAGGTTTGGGATTGTTGATAAGTAGAATGATGGGCTATATGTGGTAAAGTTGTATGAATTTGAGCATGTGTTGGTTGTAGATTAGTTAAAGATTGTGGGAATAGTGTACTTGTTATTAATGAATTGGTACTTGTGTGTGGAAAATGCTAGTATCAAAGTAAGGTAATAAAAACACACCAATGCAACATTAAACTAAAGAAAGCAAGATAAAATGAAATGAAATCAAACAGAGCTTCTTCAGAACCGTTCCGTTGTCCTCTATCTCCAGTGATTTTCTTAAAGCTGTTGCTCTCAGGTTGTATAAGCAAAGCTTCTCAGAATGGCAACCTGCAGAACGAGTATGCAAAGGGGAGAGTACTTCTCTATCCTATATGCTGGTGGAGTGAAATGTTGGTATACGGATATGCACACGGGCTATAGATTATGCATAGGGGCTGTGGCTTATGGATGCTATTGAAGCTATGATATGAGGAAGATTGGCCATGATATGGATTGCTAATATGCTAAGCTATGCTATGCTATGATTCTAAAGACTATGGATGCTGGAAAGTTGTGCTATGCAAATTTTCTATAGTTTTCCCGTACAAAAGCTTCTCTATTTTCAGAGACCCGGCAATCCCTTTTATAGATTTTCACAAACAAGAGCCTGGCTAGCAAAGATCAATGGCTATGAGATTGTCTGGTAATTTTGAATGGTGAGAGATGGAGAGGTTGAGAGGAAGATGGAAAATGTTGGGAGGTTGGAGAGAAGAATGGAGGTTTGTCTTCAACCCATGGGAACAACTTTGCTAAGAAATAGAGAAATTTGTTAATTTTCTATTTTGAAGTTGTTTCACGATTGTTGAAGATAATCCAAATTAAATAAATAAATTTATTTAATTTTATGTGAGTTTGATATTTGATTTTAGGACTATAGAAGACTTACTTAAATATTTAGAATATTTAATTGTGAATAGAATTTAGAAGAATTAATTAAATATTTGGAATATTTAATTGTGAATTTAATTTTGAGGAATAGAAGAATACTTAATCTTTATTTGAATAAAATATTCAAGCCAAGATTATATGATAATTAATATAAATAAATCGTAATATTTATTTAATTAATTAAGAAATGGATAAGAAAAGTGATTAAATAAACTTATTTATTTAATCAAGATGAAAGAATGAACAATATAAATAAATTATCTGGATTTATTTATATGCAGATTGAATTCAAAGATTTAATTAAATATTATAAATATTTAATTAATTACCAGACTATTGTGATGTGACCATTTTTAGATGTATACAATACTATGTGGGATGGAATGTGCCATGGTTTCCAATGGATTAGGTGTAAAATAATCATGTCCTCTTGATTGTAGTGTCATTGAACCTTAGATGGCCCAAGTTGAAGAAAAATGCTCATTACTATATCTATAGGGTTTTATGGTCAATTTTAGGTGTCCAAATTATGAGGTGGGCTAGCACCTTTTTTAATTGAAAATTGAAGGTAATGACCAATATTTGTAGTGAGCATAAGGTCTAAAACTCTCATTGCTTTAGGGTCTCATTCAAATTCTTTTATTTCTTCTAGTGTTGGGTCTCGATTAACATCTTCATCAATGTGAATGGTTCATAAAGATGATGAGATGGGAGTTTCATATACACCTCTAGGTGGTTGTTGTGAAGAAATCCCCACTTCATATTGAGTGTTCCTTAGGGGTGTTTGCATGTTTGATTATGTTTGGTGAGATTTCATGATTTTCTTATAATGCAATCTTGTAATTGACATATATAAAATGTAAGACCTTATACAAGATAGGACTATCTTTCCTACAATTTGATTCTTGTTGTAAAAAAATAAAATAGATCAAAATTAAGCTAGATATTGATGCAGGAAAAGACTCAACCAAACCAACTTGGCACAGCTAAAACAATGATTCATTAGCAATAATGACTTTGATGCATCCTAGTTCAACTTTGGAACATTGCCAACATGGCCTAATATGCATTCAACAAGGAGAACAACATCATGTAAGAGTTCTTGGAAACTTCATCCATTTCATAAAATTTCTCCCCGATTCTATCGTTAACCATGATTGAACTATGCAAAGATTTGTTCAATCACCGAGCAACATAGGGTTTCTTGACTATTTTCAAGCAAATGAGACCACAATGGCATTCATTCCTCACACATGAAAACTTTTAAAGGCTTGATCCCAAAAGGGTTTATATATATCCTTAAAATAGAACTTTCTACCAATTTTCATGAATTTTTGGCAATGGAAAACAAAGATATGAATTTTTTAGTGTTTCTAGAAACCCTGGGCATGATTTGGACCTGTCAATACAAAAATAGCTATAACTTTTGAAAAAATTAATGAAATGACTCCAAAAAAAAGAAGTTTTGTATTTCATATCTTTATCACCCCATGCCTACTCTCAATCATACCAAGTCATACAAAATCATACCAAGCAAGTTTCTTTTTGTTTCATAGTAAAAATGTGTACATGACAATCACCAATTTTATCATAACTTTCACAAAACATAATGAAAATCAGTCAAACCAAAAGCATTTAAAATATAGCATCTCCAAATTTTCCAATAACTTTTAGGGTTGTACTATATAGTACAAGGTCATACAATCCAATTTACAGTCTGTTTCAACATGAAAAACATAAGAAAATGCTTCCAAGAAGTTTATTTTTCCTTCAAACTCTTCTCCAACCTTTGAGCTCAAGATTACATTGCATATTTGTCCCATCACAACCATTTCCAACTGCAAAACTGACCACTAACTCCTTGATTAACAATAATGAAAACTTTTACAAGTTTTTGGACAAGAATGACAACATTTTGCAACTTTTACAACTTTTGACGACATGGCACCCAAACATCCCAAAATGGACCTAAATGACCCTAAATGGTCTTAAATGAGCTTATTGACCTAGAACAAACCAAAACTCAAAGTCTTTCAATATAAAAACAAAGTGCAACAAACGCACATCAAGGATGACCCTACATGAAAAATTGACCTTAATATGTCCTAATGAAATTATTGAATAAAAGTAGATAATGCAAAGAAGAATGGATCTATTGCTAAAGCAATCAAGTTTTTGAGATTGTGCAAAGGGAAGTCAACTAACTAAACATGTAAAATTGAATCACAATGGATTCAAACACTCTACAAAGAAAAAAGAATATAGAGGTGTTAGGAGATTCCCATAAGGTCATTTTGATACAAAAATTATGGTTCCTACATCTTAGCAACATCGATGGCTTGGAATATTTGATATAGTTGAGGAGGTTTCTAATTCTTACGATACAATTGCTAGGTCCATGAAAGGAACTAAGGAAATTACAAATTTCAATTATATCACTTCAAACCCATACAATTTCTTTAAACATGCTCTCTTGACATCTTGTGAAGTGGACTCCAGTACCAAAGTAGACCAACTTTTGGTTCAACCTACCAATATAATGCAACATCCATCATCTAATTACATATGTAGGAATTAACTATATAGAATGTAGAATTCCAAAGTGAAAGAAGCAACAATAAATGATGCTTACTCAACTATAGGTTTATTAGATCAAGTAATTTGTAAATACTGTTGAAATAATGATTCAAGCAGCTCCCTTCGGGTTCCTTTTTGTACATATCCGTGCACTGGCCTATGCGTCTCTGCATTTCTTTGGCTTCCTGACAGGTTTTTCTCTTTCCCTTTGCACATTCCTCGCTTCGCAACTTCGGCTGGCGGCTCCCCTTTCGGCTCCTGAAATGCTGCGCTAGGTGCCCACATGTCTTGCCTACGGGGTTTTTCATTTTCTGTTGCTTTGTGTTTCCTTCGGGTTGCTAAGCCTTCCATAAAGGTTCGGTACTCCTAAGATTCATCGAGGGGCCCACATCTTTGTACGTGGCGGCGTATCGCAAACTTTCCTAGTAGGGATAGAATATGCTGCGGCGGGCTACGAAAGATTTCTATAGGCCTTCTTTATTTCCTGGCGGGACCTACCTTCGCCCACGTGTCAGCGGTTCACAGTTTTTAAATAGCAACAGGGATGAGAGCACCACGGGTTATGAAACGCAATCACGCGTCTTTTGCCACCCAGTTCATACGGCCTTTCCCCCATTTTCAAAGTGACCTCAGTCCCTTGAACAAGTGTCACTCCTCCGCAAGCTCTCGATTGATGGAGGAGGAGTTTTCATTCGGGCCACGATTTGTTGCCATGTGCCTTACATTGATTATCAAAGCAAGCTATGGACTGGCCGAGCGGGATAGTGTTATTGGGTGCTGCTCGTCATGGTTCTCTAAAGCGGTGGGCGGCACTTGTCGCTTCGAAGCCTGGTTGGGACCACTGCCATCATTACAAAGGGCACACCTATAATTGATCAACTGGATGTTGTGCTCTGACTGGTTGCTCTCATAACGGCATTGGGAATATTCTTATTCAGGCATCATTACAGGAGATTGTGGGATCTTTCTGTTACAACTCTCCAAGCGGTGGGATTTTGCTCTTCGGCTATATATGCTCTCTCTTTCAGGGAGAAATGGTCCAAGATTTTTTGAAAGAATATTGGTTTTAGCAAGAGACACCAGGCCTCTTTTGCATGTTTATTCACAAGAAACTTTCAGACTGTGCCTATTGTTCAGCCTTTCTGTTTTTCATGTCTTGATTAAACTGTGAATTGTGCTTCTTATTGTCTTAGGCATTTCATTTGAGGAGACTTCTATACATTGAATGCAAACTTACTGGTCTAAATCATGTCTTAATGACTCTTCTTAGCAGTAAGAATGTGTGCGATATTGTTTTATGTCAATTAAATAAATTGTTTATGCTATAGTTTTAAATTTCTGATGTTTTGGAACATAACTATAACATTCAGGCCCTTAAGTCTATGATTTATCGTGCCTATCAGTAAGCTTTGGCGCATCGCCTTAGATTAATATTTGTTTCATTATATCCGCTTCCTTTTCCCTTTCCAAAACCCATTATATAGAAGAAGCCGACTTCTTTAAAACCCGGAGGTCACTCAGTTTGGCGCAAAGGGGTCCCCCTTGAACTGAGTTTCCCATAAGGCACTGTTATCTCAACAATTTTTGGCATCAACAGTTTGTCCTTTTTTTTGGCATGCCCGGTGGGACCCAAACTAATGAAATCGTCTTCTAAAAGGGTGTATGAGCCATCGGCCTATAACTAGATCCCAAACTGCAAATAACCCAGGTTTACTAGTGCCTCCATTAGGGACAGTCCAGGCTGCAAATCAGTTAGTAACCGTTCCATTCCCACCACCCTTTCCTCTCACCATGTTGCTAGCCGCGAACAGAAATTATGTAGCATGGGATGCTGGAAGCCCCCTGGTAGCTCCGGTAGTGCCTGCTGTTTGGGGCGCTATTCCAGTTTCGGCCCTGAAAGCTCTTCCCAAATTCACCGGAGATAACACAAAAACACCAGCAGAGCATTTGTAGGATGTAGCGAATGTATGCCTAGTACACGGTATCACAACGCAGAATGTAGCCCTAAGGCTCCTTGCTGCGTCCTTCAAAGGCAAAGCTCTGGAGTGGTACCGAACACTGACTCCTAATACCATTCACACTTGGGATGACCTCGGAGATCCATTCTATGAAAGGTTTTCAAATGACGGAGATCGTTCTTCGCTATATTATTAGTTATCTGTCATCAAACGAGCACCCCAGGAGGCTCTGATGGACTTCAATGCCTGATTTCACTCAAGTTGGTGGAGGATTCCTGTGACCATCTGCCCAACTCCAGAATTGGCGTTCATGTTTTATCTGAAGTCCATCAATCCCGACATCTCTATGATGATCAAGTCTCTGGGAGGAGCCACTTTACCAGATGCATATGCCACTGCTATCAAAGCAGAGAATCACTTGATAGACTGCGGGAAATTGCCTCCTTGACCTGTTATGTCGATATTTCCTGAGATATCAAATGTAGCACAAGAGGTTGCTTTGACCAGTGCGCCAGCGACTCCCCAGTCAGCATACTCATATACAGCCGCTCCTGAAAACTTGGCCTCTACATCGGGTGCTCCCAAGAATGAGATGGGCGACCTCAAGGAGATGTTGCAGACTATGGCGAATGATATAACAACTCTCAAGCGGAACCAAGCAATGCCTCCACGGCCTGCATATCAGAACTATCAAGGTGGGCGGCCTACCTATCAGCAAAATCAATATCAGAATGCGCCTCACACTAATTCACTAGCGGCGGCTATGAACCAAATAGTTCCAGTGCCTACACCGCTAGCAGGTGCGTCACCGAGCTCTAGCAGAGAATTAACCGCGGGGCAAAACAATCTTATTGATGACATCAATCCATGGTGCTTCCCTTGCAACGATGTGCATATGCCCTGAAATTGTCCGCGTGGCAACTTACAACAAAGGATAGCAGAGCAACGTAGTCAAGGTATTGCGACAGAGAACGAAGAGTACAGATATGCCCTGGCAATGGAGAATGTGGTCCTTACTGCGCAAATACAAGGAATGTCCCTAGAGCAAGATTCTGATATTGTTCCTGATCATGCGCTCTTCTCATGGATGGAAGACGAGGAAATGGTGTTTGCAAATGACACGTCCATAGCCGAAACACCGCGGCTAAAGTCCGACTATAACACACGCTCCAAGAGAAGATTCACCGGTGAGCCCGTTGTTTCACTTTCAGACAACCCACAATGCAAAGACGTTTCGGATCAAATTCCTGGCAGTCCGACCGTCTCTTTGTCTTCTCAACCGCAGAAGGAATTTATTATAACAAAAGCAAAGGAGCAGAAATCTCTAAGCTCCTCACCTTTTAATGTGGTAGAGCAGTTGAAGAAATCATCCACTAATGTGTCTTTATGGGACATTCTAGCTATCCCGGAACAGAAAACCATACTCCAAAAGGCGCTTCAGCAACAGATGGACCTAGCACTAACCAAGCCTTCGGCCAATACTAAGGCGATTTATCAAATGTCACCGACTAAGGTTCTCGCAAACAAAGCGAAGGAATCCCATACACATGGCGGAGGTAGGCCAAAACCTCAACCCTTCTTCTTGACCCTCATTATAGGGGAGAAACTATTACATTACGCTATGATTGATTCTGGCGCTAGTACAACGGTTATGCCAAAACTGATAGCCGAAGCCTTGGGACTCAGCTACAAACCTATGAAGAAAGGGGTGATGCAACTAGATGGAAATAAGGTTGATACTGTGGGTGTCATCAAAGCACTTCCGCTAACTCTATTTGCCTGCCCAAGTATCACGGTCCCGCAAGATACAGTGATCATAGATGTTCCACCAATGTTTGGTCTTTGTATTTCTCGAGAGTTTACTTCGAAGGTGGGCGGCTATTTGTCTTTAAATTGGTCACATCTAATACTTAGAACCAAACATGGCGCGAAGATGAAGATAGAATCGGAGGCTCTGCATTCCGAACATGTGGCAAATGAGGCCCTGATTAACTTTGAAGCCGCACATACCTCCATCACCAAGCAGGACATGTACAATGTCAAACTGCTAGAGGAGGAGAAGGTGAACGGAGACCGAAGTGATAAGGAAGATGCTCTGTTGAGTGAACATATAAACAATGATCCTTTCAAAAATTATCATGCTACCGGATTAGGCACATATGTGATTTATGATGAAAACCAAGTTCTTCCAAAGGTCATCAAAGAACCTGACGATGACCAAGCAAGTGAGCTGTGGACATTGTATTTTGATGGAGCAAGGAGTAAAGTTGGAGCTGGAGCAGGGATATGTCTAATATCCCCACAGAATGAAAAGTTGCTGAGGTATTTCCGATTCCAATTCGCCTGTTCAAATAACGAGGCTGAATATGAGGGGTTAGTCCAAGGCCTAAGCCTAGCGGAACGAATGGGTATCAAGCAATTGATTGTGTTCAGAGATTCAGAACTGGTAGTTAATCAGGTCCAAGGAATCTCAGCAGTAAAGAATATCCGCATGAGATCCTATCGGCATCGAGTCAAGGACCTTGTAGAAAGTTTTGAAGCTTTCAACATCCTGACCATTCCCCGAGCATAGAATGGTGATGCAGATCGCATGGCGGTAATCGGTGCTCAGTTTGATCCTGTCTTCAACTTGCTTCGGAACAAATATTCAGTGCGAGTGCTTGTTAGACCAACAATACCCGACAATGACCAAAGTTGGCAAGTCTTTGAGAGCGATAAACACATCACCTCATTTATTCAACACTCAAGGGAATTCACTGATCAACTCCAACCAAAGATCGCCGAGGCCTACGAAGGACAAATTATGCAGCTAAAGTCAAATAAACTTCCGAAAGGATTGGTTACTCTCAAAAAAAATTTCGATTGTAGTGACGCCCGAAATAATAAGCGGAAATTTGTGGCAGAAAAAGGTGATTATGAAAACCTTTGGGTTTCCGATGACAGGAACCTTCAGGTCGGAAAAGATGTCTCACAGCAAGATAGAGAAAGGCTTATCAGTTTATGTGGGAAATATGGAGTAGTGGCCTGGTCCTACGATGATCTGGAAGGTTATGATCCTGGTATCATTCAACATACTATTGAGCTAACAGAAGGTGCGAAACCAACCCGACAGAAACAGCGACCGGTCAACCCTAAAGTTGAAGCCCTGATGGCACAAGAGCTAACCAAGCTCATTGAGTCACGTATTGTCTTCCCAATTAAACATAGTACTTGGGTATCGAATCTAGTACCAGTCCGAAAGAAGAATGGTGATATCCGCTTATGTGTGGATTTTCGAGACCTAAATAGAGCATCTCTGAAGGACCACTATCCATTGCCTTCTATGGAGTCGATCCTCCAAACTGTCGCAGGATCGAAAATGTTCTCTCTACTGGATGGCTTCTCTGGCTATAACCAGATTCGAGTAAAAGAGGAAGATCAGCACAAGACTACGTTCACCACCAAGTGGGGGACATTTGCATATGCTAAAATGCCTTTTGGTTTATCTAATGCAGGGGAAACTTTCTAGAGAGCTATGGATGTCGCATTTAGTGAAATGATCAATAAGATTATCCTAATCTATTTGGATGATCTTACTGTGTTCTCTAAATCTAAAGATGATCATTTCGATCATTTGGAGTTGGTTTTTCAAAAGTGCCAGGAGTTCAAGATTTCCTTAAATCCGAGGAAATGTGTGTTCGGAGTACCTCAGGGTAAGCTGTTAGGACATGTTGTGTCGAAGGAAGGTATTTCAATTGACCCTGAAGGAGTAAGGGCTATAAAGGAGCTTCCCCTCCCGGTAAATAAGAAAGGTGTCCAGTCTTTTCTAGGCAAAGTAAATTTCGTCAGTAAATTTATTTCTAATTTTGCAGGAATAATTAGGCCGATCACCCTAATGCTGAAAAAGGATCAAATTTTCAAGTGGACAACGGAGGCTCGGGAGGCATTTGAAAAGGTCAAGGAAGCGATCTCCTCAGCCCCGGTGTTAATTAATCCAGATCAATACAAAGATTTTATAATGTATGCCTTCAGTAGCAAGTCCAGTATCGCTACTATTCTGACTCAAAAGGATAGAGAAGGAAAGGGAGAGCATCCAGTTGCGTTCTATTCCCGAACCCTAAAGGAATATGAGGCGAATTATAACTTCGTTGAAAGACAGGCTTTCGCAATAGTAAAGGGACTTAAAAAGTTCCGCCATCTAATTTCCTGTAACAAAGTCCTGGTATATGTCGCACATTCTAGTGTGCGGAAATACATCATGGAGGGAGAAATCACAGAAAAAAGGGCTAATTGGATCACCAAGATCCTGGAATATGACATCGAGGTCAGGCCTACCAAGACTATTAAAGGCAGAGGACTGTGTGAGTATATGACACAGAATGAGGAGATGCCTGCTAAAGAGGAACAGCCAGAGCTTGTCCTGATAAATGGATCAGGATCGGAGGATGATTGGCTAAAAGATAGAATGAACTTCATGTGAACCGGAAAGTATCCGCCAGGCCTCTCATCCCAAAAAAGAAGGTATTACCGGCTTCAGAATTGCGGATACACGCTGATAGGAGTTCTTTTCAAAAGGAATTTTAATGGTATGCTCCTACGATGCGTTACTTCAGGGGAGGCGTAGAGGATCCTCGACGCATTTCACAATAGCGACGAAGGTGGACATTTCTCCGCTAAAACTACCACCATCAAGGTCCTACGGGCTGGATATTACTGGCCTACGCTTTTCAATGATTCCTAATCTCTGGTAAAGACTTGTAAAAAATGTCAGTTATTCTCTGACAGAAGTAAGAATTCAGCGATGCCCCTCAAACCTATCATGGCGGATGAACCATTTGCGCAATGGGGCCTGGACTTTATCGGGATGATCAACCCGGTTTCTAGCTCCGGACATAAATGGATTTTAACAGCTACAAACTACTTCACAAGGTGGGCGGAGGCTGTTCCCCTTAAGGAGGCGACAGAAGCAGAGATTGTAGACTTCCTCGAGGCTCTGGTGACAAGGTTCGGCCCTCCGAAGATAATCATTTCGGACAATGCTAGAGCATTTGTACACACAAAGGTATGTCACTTTGCATTAAAAAATGGCATATTCCTTAAAACATCATCAAACTACTATCCACAAGGAAATGGCCTAGCTGAGTCGACAAACAAAAGTTTAGTGGAAGCTCCTCAAGAGTTGGATCCCGGAGACATCGGAGGGAATGGCATAAAATCTCACGAAAAACACTCTAGGTGTACTTTATAACTCTAAACAAGTCCTCAAGACTTAAACCCTATGAAATAGTATATGGGAAAGAGAACATTACCTATCTCTATGGAATCCGTGATCTGAGTTATTTGAAATCTCTTGAGATAGAACAAAATGATGCCATGGAGGTTCAGCTTGCTGAACTATTGGAAGTACAAGAAAAAAGGGAAAAATTCCCTAAAAGCAATGACAGGCCGTCAACAGGTGGTCAAACGGTGGTTTGACAAAAAGGCTTCTGACCAAGGCCTAAAAAGTGGAGACTTAGTGCTAAAATATGACAGCAGGGCTGCAAAGCCAGGTCAGCACAGTAAGTTTGATAGCCTATGGGAGGGAGCCTTCAAAATCATTCGGTGCATGCAGCACAATAGAAAATATGGAACATGAGCCTCTAGGAATCCCGGTTAATGGGATTCACCTTAAATTGTTCCATTAAGCATCAAGCCCTACCCTGTACAGTTGTAAATAACGTTTTTTTTTTCTTTCCTATTTTTGGCCTATCCTTTTGTTAAAATCAATTGACTTGCTACGCATTTGCTCATCATCATTAATGGGTAAAACACCGGAGTTTCTTAAAATGCAAAAGTATGCTCGTAAACAGAGAAAAAACACACAAGATTGGCAAACCCAGAAAAATTGCACACAGAAGCAAATAGGAGCATACATTTCACTTAAAAAAGAGACATATATGTTTATATACATGTTCCTGGGTTACAAAATGGCATGGATGCCGATTTTAAAAATGTACAAGTATTAGAGCATATATATATGATGGCCTTTTATCAGGCTTATATGGAGCAGGTGGGTTACATCAACAAGCACCAAGGCAAGGGGATCATCTATCCGTAGGAATGGCTGGCAGCAACCAATGCATTTAAGACAACGTCCGCTTCTTCCTCGTCAACAGGCTCCTCAGCGGCACTGGCAGCATCATCAAACACGGTCGTCGTCAATGGTGGATACACCAGGTTCTTGAAGTTAGTATACCATTCTACATCGTAGAAGGGTATCATGTTGTAGCTCCTGAACAGGAAGTGAAGAGCTTGGGTAACCCTTTGCTGGTGCTGGCCACGAGTCTACAGGCGGAATCCGCTCAGGAATGGCAGCCAAACGATGACAACTTCTTCTTCGATAAAGCGACGCACGTCGCTGGCTGTTGGCAGGCCTATCCCATACACAGCATGTGTAACAACCTCACCGAGCCCATTCAGGTACTTCTTCGGGAAGATTTCTTTGACTAGTTTCAAGATAAGCGGCCGAGGGACACAAATGTCTAGCATGGATGCTACAAAGTGCGAGCACACGTCGATGTTCACCCGATACTTATCTTCATATTCAACACAGTCCTTGCCTAGAACCCACTTGATGGCTACTAGAACCAGCGAGTGCTTGTTTTTCGTCATTCTCTTGAGCCTTCTAGTGGAGATCTCACCTACAAACATTGTCTGTGATTTGAAGGAGGTTAGGCGAATAGGGGTATCCATCTCTCCTAACACTATTCCTAAATCTGCTGAGTAATGCCGAAATCTGCTCACCACCTAACCTATGAAAAGACTTGCTTAGCAGTATTCTACTGGTCTATCACTTCTTAAACACAAAGTGTATATGTTCGCTATCTACTGGCCTATTTATAGAAAATTGACAAGACGTATGCCAATCCGCCTATAAGCAACGTGATGTATATTGGCCACAATCTCGAAGACCGAGTCTACGTTTGTTCATGGTTTGGGCTGGTACATGCATGGTAGCACGGCTCAAGGCATGCTTAATTAAATCAAGTTAATTAATTGAGCTTTAAAAAGGTGGCACTTGTTGATGAAGGGACGTATGGCCGTATGCTATGGTGTCAAATCTCAAGCACATCCCAGAACCCGAGGCGATATTCGTATCTTTTTCAGGCGGTGATCATTTGCTTGGCGTAATCATTCCGGCCGGGATATTAATTACCGGTACATGCTAGCACAAGGTGAGAAGGCCAGTTGCAAGCTCAATTTACAAGGAGATCAGGGCGTATCACATGATCTCTTGAAATCAAAGATGAAATCCGGCCACCTCGAAAAAGCAATCAGCTCATCTTGCACGAATTATGGAGTTAACGGTACATGCCGAATTAAATGCAAGGGGCTCGCGCTCGCCTACCACCTTGAGGAAAGTTATTATTATTGCATGAAAACGCTTAATGTTTCTAAGTCTTTTTCCAAAAGCTAAGGAGTGCGCGAAGTGTTTTCTGTCTGTATTTCCAGTGCAAGCATATTCAAAGGCCAAGGAGCTTACAAGTTCTGCCGCGAAGAAAAAATGTCAGAATCTTCAGCTCAGCCAATGCAAGAAGGGATTAGCCAGGAACTGTATTCGGCTATTCGTTCTTCGGCCGAGGTTTACGTATACGAGGATGTAGCATATGCCACTCCTGGTATACCCAAGAAGGTGAAAAGAGCCAACACAGAGGAGCTGGAGAGGCCCAAAGAGTGGAATAACCCAAAAAAGGTTAGAGAAAAGTGGGCTAATATCTACGATCCAAAGCTTGCCAAAAACCCTAAATCTCTTAGAGAGGCAGCTTGCGCAAGGTTATCAGCGCCAGGGGCGGACCAAGCCATGGCAAGTAGAGTCTGGTTTAGCGGTCTTCCACAATACATGGTCCCATTAGTGCACTATTGCCTGGAGGTGGTCGACGTAGCTGTTCAACGCTATAATCCAGAGACCCACTGCATTGAAGGTCGCAATTTAAGGGTTCATATCAGCCCGGAAGCCATCTGGCATATGTTATATATTCTTGACCCCGAGACAAGAAAGGAAAATATCGAGCATTTCCGCCCAAGCAAAGGGGAAAATATATGGAAAAGGATGAGAACCGGCTCCGATTTCCTATTAGAAGAGACTAATAAGAAGGGTGTTGCATCCGCTAAGGCACCGAGTATCCCATTATTGCGTGGTTCATTCCGCGATGACCTCCAAGACCCCATATCCACGCTGGCATTTGTTTGCGGCCGTGATTCCGATGAGAAGATCGAGGCTTTTCAGTTGGGCCCTGCAATATAGTTTCGCAGGCAGTATGAACTTTTCTGGTATGATTTTGCTCAGTTCATGGTCGAAGAAATGATACAGCAAATAGAGAATTATCAGGCGGAGAAGAAATTTTGATTTCTTTCCTACCTGGTTCACATGTTCCTACATCAGAATCTGGATTTCTTCACCTGATTTATCCCACTATCAATTTTTGACGAGCAGAACAAAAGAAAGCCGGTATCTACATAGACACCCTACCTTTCCGCAACATATGACTACTATGCCTTCGTGGACTATTTCATAGCCCCGGTCCTGAATGATTTGATCGGAGAGGGTGATATCGTCCTGCTTAACACTGAGCAGACTGGATTTCTGCAAGGCTACACCCCAGCTTGTGACTGGTTCTTGGGCAAGGATTTCATGATCCTTCGAATGAGGGGCTTTATTGGTAGGCCTTTCCTGCTCCCGGCTTGCATCACCGATAGAGTGCTCACACTGGAGGTTTACCGACAGGTGTGCATTATTGATTTCATGTTCTGTAGCAGCGAAAGTGTCAAGAGGAAGAGATTCTTCACTTGCCCAAAGAGTTTCAAGTCAATAACGCTTGTTAAAAAATGATCGCATGAGCTACTAGGGGACAAGCTGGCACATCTGGGGTTAGTACTAGTAAATGATAAGTGGGATTACAACCCTTTCAATGACCTACCTGAGCCGCATATGAAAGTTACACATGTTCCCCGACCATACTGGGAGAAGCGGCGTAATAACCGGACTGATAAAGATGAAGATCTGGTTGAATTAGCACAAATCCCTATGCCGGATACCCGGGGCCCATGGCACAAGTTCTACTTTCCAGTGGCTGTGGCCAAGGACAACCTTCCGATAGAGCGCAGCATGCATAACAAGTTGAAAGTGGATGAGGAATGGAGCGATGAAAAAATAAAATATTTCTAGAGATACTGCCAAAAAATAGGACAGTTGAAAGCTCCTTATAACCAATTGAAGGACGACCAGGAATTTGAAAGATGGTGGGATGAAGGCCATCCCAGCCCGATCTCCAGTGCTAATAGAAGCGAAGCAGAAGGCTTCGAGGAGTAGGAGGAAGAAACAACGATATCAGTGCAGGAAGGCGATGCCTCCGGGCATGCCGCCTATGTGAGCACTAATGTGTGCTTTAACATATCAACGGGCTCGCTTACACGCACATGGGTCGCTAAACCGGTCAGGCTAGTGCCCCAGCAAAAGTATTCGACTGCCAAGGTTAGTGAGTGTCCCCCCACAAAAAGGCAACGCACAGAAAGTGTTATTGGGACAGTTTCACATGAACTGGCCGAAGGGGAAACACCCACTGCTAGTGAAATGCCAGAGATTGCGAGCGAGTCCCGAACGATCCCGATGCCACCGCCAACCAGTCAGTAGGTACATTTCGCTCCTTCCTCTCTTACATCTCATTCTTTCACATCCGTCCCTGCTCAATTAGCAACTCCTGCCATTATTCTGAGCCCTCCACCCTCTGTTTCTGGTCTGGCTTATTCCGTTGGATTTTCCCAGTATTCGCAAGCCCAACCATTTATAATTACCCCTCCAAGCATGCTAACGCTTACTGCTGCCGCCCAGACTTTTCTCACCTCGCTTTCCATAAATATTCCTCACATTGGCCCCCACTCTTTTTCTGAGGTGCTTACAGATCCCTTCCCATTGCAGCAAGCCGATACCCAGGCAGCGACTCTTTTTCCTCGGCCAATAGGCCTTACGACTGAATCTTCGGTTCAGCCATTGCAAATGTCTAACCCTGCCGATAACCCCCAGGCTAAGCTATGGAATGTGCCACACTTTTTTTCACAAACCGTCACCCTCCAGAAGAAACAAATGCGCGCGCCTATGAAAGTTACCTATCCCTACGCCCTGCCTTCTGGTGTTCCTTTTGCAGGTGGGCTGGTTTCATCACCAGCTGAGTTCATTGCACAAATAGATTGTGGAAAGGAAGCGTGCACAAATAGAATGAGGCGACGAAGGGCAAAGGATGACAATGCCCCCGCCGAGCTGAGAGTACAGGCTTCGTATGACGAGGCCCGCCAAGAATTAAAATTTGCAACCATGTACCCAAGGATAAACAAGCCCCAGGGAGAAATGCAACCGGAGGACTATGAAATTTATGCTGTCGGACTGGACATGAACGTAGCCTGGCCATAGAATAAAGTCAAAATCATGGAGGAGACACAATGGGTGGTCACTTCCGACTTCCTAAAGACTAGGTGCCAGTTAAAGAAGAAGGATGAACAGCTCAAGGCAGCCAAGGACAGGGTGAGCTTTCTAGAGGCAAAGGAAAAATCCTTAGAGGCGGATATTGCCCGAATAACAGAAAGGGCGCTAACAGCAGAAAATGAGAGAAACAGGCTTCAAGGCAAAATTGCGAAGACCCAAATAGCCGACCTAGTCTTATTAAAAGAATTGCAGAATTAAAACCAAGTAGCGCAACAGAGCCTACGGTTGATAGAGGAGGAGCTTGAACACTTCCGCCTTGAGTACAGTCAGAGGGTGGCAGAGAAAGGTGAGGAGATGGAGCACCTACAAGAGTAGTATCAGCAAAAGGTATAGGAAAAAGAGGCTGAATTCTAGGGTCTGAAGACTAAACTGGAAGAGGAGCTCCGAGAGACAAAGACCAAGCTAGAAGATGAGCTCCGAGAGACAAAAGCTTCATTAGAAGAGCAATCAGCTAACCACTCCAGAGCTTAACAAACTTGGAATAAAGAAATGAACAGCTATGCAGAGCAGTTGGCATCCGAGAGAAAGAAGAAGGCAGAATTCGCCGAGACCCTCATTTCAAGAGATGCGGAGATTTCTTCGCTTAAGGTCTCTCTGCTACCAGCCCCTGCCCAACCTGATATCATCCCACTGGTCAGGAAATTATACATTTCTCACTGGGAGAAAATCAAAGCCTTCTTCCTAAATCTGCAGCCTACCCTTTGGTTCATCGACAAGGCATTAAAACTCAATCAGGAAGCCCATGACACAATGGAACAGTTCCCGCATTTCATCCTGGAAAAGGTTCCTGAGGCAAGGGACTTGCTAAATAAGCTATACTCAGTCTCAGACGAGATCCTTGTCGGGGCGGGTATCGAAGATCAGGACACCGCAACTCAAACGACAAATAGATTCATTCATTGCCACTCCGCTTCCCAGCGTACTAAGGCAGCGGTGACTTTTCTAAACAAAGCGTTGGATGGCATTCGAGGGAGTTTATCTGAGTTGGGCAGGTTGGGATTGCCGTCTCCATTCTTTGAGGATGGCACTATTGCCACGGCTGCACAGATTATGGAGGTTATTGAACAAAAGGAGAACAATCCGGAGGCATTCAAGGAATTCGGCAGCCCCCCAACAGCAGCAGATATCGAGGCAATCATTCATCCACTCTCTCAGCTGCTTTTCCATATCCAAGCAAGCGCTGGCCTGCCAGAGGTGCTACCTCATAAAGAAGCTATTGATCTCTGTGGGGCACAAGAGAATTTGTGCAGCATGGCAAAGCCATCCGAAAATGAATGGGTGCCTTTGCAAGCTGCACTTTCCAAGCTCTAACTTCATTTGCCCTATAGATGAAGGCTCTGGTCTGTAGAACTAGAAAGTTTTGGGTTCTCCATTCCTTATCCGAAACGCCCCTGTTAGTTGCCAAAAGCTATTGAAATAATGATTCAAGCAGCTCCCTCCGGGTTCCTTTTTGTACATATCTGTGCGCTGGCCTATGCGTCTCCGCGTTTCTTTAGCTTCTCGGCAGGTTTTGATCTTTTCCTTTGCACATTCCTCGCTTCGCAACTTCGGCTAGCGGCTCCCCTTTTGGCTCCTGAAATGTTGCGCTGGGTGTCCACGTGTCTCGCCTATGGGGTTTTTCATTTTCTGTTGCTTTGTGTTTCCTTCGGGTTGCTAAGCCTTCCATAAAGGTCCGGTACTCCTAAGATTCATCGAGGGGCCCACATCTTTGTACGTGGTGGTGTATCGCAAACTTTCCTAGCAGGGATAGAATATGCTACGGCGGGCTGTGAAAGATTTCTATAGGCCTTCTTTATTTCCTGGCGGGACCTACCTTCGCCCACGTGTCAGCGGTTCACAGTTTTTAAATAGCAGCAGGGATGAGAGCACCACGGGTTGCGAAACGCGGCCACGTGTCTTTCGCCACCTGGTTCATACGGCCTTTCCCTCATTTTCAAAGTGACCTCAGTCCCTTGAACAAGTGTCACTCCTCCGCAAGCTCTCGATTGATGGAGGAGGAGTTTTCATTCAGGTCGCAATTTGTTGCCACGTGCCTTACATTGATTATCAAAGCAAGCTATGGACTGGCCGAGCGGGATAGTGTTATTGGGTGTTGCTCATCATGGTTCTCTAAAGCGGTGGGCGGCACTTGTTGCTTCGAAGCCTGGTTGGGACCACTACCATCATTACAAAGGGCACGCCTGTAACTGATCAACTGGATGATGTGCTCTGACTGGTTGCTCTCATAATAGCATTGAGAATATTCTTATTCGGACATCATTACGGGAGATTGTGGGATCTTTCTGTTACAACTCTCCAAGCGGTGGGATTTTGCTCTTTGGCTATATATGCTCTCTCTTTCAAGGAGAAATGGTCCAAGATTTTTTGAAAGAATATTGGTTTTAGCAAGAGACACCAGGCCTCTTTTGCATGTTTATTCGCAAGAAACTTTCAGACTGTGCCTATTGTTCGGCCTTTCTATTTTTCATGTCTTGATTAAACTGTGAATTATGCTTCTTATTGTCTTAGGCATTTCATTCGAGGAGACTTCGATACATTGAATGCAAACTTACTGGTCTAAATCATGTCTTAATGACTCTTCTTAGCAGTAAGAATGTGTGCGATACTGTTTTATGTCAATTAAATGAATTGTTTATGCTATAGCTTTAAATTTTTGATATTTTGGAACATAACTATAACATTTAGGCCCTTAAGTCTATGATTTATCGTGCCTATCAGTAAGCTTTGGTGCATCGCCTTAGATTAATATTTGTTTCATTATATCTGCTTCCTTTTCCCTTTTCAAAACCCATTATATAGAAGCCGGCTTCTTTAAAACCCGGAGGTCACTCAGTTTGGCGCAAAGGGGTCCCCCTTGAGCTGAGTTTCCCATAAGGCATTGTTATCTCATCAATTTTTGGCATCAACAAATACTTTCCACAATCAGAATATAGTAGTGATATTAAAGGCAATCACAAGAATGTTGAAAATCATAATAGTACTTTTTATATGCCAGAATGCTACTACTTATCCATACAATGTTGATATTGGTATAGATACTTTGATGTGGATATTCAGAGATGATCATATTGCAGGATATTATATCTCATGGGCAGAGATAATGGATTCGTATGTGCCCTTACCCTTTGTTCTTGCAGGCTTTATTGGAGGTGTTATGTGCCCTGACCATAGGTCGAAGGGTTTTGCAATCGGGTGGGGTCGTGTACTTGAGAGTATGGTGATGCAAGGCACACGATATGTTTGGGGATCATGCATTCTTGCACATTTATATGATGAGCTACACCATATTGTGTATGGTGGAGGCCAGAGTTTTGTTGTTGGTTGTTCACTTTTATAGATATGGGCATGGGAGCATTTTATCGTTATGCGATCGTTGAATCGAGGACGACGGCCTATCGGTCAACCGTAGAGATTTAGATATATTGATGTCATTTCTTAGCCAAGGCTAGGAAAACTAGATCATTGACAGCATATTCTAGATGATCTTGATAGAGTATGTTGGCGGCCCTATGTAGATTGTGAGGCATGGCCAAAGGATTCTAGGGAGATGCCCTATGTCTTTACCGCCAGATATTTGATTGGCCATACTCCTGGGATTATTGAGAGATTTCTTCTTGGTCATGTGTGGTGATAGTATGGTTGGCCTTAGGGTATGCCATAGGGTTCTTCTATTTATGCACGTTGGCAGCAGGAGGTTACAGTGTGGGGTCTGTAGATTACATATGATGCAACATTGGTAGAGTTTACCAGTTTAGGAGCATGAATGTGGGAGTACAGACCTGATATTCTTGACAGGGGGATGACTCCAAAGTATGGTCAGTATGTGCTGGAACATCCTACACCACGATTATTTGATCCTGATGAGCCTGCCGCTCTAGTTGCATAGTAGAGACCACAGATAGTTGGACATCGACAACAACGAGAGACAAATTCAGAGGGTGATGACTCCGAGGAGGATGATGATGATGAGTCAGATGGGGATGGAGATAGTAGTGATGAGGAGAGTGGAGGTGATAGTGGTGGAGGAGGTGGTAGAGGTGGTAGAGGTAGCAGTAGAGGTGGTGGGAGAGGTGGTAGGAGAGGTGGACCACAGATGAGACATTTAGCTCCATTGTCTTCAGTAGATCCAGTGGGGCCAAGTCAAATATCTACCTTGCAAAGTAGAGTGTAGAGTTTACAAGATCAGTTAGCATAGGTGAAGGCCTTGATCATACAGCTATAGGGACAGTTGACAACAGTGAAATCAAAGAAAGATATAGCCAGACGGTAGGGTGAGCAGGCCATGGCCCTAGCTGACAATCTACAGAGAACAACAATAGGTACCTCGATTGGTGACATGATGAGAGAGGTGACCAGAGCCACCTAGGAGGCAAAGTTTTATAGGATGAGGTACCATGATGCAGTGCCACCCAAGCGGAGAGTGAGTTATACACAGTCTTGGTCTACACATAGTCGCTCTCAGGCTACCAGCAGGGGTGTATCACAGCCATTACCTCCAGGAGGATCATCAAGGGTAGGTGGAGTAGGTCCATCAGGTGTAGGTGGGATAGGTCCCAGACCAATACCATCAGAGGATAGCACTTCATAGTGCATTGTGCATGATGTCTTATTGATACTCTATTAAGACATTTGTATACACACTGATATGATCCCATTTTTGATGATGTATATTATTTGACACCTTTGTACATTTTGACATACATTTTTGAGATATATGATATACAATGATGATTCCTTATGTGATGGATGTGTCTATTTTCTATATGCATGATGTTTTAAGTGATGGTTGCACGATGTTATGCTCATGATGTTTATGTATGCATGTTTTTTTAGATATGAAAATGCAAGTGCAATGCTATGATATGATTACAATCTATTGATGAATGAATATGAATGTGAATGTGAAATGATGGATGGTACAATTTATGAATGCCCATGAATGTTTTGATTATGACGTATGCTTTATTTTTATGATTTTCTGATGCAAATATGTATGAAAAATGTATGTGATGATTTTTTTGTGAATGTCAAAATGTACTCAGTCATTTAAAAAAAAATATGAAACATTTGATACTTTGCCAGCTTTTGGGAAAATCTATAAATGCAAAATGCAGATTCTAGAATGAATGTGATCTATACTAACCATGCAGGGTATCTATACAATATTACCATTCTGAGAGCTTATGTGCATTTTATGTCATCATAGAGCATTGAAATGTTGAAAGTTAATACAAGCATCAAAGGGTATGTTAGCACCAGTGATGACCTGAGTATTACTTTCATGATTTTTAATATAGAAAGATAATACAAGCATCTAGGTATAATTGAACCAAGATGACCTAAGTATCACTTGCATAAATAGACAAGAGTTAACCCATTTCCTATGCAAATTTTGAAATGTCATCAATGATACTTTGTAGAGCATGTCTCACGACCAATTTGCATAGTACTAATGATTTCCTCACAAACAACAAAAAAAGAAAAATCATACTCCTTCCTTTCTTTTCTAGTTTAGTACATCATCGAATTTCTCCAAAGATATGATAAAAAATCAACCAACAATTCAAATTTTGCCTAAAGTATGCCAAACATTATTCAGATTAAGATCATCCAACTGAGTTATCAACATTGATGTTTTTGTTTTGATTAACGTTGTTTGGACCATGTTGTTTGATTTCATTGGCATTGAGTGATCATTTTGGTATTGTGGTTGATTTCATGCGTCAATGTATGTTGCATTTTGGCAAACCATCTTTTGTATGTTTGTGATGTTCTAAAAACTCTTTGCCCCTCTCTTGTGTAGTCTGTGTTTCTACCCCCAGTGTAAACACAACCTAAATATGATGGATATGTACAAATTTCATCAAGCCATGATGAAACACAAAGATTCTGGTTGCATGATATGGATATGTACAAATGATAAATATGGATAGATGATGTTGTAAAGTGAGACATAAGCTAATAGATAGAGGAGCCCATTTTGATCACAAGTAGTGCCTATTTGCCAGGTTTTCACCACTTGTTTTTATTGCACTTTTTTAAGATTTTTTTTGATTTTTATGTATTTTTTTCAAGAATTTTTCTAATTTTTTTTGTGTAGTTTTTTAGGACTTTTTCAGATTTTTTTGTATTTTTTAGGACTTTTCAAATTTTTTTGTATTTTTTCAAGACTTTTTCAGATTTTTTTGTATTTTTTCAAGACTTTTTCATATTTTTTTGTATTTTTTCAGGAATTTTTCTAATGTTTACTTTTTTTGTTTTAGACATAAAACTTCTTTAAATGAATGTTGTCGATTGGTTCTTCAAATAGGTCCCCTTCTAACGTAGATAACTAATATGCTCCAAAACCATATGTTGCAATGATGACAAATGAACCAAGCCAATTTGGTTCAAATTTTCCTTTCTTTTCTTTGTCTTGCTGATTGCATGGATTTTCTTTCAAGACTAGGTCACCTACTTGAAATGTTCATGGTTTAACTCTATGATTGTAGCTACAGGACATAACTTGTTGATAACCCTTCAAATGATCAACTGCATGTTGACGTCTTTCATCTAACAATTCTAGCTCTTGTAGATGAGATACTCTATAGTCTTCATCATTTATCAATCCTTTGAGTGAGACCATAAGCAAAGGTATTTCAACTTCTACTGGTAAGATCGCTTCTGCTCCATATACCAAGGCATATGGGGTAGCTCCTATTGGTGTGCACGAATGCTGGTTCTGTATGCCCACAAAGCTAGATTTAACTAGACATACCAATCACGACTGACATCATTTACCATCTTCTTCAAGATCTTCAAGATTGTTTTGCTTGAAGCTTCTGCTTGACCATTTCCTTGTGCATAATAAGGTGTAGAGAACCTGTGTTGGATGTGAAATATTTCACAAAGTTCATCAACATCCTGATTCTTGAAAGGCCTCCCATTATCAGTGATGATAGAATTAGGAATTCCATATTGATAGATGATGTAATTCAAGATAAATGAAGATATTTTTTTACCGGTCATGGTCATCAAAGGAACAACTTCGATCCATTTTGTAAAATATTTTGTAGCCGTGATGATGAATTTATGCCCATTTGATGATTAAGGATGAATTTTTCTAACAAGTTCTAGTCCCCATTAAGAAAAAGGCCATGTTGGAGTGAAAGGCTGTAGTTCCTATGCAGGTGCATGAATAAGATTCCCATGGATCTGGCATTTAGAGCACTTCTTGACAAAAGCAAAAGATTCTCTCTCCATGGTAGGCCAATAATATCCCATTCTAACAATTTTCTTAGCTAAGGTTGAACCGCTTGAATGAGTTCCACAAATACCACCATGAACCTCTTGTAAGGCTTTGTCAGATTCATCACGTTCAATACATTGAAGGAGTGTACCATCAAGACCACATCAGTAAAGGATATCGGCGATCAAGGTATAACGGGATAATTGGCATATGAAATTTTGTTTTTGGTTTTGAGATAAGTCTGGAGGTAATATGTTATCTTTCAAGTAGGTATAAGTCTTGCCATATAAAGGTGAATCAAAACCGGTTAAATGACATATGACTTGGGTCTCAGGATTATCATAGGTGGGAGAAAACAATTGTTCCACCAAGAATTCATACCTTTTTTATTTTCTGATAATTGTAACAGGGAAGCAATTATAGCCATTGCATCTGTAGCTTTATTATCAATCCTTGGGATTTGTGAAAACTTGATTGCCACAAAATACTTTTTAAAATCATCCACCATGTTCTTGTAAGGTAGCAGCTTATCTTTAGTTTGATAATCATCATTGATTTGATTAATGACTAGTTGTGAATCATTATAGACTTGTAGCTCTATAATCCGCCATTCCAATGTTATCTTTATTCTTGTGAGCAATGCTTCATATTCAACTATGTTATTTGTGCAAGGAAACATCAACCGATATGATTTTGGAATAGTATGTCCTTCAAGTGTGACAAAAAGAATCCCTACACCCGAGCCTTGTTGCATGTAGGATCCATCAAAGTATAATGTCCATGATTTCTTAATTGTTGTTGTGAAGACGTCTGCATCAGGAAATTCAATGTGCATTCGGTTTTCTTCTTACAAAGGTGCTTTGGCCAACTGATCTACGATGACTTGTCCTTTTCTAGCTTTTCGATCTACATAGTGAATGTCAAACTCACTTAAGATCATTACCCATTTTGCAAGTCTTCCTGTTTAGGTAGCTTTGCTTAAAATATATTTAAGTGGATCGATTTTGGTTATCAGCTTAAATGTATGAGCAAACATATAGTGTCGCAACTTTTGAGAAGCAAACACTACTGCTAGGCAAGCCTTTTCAATGAAAGTGTAGTTTAGTTCATGACTTGTTAAAGTTCTGCTGATATAGTATATAGCTCTTTCTTTGCCTATAGAATCTTCCTGCACTAGTAATGCTCCCAAAGATACTTCTATTGATGAAATATAGAGTATAAGTGGCTCTCTTAGAACTGGTGGAATTAGGACTAGTGGATTCATGAGATATTGCTTGATCTGATTGAATGCTTCTTCACACTTTTCTTCCCATTTGAATGGGACATTTTTATGCAATAGATGTGTAAATGGTAAGCTTTTGTCTGCCAGTTGAGCTATAAACCTCCTAATGGATTGTAGTCATCCTTGCAGTGACAAAGCTGACTGATATTTTGTGGTGGCCGCATGTCCATTATAGCTTGTAATTTTTCTAGATCAACCTCTATGCCCTTTTTTGAAACAATGTATCCTAGGAGTTTGCTAAATTTAACGCCGAAAACACATTTCTTTGGATTGAGTCGAACATTGAATTTTTCCATTCTAACAAATATTTTTGACAAGATTTTAAGATGTCTTTCTCTTGTGTTGGATTTGGCCAATAAGTCATCCACATAGTCTTCCATGAATGTGTGCATCATATCATGAAAAATTGTTGTCATTTCCCATTGATAAGACGCTCCTACATTTTTAAGCCCAAATGGCATTATGTTCCAGCAATAGGTACCCCAAGAGCACGTGAACACTGTTTTATCTTGATCCTCTGGTGCAATCTTTGTCTGGTTGTATCCTGAAAATCCATCCATTAATGAATACATTGCATGGCCAATAGTTAAATCAACAATCATATCTATGTTTGGCAAAGGGAAGTCATCTTTGGGACATGCTTTATTCAAATCTCTAAAATCTGTACAAATTCTAATGCTTTTGTTGGGCTTTGAAACATGTACAATATTGGAAATCCATTCTGCATAGTCAATAGACCAAATGAATCCAACATCTAAAATCTTCTTTAACTCTTCTTTAACCAATAAGGCAACATGTGGATGCATTTTTCTAAGTTTTTGCTTCATAGGTTTTTCCCCTGCGTTTATAGATAGATGATGCATTATCAGATATGGATCTAACCCTGGCATATCAAAATATGACCATGCAAAATTGATTTGATTCTCCTTCAAGAACTCTATGAATTTTAGTACTTCTTCCACTGTCAATGATGCTGCAAGTTGCAAGATTTTTGGCTGCTCAGTTGTACTTATGTTGATTGATTATGCGGGATCAATCAAAACAAAAGATCTTTCTTGATAATGTTTGGGAAGAGTGTCAAGTTTCTCATACTTCAGTGCCTTAAAAAGGTTTTCACCGTCAGATTCGCTCTTTATTTTTCTCTTGTTGTGATCTACCACTGCCATTTTTTGGTTTTCACTGATAGATCCATCTTTTATTTCATTTATTTTGCAGCTAAGAGACTTGACACCCTCCCTATCAAAACCTTGAGTATGAGATTCTTGGATGAAACCATTGTTTTCTTCATTAGATGAACAAAGGAAATTTACAATATCCTCATCATCATGGAATGTAGGGATATGGATAGGTGCATCATTGTCCCAATCAATAAGTTCTAGATAGACTAAAGGCATGGAATCATTAGGTTGGGTAAGGTCTTGAGATGTCAAAGTCATGATATGGTTTTCATTTTCATAAAGAAAAAAATCTATGATGGTATTCTCCTATTGATTATCAATCTTGTTAAAATATAAATCATCCTCACTTGAGTCATTGTCATATCGTGGTTCAAATTCAAGTGATTGTGTTCCCAAACTTTCTCCTTGTATGAGAGTAGGTGCATACTTGTGTATGGTATCAACTTGTTTGTCTCTCCAAAAGTCATCATTATAAATGGTGTCCCATTCATATTCATTGGAATCAGTGTTTGAACTATTATGCAATTGGAAAACTGATTCATAAAAATTTTGTAGAGTAACATCTTCATGAGGTTTATCTGAAATTGATTCTCCTTCATGAGTTTGTTGTGCTTGCTGTGAAGTTGAATCTTCTGTATCTTTACCATATCCAAGTCCTATTTTATCCTTTGGATGTATTGAAATAGGTTGAATTGGCTCAATGATTCCTTCTTTTCTTTTTCCTATAGGACCATTTCCTTCATAGCCCATTCTTTGCATGATAGTATACCCTTTGCCATATTGTTCAGTAGGTAACTTGATGTGTAAGAGAGATTCATCTTCATCTTTGTATAACCAACTTAGGATGTCCCTATCTTTGACTTCTTTCGCAGTAGTGTTAGCTTTAATGAATTGTCCATCAAACTTTGTGATTGACACAAAAGCTTGGGAGGTAGAGGCTATTGCAATCTTTTGATTTGATAGGGTTGGATAACCATGTGACCTCGAAGAAGGAGGTAAAGTAGAAAGGGATAGCGAATATTCACCTACTCCTTTGTCTTTAAAATGTAGCTTGGTGTCAAGATTCTTTTTCAATTCTTGCAATTGGCCTTGTAGAGAAGAAGCAGTAAAAGCCTCCCTATTGTGCAGCACAAAGGTGTCTTGAGTTGCTCGAAGATTTGAACAAGTTTGGGTGCTATTGTAATTAGCTTGTATAGTTATTTCCTGTCCATCATACGAAAACTTGAGTCATTGATGATAAGTTGATGGTACTGCCTGCATATCATGAATCCATGGGTGACCCAAAAGTATGTTATAGGAAAGATCATGATCTAGAATATGACAAAATGTATTTTTCACAATAGGTCCCACTCTGATAGGTAGCATTATTAGTCCTCTAGAAGCTCTTTCTTCATCATCATATGCCTTGATAGTTATTTTTTTTGTGGATCAATGGAATTTTTTGATATTCCTAAGGCATGTATAAGCTTTAAGGTACAAATTTTTAAACCAGCTCCTCCATCTATTAAGACACGTCTGATTCGATGTTTATGGATCATGACTTCAAGATAAAGCAATGAATTATGCAGATGTGTCATAGAGGCATCATCTTTTTTGGAGAATGAAAGACAAGTGGGAGAAGACAAATGTCCCACCATGGCTTGAAATTTTTTTACATCCAGATCAGTGTTGACAGTTGTGTTTACAAGAGCTTCTTCTAAAATATTCTTGTGTACGGGGGATATTTTGAGAAGTTCAAGAATGGATATTTGAGCTAATGATTTTCTCAGTTGATCAACTAGATTATAATTACTTGGAGGAGGAATAGCTTTCTTAGATGAAATTACTTTTAAAACAACCTTTTCTTGTCCTCTTGTAGTCACATTAACCTGTTGATATTCTTGTTTTTCCTTGATTTTGATAACATTAACCCGTTGATCATCTGTATAGATGTGGCAGATTATGTTGTCTTCAACATTATTTATGCTTTTCACTTTGGTATCTGATGTTTCCCCCTTTTGATAGTTTGGTAAAGGATCTTTGAATTCTTGATGATCGTCATTGGTATGATGTCCTTCAATTGTAATGGTGCCATTGTCAATTAAATCTTGTACTAGATTTCACAAGGCTTGATAGTTATTTGTTCTATGACATTTACATCAATGATAATTGCAATAATACAAGTCATTCCATGATGGTAGTTTGACTCATGGCTCATAATCTCTTTGTGGTGGTAAGGTGATAACCTTATTATCAAGAAGCTCCTTGAGAACAAACTCAAGAGATTGACACAAAGTGGTAAAATTTCGTCAATTTGAAAAGAATGGAGGTCTTGGTGGATTTGATGTTTGGGTATTGCCAAGATTGTTATTGAAATTACCATGATTATCCTTGTTGTTTTGATTGGTCATGCTTTCTTGATTGGAGTTTTGTCCTTGTTGATTGTTGTTTCCTTGTTGGTTGTTTCGTGGAACACTTGATAGGTTGAAGATAGATGATCTTGTTCATAAATTGTTTGCATCCACTATACCATCATTGTCGACATTTTTATTTCTATTCAAAAACGTTGTTTTATCATTGTTGTTATAGTTGGATGAACTTGGATTATCAAGTTTTATCACTTCTCTTTTAACCAAGGCCCCTTCAATGGTGATTGCATTTTCAATCAATTTTTCAAAGTTTGGAGGACAGTGAAGATTAAGCCTGTAGCTTAATTCTTGATCTAGGCTATTGATGAAGATATCCATCTTTTCCTTTTCAGGAACAGGATGGGAATGTCGTGCAAACAATCTTCTCCAGCTTTGCAAAAATGTAGTGAAAGATTCCCCTACTTTTTGTTTTACTTTACAAAGATCAAGCATGGTTATCTAGTGTTGGATGTTGTAGGCATATTGTGATATAAACTGATTTATTAACTCCTCAAATTTTTTGATGTGGGGAGTGATCTTAGAAATCCACTCCATGGATTTTCCACCCAAACTTCATGGAAACAATCGCATTAAGTAGGTATCTTCATAAGCAAATTCTAGACTCATATTTTAGAAATCCTTCACATGTTCAATGGGGTCAGTTTTCCCATTGTACCTATCAAATTTAGGGATTTTGAAATGTTTTGGAAAAGGGATCATTTGAAGACTCCTATCAAATTGATAAGGACATATGTCTTCCAAAACATACTTCTTTGTTGCACCCCCTTGCATTTCTTTTATTTGCCCTTGTAATTCTTTTATCTATTGAGTAAGGGCACTAAAATCATTAGGAGTTTCAGGATTCTCTTTAATCCCTTCTATATCAAAATCGGAAGGTAACTTAGCTCCTTGATTAGCTAATGAAAGAAAATATCTTTCTTTGTTTCATTCTAAAATCCTTTCTATAAGAGTGTGGAATTGAAGATCTTGCTCTGCTTCTTGAATCTTTTCTTCTGTTAACTCTTCAATATGAAATGGATTCTCTTCCTTCCCACTATTATCACCCATTTTTCTTGTGGTACTTTCTCTTTCATCTTTTTCTATGTGCTTTCGAGATCTCACGACAACAGGCATAAGCTTTGCCCCAAAATTTACTAACTTTTGATCAAAAGAATGGAATAGTGCAATTTTTGTTTGTTTTGATAGATATGAAAGTCAAGATAGAATGAAGATTCTATGACTTAAAGGATTTCTAGTCTTTAGCTTGTGTTTTCCCTAATTTGAAAGGATGAAAATCCTGTTTGCGGGAATTTAAAGAAAAGATCAAGAAAAATGATTTTGCACTTTATGAAGTTTGATCGTAGCTTCGTAAAAAGATGGATTTGTGAGAAATGCCTAATGTGATTGAGTTCTCTATTGCAGAAATTGATTTGGACAAGTAGAATATTCAATTGCAGGTTGGGGAATATAACAAAAATGAATATGCTAACTATGGTTGTCCCTTTGAGAAAGGGATCTTCTTTGAAAGAAAGCTTGTGAGTATAATGGTTCTACAACATAATCATCAGTGAAACCTCTAACGCAGTCATGATATCGATGGATAAAGGTTCTATGTTTAAGTAAAACATTTCGACTTTGGTACAAGAATCGTCTTTTCTTCAATAGTTTCTTATAGCTAAGTGGTTTCTTTGGCTTTTTGATTCATTTGAGAATCGATTTCTTAACAAAGGTTGTGGATTTCCAATCTCTTAACATGGGAGTAATCAATGTAATCATGAGTTTTGGATGATCTTTACTGAATTAATGTTTCGAAGACACATCAAGCAAGTTGTAGAAAAGTTGATTTTTAAGTCCTATACTAAAAATCAAGTGTATGATCAAAATGTTTTTCAAAAATTGTTCTCACAAGTTTTACACATGACAAATAGTTCAAGCAGACTCACTCTTAGTACTCAGGTAGGTCACCATAATAATCAACAACCCACATCTTAGAACTACGTCGACTCACACAACCGTGTCACCCCCAAAGGGGTGCCCATGTTTTTGTCTTTTCCAGGCAGATACTCAGAGTGACAGAAGTAGAATCTTGGGGGTAGATTCTTCCCTCCCCTGCACTGTGATTATTATGATGTTCAAAAATTGACTTCAACTAGATACTACACTAAGTTCATAGTAAAGGTTTTTGTTCAGTGCAAAAAATGATATACTCCCTCGAGAGACCTCCCAACCTTTAGAACAAAGGCTTTGGGGATGGTTATCTTGCACACTACCGGCAAAAGAGGGTTTCCCCATATTTGCTTTAAATTTTATAGTGGGGTGGAATAGCCTGGCTTTGGCTTGAACCCACTTGAGTCATTCCTCTTGGGTGAGTACTTTTTCCCACAAGAGAAGACTCTCTAAAGAATGTAATTAAAACAGTAAATTTTCATGAAATTGAAAAGGAAAGTTTGGTATTTTGATCACCTAGTTAAGGGGAGAGCATAGACCTATTGCCATAGACAAAGCAAACAAATGTTCTTTTTAAAACCCAAATAAACAGTTTTATATGCTAGGTGAAGATATTGCTTCACAAAGACATGGAGTTCTTTTTAGTCCAAAATAGAAAATGAAGTGACTATCCTAGGATTGCTTCATTTCAATTAAGTGACTATCCTAGGATTGATTCATTCCAATTAAGTGACTATCCTAGGATTGATTCATTGTTTTAAACCTCATACTGGCCGCGGTCGCGTCAGATCCAGTCAAATCTCACTTAAGTCATAAATTACAGTTGCAAACTTAGAAAATTTAAGCTAAGATAAAGAAATGTGCTAAAACAGACATCAAGAGCACTAAAATATAAATGCTCTATGAAAACAGTAAATAGCACTGCAGGATCATTAAATGGTGCTATGGAATCCTTAATGGTCGCTAAGGAATCTATAATGGGTGCTAAGGAATCCTTAATGGGTGCTAAGGAATCTGTAATGGGCGCTATGGAATCTATAATGGGCACTGAGGAATATGTAATGAGCGCTGAGGAATCCTTAATCGGTGCAAAGGAATCCTTAATGGGCATTGAAGAATCTGTAATGGGCGCTGAGGAATACTTAAAGAGCGCTATAACAGAGTTAAAGAGCACTAAACTGGGTGTGAACTGTGCTGAAGCATGTTTAATGCGGTAATACGCTATTATAGGCTTAACCTGTCAGAAAAATTTACAAAAAAAGATGTTAAAATTGGGGCAAGAGCCCCACGGTGGGTGCCAAAAATGTGTGTGGAAAATGTTAGTATCAAAGTAAGATAATAAAAACACACCAATGCAACATTAAACAAAAGAAAGCAAGATAAAATTAAATGAAATCAAACAAAGCTTCTTCAAAACCGTTCCATTGTCCTCTATCTCCAGTGATTTTCTTGAAGCTGCTGCTCTCAGGTTGTGTAAGCAAAGCTTCCCAGAATGGCAACCTATAGAATGAGTATGCAAAGGGGAAGTACTTCTCTATCCTATATGCTAGTGGAGTGAAATGTTGGTATACAGATATGCACAGGGGTTGTGGATTATGGATGATGTTGAAGCTATGATATGAGGAAGATTGGCCATGATATGGATTGCTAATATGCTAAGCTATGCTACACTATGATTCTAAAGACTATGGATGCTGGAAAGTTGTGCTATGCAAATTGGCTATAGTTTTCTTGTACAAAAGCTTCTTTATTTTCAAAGACCCGACAATTTGTTTTATAGATTTTCACAAACAAGAGCCTGGCTGGCAAAAATCAATGGCTGTGAGATTGTCTGGTAATTTTGAATGGTGAGAGATGGAGAGGTTGAGAGGAAGATGGAAAATGTTGGGAGGTTGGAGAGAAGAATGGAGGTTTGTCTTCAACCCATAGGAACAAATTTGCTCAGAAATAGAGAAATTTGTTAATTTTCTATTTTGAAGTTGTTTCACGGTTGTTGAAGATAATCCAAATTAATTAAATAAATTTATTTAATTTTATGTGAGTTTGATATTTGATTTTAGGACTATAGAAGACTTAATTAAATATTTAGAATATTTAATTGTGAATAGACTTTAGCAGAATTAATTAAATATTTGGAATATTTAATTGTGAATGTAATTTTGAGGAATAGAAGAATACTTAATCTTTATTTGAATAAAATATTCAAGCCAAGATTATATGATAATTAATATAAATAAATCGTAATATTTATTTAATTAATTAAGAAATGGATAAGAAAAGTGATTAAATAAACTTATTTATTTAATCAAAATGAAAGAATGAACAATATAAATAAATTATTTGGATTTATTTATATGCAGATTGAATTCAAAGATTTAATTAAATATTATATATATTTAATTAATTACCAAACTATTGTGATGTGACCATTTTTAGATGTATACAGTACTATGTGGGATGGAATGTGCCATGGTTTCCAATGGATTAGGTGTAAAATAATCATGTCCTCTTGATTGTAGTGTCATTGAACTTCAGATGGCCCAAGTTGAAGAAAAATGCTCATTACTATATCTATAGGGTTTTATGGCCGATTTTAGGTGTCCAAATTATGAGGTGGGCTAGCACCTTTTTTAATTGACAATTGAAGGTAATGACCAATATTTGTAGTGAACATAAGGTCTAAAACTCTCATTGCTTTAGGGTCTTATTCAAATTCTTTTATTTCTTCTAGCGTTGGGTCTCAATTAACATCTTCATCAATGTGAATGGTTCATAAAGATGATGAGATGGGAGTTTCATATGCACCTCTAGGTGGTTGTTGTGAAGAAATCCCCACTTCATACTAAGTGTTCCTTAGGGGTGTTTGCATGTTTGATTATGTTTAGTGAGATTTCATGATTTTCTTATAATGCAATCTTGTAATTGACATATATAAAATGTAAGACCTTATACAAGATAGGACTATCTTTCCTACAATTTGATTCTTGTTGTAAAAAACTAAAATAGATCAAAATTAAGCTAGATATTGATGCGGAAAAAGACTCAACCAAACCAACTGGGCACACCTAAAACAATGATTCATTAGCAATAATGACTTTGATGCATCCTAGTTCAACTTTGGAACATTGCCAACATGGCCTGATATGCATTCAACAAGGAGAACAACATCATGTAATAGTTCTTGGACACTTCATCCATTTCATAACATGTCTCCCTGATTCTATCCTCAACCATGATCGAACTATGCAAAGATTTGTTCAATCACCAAGCAACATAGGGTTTCTTGACTATTTTCAAGCAAATGAGACCACACTGGCATTCATTCCTCACTCATGAAAACTTTTAAAGGCTTGATCCCAAAAGGGTTTCTATATATCCTTAAAATAGAACTTTCTACCAATTTTCATGACTTTTTGGCAACAGAAAACAAATATATGATTTTTTTAGTGTTTCTAGAAACCCTAGGCATAATTTGGACTTGTCAATACAAAAATGGCTATAACTTTTGAAAAATTTAATGAAAAGACTCCAAAAAAAAGAAGTTTTGTATTTCATATCTTTATCATCCCCATGCCTACTCTCGATCATACCAAGTCATACAAAATCATACCAAGCAAGTTTCTTTCTATTTCATAGTAAAAATATGTACATGACAATCACCAATTTTATCATAACTTTCACAAAACATAATGAAAATCAGTCAAACCAAAAGCATTTAAAATATAACATCTCCAAATTTTCCAATAACTTTTAGGGTTGTACTATATAGTACAAGGTCATACAATCCAATTTACAGTCTATTTCACCATGAAAAACATAAGAAAATGCTTCCAAAAAGTTTATTTTTCATTCAAACTCTTCTCCAACCTTTGAGATCAAGATTACATTGCATATTTATCCCATCACAACCATTTCCAACTGCAAAACTGACCACTAACTCCTTGATTAACAATAATGACAACTTTTACAAGATTTTTGACAAGAATGACAACACAATCAAAAATCCAGAAATTAACAATCTTCAGCACTATGGATTGTGGAAATCTAATAGCATTAAAAGAATGACAACATTTTGCAACTTTTACAACTTTTGACGACATGGCACCCAAACATCCCAAAATGGACCTAAATGACCCTGAATGGTCTTAAATGAGCTTATTGACCTAGAACAAACCAAAACTAAAAGTTTTTCAACATAAAAACAAAGTGCAACAAAGGCGCATCAAGGATGCCCCTACATGAAAACTTGACCTTAATATGTCCTGATGAAATTATTGAATAAAAGTAGATAACACAAAGAAGAATGGATCTATTGCTAAAGCAATCAAGTTTTTGAGATTGTGCAAAGGGAAATCAACTAACTAAACAAGTAAAATTGAATCACAATGGATTCAAACACTCTACAAAGTAAAAAGAATATAGAGGTGTTAGGAGATTCCCATAGGGTCATTTTGATACAAAAATTATGGTTCCTACATCTAAGCAACATCGATGGCTTGGAATATTTGATATAGTTGAGGAGGTTGCTAATTCTTACGATACAATTTCTAGGTCCATGAAAGGAACTAAGGAAATTACAAATTTCAATTATATCACTTCAAACCCAAACAATTTCTTTAAACATGCTCTCTTGACATCTTGTGAAGTGGACTCCAGTACCAAAGTAGACCAAATTTTGGTTCAACCTACCAATATAATGCAACATCCATCATCTAATTACATATGTAGGAATTAACTAGATAGAATTTAGAATTCCAAAGTGAAAGAAGTGACGATAAATAATGCTTACTCAACTATAGGTTTATTAGATCAAGTAATTTGTAAATACTTTCCACAATCAGAATACAGTAGTGATGTTGAAGGCAATCACAAGAATGTTGAAAATCATAATATTACTTTGTATATGCCAGAATGCTACTACTTATCCATACAATGTTGATATTGGTACATTTGAATTGTCAACTACAAAAATGGACAACTTGACAGACACAAATTTTGAGTGTCTATACATGAACCAAATTAGCGGTATGATCCTTAACACCAAGTTTTGGTTTCAAATTCCTATTCATAAGAACTGACTATAATAATACTACAAAACAATAGATTATGTCATTGGATATTTATTTTTTCTGCTATTTTTTATAGAAATAATTTCAAATTAACTAATTTTATTTGCCAATATTTTTGTAGATAATGCATGAATTGTTCAAATTTCTATCAAGCTTTCTCCTATGTGGTTTGAATCTACCAACCTTCTTTATTAAATTAACAAAGTTGATTTCAATTCAAACATTAAGGATTTTCTTCGACATCCCCATGTTGATAATGAGAACTTAAGCAAAATCTTTCACAATTCCCATTATTTTGTCACTAAGGAACCTACTAATCCCACTGCCATATAACAACATTGTGAGATTTTTTGCAGACTACAGTGGAAGTGTAGAAATTGAAGATTAGACTCCAAAATATGGAGGAAAGCATACAACTATTGATGGAATCTAATGCAAAAATTATACATAAATCTACAACCACGTTCTCCTTTCTTTAGAGTTTGGATCTAAAGAAACATGTGAAAATACCTATAATTTTGAAAAGTTTGAAAATATGTATAAATTCCCCTCAAAGAACTCTCTATTTTGCATTAGAACTCTAAAATCAAAATTCAATATAACATAACAATTTGACACAAATTTTTATTCTAATTCATTTTTTATTTATTGTTTTCTTATGCTCGAAGTTTCTTGTATATGCATGTTTACAAAAGTTAAAAGTACAAATCTGATATAAAATTTTGTTTATCCATCTTCAAGTTTTCAAATGCAATATTTTCTTCCTAAAAAAGAAAAAGAAAAGATCATATCACTCAATATTTTGTCTCTATTTGAAAAGTATACTTGCTTAATAGTTTCTACTTAAATTTATGCAATTATCTTTAACTCTTTTACAACTTAGATTTATGTAAAAATTATGAAATCTAGTTAGTATATTAAATAATTTGATAGTACAACAATATGAATTAACACTAATCTTATTAAGTATTACAAATTTATGTAGATTTTACATAATATTAAAAATTAGCAAGATGATAGTAGTAAATTAAAATAATTACAATTTCAAAGATATTGTAGTGACAGTATGAATTATGTGTTGCAGAACAAGAAGAGTTAAAGAACAAACAAAACAACATATAAATTCATTAAAATTCAAACAAGTGAAGAGATCAAAAGAACTACTAGACACAAACAAAAATGTAGGTGACAAATGTATACATTCAAAATTCAAACTCAATCTTGCAATATTGATATTGCATTAAAAATTTAGGTATTTAAAATGAAGACTTTTAAGTACAATGTTGGAGATTACTTATTTGACTCATTAGAACTACTACTTAAATATTGTTACACATCAATCTAACCATGAAAAGGAACTATTGATTATTTCCTAAGTTGTCTTGCAAAAGATGAAACATAAGTAATTAAGTCATATAAATGTGAATTGGATCCTTACACTCTAGATCAATTGCATGGAGTACAAGATCCTACAACATATTTATGTAGAATGCAATTATCTATAAAACCAACTACAACTAACAAATAAATTAGACTATGAGGAGATATATTCTATATTCATTGGCTATTTGAATGGGTAAATATACAAATATGTCTTTGGTCAATGACAACAGGGAAAAAGTACTTGCACTTCAACCAATCAATGCACAAAGAGTCATTCTCTATCCTATTCCATGATGAAAATCCTCACAATGGATATTTTGAGCCACTTCTAAGTTCCCAAATACAAATTCTTAACTACCAATCACCAACAACATTTCATCAAGTCAAACAATTGATTAGAAATAATAATTAAAATCAAATTGATCAATATGTGAAACAAATTAAAATATCAAAATACCTAGTAGACATAGAAAAAATACAAATGATAGATGTAGACAATTATCAATTCAAATGCCAAACTCAATTTTCCAACATTGATATTGTATTAAAAAATGGACTATTTAGAATCAAAAAATTTAAGGACAATGTTGGAGATTACTTGTTTGAATCAGTAGAACTCTTACTCCAATATTGCTACACATCAATCTTTCTACAAAATGGAACTATTAATTACTTCTTAAGTTGTCTTAGAAAAGGTGAAATAGAAGCAATTGATTCACACCACCGTGACATGGATCCTCATGGTATACACGAATTACACAAAGAAGATCCTGAAACATATTTACGTAGAATGTGATTATCTACAAATCCAACTACAATTGACAAAGAAATTGGAATATGGGGAGATATATTTTGTAGTTTTTGGCTATCCAAATGGCTAAAAATATGAATATGTCTTTGGTCAATGACAACAAGAAAAAATTACTTGCACTTCAACCAATCAATTGAGATTCATACTTTATCCTTTTCCATGATGCAAATCCTCATAATGGACATTTTGAGCCACTTCTAAGTTCCCAAACACAAAATCTTAACTACCAAGCACCAACAACATTTCACCAAATCAAACAATTCATTAGAAATAATAATCAAAATCAAATTGTCCAACCTATCAAAAGGAAAACTCTAGAAAATATCAACACTACTTCACTTCACAAAATCAAGAAACAAATACACAATAATCAATCAATGATATCTACAACATAAAAAATAATAATTCACTGTCCCCAAAAGCAACTTTTGAAAAAAATAATTCAAGACACCAAAATATGCATGTGTAATTCATTAAATATTGTATTTCAAGGATTTTCAAAGAAAAATACAAAGAAACCTATTACAAATTAATACAATCTAATGATGCTATGGTGGAAAATTCTATTTATTGAAAATTTCATACATCATTGAAACAATCCATGCTTCCTAAATATGTAACACCACATAATATTCGAACAAACAAACCATTGAAATATGTAAAAATTCTATCACAATTAGAAGAGACTTGTCTCACTTAGGATTGTATTTTTTCAAATTTGGGAACTAGGATACAAAAGATCTCAAATAGGATTAATTGGTGTTATCATTAATGTTCTAGTTAACATGAACATTATACAAAAAGCACTGCCACGATCTATTGATGACACATCAACAATTGTCGTTTCTCTTAAGAGATGATTAGAATATAAAAATGCATTCCAAAAAAGCATGGTATGGCCAAATACTATCATGCATGCTTTGACTCAATTAAGCAAAAAAATTCTCCATAAAATGGAAAATTTTGAAACAAAAAAAGATTAGAAAGAAGCTTTTCAAATCAATGATGAAATGAAGACAACAATGAACACAGTACAACTGAAACTAATTTAGAAAGTGACACAAAACATCAATATCCATATGAAACTTTAATACATGGATTCAATAAACCTAGATCTATACATAAAATGTAGGAAAATATTATAGAAATTTCACCTACACAAGAGCATTGTCCAATTGGAATCTTTAAAGATAAGTATATGCTAAAGAGATGAATTTTCCTACACTATTTTTTGGCAATCCATGTGATGATGACATTGATAAAAAAAATTACATGCCAAAAGATTGCACAAAGGGAACTGATACACTCAAATTGACAATTTACTTACCACACAACAAACTTATTTTTCAAGACCTTTAAAATACTTATACAAGTTATGTCTACAGTGTGGATAAGAATTCGTAAAGGCCACCTAAAAGGAAGAAAGATAGTAGCAATAAATATCAACACAAACCTAACCTAGAAAAGATACTGAAATTAGATATTGGCTATGAAACCTAGGAAATAGGTTGTGTTCTATCTTTTAGGAGATGAAGCACAAGGGATGGGATAGGGGTATCCATTCCTCTTATTTCACTCTATTTCATTCAAGGAAACCCTAGAGATCACAATATAATGTTGTAATTGAGATAAAAGATCTATTATAATTCCTCCTAGGTTGTGATTAAAGATAAAATGGGGTTCACCACCAAGCAAAGGCTTGGAAAGAAGGAAATGCAAATGATATGCAAATCTAGCTATGCAACCTAAGACATGAAATTGAAAACCATAGTAATGAATTAATAAAGGATAGAGGGGCACCTGGAAACCTGAAGATGCTTGAAACAAGGTCTACAATCTCAAAAGTATGACTTTTGAAGAAAACTGGGACTCATACACCAGTAGGGGTGATTTAGTCCTAGTTTAGTGTTTCAGGCTGAAATCATAATCAATAACTGCTAAACTAGGATCTATAACAAATGTCTGGAAATTGGTATACTAGGAATCATATACCACAAGTGGCGATTTAGTCCTAGTATCAGGGTTGATCTTAAACTCTAATATCCTTTAGTGATCTCCTACAACCTCTCTCCCTTCCGATCTCCAAGTGTAAAACCCTAAAATCTACTTTGTAGGCGACTTTTTGTGATCTTGCAAGGAAGGTGACTCACTTTGCAATTTTGACAACTTTCTCCAATCTTGCTCTTCAATGAGTCCTCAACCTAGATCTACAAATCGCACATCAAAGAGAGGGAAAAATGTTGTTTTGTTACTAGATAGGGGTTTTCCTTTGTCAAACCCCATTTTGGTAATCAAACCTTGAAATAAAATCAAATAGAATGGAGGAATGATGAATGAACAAATATATTATGTTGTAACTCACCAAACCCTTGGAACAAAGGTTGCAATCTTGTATGAAATGGCTAGCATGAATATAGATCTTGACTCTCTATTTTATGTTATGGATCTTGACTTGAATGCTTGCTTGAATCATAAGAACCTACATCACAAATGTTAGCTAAAAAACAAACATGACGCATGATGCTTGAACCTTAAATATAGCTTCAAGATGCTTGATAGTCAACTCTTGAATGCTCTTGAATTACTCTTGTTAACAAATTTACAATAGTGCTTGAATACTTGAAATCTTAGGAGAAAATAGGTGAAATAACCTTGTATTTATACTTGTTTATGCCAAATTTCTTGAAATTACAACACTACAAGCTGACATTAGATCTAGGAGAATAAAATCTTGCCAAGAATTTGAATTTAAAATAGGTCTGAGCTAAGCAGGACTCATACACTAATTGGGGTGTATGAGTCCCAATAGGTTGAGCTTGGGACACAAATTTCAAGAAAGGTTAAATTTAATTCCAAATTGAGGACTAGGCCTAGAAACTTAGGTGGGACCCATATGCCTAAGGTGGTTTATGAGTCCTAGGTCACTAAATCTGGGCCATACAATCCAAAATCATTAAATTATGATTGGGAATTAGATATGTGTCAGGATTATCCTCGGAAAGATGCATTTAATAATGCTTGTTGATGCAAAATAGGAACAAATAAGGAATAAAGAAGCCCAATTTTAGTGGGGAGGGCCCAAACAAGTGTGAAAATGTCAATGGATACATTTTTCTACACTACATTTAGGCCCCACTTTAGTGAGAGGATGAACTTGCTTCAAACTCACACTAAAGTAGACAAAATCACATCAAGAGGGGTCCAAGTGTACCACTACTAGTGAGATAGGATGAAAACCATCAAGAGGGTTGCACAAGCCCTTAGGATCAAGATCCTATGGAAAACCAACATAGGCACAAACAAAAACACATGTAAATAATGTAAGGAGCAACCACAACGAACAAGCATACTGGCAGGCTATCGTTAGGTCCTAACACTTTAGTGAATAAACCCATCAATATATCGATCGGGCAGTGTCGAACAACTATATGCAATAGAGGACATGTCAAATTCTCTCTTAAGCACTAATCAACTTAATATAATTTCTAATCTAAGGGGCCTCTAATCTTAAAAGCAATAAATCATCTATCTAGAAAGCAAGAAAATAACTCAAATCAAAAAATAGAAAACTAAGAATCTAAAAAGCATCAACATTAAACTAGAAAGCATGGAAACAATTACTCTAAAGAATGCATAAATTTTTGAAGAAGTAAAGCATGTAAATAAATTAGGAAACATCTATCTAATGCAAAAGATAACAAGCCAACTTCTAATCATAAAACCATTAATCTGAATCAATTGAAGAAAGGTGCTCCAAACATTCGAATGTTAAGCTTAGAAACTACAGACTCGGTTATAACCTGCATGCTTGAAACTAATAGTATAACATATATACTCATGAAAATAAAATACAAACTCAACTATTATTGACTAAAAGAAAATATAGAATAGGAAATAGAATACCTATCTATCTATCTATCTATCTATCTATCTATCTATCTATCTATCTATCTATAACCCTCGAGTGGCCAGCTCTCAGGTGTGACTACAACTACTTTAGATCACATGCATTGGAAAATCTCTCTGTTACTTCATTCCACAGATGCATCCATATTACACATTAATTCAAAGAGTGGCAGGAAAACTCATATTCATATGGTAGTTTTTACTAAAGACAAATTAGCAGCATAACAATCATTTCTTTGTTGTTTGTAATAGTTACATATTTATATGAAAAACAATAAACAAAAATCCTATTTTTCAGTTGATCAAGTCTTTGAATAGATTTCCCATAGTAAAAGGGACTTTAAAGCCCATGATATACAATATTAAAGAGGCTTCACATGAGCCATAAAGATTTTGAAACTGAAAAATAGCATAATTATAAAGACTTGGCCAAAACGTGTGCTCCTAGAATTCTGACACCGGCTTGTTGGTTTTCAAAAGTGTCAAGATCCACATTCATTTCCCTTCTTACTGGAATGTGTTGGGGAGTGGAGTTGACCTGTGAAATGCTTGAAGACTAGACCATTAAGTCATCATAAGTTAGTTAAATTTGATCAACTCTAAGAAATAAAGTTTGTACACTTATTCATAGAAAGAGAGAACTTATTTTTCCTAAAGGTAATCATTTGGCAAGGTTATTAAGGCTAAAGGATTTAGATTTACATATTGATCCCATTATTATGATGAGGTTATTTTTACCTCATCACATACACTCCTAAAGACATAAAGAAGAAACAAAACAAAAACAAAAGTGGTGGATCAAGCCTCATTCTTTTGTCCTGCACAATGTGGATCAAATATAAGTTGTTTGTCCAAAACATTTACAAATGGAACACAATGTCCACTAGATGCAAACCAAATGCACACTCACACAGGCTAATGGAATCCAATATCCACTAGGTGAGCCCCCAACAAGGCACATATGAAAGCGGTCGATATGCACTCACACAAACTAGCAAGTGGCCACGAGAAATTCATGCCTAAGTTTAGCTCTCATACTATAACCATACCAAAGCTATACCTCCTAATAAATTTGATAAGGTGCCACATAAAATGATATCATAGTCCATGAGGCAAGCAAAACTTCATATGCTTGACACCCATGAACAAACGAGATGGTTGTGCAGGCAAGCAAAGAATGTTATGTAAGGTGGCCATATAATGGATATTGTAAATGTGAAATTAGTGTAAGGTATTATAGACACTCAAATAGTCCAATCACATAATTCTGATTAATTAACATCACTTCCTCCTAAATCACCTTTGCACTAACCATTTAATTAAATAAATCTTATTATTTAGTTAAATTCATCGATTTCCTCTATTAATCAAATAAATTAATTTACTAGATTAATTCACCAATGTTTGTCTAATTTAATTAAATAAATAAAATTATTTAATTAAATCCCCTTATGTCCTCTCACTTGTTTAAATATATCTAGTTATTTAACAAATGTCATAAAACTACTAATCCCATTTAGATTAATTAATTCTAAATTAATTAACCTAATTACCCCTAATCCCACTTAGATTAATTAATTCTAAATTAATTAACTTAATTACCTCCTAATCCCACTTAGATTAATTAATTCTAAATTAATTAACCTAATTACCCCTAATCCCACTTAGATTAATTAATTCTAAATTAATTAACCTAATTACCCCTAATCCCACTTAGATTAATTAATTTTAAATTAACCTAATTACCCCCTAATCTCCATTACCCATTTTCCTAGCCTTTAACCCCACCTTTAGTTAATTCAACCCTTGGTCAACTAACCAAGTTGCACAAGAAAATCAATTCTTTATAAATAAGTAATTACCTTATTTATCCTCACAAAGGCATATTCTAGGGAATATTCCCTTAAAGCCCCTTTTGTTGACTTTCCCTCCCAAAGGCATTTAAACCTCTTATAAGGTTTTCAATGCTTCTTCCAAAGGCCTTTAAGTCTCCTACAAAGCCCCTTTTGTTGATTTTCCCTCCCAAAGGCATTAACTTCTCTTACATCCTCATTAACATGCCTTCAATTCTCTTACATCCCCCTCACCCCTTCACCTACAAGTCAACTAACCAAGTTGCACAAGAAAATCAATTCTTTTAAATAATTAATTATCTTATTTATCCTCACAAAGGCATATTCCCTTAAACCCTCTTTTGTTGACTTTCCCTCCCAAAGGCATTTAAACTTCTTACAAGGTTTTCAATAATTCTTCCAAAGCCCTTAATGCCCCTTACAAAGGTATCAACTTCTCTTACATCCTCATTAACATGCCATCTTGTCATCAACAATATTCTCTTACATTTCAACCATATTCATTTAATTCCCTTACATCCTCTTACACATCCACCTACATGTCTTAACTCTACGTATTCTTCAAAATGTGCTCCACCTCCATCCATTAGCCTTGTGACAAGTGTCACAATTCTATTGGCTCCCCTTTTACTCCCACATTCATCAATTTCACTCTTTCTTCAACCCTTGAATCTTATAAGAAGAGGCCTCTTCTACTTGAAATGGATCCATCATCTCATGCAAAGTCATTATGCTCATTTCATCCATCAATCATCCAATAGCTATCACTATCTTTGAAGGAAATTGGAATTTATCAAATCCATTTTCATCAATTTTCATATCATGTTACCTTGAATCTACTATCATTTTGCATCAAAATCACCATTGTTCATTAGGATCTTCAAGCTTATCAAATTGGGATTGGGAAAGGGCCACTTTCAACATCAAAGTGACACCAATCCACCTATGGATGGGGTTTGAGTAGCTTAGATTAGAATTTCATGTTCATTTACTTGTTATTTCATGTTATTTTCATCATGTTTTCATCTTCTTAGCATGCTTAAGAATCTCATAGGTAATGCTTATTTTTCTTGTTTAAATGACTAACACTCTTAGGTTTGTCCACGTTTGAGTAGTCATAGGTTGGCATTCATAAGTATGTTCAAAGGATATTTGCTTAGTTCATGTAAAGTCTTAGGTTAGGGGACATCATGCCTAATGTCTCCAAGAGAGGACTAATCAAAGAATAAAATATTCACAACTTAGGGGATGCAATGTGTCACATCAAGCCACTAAGATGAATATAATATGCTAAGAGAGATTGTGCTCTTGAAGGACATCATGCCCAATGTCACCACAAAGCGAAATACACATCACAAAAGTAAGAAGACTACATATAATGAAACATGAAATGTAATTGAATAATGCTAATGTATGCCCCCACTTTAAAGAAATTGCCAAATACCATGTTGTGAGCAATTAATTTAAAGTAGCAAATGATAAATGCTAGCAATAAAGAGGACATGGGAGCTTATTTGGAAAGCCCTATGCCAAGTCATATGTTTCCAAATAAAGCTACATCATGAAAAGAGGTTGCCCCCAAAATTAAATCCCAAAATCACATAAGGGATCCATGGATTTGGGGTCAGTATGTCTTTGCTACAATGTTTTTAGAGAGCTTAGAATTGTCATCATTCCCCAAATACTTATGGAGCGGGAAGGATGACACAAAGAGAGTGAAGAAAATATTTTTGGTCAACATGGAAGATACCTAAATGTCTCGACACCTTGTATCATCCCCAAAAGATAAACATAAGATGAATAAAAAGATAAAGGTTTAGGACATAAAGAAGAATGCAACTACAAATAGAGGAATTTCACAAAGAGAGAGAAATTAAGCATAACAGCATGGGGGATCACATTATGGACATGCAATCACTCACATAACATGAAAAATAAAACAAAGCAAAGACTGGTAAGGTAGATGTGAGTATTAGTAGGTTGTCCACATCCCAATCTTGTTCATAATATACAAAAAGCAAATAACTGGCTAAAGGGACAATGACAAGTGTCGAACTAGGGGTATCACTAAGTTCAACATTCTTCTTAAGAGAATTTTCATTTAAGTTCATAGAAGAGGAAAACAATGTATTCAACTCATTATGTACTTCTTCATCAATTTTAGCAATCTCATCATCATTGTCCAAGTTAATCACAACAAGAGGTCAAATGATAATGTATAAAGAAGGATTCAAATCTTGTTGTGATTGCGGTATAGGGTCTTTTTGTTGCGAAAAAGAGGGAGGCTCATTGTGTATATCTTTATTCAAGTTTGAATTTGATTTTCTCTATTTTTTTATTCATTTATCCTTTAAGCAAGAGAACGATGTCTATGCCTATGCTCTCTAGCATTTCTATTTCTTTTAATATGATTTTCAAGTTGTGTTTGTGTAGAAGCGGGTTTATCAACCATAGGTTTCCTAAAGGGAGGTATGGAAGGAACCATAGGAGGTTGTTCAACCACTTTCTCTTTGGATTTGTAAACTTTTTTTATCTAAGGAGGGTGATGGAATTGTTTTGGTTGTCTCTTGGTATTTTATAGGAGATAGGGAAAGATTTTGTCTTCAGTTGGTCTTGGTTATTTGGAATGTCTTTAGGTTCAATCATTGTTTCATTTAGGATAGGATACTCAATCATGGGTTGAGGCATGTTTCTAAGGGATATTTTTTCTATGTATTTCACCTTAAACTTTTGATAGGATTTGAAAAATAAATCTTCTCCAGGTTTACTAGGTTCCATGGGTTCAAGCCAAAATAAATCCAATGAAAAGTTCCCACAAGAAAATAGAGGATTAAAGCCACTATGATGCATGGTAAATATTTCATTTTCAAAGGGAAACTTTGAACATTTATGCACAACCGACGAGATGAATTCCATGGAGCATAGCCATGGATAACCAAGCTTCACATGGAATTGATCTGACGTTGAGATGATGGAGAATGAGACATCTAATTGTTTAAGTCTGAATTTTAAAGGAAGGGTGATCGATCCCATCGTAGGGAAAGAAAAACCATTACGCATCTTTGTCGATGCCAAATACCAGTAATGGGCCAAATTATGCTTGGTCCATGATGAATTGAAGCATAACCAAGCCACAATTGAAAGCAAAAATTTTATCAAAAAATGTAACATGTTAAATTTATGAAAGCTTTAAAGAAAATATCTACTATAATCTATTGAAATTTATCTTGTTGTGGAATTGGTGTTGCGTTGATGTGGACCAATGACCCTTTCCCAATCTCGTGATAGTGAGCTCGCTTCAATTGATTCTATGAAAGAGAATCAATGAAACCATGGTATTTGGTGTATGAAAAACCTAAATAATGCACAAAATGAACATGATGCAAGCTAATTTACCATGATTCTATGCTATAAATGATCTAATTATGAAATTACTAAGCTAATCTAAGCTAAAAAAGAGCCAAAAGATGAAAACCCTAATTTATTTACAAACTAAGATGGATGCATGGAAGCCATTAATGGATGTTTTAAGCTATTATGCAACTAAAGAAAACTAAAAATAAGCTAAATGTATGCAAATTTAGAGTATGTATGTGAGTTAAGTCAACAACATAAGTTTGCAATAAAATATGGATTCATTTGTCTCCAAATAGTGACCTATTTATACGAGAGCAAATGAAAAATGGATGGTTGAGATAAAAAAAGATCAATCAATGGTTTAGGATGGAGGAGATGAGAGGCATGGATCATGAATTCTCATCAATGGATGAGAATTCAAGATGGAGATTAATCAAGGGCTCGCAATTACCTTAAAAAAACATACTTTTGACCTACTCTCAAAGGTAACTTTCCAAAGAGGTAATTGAGTTTGGCTTGTTAAAGAAGCCAAGTGATTTGATTAGAGGAGAGGGAATATTCCTTAGGATATTCCATTTCGATGAGGAAACATGTTAATTTATAAATTAAAACAAAGTTTTAATTGTGCAAAAAAGGATAAAGAATATTGCCTTTGATTAGAGGAATAATTAGTTTAATTGCTAATTAAACAAGGTTTAATTTATACAATTAGGGGATTGGAGGAATTGGATGATATTTATTAAATTAGATGATTGAATAAATAGGGGAGGGTGGAAAATGATATTTAATTAAATGACTTAGGGTTATTTAATTAAATAAGATGACCTAAGAAATTAAATTAAATATTTTGGTCTATTCAATTTAATGAGATGAAGTGTTAGTGTGAAAAGAGATGAATTAACCCAATTTAATTAATTAGGCTAAATAGATGCAAATGATGCAATTAATTAATTAGCTAGGCTACTTAAATCAATTAAGTGAAAAGAGAAAAGATAAAGAGGAAATGATGTTAATAAACCTGTTTCAAGTGTATGACATCGATTAGGACATTTTTCAATGTCTATAGTCTTTATCCATGCTTTCAGTTTATCATATGTTTATTGATAAAGTTCATGCATAAGTGAGCATTCTTCAGTGATCACATTCTCTCCATAGAAAAGATCAATTAATATCCCATTAATTAGCTTGTCATTGATTCAATCGGCTATGTAAAGAGGACCATCAGGTGTATTTATAATTATATGTTTAGATGAGAAAGCAATGTCAAGATGCTTTTTAGTTTGTCCCTCATGAGGTTGAGTTTCGATCAATGTAATCAAACCATCTATAGGATTTTGTTTAATATTATTCATAGGACCTTGTTCAATAATATCCATGTTACCATTATTTGTGTCAACATTCATCACATCATTCTGCTTAGTTTCACTAGCTTTGAAAAATGAAATATTATGGTTCAACATATGATTGGTAAAGATTTGCAAGTTTTGGTTAGGAGAAGCAACAAAATTATTTCCTTGATCATTAACACCTCCCATTTGAAGTCGACCAAAATCAATGAGTTTTTGTACAAGATGTTTAAGATGCTTACAATGTTCTGTGTCATGTCCATTTTTTCAGTGATAATGGCAATAGGAATTTGATCTAAAGTTTGGAGGTAAAGGCTTATTAGGATCGGGAGTTTTAACGGGAGGTAGGGTGATCATTTTTTATTCTAGAAGTTGTAGCATTGTTTTATGGAGGGTATCGAGTAGGGGAGTAAATTGTCTAGCCGAATCCCCAAATGTAAAATCAGTTGTCATCTTTATAGCAGCCAATTGGGTATCAACATGTTGAGTTGGTTGAGGGGGATTTAGTTGAAGGAATCCTTTATTTTGTTTCCTAAAAGGTTGGTAATTGTTTTGATTTTCGGATTCATACTTTTTAAGATGACTAGAGGTGGGTTTTGTTTCACAACTACTAACCAAATTTTTGATAATCATGAAGGGCAGTACACAAGTGTACAAAGGAAGGAAACTTCATCATGCCAAGCTTATCTTGTATATTAGTTTTTAATTTCTCAATGAAAATTCGCTGAAGGTGAGGGTCAGGAATCTTTACGTCAATTTGGGAATAAAGTATTTGATAGAGTGAAATAAAGTTAGTAACCTTTTCATCATCCTTTTGCTTACATCTCATCATATCGGCTAAGGTCATCTTAGGATTCATGTGCACTTGTAAATGGTTAGAAGGATCTCATTTCCCCCTATATTTCTCAAACCTAGGAATGTCTATACATTGGCGTAAAAGTATAGAGATGGGTCCACGAAATATGGAAGTTTTTGCCTTAGGAAAAAATTTGAAATCGGCTTCAATAAAATGACATCCAATTTTTTAGTAAACGTGATCTCATTTAAGATTGAGGTCCTGAGCCTAAAACCTAAATGGGAGCCTATTTTTAAAAAATGATATCCCATTTAGTAATGGGTCCCAAGTTGACCATTGGGAAACGTGATCCCATTTTTTACAAATCCTTTTATGTTTTGTGGAAGGAACTCATTTTGGAAGCCTTTTATGTTTCAAAATGTAACTAACACTGTAGTTATACCATGAGTAGCTCAACCAATAAAAAATTTATAGAACATTGCATGGTCGTTTGAAAACCCTTTCAAATATTAACTTTTAGTAAACACATAGAGTTGAGAAAGATAATGCTTCATTAGTTATGGTTTATTTGTAGTGCCTTACTTCATAGATCCCCTTAAGCCATCAATTTTGTCCTAGTATCTTACTTCATAGGTCCCCTTAAGCCATCCTATTACCCTAAAACCTAAACCGTTAACCCTAAATTCATCATTTTTTCCTAGGAAATTACTTCATAGATCCCCTTAATCCATCCTATTACCCTAAACCCTAAACCCTAAACTATAAATTGTAAACCCTAAAGCATTTATTTTGTCCTAGGACCTTAATGAAATTTGATTGCCTTGGGAAACTTCACCAAATTTTATTCACTTAAGCCATTCCATTTTGTCCTAAGACCTTATTACATAGATCCCTTAAGTCGTCCTATTACCCTAAACCCTAAACGCTAAACTCTAAACCCTAAACCCTAAAGCATTCATTTTGTCCTAGGACCTTAATGAAATTTGGTTGCCTTGGGAAACTTCACCAAATTTTATTCACTTAAGCCATGTCATTTCATCCTAGTACCTTACTACATAGATCCCCTTAAGCCATCCTATTACCCTAAACCCTAAAATCTAAACCCTAAACCCTAAAGCATTCATTTTGTCCTAGGACCTTAATGAAATTTGGTTTCCTTGGGTAACCTCACCAAATTTTATTCCCTTAAGCCATGGAATTGTGTCCTAGGACCTTACTACATAGATCCCCTTAAGCCATCTTATTACCCTAAACACTCAATCCATCATTTTATCCTAGGACCTTAATTCATATAAGATCCCCTTAAGCCATCATATTACCCTAAAGGTCATAAACCCTAAACTCTAAACCCTACACCCTAAAGCATTCATTTTGTCCTAGGACCTTAATGAAATTTGGTTTCCTTTGAAAACTTCACCAAATATTATTCACTTAAGCTATGTCATTTTGTCCTAGGACCTTACTACATAGATCCCCTTAAGCCATCCTATCACCCTAAACCCTAAACTCTAAACCATAAAACCTAAAGCATTCATTTTTCCCTAGGACATTAATGAAATTTGGTTGCCTTGGGAAACTTCACCAAATTTTATTCCCTTAAGCCATGTCATTTTGTATAGATAGATCCCCTTAAGCCATCCTATATTAATACATAGATCCCCTTAAGCCATCCTATATTAATAGTTAATTTCTTTTCATTCAAGTAACATGCCTTAGGCATAAATGAGGCTTACACATTTTATCATTTATATTCAATTAGGTTGTTTATATTGAATGGTTTAAGGGCATTTCCTAAACATGTATCTTACATTTTGAAATTACAAATCTAATGCAATTTCACTTATATCTTAGAGATCACGGCTCAATTCAATAATATATATGTAATTCACCTCCACACCCTCCATCTCCACCACCTCCACCCACTCCACCTCATAACCCCCCACCTCCACCACCTGAAACTAATGGTGCTCACTTGTAAGCACATATCAATGCCAATGTTAGATCCATTTAGGATCAAATCAACATTGTTTAGAATGAAGAATGTATCACACTGCCTTTGAGGCATGATGAGTCCAAATAATTACTGATTTTTTATAAGGTTTTCATATTTTTTTGTTATTTCTATGGGACTTTAGCACCTAGTTATTGAAACTATCTATGTTATTTCCCTAAATATATGAACCTTGGGCATGAACTTATCCTTGTGATTTTTGATAATATTAACCTGCTATGTGATATATCTATATTAATTATACATGTGATTGAATGAATGTTATTCAAATGTAATTATGGATATGCAATTTTTTGTGCACGCTAATGTCATTATGCAAGTTCACATTAAGATGCAGATATAAATGAAGCTTACAAAGTGGAAGAAGTTCATGCCAACTGGTTGGTTGCTAAGGAAGTAAAAAAGATGGTCATTAAAGAGGTCAGTGGGGAAACTCTCAATGGATGGAAACTTCCAAGTTGTGTGGAAGTTGTAACTTACCTTTTAAATGATCATGTCTGTTAGTTGAGAAAATCTAGGAGGTGTTGTTGAGGTAGGTCTACTTTGATTAAATCTAGCGCATGTATAAATTCCTCTCGCTTTTCCATGCTTTCAATAAATGGTGTCCTCCTATTCTATTGGAGTCAACTGCCTAGTTAGTTAGGGTTAATTAGAAGCTTTTACCTCTATAAATAATGGTTAGATGCCCCTTTTCACAAGTTTGGATGTTCTAAGATTGTACTTACATTTTCAGTATCAAGTAATATAGTCATATTGTCGATATGATATAATCATGTTTTCAAGGAATAAAATGATATTCTAATTTGTTGCATCTAAGTTAGCTTAAGGAATACTCATCCAAGGGGATCCACTTGGTGAGAATTGCATCCATTCAGTTTAATAGTTATTTTTTATGTTTAGTAATTAGTTTCGGTCTCAACAGTTGTGTATTCCTACAACCATTGGAACTCTATTCTATGACTGTTCCTGCAATCAAGGTAGATAGAATAACTTCTAGTCTTTTTGCTGAGATTTGTATTTTTGTCATCCATTTCAGCTCAGTTGTTGATGCTCAATTTAGTTTTTTATTCATGTTCAGTACTTATGTCAATCCCTTTTGAGTATTTTGTTTTCAGTACTATTTCCTTTCTAGTTATAGGGTAAGGATGACTACAGTTGAGTCCTAGTGCACATATAGTGCTAACCCATTTCAAGTTCATGTCCTTAGGTTGACAATGAAATGAACCTTCATGATGAGCAAGATAACTACTTAGTGCAAATATCTAATCTCTAAGTTATAACTTTAAGGGCTTAGTTATTGAACCATTAGAGGAGGCCAACAAGGCATTTTGCATCTATGATGCAAAATGTTGTTGATGTTGTTAGGTATATGGATGGGGTCTTAGTTGAGCATCGACGATGGCAAGAGGAGAGGAGAAAGTCTTATTTTGAAAAGGAAAGATCAAAGAAATGAAGAGATGTAGTAGAGAGTCGCAACACTTTATAAATTAAGAGAATGATCTTATAGTTATGAATTTATGAATTTGGTTGGATGGATTTTTTTGTGATGAATTTGTGAATTTGGTTTCATGGATATTTTTAGTGATGAATTTATGAATTTGGTTGAATGGATATTTTTAGTTATGAATTTAAGAATTTGGTTGGATAGATATTTTTAGTGATGAATTTATGAATTTGGTTGGATGGATATTTTTTAGTGTTGAATTTATGAATATAATAACTTATAATGATGAATTTATAATAGCATATTTTATGACTACTATCATAATTTCTCTCATTGGAAAAATGTAATTTATATGTGTTATACATAAACGAGCTTTTTGTCGATGTTTCAAGTTTATTTTTTAGTATGTACATGTATTAAAATTACATAGTTCTAGATCTTAAATTTTGAAATTTGTATGTACACATAGTTTAGTTGAATGATGTATGCATGCATTATGTAACATATTTTTTATTTTAAATGTATGTAAATCTTGAATTTTGAAATTTGTATGCACATGCTCAAGTTGAATCAATGTATGCATGTGTATGTATATGTATGCACATCCTATTTAAACAAATTTGCATGTACGTTAAAAATTCAGCTATTTCTTGTAACTTTGTAAGTTTGTATGTTAATTTTGTATAATTTAATGTAGGTAAATACTTATATAGATATCATGGATCAATTTAACATTGATGATATCATTAATTCACTACGTCCACCCCCTCCACCACCCCCTCCATCCCCTCCACCTCATATCCCACCTCCACAACCTATTGGATTAGATTATGCTCACTTGTGAGTACGTCTCAATGAAAATGTGGCATCCATTCAAAATCAAATCAATTCTATGCAAAATGAAGTATTGATTCCACCACATGTGAGACATTTTGCATCTACGATGCAAAACATTGTTGATGCCATTAGGTTTATTGATTATGACTTAGATAGGCATCAATGAGATAGGGAGGAGATGAGATGATTTTATGCATATGGTCTCTCATATAAAAAAATCCCATCTAGCACCTTATTTTATCGACCCTAATACTCACTAGCCCATTCCTACAACTAAATCTAGAATATCCACGAGGTGGTGTATACATCCACAAATGAGTGCACATTTTTAGGATCAATGGTAGATGGTATTTGACAATCCACCACATGCTAATTTTGAGGCCCCATTATATTTTTTGAGGAAACTATATGTAGAGTTTGTTTTGGGGAAAAAGCCTAATTATTTTGATTTTAAATCATTTCAGAGTGTTGGTGGTGACATTCCACAACAAAAGTTAGGGGAAAGGGTTGATCCCCAAAACCTCATGCATGCACAACCCCTTGTTGCTCCTCATGGTCCTTCCATTTCCACACCTATGCATCAACGTACAGTGATATCCACATTAGGATCCCTAAGTACGCTCACATGAGACCTTGATCAACATGCTTCTATGATAGGGGCTAGGGAGCCTAAAGACCGCAATGATGGAGGAGTGTTCTATGGAGTTGGTCCTACTACCACTCCATGAGTGTTGACACCACATGTGTGTACTAGTTGCCATCAACTATACTATGGACCTAATTAAGCCACACCTAGTTCAGGTGGACATGGAGATTTTGGTGGATCATTTGGTCACCTTAATTCATTCATAGAATTTATTACTGCAAAGCATCACCTTGAGGACACTGCTGACACAAGTATAAATATGCATCTACATGTTGAATTTATAAGAATTTTAATGAACATATATATCACAAAAAAAATACAATACATTTTAGAAATCAAATTGTTTGGTTTAGATGACACTGACGATAGGCCAATCATTTGCACCTCGAGTATATATGTCGACACCAATCCAAGTCAACAACCCTTATGGGGTATTTTGATTTCAATTTTTTAAATTATATATGAAATAATTTTTAAACTTGACTTTTTAATTCATAATTCAATCATGAACATATGTTTTAAGTAATTATGTTGTTTCAAGGGACTCAATCGACTTTTGTGCGTCAATTCTACCTGAGGGGTTTTCAAGCACTCATCCACTGTCAAGCATCTCAGATCAAGGGTGGGTACATTTATATTGTAAATTATTTAACTTACATTATTATAACTCTACAATTATGAAAATTTTCAATTCACTATATATCAAATGTGCATATACACTTTTAAATATTATAAGCATTAAATGTCTATATGTATGTCTAGATTGACACAAAAATGAGAATGGGGATCAAATAAATATTAGACGTGGTGACTACTCATGAGGCATCTATATTTTAGGTTGTTTAAAAAAAATTCTACATAAAAAATGTGCAAAGTTATATATATTTTAACCTAATTCAAGTATACATGCTTTAAATTTGACCTTGTAGGACTTTGTTAGTGCCACTATCTACCCTAATTCAGTCCTAGTTACACCTCAAGGAGGACATGCAGAGCAGCCAAATATCATGGTAATTTAAATTTTTGATTATATTTAAAGTCAATTACAAATTATACATTGTGAATAACTTTAATTAAATTTAAAATTGAATATATATATATTGTGTCACAAAAAAATATATCTTTGGATATTTTTATGCTCATTTGGGTCTTTCTTATGGATGTTGGCATAATTTTTCCTAGATTTAATGTTGTAATGTGGTCAACACATTCAAATTAGGTATTGGAACCTTGTGAATCATTAAGAATTCTATGATGTCTTGTAAAAGTGTTGTGAAGTGTTGTAACCCAATTTCACACTTTTCTAGGACCCTTTTATTATAATTCACCTAAATAAGCTCTTTTTATCACTTACCAAGCCTTATTTCAAACTGTTGTAAAGTGTTGTAACAAACTTTCATGCTTTTCTAGGCTTGTCATTAATAATTTGACCCTTTCTTATGTTTAAATGACCCCTTAATGCACTTACAGGCCCTACAAGTAAGTGTGTTTTAGAGAATAATCTCGTTAAACATCATTAAATACACTTTAATTCCTAAAAAAAATTAAAATTTCCCTTGTGGGACCAAGTCACCACTAGGGGCGACTTAGTCCCACTTAGCACAAAAATAAAAATGATTTCAAAATTCTAGTGAGATATAATTTTCTAGACCTTGAGGTTGGCATGTGATGTGGTATTTTCAAGAAATTTTGTATAATTAAGTATAAATAAAGGGTTTTCCCCTTATTTTGCATCTTCTAATCTCCTAATTTACTTAATATCCCAATTTATCATTCTTAAGCATTCTAGGCATTATCAAGTCTACATCCATTGGAGCATCTACTTTCATAACTTCATATTTCTACTTCAAGGGTTTGGTGAGTTATAGCATTGCATGTTTTTCATTCATCATTATCTTTCCATTGCATTTCATTTCCAAGGGTTTAATTACTAAACCAGGGTTTGACCAAGGCAAACCCCTATTCACTAACCCTTAACCCTTTTTCCCCTCTTTGCATGTGTGTTTTGTAGGTCTTGTATGCAGATTTTTCAAAGAGTAAGGTGTTATAAGGTATCATCAATCCATCAAAGTCTTTCAAAGTCAACAAATCCCTAAAAGAAGCTTGGAGATCACCTACAAACTAAATTCTATAGATTTAGATCCAAACGTCTATCAGGAACCAAAATGCAGACCGAGAGCTATAGATTGCATCTTCAAAATTCTTGAAAGTTGAAGGTGGAATAAGTCTCCATTAGTGGTGAATTAGTCCCACTACCATGCCTAAAAAGTGTTTTCTGCATTTTCAAATACCCTTTTGGTTGAAACCTGTTTCAATAGAAATTCCCTGAAATAGGACAGAGTCGCCTAGCTTGGCGTAAGTGTCCCAGTTGGATTTAACAACAAATTCTACTAGATTCCAAAGTATCTCTACATCACATTCTAGTTTCCAGGTGCACCTCTCTAGTTTCATTTAGTTTTGATATAGTTTTTTTGCGTTCTTGGGTCATTTTGCATATCATATTGTGTTTTCAAACATCTTGCATTTCCTTAGTTTTGTATTAATAATCAATATCTTTTATCAGTTCTTTGCATTTAGGGAATTTCATTTAGACATATTTCAATCATATCCCAAGTATTTGTGGGATACTTTTCTCCTTTTAGGTGCAAAACCCTAGAAGTGGAAGAGAGCTCCTATCCTACAAAAAATTGCAATTCATTTTGGTGAACCTGCATTTAGAACATTCTATTTCTGATTTAGAGTGCATTTACATCCTAGGAATAGCTTTCATCAACACTACATTGCATTTTGCGTTGTTTAGTTTGCATCCTAGGGTTTTCAAAATTGCATTAGTGAAAAGCTCATATAGCTTGCATTGTTGCATTGTATTTCATTCCAAATTCACAAAATTCTACACTTTCATATTATATCTACATCTAAAAACCTAAAAAGCATAAAATTCCATTAAAAAATTTAGAAATTTTTCAAAAAAATCACTACTTGGACTAATTCACCACCTTGGGCGACTTAGTCCAGTTGCATATTTATCACTGCATTTTCTAGGATTTAATTTGCAATTTCTGAGTTTCTATTTGTTGTTTTTGTATTTCAGTTTTATTTTTTAGAATTTTAGTATTAAGCATTTCATTCTTACTAGTTTACATTGCATTTGCATTCACTTGCATTTAGATACCTTTGCATGAGTGTTTGGTGTCCTATTGCTAATACCTTCATGAGAAGAAGTTTGAGACTCATGTTATCCCATGATAATACACTTGTTGTGGATCTTGGGTTATCTAAAGCTTCCACTCCTAGTATTGCAACTAGTACACTAGGCATGTATACCTTTAGCAATTCTTTTCCTTCCAATAACATGCAAGTTGACACACAAAATGATCACATCCTACAAGATGAAATCATTAACATTCATGAGGACTTAACACATCTCCAACATCAAGTGAGCCTTGAAAACATTTCAGCCACTACAATTCCTACCATAGAAAACATCCATTTCATGCTTGAAAGTGATGAAGGCTCGGACGTTGTGAAACAAATAGTTGAGATATACACAAAACATGCTCCTTATACCTCTAATGCCTGTCAACCAGAAAATACTATGTTTAGCCAAGGAAGACCTCACACTCCTCCCTTAGTAGTAGCCTCCATACCTACCTATACCACTCCTCATGTCACAACAACACTCCAACAAGTTAGTAATATGATTCTTTCCTCGACCATTCCTGTTAGCATCCCTAATTCCTATGTGGCATCACATGTTCTATCCTCTTCTACAACACCATCTATCAACATTCCATTCACTTTCCCTACCACTACATACACTCCATCACCACTTTCCCTTCCACCTCATACCACTTAAAATCACCCTCTCATAACACAACTTTTCCAAACTATTTCATCCATGCAAAAACAACTATCCACCAAAAACTAAAATCAGAATGTACCACCCACCTATTATGTTTGAAGTAGCCCACTAGCTTTGGAAATATTGTGAACACCGATACCACAAGGGATAGAGATTCCTAGATTTGAGAAATATGGAGGGAAGGGAGATCCTTCTCACCATGTTAATGCCTATGCCACCTTATGTAGTGATTTTTTCCATGATGATAAACTGTTAGCAAAACTGCTTCCTAGGACTCTAAAAGACACTACCTTGGAATGGTTTTCCCCCTTACTGAACAATTCAATACGTTCATTTAATGAACTTGTTGATGCATTTATAAATAATTTTTAAGTGCATAAGACTCCAAAGAAGACCTTGGCCGATTTGATGAGATGCAAGCAACATGAAGAAGAAAAGATAACTAATTTTATCTCATGTTATCAATCGCTTTATTATCATATTGATGTCAAGATCCCTAATCCACACCTTCAAAAGATGTTTATCAAAAAATTGCAAACTAAACTTCAGGACAAACTCACTATGATGAAATTCCCCTCCTTTGTGTACTTGTATACTACCCTTTGCAATTATCACAATTCAGTTAGTGTTCAAGATACAAAGTCCACTTCTAGATGAGTTGAGAAATTTGAATATGCCAACCAAAACAATTCCCAACCATTATGAAAGCAAAACAAAGGGTTCTTATAGTTTAACCTTCCTCAACAACCTTCCTCAACCCATCAACAACCAAGTAGTAGCTATTAAAAATGTGGTGCCCTATAGTTATGGAGATCCAAAAATATAATTTACACCTTTTACCAGACACCCTTCATAACACAATGTCTCAGCTTTTACAACAACAAATGATTACCTTGCCTGTCATCAAAGCACCTGATCCTACTAAGCCTTTACCTCCAAACTTTAAATCCAATGCTTATTGCCATTATCAACGACAAAATGGACATGACACGAAACATTTTAAGTGTCTTAAACACCTTGTGCAAGACCTCATTGATTCCCACTGTCTATCCATTGCCGGTGTTAATGATCAAGGCAATAAGTTTGTTGCCCCTCCAAATCAAAACTTGTAAATTTTCACTGATCCAATGCCCAAACATAATGTTTCATTTTTCAAAGCTAGTGAAATTGCAGAGAATGATGTGATTAATGTTGATACAAATGATGAAAATCCTAATCTCATTCCCCACATTACCACTATTAATCCTATGGATGAAATGGTAGGTGCAATAGACATTATCCCTTGTACGGGCCAACCTAATAAATCTCCTGATATTACTCTATCCACTAAAGACATACTTAAAAATATCCTCAATGGTCCTCTTTACATAGCCATTCGTATCTATGACAAGTCCACTAATGGGATACTAATAGATCCCGCCTATGGAGAGAATGTGTTTACCAAGGAATTTTTAGTATTACATGATCTTTATCAAGATGATTATGATAAACTGAAAGCATGGATCAAAACACACAATGGTTTTTCTTGCCCTATGATAGGATTGATCGTCCTTCCATTACAAATAGGAACAAAAACATTGGATGTCACATTCTCCATCATCCCGCAGTCAGACCAGTCTCGTTTGAGGCTAGGCCATCCATGGCTTTGCTCAATGAAAGTTTTCCCTTTGGTTATCCACAAATGTTTAAAGTTTCCATTTGACAATGAAATATTCACTGTTAACCATAGTCGATTTAACCCATTGTCTTCCAAAGGTAACTTTTCCTTAGAATCCTTTTGGACAGAGCCCATGGAACCTATAATGCCTCAAAAATATTTCTTTTTCATTGCTTACAAAAAATTTAAAGCAAAGAAAATAGCAGAATTGTCTCTTTACAACATGTCCCTGTCCACTTCCAACACTCCTATCCTAGATGAAACAATGCTTCAACCTGAACAAGAGCCAACCAACCAAGCTCAA
>VDFB02168118.1:132393920-132543513 GCA_007258455.2 Sequoia sempervirens | reverse complement strand
GAAAATCATTCAAAGAAGATAGACATTTTCTTCTACTTCATAGAATAGCTATAGCAGGAGCGCGGAAAAAGTAAGTTTATTTAAGTCTACACAGTACGACACTGAAAAAAAAGGTCTTTTCTCACACCCGACTCGCGACGGTTTCGTAACAAAGTCTCGCTTTTTCCACATGCTTTGAATAAAATATTATTAGTATTAGTTTATCTCGAATAAGTGAAAGGAAATATACGGTATCAAATTAAACGTTTTTTTACTATAAAGACAACAATGTACCGGTACTCTACGGTATTGGCGTGAGTTTCCGGGCAAATAGCTGTCTTTCCCTTATTTTCATTACAGAAACTCCTGTTCATTCTGAACAAAGTGTGTATAGCTTCTATAGGTGGAAATTTTATTTAGTGGGTGTAAACTGGACTCTCTAACATCGCCAGTATAAACAGCCATGGAAAAGATGAGCATAGCGGGAAAAATGCCAAGTTATTGCTTGTGATGTTACCGAAGGTAAGTGCAGATTTTATGCGAGATCTATGTATTCTGTATGCCTTTTTCAATGCCCTTTATAACTATGCATTTCAGTTGTGTATTCTGTATGTCTTTTTCAGTATCCTTCGCAGCTATGTTTTCGTATCAGCTTATTCGGAAAAAGTACTAAGCTACTTTTAATGTTACCTAAGGGTAGGGGAGAGGAACCCATAGTGGGTCACAAAAGAACTGGTTTTTATGCAAAATCTGTGTATTCTGTATGCCTCTTTCGATACCCTTTACAACTATGTATTTTAGTTCTGTATATTCTGTATGCCTTTTTCTATACCTTTTACAGCTACCTATTTCAATACCTTTTACAACTATCTATTTCAGTTCTGTGTATTCTGTATGCCATTTTCAGTTCCCTTTACAACTATGTTTTCAGATCAGCTTACTCGGAAAACTACTAAAGTTTTCCAAAAGTTAAAAAAAAAACTAGTTTTTATGCAAAATATTTGTATTCTGTATGCCTCTTTTAATAGGCTTTACGACTATGTTTTCAGTTCTGTGTGTTCTGCATGCACACCCTTTTCAGTACCGTTTACAGCTATTTTTTCCGTTGTGTGTCCACACCCTTTTCACTACCGTTTAAAGCTATGTTTTCAGTTCTGTATGCCCAACTGTGGCGGGGGAAATTGATTAATTATTTTTGTTGGGTTTGATTAAAGAGCTGGTGGAATAATGCGAAACACTTTGAGTAGCGGTTAGTTAGTTATTGTTGACTATTTTAATTAATTATTAATTAGTTATAAAGATCATTTTTAAAAAATGAAGGGATTAATGCTGTTATCAAATTTGTGAGATCCAGACTGTCAATCCCTAAGAAATGGTTTTTATGCATCATCTTATTGTTCTATGACTATTTGGGCACCCTTCAAAGCTATACTCTCTATTCGTATAATTGAGATGGAAGAAATTAGATTTTTTTAAAATTGTATTTAAAGTTTGAAATAAGCCTGTTTTCTAAATTGGTGCGGTAGACTTTGAGGAGACATCTCAGATGCCCCATATTCTCTTGCCTTGTACGAGACTCTTGTTACGATCCTCAATACTGAAAAGTGTTTGTGAACCCAATATTGTTAGGTTAGCTCTTGATTATCTGCATGGTGCTATTCAGGGCTTAAATTTGATGGCCGTATGACCGTATTTAAAGATTTTTGTCGTAAAATACAATCAAAATTTTAAGAAGATTGTATCAGATGAAAGGAGAGATTTTGGATAGAGTGTCAAAATTTATATAGAATTATAATGATATATATATTTTATTTATATATAATTTTACTTACACTAAGGTATATCATAATGTTTTAAGGGCACCTTTGAATAGATAACCGTCATTAAAAAATTTGTTGACGGGCAAGGTTGACCATCAAATTTAAGCCCTGGTGCTATTATAGATGATGATTGAAAACTCTCAAAAAAATTTAATGGTCGATTCTTATGCTTTGGATGTATAAGTGTTGGATTGGATTGAGGTTAAGAGAAAGAAGGAATTACTTCGAATTGAGATAATAGCATTCTAGAACGTTCATTTCAAAGGAGGTAGATACACGAAAGAAGATGAGCTGGTTGTAGTTAGATTTATAGTTGAAGGTTCAAGTTAATAATGGCATGATGGTTAAGTCATTTCATTTTCTTATGTCGTGAATCATATGTGTTATCAAAATCCAACATTTAACAATATGTCAAATTAATTAGATTTTTTTTTTTATATAACTAATATTCATTTGAAATAATGATAAGTCGAAATCCATATAGATGGAGATAGTTACAATCTAGAAAAAATGGATTTTTGTTTCTTTTGGAAAAAATGTTATGAATTGAGTAAGGGTTAATTTTATATTAATTAGTTATTTTATTATATCGATTATATTATTTTTTAAAGATTAAAGAAATCTATTTAAAATTGTGAGGGTTTTTCATGGGATATACATAGTATACAGTTTTTGGGGAATACTACATTAACTAATGCTTTATTAGTGGATGATACTTTTGCAATTACAATTATCTATCAATGGGCATATCACTCCCTTACAATTTAACCTATAGGGATATTGCTTTCTTATTCTTCGTTCTCAAACATTTCCTCTTGCAAGCCTACCACTCTCATCTTTTCATTTCCTTGAAAGACTATCGAGAATATTACTTTCTTACAATTTTATCATTGGAATACTACTGTCTTCCCCTTCCTTTCCCTAGAGCTCTCAACTACTCCTAGCAAGACTACTAGTATGCCTTTAGTTCCTCCTATCCACCTATAGCTCTCAACTACTCCTAGCTAGACTACTATAGATAGCGCTTTCTTACAATTTAGCCATTGAGGATGTTGTTCTCTTCTCCTTCCTTCTCTAAAATTTCCTTTAGTTCCTCCTATAGACCTATCACTCTCAACTCCTCTTAGTGAGACTACCACACTCGTTTGGCTTGAATGTTATGTTCCCACCTTTGATTTCCTCTTATATGGCATCTCCTCATCCAATATATCCCTTTCATTTGAACATTGCTCTAGCAAGCTCCTTCAACTTGAATATGTTTTTCTTCTTTGATCTCTTCCTCTAACTAAAATGGGACTAGCATTGCTTCAACATGCATAAGATAGCATTATACAATCACTTGGAAAGACTTTAATCTTGATCTCCAACATGAAAATCAAGTGAGACTTTAATTAGATTGTTATTTTAATTTTTATTATCATATTTTATAAGCATTAATGGATTATAAGAATTATTTTTTATTATTTTCTTGGCATATTAAATTATTGACTATAAAAAAGTTTAATCTTAAAAATTTGAGCTCTGATTATATTATTTTATAATTAATTGATTATGAGGATTAATTTTTGAGCATATTAAGTTGTAAATTTTACATTTTTTTAAACTCGTGAAATGTGTAAATTATTACCCTGTTGAATAATATTTTTAGATTTGGCCTTTATTTTATTTTTACTAATTGTTCATTTGAAGCATTCAACTAAACTAATTAACTATGAAACATATAACATAAAATATTTATTTTAATTTATAAATTTATTTTAATTATTATAATATTTTTTTAATTGAACAAAGTTTAATTACAAAGAAATTTAATAAGTAGTCCAAAAAGGAATTGCAAGGAAGAAGAAATAACAAAAGAAAGACATGGAATATGCTTGCAACATAGTAGATTACAACCAAGGGCTAAACTGGAAAATACCATACAACATCCAAATACAAGAGTAACAACAATTGTTCCAGTCTTGAACAACTCTAATGACCCAAATTGACATTGACCGACATCATATATTACAAAATAGCAGATGAAATGTGATTGTACAATCATATCCATGGATGTGCCTCTTAAACCTCTAAAATTTATTTGTTGCCTAAAACACAAGTGTTATATATGAAAATTTGTCTCTCGACCCTTATGAGTGTAGTTGTGATGTTAGTTTTTTTTTCCAAGAGGTGCCATTTAAAAGTTGATGTACACAACCCTCACAAATTCAAAAGAGAAAGGGATTGGAGTTGGAAGCTTGCTATGATACCATGTTGGAGCAACCAAGATCTGCTTGCAAACTCAAAACAATCCATAAACAAGAATATAAAAAATGGGAAAATTTTATAAGCATGTGATACATGTCATAAAATGTAAAAATGAACATTGTTTATAAATGCAAAGATGAAGAGGTGAGAAGGTAGGAGTTAAACTCTAACTACCCTTCCAAGTATGAAACACGTGTAGGACTCTATGGACAAGTGTTGGGATGCTTTTTGATTCTACATGAGGTGAGACAAAAGTCTAGATAACCTCTAAGTGAGCTTAAGTGTAGTGTGAATAGGACTCTACTAAGTAGGTTAAAATCTAACTAGTTTGATAATACCTCTTTTTAAAAGTTGATGTCCACAACCCTCACAACACTAACTCATTTTATTTTCTTTACAAAAGGCTCTAGCAATGTAGAACTAGAAATAAAACCTACTCTTAGTGATGATTAATGATTAATAGTTATTTCCTTGCGTGATGAATGAAGGTGGAATAAAAGAATCCTAGACTAGGCTCTAATATAACACAACCTCTTATTGCACAAGCTATTATCTAGTTAAAAAAAAGAACATTAATGGAGATAGTATGCTCTAGAGGAGAACAACGATTTAAATCTAACTTCAACTCTATTATTAAGTCTACGTACACTAAGATTCATCTCATTACTAATGCATTACTCCATCTGATCACTTAAATTTAAACAATTAAAATATTGAGATAATGTTTTCAAATTGCAACACTATAATTAAAGCAATGATGGAATTGATTGATAGGCTCTAACACATCTACTAAATTTCTCATAGAATGATCACTAATGCTCAACTTCTTGCTAGCCTAATGATAGTTTCTTTTGTTAATACTAACTTCCCTATATAAAAAATATCGATATTGAATAGAAAAGTTCTAAGGTCTACCTAGAATAGTTATATTTCTAAAAATTTATTTACATTCATTCCTATTTTTATTCATATAATCAAGTCTTTCAACCAAGAAGGTTCAACAAGATGTTTATCAAAAGAAAATAAAACTTTTTATGTATAAAATCTCCTTATTAACGGTTAAATTAAAACTAGGATATATCCCATTACTTGAAGTTAAAAAAAAATATAACATTTCCAATTTGATTATTTGACACTTATACCATTTGATTTGATAAATAATTAAAATTTTATGCAAGCTAATCAATTTAAATCATAATATATCAAAAAGTAACTATTACTCACTAATATCTATATGAAAGAGTTCAAAAAGAAAAATAATGACAATAGGTTTTAACTCAAATAGATCTTAGCTTTGTTATTGGTTGCAATACTAAAATAATATTGGAGATTGTATAATATGTCTAAATGGAAAAGGAAAGGTTATAGATAATAAAAAAATTATTTTATTATTTTGACTTTTCATTCCAGAGCTTTTCAATGTTAATTTATGATCCATTAATGACCACAATGTTTATATGTAATTACATTTTTTTTTTTAGTTAATTAGAAGTAGATTATAATTTCTAGCATGAAACTTGTTGATCATAAAAGCTTGTGCCTCTCTGAACAACCTTATGGGAAGTTCAATGAGTGGGGGACTAGATTGTGTCTCACTAAATAACCTTCGAGATTGTTATAGAAGTTGACTCTTCTTTGTGTTTTTGGAAAAGGGGAAAAGAGACATGTAAAGAAAACAAAATATGGCAATTTGCCAAAGCCTTTGCAACATTTCAAAGTTTTAACTGGGCATGTGCAAGATCATGATGGGCCAAAAGGTGGCAATATGATGGGTATTTGTAAGGTATGTGGCTGATGACTTTTTTTTAACCCAAATTTGATGAAATGAAAAGGGTTTTTAAAAGAAATTTTCAGTTTTCCACCAATATAAATTATATTTTACTTTGAATTTAACAAATAATTATTATTCATTTTCTATTTGAATTACGATTAAAGTCCTGATTAATATGTTGATTGAAAAACATCTATAGCTTTCAAACGATATCACATTTTTTGAATCTGAAACATGCGTGACATTCTATGCTTCGCATAATATAGGATTAAAAAAAGAAAATTTTAATTTCATGAAGTTTTGACCAAGCTAAGGTGGTTAGACATACAAGTTTTTATATTTTTCAAAAGTTGTAATAAAAAAATCATAATTAATTATTTACTTGGAAAAAAATTACAAAAAAAATGCATCACATCCAAACGTGATTCCTCTTTACTTATGTCCAAAAACTTATAAAAAAAATATTATCATTTTATTGTGGTTAGGGTGGTCAGACAGACACCTATTTCTTATTTTTCCTAAAATTTAAGTACTATTGCATTGAAATTTCAAATTTTTTCACCAAATATATTTTTTTAAAAAAAATAACCCTAGTAGTTTAGAAACTACATTCAATTTGCTACATATTCTATTCTTACACATTTTTGAAATAATATAGACAACTTATTCAAATTTTTACGTCAAATTTTCTAATTCTGATTTTTTTGAATTTTTTTGCCACTTAAGAGCCTGTTTTTTCCAGGATGATACTGCACATACCCAAAAATTCCTTACTCTTAATGAAATAGAAACAAAATGCCACAAACCATTCATTGTTGGGAAGAGAATGAACTACTAAGGCTAAAGAAAGCACAAAACAGTCATTTAAATCTTCCTATGGGAAGCATCCATTAAGGTCTGATAGAAATAAGAAACCCTAAAATTAATAGGAATGTTTAGATCTTTATAGAACCCCTTTGCTCTTATAGCATAATACGTACTTCAAGATAATTTTCACATAAAAGGAAAGAGTATAATGGACATGATCTGATTTATGAAAGATAGCATTAAACATAAAAGCTAATGGCATATAAAACAATTACCCATACTATCTACGTAATACTTGACATAGAGCATTCAACATAAACGATATAAGAAAAAGAAATTTGTGATAAAGGCCATCAAATGCACAATATCCAAGATCTCTCCTTAATAATATTTGTTCTTACAATAAATCAACTGAAAACAAAGGTTGAATTTCAATCCAATTAATAGTCATGACAAATAAAATATGCCATAGAGCATAAAGAGTGCTCTGTAAAAATCCTCCTATTCTTGAGAAATATATCTCCCTATTCTAAACCTATGATTCCTTTTTTTTTTTTTTTTTAGAACTCTTGTCTACTACAAACCCCTTTAAATGGACAGAAGGAGGATCCACCACCACAACCAATAGAGATGAACAATTGTCGGGAGTTTGTGCTTGATAAATTGCAATATGATCTAGGGTCGGATTAGATTGCAATAATCTTTGCTAATAAAGATGGAGTTGTTTCATTAATGGCTTTGGATGTGGTAGAAGTTCTACAAAGATATGTTGTTAGAGGAGGATCAAATCCTAGCATTGTTTGGAAAAACATGATTTGATTGGCTACGAGGAATGATGACGCCACCCTAAAAGTCCAACCTTGAAGATAAGAAATGCGCCATGTTGTCCACCAAACTCCGCCAAAACAGATGCATCCGTGGAAGAAATAACCCACCTGACAAAATGGATTACATGGCACACTGGTAGGCGATCTCTAAATTTGTGAGAGCAGCTTTGGGGAAAATCCTGGCCAGGTGGACACGTGTCTTGGCTCAGGCGCAAAAGGAAGATGATCTAAAGAAAAGTTGTGCAACCACTACATGGTGCATTGTGCGCTTTTATGCAAGAGTAACTTTTAAGGAAAAAGAAGTAAGGGTTGAAAAAGAAGACTTGAAAGGGCTGAAAGCAAAAACATTTAAGGAAAAAAATTCTCCACAAAACTAATTCTCTAATTGAAAACCACTTAGAAAAAAATTGTTTTCCTCTCTATACCAAATCTACACAAATCTATTGATCATTGATTATTATTGTTTTATTTATTAATATCTAGCAATTGAATCATTATTCAGGATTATAAATAAATACGAAATTGCATAATATTTAACCCAATTTTTTTTAATCCAAAATAATAGCTAAGTTGCCACCTATTGAAACTATTTTTCTCATTGGATGAAAATTCACTTTTTCTTATTCATTTTTTCTAATCTTTTCAAATTAAAATTTAGCTTTGTAATACAATCAAAATAAATATCATTTTAAACTAGACTAACTACTTGAACTAATTCTTGCTATAAAAAACTAACTTGTAACTAGATATATCCCTTTAAAATAATTTTCTCTTCTCTTTGTTGCCCTGTTGATTTACGATTAGATTGATTGTTCAATTTCTCTTTTAGGACTAGTTTGCATATTTATTCAGAGAAAGGGTTAATTTGTTTTGACAAATGATCCATCATTGCATTACATTACTAGAGGTGCAAAAATTGAAGGAACTATCTTCCAATATCATTCAAACTAGAAGGAAAAGTACATAAATTTGTTTTATATGATTGTGCAGATATTCATATATTTCGACTAAAGATTTCAAAATAATGTCTATAATTCCTTTTTTTTTGGGGTTTCATTAGCCCTTTTTTCATCATTCTTCTCTAGATTATACCATGTATGGTGGTGTTAGAAAGCTTATATTAACATTTTTTAACAAATATTAAATGTCTTATAAGGATGGGGGATGTCTAGAGGTTGACACCTCCTTGGACCCTCCCACGACTCCCATGCTTGGAATGGGTAGTGGGCTGCTATATTGGAGGGGCGGTTTGTGCCTTTGGCACAATCGACCCTTCCTTGGGTCGACTTTTTTATTTTTCTTTTAATCTATTTAAAATATATCATTAAAATTTAATATGTATATACATTTAGATTTATAATATATGTTTGATATATATTATTTAATATCTTTATGAAATTTATATTATATTATATATTTAACATATATACAAATATGTATATACATGTGTATAGTTTTTATTTATTAGTTGTGTGAGCTTATTTATATGCCAATACTAACTAAATTTATTTTGAATAATATTAAATAAATAGATTATATATATGTAATCCCAAAAACTTTTAATTTTATTTCAAAGTTTAGAGTGATATCATTTTATCAAGTAAGGTGCCATTATGGATGACTCCAACTTCTCCCGCCTAGCCAAAATTTTGAATTCGCCGAGTCTAGTTTTCGCCCGTGTTGATGTGCCACCCTTGCTTTCTCCTCCAGGTTGTGAGCTATTTGTTGACCTTAATGCATAATCTCTCATTCTTGCAGTTGGTTCTTTGCCGATTGAGAATGGGGTTTCTGTGATAACCCCCTGAGCGGTGTGACGTGGGGTCCTCTACTGCCAAGAATGACTTTATTTAGCCTAGTTTGTGGATGCAATGTGAAATAATAGTTCTAGGGTTGCCTCTGTGAACCCTGCTCAGTGTGTGCTTGTTGCTCCAATAATTTCTTTTGGTAAAGAATTAGAAAATATTGATTTTTACTTCAATATTGTGCTCATTTGCAAGTTTTTCCGATTATGGCCTTCCCTCCCTGATTTGCACCTTTGGATCACCAATCATTGGTCTCCACTGGTTGATGGTTCAATTGAGATTTACCCTTTTGCAAGGGAATTTTTTATTTTAGGATTTTGTTCTCCTAAGGATAGACAAACTATTTTAACTATGGCTTGTTCTCCTGAGGATAGACAAGCTATTTTACTGATTAATAGTCTTTACAAATAAAGCATGCCATAGAGCGTAAACAGTGCTCTGTAAAAATCCTCCTATTCTTGAGAAATACATCTCCCTATTCTAAACTTATGATTCCTGATTTTTTTTCTTTTTTTTTTTAACTCTTGTTTGCTGCAAACCCCTTTAAATAGCCAGAAGGAGGAGCCACAATCACAACCAATAGAGATGAACAACTATCAGGTGTTCATGCTTGATAGACTACAATCTGATCTAGGGTTTGATTAGATCACAACAATCTTCGCTAATAAAGATGGAGTTGCTTCATTAATGGCTCTAGATGTGGTAGAAGTTCTATGAAGATATGCTGTCAAAGGAGGATCAGATCCTAGCATAGTATGGCAAAACATGATCTGATTGGCTACAAAGAATGATGACGCCACCCCAAAGGTCCAACCTTGAAGATAAGAAATCTGCCATGTTGTTATACAGACTCTGCCAAAAGAGATACATCCATGGAAGAAATAACCCACTTGACGAAATGGCTTATGTGGCACACTAGTGGACAATCTCTGAATTTGTGAGAGGAGATTTGGCGAAAATCCTCGCCAGGTGGACATGTGTCCCAGCTTGAGACCAAAAGGAAGATGATGTAAAGAAGCACAACGACTACATGGTGCATTGCGCGCTTTTATGCAAGAGTAACTTTTAGTCTTTAGGGCACAGTGCCATCATAATGTGAAAAAGAAGGGCCGAAAAAGAAGACTTGCAAGGGCTGAAAACAAAAACTTTGAAGGAAAAATTTGCTCCACAAAACTAATTCTCTAATTGAAAACCACTTACAACAAATTTATTTTCCTCTCTATTCAGATCTATACAAAGCTATTTATCATTGATTATTATTGTTTTATTTAATAATATCTAGTAATTGAATCATTATTCAGTATTATAAATAAATACAAAATTACATAATATTTAAGCCAATTTTTTTTAATCCAAAATAATCATTGAGTTGCCACCTATTGAAACTATTTTTCTCATTGGATGAAAATTCACTTTTTCATTCATTTTTTTTTAATCCTTTCAAATTAAAATTTAACTTTGTAATCAATCAAAATAAATATCATTTTAAACTAGACTAACTACTTGAACTAATTCTTGCTACAAAAAACTAACTTGTAACTAGATATACCCCTTTAAAATAATTATCTCTTCTCTTTGCTGCCCTTTTGATTTACAATTAGATTGATTGTTCAATTACTCTTTTAGGACTAGTTTGCATATTTATTTAGAGAAAGGGTTCATTTGTTTGCACAAACAATTCATCATTGTATTACATTACTAGAGGTGCAAAAATTGAACGAACTATCTTCCAATATCATTTAGATAAAGAAAGAAAAGTACATAAATTTGCTTTATATAGTTGTGCAGATATTTATATATTTTGATTAAAGATTTCAAATTAATGTATATAATTCCTATTTTGTTTGGGGTTTCATTACTCCTTTTTTCATCATTCTTCTCTAGATTATACCATATATGGTGGTGTGAGCAAGCTTATATTCATATTTTTTAGCAAATATTAAATGTCTTGTAAGGATGGGGACGCCTAGAAGTTAACACCTCCCTGGACTCTCCCGCAGCTCCCATGCTTGGAATGGGCCATGGGCCCCCATATCGGAGGGGCAGTCTATGCCTTTGGTACAACCTACCCCTCCCTGGGTCGACTTTTTTATTTTGCTTTTAAGTTACTTAAAATATTTCATTTAATATTTATATACATTTAGATTTATAATATATGTTTGATATATATTATTTAATATCTTTATGAAATTTATATTATATTATATTATATATTTAACATATATAAAAATGTGTATATACATGTGTATAAATTTTATTTATTAGTTGTAGGATCTTATTTATAAGTCAATACTAACTAAATTTATTTTGAATAATATTAAATAAATAGATTATATATATGTAATCCCAAAAACTTTTAATTTTATTTCTAAGGTTTAGAGTGATATAGCATTTTATCAAGGTGCCATTATGGATGACTCCAGCTTCTCCCACTTAGCAAAAAAATTGAGTTCGCTTGGTCTAGTTTCCGCCCTTGTTGATGTGCCACCCTACTATCTCCTCTAGGTTGTGAGCTATTTTTTGACCTAAATGCAAAATCTCTCATTCTCACGGTTGGTTCTCTATCAGTTGAGGATGGGGTTTCTATGATACGCCTTGAGCGATGTGGCGTGGGGTCCTTTATTGCCAAGAATGGCTCTATTCAACCCACGTTTGTGGATGCAACGCGAAATAACAATTTTAGGGCTGCCTCTGTGCACCCTGTTCGGTGTGCGACTTTTGCTCTAATAATTTATTTTGGTAAAGAATTCTCAAAAAATATTAATTTTTACTTCAATACTGCGCTCATTTACAAGCTTTTCCGTGTATGGTCTTCCCTCCTTGTTTTGCACCTCTAGATCACCAATCATTGGTCTCTACTAGTTGATGGTTTAATGGAGATTTATGCTTTTGCAAGGGGCTTTTTTGTTGTGGGTTTTTGTTCTCCTGAGGATAGACAGACTATTTTAACTATGGCTTGTGGGAATGGGATTCTCATCCCCTTTTCATGAAGCCTTGGGTTCATTCTTTTAACCCTTTGAAAGAACCCTTGGATGTTATGCCTATTTGGGTAAGATTACCTTATCTTCCGTTATAGTTCTGGTGTCTTGCTTATGAGGGCATTGGTAATGCTCTTGTTAGATTCTTGAATGTGGATAGTGCTTCCAAGAATTTTATTCACACCTCGTTTACTCAAATTTTGGTAGAAGTAGATTTGTCGAAGGCTTTACTTGGTGAGGTATTGTTGCAGGTTAATGTTTGGTCGTAGTCTTAGTTGGTGGATTACAAAGGTATTCCTTTTCATTGCAGACTTTTTGTTGTTGGTCACTTGGCACATGGTTGTTCTAGAGGCTCTCGCTACTTCCTTATCTACCTAGTAGAAGAATTCTCTCTGTTAACATTTAGCAGTGTTTCTTGATGTTGACTTTGCTTCTCTTGATGAGGGTTCATGGCCTTCTCCTTCTATGCAGAAAAATAATACTTTCATGGTGAATGTTGTTCCTCCTTTGATGTCTCTGCACAAGACTACTCCTAATGCTAGATGTGATGCTTCCCTTGAGTTCCTTGCTAGCCCCTCTTTGCAAAAGGTGGTCTTAACAACAAGTGTGGATTCTGTTGTATGGTCTCTGATCATGGATGATCCTAATGTTGGGTGTGATGCCACCCATGAGGCCCCTAATGCTACTTCAAGCTTCGCTTCGAATGCTTCACCTGAAGTATCTATTGTTCTGCTTATTTGCTACTGCAGAGGGATTCTTTCCCTTCTTATCAAAATTTTTCAATTTTGGTTTTTTATCCTTCTTGGACAACGGTGCATAGAAAGAAGACACATAACTCTAAGTTGATAATAGTTTCATTTAATATGCCCTTAGAGGCATTACTGTTGGGTTCAAGCTCTGTTGCTTGAACAAGTTTCTCTTTGGCTATTGTTTCTACTTGGTCTTTTCCTAGTAGTTCCTTCCTTGCTAGTTTGGTTTTTTTGTGGTTTTTGTCTTGTTGTATTTGTTTGGTTGGTTTTTTTTCCATTCTATTGTGTTGAGATGTTATGCTCTAGTTTTTGATGTGGTTGATCTTGTCTTGTTGTTCCTAACTAGATTTTGTGTTTGGCCAGTATGTTTTATTGGGTTGTTCAACCCAGTTGTAAGCTTTGTATGGTAATATCCTTGGCTATAAAAGGGATCAAGGCCCCCATTCAAATCCCTTGCTTAATCAAAAAAAAATTATTAAGTATTTATTTAAAACTCTTTTTGTAATATAGGAACACAATTTTTTTACAACATGGACAATTGACATGAATTTGTTTTGCTTATATAGCTATACACCATTAAGTCAAATTATAAGGAGATATGAATTGTGGTTAAATATTTCCTAAACCAAATGAGGTTTTATATTGATAAAGGGGTATTTCCATAACTACCTATCACTTCTCAAATATTTTCCAACCGTCTACATATGAATTTATTTTTCTCCATTTTTAATTATACTAGAAGTTAATACTTGGTCTCATAAGTTTGGTTATTTCTAACTGTATACAAATAGACATAAAGTGAAAGGTCCAAGATATTTCCTTATTAAGGTTTTATTTTTCCCCCTCTCCTTTGCCTTCCAAATTGCAATGGAAAAGAATAATATTGTTAAAAATATCTATATGCATTGAGTAAGGATTTCTCTACATTAATTTTCTTCTTGTATCCTACTACAATATGGTTTTGATAAGTTTCCCTCATTGTTTTGATTAGATTAAAACTGAAAGGGCCAGTACCCATTACAAAATAGCCATAGAGGTAGATGAGGAACTCATGAGCAATGAGAAATCTAAAAAAATTTTAAAAAAAAGCTTAAACAGTTCGACCAGCAATAAAACAACTAGAAAATCCCACATAGCCGAGACCAGCACATAACCAAAAGGCACATATAGGTCTCCCAATAACTTGAGACTAGGGATCACATTCCATGTTCCTAAGACAGGAACTAGAGCTTCTTTTCAAAACTCACAAGCTCTTGTTGAATGGCCTGGGTATGCATTGTGACATCACGAGCTAAGGTGCCCAACTTTTTTCCTGTTTTCTTCTACGTACGACCATCTTCCACACTGTCTACAACCCGCTTCTCGTGACACTTCCTTAACTCATTTTGAAAAAATTGAAGAGTGAGGGAAATGTTATTCCCAATTTCTTTATTGTAGTTGGTGATGACTTTGAGGCATTGCATAGTCTTCTCCTATTTCTGATGGATGGCATCAATCTTTGTCAATAAATTCTTCTTCTCTTCCTCAGTGCCAACAATGGCCCATAAATCCTCCAACTCCTTTTCCCACCTCTCCCACTTGGTGAAAGAAGCAATCATGTCCCAATGCTCCTTGTTCTCCACCTCCCCAAGCCACTGGGCATACTGCTCTAGAACCTTACCTTCCCAAATTTGAATTCTTTCTTTAGGGTATGTGCAAGATCATGATGGTCGAAAAAGTGGCGATATGATGGGTATGTGGCTAATGACTTTTTTTTACCCAAAATTGATGAAACGAAAAGAGTTTTTAAAGGATATTTTTAGTTTTCCACCAATATAAATTATGCTTTACTTTGAATTTAATAAATAATTATTATTCATTTTCTATTTGAATTACAACTAAAGTCTTGAATGATAGGCTTATTGAAAAACATTTATAGCTTTCAAATGGTATCACAATTTTTGAATCCAAAACATGTGTTACATTCTATGTTTCACATATAGGATTAAAAAAAATAAAATTGAATTTCATGAAGTTTGACCAAGTTAGGGTTGAGTGCATTAAGGGCCTTTGAAAGATTCCATGCAAACGCAATAGAGACCTCTAAATCATTAGGATTTCTTTTGGGCTTGCAAGGAGTAGCAGAAATCAACTCAAAAACCTAATTAAGAATTTTTTTGGCCACCACCAACCACATGGACCTTTTGTTCCTAAATTTTTTATTATTGCGGTCCTTCCAAAACACCCATCCCGTGAAGAATAATGATTTCCACCAAAGCTCAACAAGGAATGGGTGAGACACTGGGGGGACCAGTAATCTGGAATCTCATGAACATCCTTTTGCTAGACCCAACAAATATTGAAAAGAGATTGAATTTTTTGCCTGACCTATCAAGAGTAAGAACACTGGAAAAGCAAGTAAGAAATGGACTAAGCTTCGTTCTCACACAAAAAAATCGATTTCCAAGTTGTATGCCTTTTTTTTTTTTTAATTATCTAGAGTGAGGATCCTTTTGTGATAGAAAGTCCAAAAAAAATTGACTTTAGGTTAGGAATTTCCTTTCCATAACCACATCCATTCAAACATTGGGTTCCAAGAACTAGAGAGGAGGTTGTAGCCAGTCTTGATAGAATAAACACCATCTTTAGAATCTTTCTAGACCCACAAGTTAGGAAAGTTGGAGGGGAAGAACTTATGATTCTTGACTATTCTAAGTTCTTCACTGGCCAACTAGAGGGGGGGTCAAACTAGTTAGGGTCAATCTTCCATCTAGGTGGATCAAGAGTAAAATCAATGCAATACATGGTATTATCACCCAATCAGGTACATAGGTCCAATTGAATAGAAAATAACATAGACTAGAAACCAAGAGCCTATGAAGATAACTAATTATCATCCCAAAAAGTGACCAAGGTACCCAATCCGACAAGCTAAGAGGACCCTAAAGAGTAAATTCCTGGTTTTTAAAAGGTTATTCCAAATCACATAACCATTAGGAAGAACACTATTTCTCGGCATGGAGAGACTATCTCGTTCCTACAGATATTTATCCTTGAGGATAGAAATCCATTCCGATTTATTGTTAAGAAGTTTCCAGGAAATGTTGGATAAAACTAACATGTTTATCAATCTTGTTTTTCTCTAATCTAGACCTCTATAACATTTCCAAGAGCACATAGCATCCCAATTCACCAGAGATAACCTATTCTTTTCTTCGGTCCCCTACCACAAGAATCTATGTTAGATTTGTTGAATTTTCTTTGACCATGCCGTGGGCATGAAAAAAAAAAATTAAGTACACAGCTCTAAACTTTGAAGGGTGCTCTCAAGAAGGAGAAGCTTACAAGCATTGTTGAGAAGGGCCCCCTTCCATGCAGTAAGCTTCCTTTGAACCCATTCCAACATAGTAGACAAGAAAGAATTGTCCACCTTAAACCAACAATATGTGACATACCTAGATAAGTTGAGGGGGGGGGAAGAGTGACAATTGAGAGTTCTGGAAATTCTGGCTTGAAGAGTAGGGTTGATATTTAGGAAAAAGATAATAGTTTTGTTAAAGTTGATACACTCCCCAAAGGCCAAAGCAAAATTTGAAAGAATATCCATCCATCCTTTAGCCTCCACTATAGTGGCCTCCCCCAGCAAGATCGTGTCATCAACAAATTGTTGATGAGAGATCGACTAAGACATAGGGGAAGGGGAAAATCCCACCAAAGAACCATTCAAAATTTTACATTCATAATTACAACCAAGAGCCACAACCATCAAAATAAGGAGTTAGGGAGACAATGAATCACCTTGGTGAATACCACCAGAAGCCAAGGAGAAACCTTGTGGAGCACCATTGATAATCACATAGTATTTGGGGGAGGTCACATAACTCTGAATGAGATTCAATATTTTACCATTGAAGCCAAAATGATGGAGAACTTCAAAGAGAAAATCCCAAGGCACCTTATCACAAGCCTTGGAGATATCTAGCTTAAGAACCATACTTTCCTTTCTTCTTCTATCCATGGAGTGGAGGGTTTCATGCACCAACATAATAGCATTAGTTATCTGCCTCCCAGAAATAAAGCCTTTCTAGTTGAGATTTATTACCTTTTTCAAGTGGTTTTAATGTGATAGACCAACAATTTGGAGCATATTTTGTAAAATGTATTGTGGAGATTAATAAACCAAAATTCAATCAACTTGTTGGCCCCATGATGCTTAGGAATAAGAATGTAATTAAAGTGTTATTGAATTCTTTAAGGATTTTACTAGTAGAGAGAAATTCAACCACCACATCCATGATGTCTTGACTAACAATATCCCAAAACATTTGAAAAAAGAAAAGCGGAAAGCCATCAGAGCCATGAGCCTTGAAAAGGCTGAGGGAAAACACAACCTTACGATACTCATCCACTTGAGCATCATCTTCCATACACATAACGTCCTGCTAAGATAGAGCCAGGGGGATGGCATTGACAATGTCACCTGTTAGAAACTTCGTTGGGTGAGGGTTGACAAGGTTATGGAAAAAGGAGACACCAACACGAACTAAATCATCCTCATTAGTTACAATGGATCCATCTTCAAGGATCAACTTAGAGGTAGTATTCCTCTTCCTATGTCTTGTCATCGTTATGTGAAAGAATCTAGAATTTTTATCCCCTTCACAAAGCCATTGATTCCTCGACCAATGTTTCCAATAAACATCCTCAATAATATTATATATAGTTCATTGAGTAGGGTTTTTTCCTTAGCAACAAGATCCACCTAAAAACCATATTCCATTTCTGTTTGAACCTGTCAAAGCTAATCTTTGAGAGAATTTTTATTTTCAAAGATGTTACCAAAAAACTTTTTCTCCAAACTTGGAGATTGCACTTGATACTCTTGAGTCTAAAAGCCAGATTGTACATAGTTGAACCAAATCCACCCACGACCCTTCAACCAAGAGGCAAGAATATCCCTAAATAGAGGCTGATATGTCCACATTAATTCAAAATGAAAAGGCCTTTTTGCCTTAGGGGGAGTGCTCCAACAAATGAGAAGCGAGGTGTGATCTGAACCAAGTCTTATGAGAAAGGACAAGGAGAGTGAAGATGTGTCCCAAGTGGAAGACACCAAACAATGATCAAGCCAAACTTGAATGAGATTGTCTTCTATCTGTTTGTTAGATTAGGTGAAAGATTTTCCTTCAAGGTCTATATTTTTCAACCAACCATCATGAAAAAAGGAGTTGATATCTAGCATGTTTTATAAAAAATTGAGTGTACCTCCTTGCTTTTAGAAGGAAAATAGGGGAATTGAAATCACCCATCACCATCTAGTTACAATGCAAAAAAATATTCCTACATCCCAGTAGGTCAACCCAAGTGGACCTCCTCTAAACCACATTATTGGGTGCAGAAACATTAGATAACACCTAATTGGGGAGACCGAAGCTTTACGAGAAACTAACGTTAAGAAAAAAAATTCCTTAGAGAGTAGGGATCCATGAAGAAAAGGTTTCCACATCGTAACCAAACCACCAGAGGCCCCAACAACATCCACCACCAGGAATAGGACATTAGGTCAGATGAACTTATTAAATTTATCTAACTCAACAACAGTCATTTTAGTTTCTTGTAAGAGAAGAACATTGAGCTTGAACTCTTTGATGAAATCCTTGACAATATGCTTCTTATGAGGGCTATTAAGCCCTCAAATATTCCAAGAAAGGATCAACATTTCTTGCTACATCTAGAGCTCACTTGCTCTAGTGTTTGCCTAGTTTCCATTCATAATGTCTTTAGCCATATTTTTCTATATGGTGACTTTACTAGGTTTCCTTCCTATCTTAGCAACAGTCCCCACATCCATCAAATTTCAAGGGTTGAACAACCTAGAAGGACTGAGAGGGCCAGTCTTCACCGAGGAAGGCGGAATAACATAAGGGATGACTAGAGAAACACAAGTAGGGATACCATCAATCATTAGTTGTGGGCCAACATCATGTAGCAGATGAGAAAAGTTTAAAGTAGAGACCTTCGAATAAAAGTTGGAAGAATATGAGGAAAAGCACCGATTAGCCACAAGAGATGAGAGTGAGGACACTAGACATTGGGCAAAGGTAATAGAATCAGAAAAAGCAGGGACCAGAGAAGGGAAAGGGGCTAGTAATCTAGGAAGAGAAAGCTTGCAAGAGGAGACTAGGGCATTGGGATGGATGACAATGAAGTCGGGATAGATTCCTCAGCACCAGGGCTGGGGGAAGGGGAGGCCACAACTTGGATCTTTCTTTGGTGACATAATCCAATGAGAGGAAGTTTCCAAAGGAGTTGGCCACTCTCATAATAATTTATTTGTCGCAAAATTCCAGAGGGAGGCCTAACAAATGAATCCAAGTAGGAAGTACTACCACCAAGTGAGCATAAGGGTCAAAACTATGTCGCCATTTACGCAAGGCAAGGCTCTGTTTACCAAAGAACCAGGGGCCCCAAGTGAGGGTAGCCAAGTAGTTCTCATGAATATTGAATTTGAAACAAAATAAACCTTTTAGAAGAGCCAAAATGGAGAAAGAGCCTTTGAAAACCCACCTGGAAGAAGCTCATTTATGAAAAAATTCAATATTGGGCCTTCTTCCTGTGAACCTACTAATTAGGTAGTTTTCCATTTTGGCAATTGAATGGTCCAGAGATGGGTCGTTGATTTTTTAAAGAAGCACCTTCCTACGAATACGTGATCTGGACCCCATCCTTGACCACACATCCTTTCTCACTAGCAGTATTTGGAAAAAGAACTATCTAGTTAAGCGGTGGGGGTACCTTTTTAGAAGAGATAAAAAGCAACCCAAAAGACCCATGAGAATATTTAGGAGACCCACTTGGTCAGGGAGAAATGCCAAAATTCCATCACACTGGAGGACATGAACTAGGAGATTCCCACCCAACACCATTCACCTACACATCACTCATTTCAAAATATATAAATTCCTGCATTGTTAAATGAGTTATATATTATAATTATTCATCTATACAATATCATAATTTGTATAAATTTACTCAGGAAGACTTGAATATCTCTTAGTTTCACAAAACACCTGGTAATTTTGCTTGGATCTTAGATGTGGTGAATCTACCAATTAGATCTACGAACTTCAACATGTAAGCCTAAAAGATAAATCAACAAAGGAACAACATAGCCAAAAGCTCTCCACCCAACTATAATATTTGAGTTCAATTCATCCCCGAGCGAGGGTCACATAGGTCGTCCACAAGATACTTTAAACATAAGTTTTAAAACACCACATAAACTCACATTGGTAAGCTTGTAATGCTACAACCATTCCGTTCACATAACTCTTTCTTTATTTTAACACACAAAATATTACTCATGTACAACATAACAAGGTGGAACGCATACCCAAAACAAACCCCAACACACATTTTACGACAATAGCACAAAGGGATCCAACATTAAATCTTCACATAGATTTCAAACCTAAAATGAGCATTCGAAAAATTCTTTTAAACCTTAATAAAAGATCCAATAAAAGAGTAGACCTTACCAAGAGATTTTCTATCTAAAATGTGGAAGCATCTCCTTCCAAGCCCTCTCCTCTTTTCCTTCTTCACAATCATCCTTCATTTCTAAGAGATGGGAAATCTCGCAAAGGAAAATGGAATTTTCTCACCCAAATGGGGGAAAACCCCTTCTCCTCTTAGGGAGAATGAATAAATATAGGGGAAAGACAACTACCTTTCCTTAACTATCCAACTACCCAACCAAATCTCTAATTTTCACCACTTTTCAAAAGTGGCTAATTAGTGTGGGTTCTAAACTTTATAAAAGGGTTTTATGAAATAAGAGGACCCCTAACCCATAATTCTATCACATAGGAAACCTTTTAAACAATAAAAATAGCATAAGAATTCTATAAATTATAAAATAAGTAAACATATTAAAGGACAACTCAAGGGATTAATAAAATAAATTCTCACACACAACCCCTACCACACAAGACAATGTTAAATCACATGTCCTTGACAAGACCAAAAATTCACAAGGATAAGATGTTGAAAGTAGCTATGTGACCCCCAATCAAGATTGGCCAATTTCACTTGTTTTCTCAACCAAAAAAATATCAGTACAATACATGATCAATAATAGTCAAAGCAATTGTCATGTATGTAAAATAACATTTCAAGAAGAATAATCAACTAGATAATTAAATCCAATAATCTACACAAGTAACATATAACTAGCACTTCTTACTTGCATGATCATACTATATGTCATCAAGATATCACCACTTATGGCAGTAACCTATTGAAATCTACCTTATAATCAATACTATTACCAGTAAATATTAAATATCAATCATCATCTCCATAATAACACCTACTCACACCTAATTCAAGCTCTATCAATACAATGTAATCCATCTGATATATAATAACAGTACCAATAGTTCAACATCTCAATCAATGCATACTTAGACAAGGAATGGAACTCATCTAGTTATCATAGAGAAATCATAAAAAACCACTAGTTATAGAGAATTAAATAGTTAATCATATCCAATAATAACCAATAATATAGATATCATTGGTGCATAGAAACAACCATCACTCATAACTCGAGTGTAATAGCCAATCTTAGAAATATATAGATCATTGGTTAAGAACCATCAAAACACAGACTCAATAGGAACACCAAAAGGTGGGGTCTTACAAAAGAAAAGAGATAGTTTACAAATCCCTACAAAGGCCATATGTCTATCACCACAAGAAGTTTCATTAAAGAAAGAAGTGTTAAGAGCTTAAACCCATTCTATTGAATCATGCAATCAACATATTTTCTAGTTAAATTGCTTAAACAAACTGCTCGAGAGTCTTTCCAAATATTTTTTAACAAAGTGTTTAAATATAGGTTTAGTTTTTAAAAATATATACTAGTTATGTATTAGTTTTTATGTAGATGATTAAGATATTACATGTTATATTTCTTATTATTGTTATAAAATACTTTTTTATGTAAGTATAGAAATAAATGTTTCATATTAATAATAAAAAAAATAAAAATAATGGACTAAATGGTGGAGCACGAGCGTGGGCATGAGCATGAGTGGGAAAAGAAGGATTTTGAAAAATTGAGTGTTGGAAATGGAGGTGGAGTAGGATTTGAGAAATTGCAAGCAGGATTGGTGCGGGTATTGAGTAAGAAGCAAGGTGAGGCTGATCCGGAAGAAGGAGATACCAGAAAAAAATTCTGGTGGACCTAGGAGGAAAGGATGTTCCAACTGCTAATTTTGTGGGTTCCCCTGTCAGTCAAAAAAGTGAAAAATCTAAAAGTGCGGTGGGGACCACTGGTGAGAATGGAGGTAATCGTAAACCTTTGGCTTCTCTATTTGGGATTAAACCAAATGGAAAGTCTTCATTCCCTCTAGTGCAAAATATCTCTATTCCTGAGAAAGGTAAGTTTGCAATTTATGTGCCAGATCTATTAATTGATCATAACATTGCTTTAATGGAAAGAACAGTGGTGGGGAAATTTATGGGTCCCAGACCAAACATTGAAGTGGTTAGGGAGTTTGTCAAAAATAAATCGAGAACTAAGGGAAAAGTTTTAGTAGCGGCGCTCCCTAAGGGCTTTTTTGCAATCGAATTCACCTGCAAGGAGGATATCTTGGCAGTAAGAAGTGGTAGTCCATGGGTAATAGGGAAATCTTCCCTAGCTCTTAAAAAATGGTCTTCAAATCTGGACCTTTCAGACTCTGTTTTTGAGAATGTCTCAGTGTGGGTCAAACTCCTAGGTCTTCCCCTAGAATACTAGAACAAAGATGTCTTTTATGGAATTGCGAGCTCTTTTGGAGAGCTTCTTTCTATTGATTCTATGACAATGGCGAGAAAGAGGTATGTATTTGCTAGAATATGTGTGGGGATCTCTTAGAACATTGACCTTCTTTCATTAGTAGAGATTCTTTTTAAGTTGGGCTCCTGGTCATAGGATATTGAGTTTGAAACTATCCCTTTTGCTTGTTTCAAATGTAGAAAATCTGGGCATTGGGCGAAGAAATGTCCTTTAAATGCCATAAAAGAAAAGGAGAAGCTAGTTGGAACATCAAAATCTAAATGGAGAAAGAAATCAGCAAGAGAAAGCCTAGAGAATAAAGAGTAACATTCAAGGAACATCAAAAGAGGCTGGTTGTGATATGGGAAACTTAAGGGTGTGGTTCCACAGGAACTCCAGTGTAAGGATTTTGAGGACACCTTGGCAACTAAGGAAAAAGAAGTTAGTGTGGAACAAATGGTTGGCAAAGAAAAGCAGAGTTAGGATGTTGTCCCTTTACCCCATGAGATTAATCTAGTTGAGAACATAGATGGGAACCCGGGTTTGTCCTTGGAGCTGAATATCCCTCTTCTGCTACCTTCCTCTAAAGTTTTTTTCCCTTCGGGTATAGATCCCTTTACGGATCCTAATTCCTTGGAATTAGTGAAGGAATCCTATGATAATCAGGACCAAACTACTGAACTTTCTAGTGACTATTCAACCTTTCATTTGAATGGCATCATGGATACATTACCTTGGGAGCAAAGACTTCTAACCCATAAGGATTGGGAATCAAGTAAAGAGATGAAAATTCAAGAAGATATGTGTAGAGAAGAGGTTTTATCCAAGAAAGAAAAAAGAACAAACTATGGAAGACTCCAAGTGGTATTTCTACTAGATCAATAGCTAAGGCGATTGTGGAGCAAAAAGAACTCTCGGGAAAAAATATACTAAATGGACAAGAGAGCATAACAATTTTAGGATATTGCGATGGATTTCAAAACCATCCCAAAGTGCCTACACTCGGTAAATCATGAAGATCATGTCATGGAACATAAGGGATAATAACCCATAATTTGTTAGAGATCATAAGATCGATATTCTCTTATTTAGGAAACTAAAATGTCAAAGAAAAAGTGGAAAAGATGAAACTGCTCCAATATTGTAGTACACATGGCAATAACTCAAATGGTGGTTCGAGGTATTGCTACTTTCTAGAATAGTCACATAATCAAAGGGGATTCCATTTTGGAAGGAACAAACCATATTGCTACTAGATTCACCCATATTAGGGATAATTTCGTGTAGATTCAATCAAATATCTATGCTCCAATGGAAAAGGTTTCGAAAATCTTTCCTTGGAGCTAGTTGCCTTCCGTAGGATTTTTAACAAAGTCCTCGGGTAGTCATGGGAGAATTTAATAATACCGAATGAAGAAAAATCTTGAAGGATCCCAAATCAATGCAGTAAGGAGGATCTTCGTGACCTTTAGCAATAATGATTGATTTGGACTTCACAGTGGTGCCTCCCATACCTAGTCAAACCACGGTAAAGGGTATGGATCTTATCCAAAGATTAGATAGAACTTTAATCTCTCCCATCAATGGTTCTTAAACTATTATTGTTCTTTAAAGCCTCTCTAGATTGATCGACCATTTCATAAGGATATGTGTGTAGATCATGATGAGCCAAAAGTGGCAATATGATGGGTATTTGTAGGGTATGTGGTCGATGACTTTTACCAAAATTGATGAAACAAAAGGGTTTTTAAAAGAGATTCACAGCTTTCCAACAATATAAATTATGCTTTTACTTTGAATTTAATAAATAATTATTATTCATTTTGTACTTGAATTATGATTAAAGTGTTGATTGATAGGTCAAGTTGAAAACATCTATAGCTTTCAACGGTATCACATTTTTGAATCAAAACATGCATCACATTCTATGCTTCACATACTATCGGATTAAAAAAAAATATTGAATTTTTATGAAATTTTGACCAAGTTAAGGTGGTTACATATGAGTTTTTATATTTTTAGAATTTGTAATAAAAATTCATAATTAATTATTTACTTGAAAAAAACTTACAAAAAAATATGCATCACATCCGACATGAGTCCTCTACTTATGTCTAAAATATTATAAAAAATATTATCATTTTATTGTGGTTAGGGTGGTCGAGAGACACCTACTTTTTTTTTCCTAAAATTTAAGTACTCGCATTGAAATTTCAAATTTTACCAAATAGATTAAAAAAAAAAACCGATTAGTTTAGAAACTACATTCAATTTTCTACAAATTATATTCTTACATATTTTTGAAATAATATAGATAACTTATTCAAATTTTTACGTCCAGTTACCTAACTCTAATTTTTCTGAATTTTTTGCCACTTATGTTTTGTTGCGGATCCTTGAAAGATTAAGAAAAATATTCCCTTCAGAGTTGAAAAAATGTGGCTATCCCATCCTCTTTTTAAAGAGGAAATTAAGAAATGGTGGAATATTAATATATCTCGTACAACTATGTTTAGAGTGGCTAAAAAACTAAGGGAAGTTAAATTTAATTTTAAAAAATGGAAAAAGAGTCATTTGAGAATATTTTTAAGATTAAATCTAATCTTCAGATGGAGTTGGGGGAGATCTAATATAAAATCTAGAAGGAAGGATATTTGAATGATATCAAGGAAAAAGAGAATGAGCTCCTTATTAAGATGCATGACATCATTTCTAAAGAAGAGGAGTTCTAGAGACAAAAATCTAGAGCTTTATGGTTATCTATAGGTGACAAAAATACTAGGTACTTTCACTTGTCGACATCAAAACATAGGGTGGTCAAAAAAATATCTCACATTGAATTTGATGGAAGTAGGTATGAGGAGGAGGAGGATATAAGAAGGCATGATATCTTTTTCAAAAATCTTCTTTTTGAGAATGAGGAAATTAACAAAAAGGATCAATATCATTTGATAGAGGCCATACCTAATGTGAACAACCAGGAAGATAACTCTATGTTGACTGTTATTCCCTCTAGGGAGGAAATTAGGAAGGTTGTTTTTTCCTTTGATGGGAATAAAGCTTTGGGTCCCGATAGGGTCCCTATGTTCTTCTTTCAACAGTTTTTGGAGATTGTTGGAGAGGATGTGGTGAATGTTGTTAAAGACTTTTTTGAATCTAGAAGTCTCCTAAAAGTGTTGAACGCAACTTTTCTGGTTCTCATCCCTAAGAAGCTTGGAGTGGTGAACTTTGATGCTTTTTGAACCATGAGCTTCTGTAACTCGATCTATAAAATCATCTCGAAGGTTTTGACTTCCAGACTTTTAATTCTTTTGCCTACTTTTATTTCACCTCAACAAAATGGATTTCTCCCTAGCAGATAGATCCTTGATTCAATAGTCATTGTGCATGAGAATATCCATTCCTTGGTTGAATCAAAGACTGAATGCTTCCTGTTAAAGCTTGATATTTCAAAAGCCTATGATAGAGTTGATTGGAAATTCTTGTTTAAAATTTTAAAGGCGTTTGGGTTCTTCAACTAGTGGAACAACTTGTGTCTACTGCTTCTATCTATGTTATGGTGAATGGATCTCCTTCAATTTTCTTCCAAAGCTCTAGAGGTCTAAGACAAGGAGATCCTATTTCTCCTATCTTATTTACTATTATGGTTGAAAGTCTTGGAAGAAGTTTGAAAAGGCTAATAGACCAAAGATCCCTGGTTGGTCTTAGATCGTCATCTAGCAATTTGATCTGTTCTCATCAACAGTTTGTCGATGATACCATGCTCTTGGGAAAATCTAGTGTTTCAGAGGGAAAGAATTTGAAATCTTTGTTGGATGCTTATAGATGAGTGTAGTGGACTAACCAGGTGAGATGGCATTGATGACATATCTCCATATAGCAACATATCCACATAACCTAATGATCCCATCATTTGCAATTGATCCTTTATTGAATATAGGCCCTTAGATGCATGATGTTGAACACTCGCAAAATGACCAGTAGGTGTTTCCTCCTCTCCAACAGTTGAATGATCTACAGGATTTGCAACACTACTAGGTTGATGTGAATGAAGTGAAGGACCTCTAGCTTGGTTGGATCTTGGATGTGAACTCCAAGCTCTACTTGCATGTCCTATGACCTCATGTATTGGGATCCCAAGCTCTACCACAATGAAAGCATATGCCTCCAATAGGTCATTTGACAAACAATGAGTTGTACTCCAAATCATTGCTCTCCTAAATACCATTGCATACATTAATACACAATATTATAAAAAAACATTGTAAAACATTGATTCAAAGATAATTTAGTATGAACATGCAAAGGAATACTCACTGACTTGTAGTCTTGCATGGTGAATGGTTGAATTTTACATACTTTTAATTAAACCATCACATTGTCCCGAAAACTATTTTCCTACCTTAGTTGTCTTGTCAAGTTTTCACATACCATTTACCATCATCACAATGGTTTTTTATGGTTATACTTTGAAACAGGGTATGATTGTACATGAAACAGTGATGAAAAGTTTCCACATACGTACAAGAATAGAATAAACATAATTCTTCAAGCTATAATATCTTTTTGAGGAATATTTGAGCTTGAATCAAATGAGACAAACTATATATGCAACTAAAGTGCTATTCTAAAGAGGCAGAAGATAGAAAGTAAGGCTTTAAGAGAGAGAATCTTAAACATACACCCACATAAATTTCAAATGAACACAAAACCCCTGATCTTAAATGAGATTGAATGTAGTTTATTGTTGGCATCCTGAAAGATGTCAAAGATTGAAGTCTTTTTAGTCACAGTTGAGCCACAATTTCAATGTCTTTTGGGTATATCTATTTGTTGTGCCTAAATACAAGGCACTTGAGTAAAGGCATATACAACCACCATTTTTTATTTGGGGAGCCCGGTCCCCAAATGATAAGCTTGTTTACAATCCTAAATAAAAAGCTTATTTTATGTATTACAACACATGGACTATTTATCCCCACCATTAAAAGCTTATCAATGTATATAACTTAGGCAAGATAGGTGAAAAATCAAAGAGAAAGATGGAATGAGAAGACAAAAAGAATAGTGCTCTCACTCGATGGCTTTCTCGTATAGAAATAACAAAAGCCTCTACTGGACGAAGACTGGGCTTGAGAGCTTTTGGATCAATATAAACCTTCGCTTCCCACAATTCTCTTTTATGTTTCTCCCACAAATCATTTGACACAACAATATCTTTCCACTCCTTGGACACAACAATACATTCGCCCAAGGAATTCACATCCAACCTTGAAAAAATATTCAGACTCAAATCAAACCCCAAGTAAGAGCACACATCAAAACTTGTCCGACCACCCATGCCTCGCTGCATAAAACTATGTTGATATTATTTCTCCTTCACTCAAATAATAAGTCTCAAATGGTTTATGGCAATTTGACACCTCATTCAGCCCTAAAAGTAATAAATCAATATCTTATTTGAAATGGCAAAACTTGGCCTTTGGACTATTAAACCGTTTGATATTTAAACATATTCCAGCTCATATCCATCTAATAGTGTATGCCTGGAGAACCTCCATTCTTAATCATAGCAAAATAGTTTTCTTAGAAGTAACACACATTTCATAGCAAAAAAACCCTAAAGATAATAAAATAAAAATGTAATACCCCATTAACAAATGTGCTCTGCATGTTCATCAATTCCACACACTATTAAGAATTTTTTTACCAGGGGCGATGAAGATCCTTGTGTTTAAACTTAAAGGTTGAAATTGTATGTATATAAAGGAAAGAGTAGTTATGTATTCATTGGGGAAAGCGCGTGAGCAATGGCTGAAGAAAAGGTTGTAATTGAGGAGGAGTAGTATTCTCAGAAGGCTGTAAGAACAAGGAAAATTTCAAATGAACACAAAACCCCGTTGATAACAACAATAATGATAATTGTTCTCATACATCTGTTTTTGGTTGTGCAGCCTTCGCCTTCCTTCACCTCGCCCTGTTTGTGGAAACGAGCTCGCTGAAAATGCCAGAAACAACCTCTCCCTTCGCGTTGTTTGTGAAAACGACCTCGCTGAAAATGCCAGAAACAACCTCTCCCTTCGCGTTGTTTGTGAAAACGACCTCGCTGAAAATGTCAGAAGGCTAACCTCGTCTCTAAAAGTAGAGGGAAAAAAGGGCCTTTGATTTTAAAAAAAACATTCATGAACCAGCGGAGGTTCATTTCAATGAAGGGGGATGAACAAACCCTCTTCATTCGAAGTTTCTTAGTGATTTTTTGTGTTTCTAATTTTCCTTCATTCAAATAATTGTAACTGACTATTGTGGGTTCACCCATCAACAACTTTATCTTTGGTCTACAATACTCCAAGTCTATTATATATTTTTAATAAAGTCGCAAAGAAAATGATGTACTTCAATATACTTTAATTTGACATGCTAGTCTAGATTATTTACCTATTGAATTGTGTTTTGATTGTCACAAAATAACATTGTTGAATGTTCTTGTGATTGATGTTGATCTTTCAAATTTTCTAAGACATACATCTTGAAATGAGTTTTCTTTTATATTGAAGGGTAAATAAGTCTTAATGTGCTCCTAAAACCTATTTACAACTAAACACAACTAGAGAAGCAATTAACAATTAGAATATAAACAACTAACCAACCGAAAACCAACCAACATAACAAAAAGTCAAGAACCATAACCAATGCAATGACTATCAACATTGTTTTACAACTTGTAGAAAAGCTAACATTGAAAAATAACTAAACCACCACTATGCTTTTGTTTACCAATTGTAATCAACTTCAATATTAGATAAGGACATAGTAAATTTTATTTTTATTACTTAATGAGATTAGTCATAAACTAAGATAGAAAACATATATTGATGTGGATTCCTTGTCATCAATGTCATTGCATATTATGCATTTGTATATATTCTACTAAAATAGACTCTCCAACATATTTATATTTAATTCCAAGTTGATATGTTCCTCAAACATATCACAATATTCTATTTATTATGTTCCAATGATCAACATGAGTTGGCATATTATGGTATGCAATATTTAATTTGCACATTGTAAGATATAAAAGATTAACCATTAATAATTAATATAAAGTACCGTTAACTTTCTCAAAATTAGATCTAAAATTAAGTTTGATTTCCACATCAAATGGTATGGATTTTGGTTTACAATCAAGAATTTAGAATTTTATGTAGACAAAGAACAATATTCTCCCTTCTTGCTAAACTTGCATTCCCAAAAATAATATATTAGCACCAAATTTGTAATATCAAATTTGTTTAATTCAAATCTTTCATTGCAATAGTTTTAAAATTACTACCAATAATAATCAAATCATTAGCATGCATAACAATATAAAAAGTAGATAACCATTTTAATTAATACATATTATATTTATCAATATCTAGCTTTCTCCTTTTCTATTAGGGTTTCCATTTTTCATTACCTATTATTAGAAAAATATTCATTTATTTTTTAATAACAAACATTTGGAGCATGTTTTAGACCATATATAATTTTTTTAATTTGCAAGCTAAATATTTTTTACCATGGTTTTTGCATGCAAATTTCTTCATTCAAATCACCATTTAAATAGACGCTCTTCACAACCATTTGATAAATTATCCAATTTAAAAATTCATTGTTAAGTAAAAAATTGTTCAAACTATAGTTAATTTTGCAAATTGAGAAAAGGTCAAGTATAATCGAAAATCCTCTAACTACTAATCTTGCTTTATATCATTCTAAAGATCCATCAAATTTCATTTAGTTTTATAAATATATTTGCAACTAGCTAAATTTTTACCCTCTAGAAGTGTAGTTATCTCCCAAGTATCATTCGCTATCAAGGAATTATACTATTATTATATTGTCAAACCTACTCTAATTTTCCATTAGCATGTTCATATGATTGTGGATCTTCAACCTGCATGACCTTTGTCATCAAGCATATTTAACAATGTGATGCTTAGGACCCTTCTGATGAATTTCTTGAATGCTTATTGTTTTTATGACATCAACTTCATTTATTTCTAGAATATTATTTTTTGCATCTAGATCATGTCCAATTTCAAAAGATTGATTAATAAAAATAATAGCAATGGAAACAAGCTCATCATGAATTGATACATGTTAGAAATTTCATCAAATAGTACATCTCTTTTGATAATAAGTGTTTCATTCTTAGGCTCATCAATTTTGTAGCCTTTAGAATCTTCACTATATCCAATTAAAATTAAAATTTCACTTTCCTCTATTTTCCCCTCTTTAGGAATATGAATATAAGCAATAAAGCTAGAGATGTATAGATGAGACATGGTAGGCTTCCTACCACTCCAAGCTTTCTCTATGGTTATGTTTCATAGAGATTTAGTAGGAGTTAAATTAAGAATATAAGCTAAGGAATTAACTACTTTACTCAAAAACTTAAGATCCCTTTTCTTAAAATACAACATACATATTGCAATTTCCATTAGAGTTATGTTTTTCCTCTACAGTACCATGTTTGTGTGGTGTATAGACAATTGTTAATTTTTATAATTCCAATTCTTTATAGAAACCTAAAAAAATCTTATCCACATATTTTGTTCCTTTGTAATAATTCTTTTTGGTGATTTTTTACATTGTTTTTAGCAAAAGAATTTAAAATCCTTATTTTTTTTTCAAATAGTCCATCGTTTTATTTTAGGAAATGTGCCAAATTTTTCATACTATAATCATATTTAAAATAACATTCTTTCATCTTTTAAGAGATGGGACCTAAATTGGGACCATTATATCACTATGAATTAGATAAAATGGAATGTTAGCTCTCTCTAACTTTCTTTGTGGAATTGTCCCCGTATGTTACTTCCCCATAGCACACCCTTCATAAATTCCTCATTTTTATATTATGTACCATACCAAGGTTTTACATAAGTTCAATACTTTGATAATTGAGATGTCACAAATGTTCATGCTATAACCCATTTATATTAGTTATAGTTGCAGGTTAGAGTTTTTATTCACATCAAAGAAAATCAAGGCAATAGCCATTCCAATATGGATTCCCATAATAATCTTATTCGGAATTCATTGAAATGTTTGCAAACCACAATATCAAGGTTGGCCACCCTTGTATTGTGACAACATGGAAGGTGGGTCGCCCTTCCATCCCTTAGTCTAGCTTGGAGGAACTCCATCCTCCCTAATCAAGCCTAGGAGAACTTGTTCAACTCCCATCCCAGGAGTGCTACATCTTGAGGTGGTGTGCTTGATAGGAGTGTGAAGACTACCTCCCTTCTACCAAGCCCGTGAGCACACATGTGCCTCTCAACCCACAAGCACTCCATTTTTGGGGTGGCGTACTAGATGGTGAGTTTCTGAAGACATCACCTCTCATGAACTCAAAAGGTTGATCTACCTTTTTGTTTCACAATCACTTTATTAAGTTCAAAATAGATTATTATAAGAATTTTTTATCCATATTTATAACAAAGGAAGAATCGTAATTAATTATAAGGATCAATAATTATTGCAAGCGTCATTATTTCATGATCATATATATATATATATATATATATATATACTTCCCAAATATATTCTTTCCAATCATATTTAATCCAATAGATCTCTTATAATTTCCAATCATTATTCCTTTTTTTCCAATATGCTACCTTGATTGATCTCTAATTCATGCTTTCACAAATGATTTGACCTCCCTTATATACCCTCGTACCTTCATGAAATGATGCACCCTTTGGAATAGTCATTTCCTCTCCAAAGGTTATAACCTATTATAGCTTAATGTTATTATCTTTTATTTACAATCCCTTCTTATTATATTTATTTTAATTTAAATTGTATCTATTTAGGAATCGCTCCACAATAATCTTTAATTAATTTTAATCAGTCTTATTCATGGATTGTTGCCTTTTCAATTCCTTTTCCTAGGTAAAAGCAATGATTTATAATGTGATTTCTCACTTTAAGAGTGTTGTGATTTCTTTTCGCACATGGGTCAGGGCATGGCATGGTGTTTGGTATTAAGAAATAAAGTGGGACATCCCATATATGTATGTGCATCCTTCTGCTCAGACAAGCACATTTGCCTTATCCTCTCTTGCAGTGTAAATGAATGACATGAAAAGTCTCTTGTAGAGATTTTCAAATGAAATAATTAATTTGAAGAGCAACAAGCTATGCCTTTGAAGACTCCCTACTAGAATTACAAGGGGAAAAGGCCTTTGTATCAATATAACTAGTATCAAGTATGTTAGAAAGAAATTCGTCAAGCTCACCCTTCAAATCAAATCATTCTCATCCCTACTCCATTGCAAGCTATACTACCAAATCAAAATAGAGAGTTGTTCGTTGGCCAAAATAATTTGGTAGATGACTTTAACTAACAATGCTTCTCATTTAATGATGTGAACATCCCCCAAAAATATAGTGAAGCACTAGAGTCAAGGGATTGTGCCTAATACAATTTTCAATGGGTATTAATCTCTGGGAGTTGAAAATGCCATCCTAATGGCCCAAGTGCAAGGTATGTCTCTAGAGAAAGGATAAATTGTTGCTTATGATCATGCACTTTTATCTTGTATGGAGGGGGAAGATATGGTGTTTGCAAATGATGCTTCTACATCAAAGGATCCTCAATTCCAATCAATCTATTACACCCATTCTAAAAGGATGTTGGAGAATTAAGAGGCTAGTCTGTAACCTAGGAATACTTCTAAAATAAATATAGGACATCAAGTGACACCTCCACCATTAAAAAAACATAGTGAAGTGGTTTTGAGTAAAGTTAAAGACCCCAAAATCCAACCCTCAAGATCACTTAATGTGGTGGAACAACTTAAGAGAACTCTACCTAACATCTCTTCATGAGATATTTTGGAAAATCCTTGAACAAAAATTACTATTGTGAGAGGCCTTGGAGGGTCAAGAAAATCTAGTTCCAACTGGTGCAATCCAAGAACATGGCACAACCAAAAACAAGGAGATAGAGAAAAGAGTGCAGGCTCATGTACCCACAGTGTTCATAAATGCAAAAGAAGAGGTAAGTAATTTGAAACCTATCCCTTTCTATTTGAATCTAATTAGGGGAATAAGTTGATGCATAACTCAATGATTGATTTCAACGCAAGCACCACAATCATGCCAAATAAAATTGTTGATTGGCTACAATTGAAATATGAGCCTCTAAACAGGGGGTAATGCAATTGGATGGGAAGAAGGTTCAAATGATAGACATTATCAAATATCACCCCCTTACTTTTTATTCTTGTCCTAGTATTATTGAGCCTTAAGAGGTTATGATAATAGAAATTCCTCCCATCTTTGGACTTTGTTTGTCCAAATATTTTACTACCAAAATTGGAGGATATATGTCTCTAGATTGGAACCATTTGATTTTGAGGACCGAATATGGTTGAAAGATGAAAGTGTTGTCTCAAGCACTACACCTGAAGCACATAGTTGATGATGCGATGATGAACTTTGAAGCTACACATACATCATTTTCAAAGAATGAGATGTATTGTGTAGAGATGCTTGAGGAAGACACAGTGACTAGGTATAGAAGCTCAGAAGCAGTCCTCATTAATGAACTCACGAGGAATGACCATTTCAAAAATTATGATGCCATTGGCTTTGGTACTTATGTGATGTATGATGAATATCAAATCATCCCCAAGTCACGAAGAAAATAGAAGATCAAAACCAAGAGCCTAAAGATGGGTCTAGTTTCTAGACTCTACATTTCGATGGCATAAAATGCATAATCGGCTCTAAAGCCGATATCCATTTGGTGTATCCCTATAGAAAAGAGACCCTTGGAGCTTTCCACTTTTAGTTTGCATGCACAAATGATGAGGTCGACTATGAAGCTCTAATCCAAAGCCTAAGCCTTATCGAGTAGATGGGATTGAAGTAGTTAATGGTGTTTGGAGATTTTGAATTGGTGGTAAAGCAAGTAAGGGGAACAATGGTTGCAAAGAATATCTAGATGAGGTCGTACAACCATAGTGTATGGGACTTAATCAAAAAAATTGAAGCCTTTACCATTTAAATAATTCCAAGATTACAGAATGTGAAACAAAATATGATGGTGATGATTGGTTCCTAATTTGATCTATTAATTGATTTGTAAGCCAACAAACATGTAGTGAAGGTAATTATTAGACCCGATATCCTAGATAATGATCAGAAGCAATTTTTTGAGAGTGATGATCAAGTTGTTATGTTTATCTAGAAGTCATGTGATTTTTTGGAACAAATACAACCAAATATTCAAGAGGCTTATGAGAATTATATTATCCAGTTGAAGACTAATAAGCTTTCAAAAGGGTTGATCACTCTAGAGAATCTCTTTGATTTTGACAACAAAAGGAATGACAAGAGAAAATTTGTTGCATACAAAGTGACTACTTTTAACTTGATGTAGGAGATGGAAGGAAGTCAAAAGAAGGGAAAGATATTTCCCTGAAGGATAAAGGGTGGCTAGTATCTTGTTGATTCCAAAAATTAGCAAGATAACAACCTTTATGGGAAACTCAGTTAATGGGGGGATCAATTGCACTAAACTAAGAGACCTCCAGATTTTTAAAGAAGTAGGCTTCTTCTGTAACTAGGGTTTTGAATGGTAAAAGGAAGCAGATATATAAAATGAAAATATAACTAAGGTGATGCCCCAAGATGTAGATAAAGGCACCTTAAATCTATCCTTTGGAAATAAATTCAAGGGCTCGTTCAACAATCTGTTATGTTCCAGAATCATAGAAATCATAAGAAAAGATCTGAACAATTCATCTAATGACATAAAATGATTATAGAAAACATCCACTGAAAAGAGGAGTCAAGGACATGATCTAAATCAACAATTTGTATTTAAAATCATAGAAGTTCTTGCAAATGAACAATTCAAACAATAATGGCATAGTATTAATGTTTTATCAAATAACATAAGAAAAACAGAAAGGCCGAACAATGGCATAGTTTGAAAGTTTTATATAATAATCTAAAAACAATACTAAAGGTCTGGTGTGTCTCTCTAATTTTTCTGCATCTCTTGAACTCATTTTCTAAAGTGAGCAGCAATATTTATAGCCAAAAATCCACTACCTAGTGAGATTTTAATAGAAAAGATTCAGTATCTTTGGCTATGATGGCTACAACAATGATTTTCCTTGGTCATTGAAATAGAAAATATTTGAGCCATGGCATGTAGATGCTTCCTAGCTAGATGCATCCCCTACAAATGATGGAAGTGGTCCAAGAATATCCTGAGCAGACAAGTGGTGCCTCCCAAAGGAGGCAGTTAGAACACGTGGCAGCATATCATGACTTGGCATTTGCCCCACTCTTTCCCTTTGATGAAGTCCCCGCAAGGAGACAGGTGGCAACATGGTGCAGCCCATGGTTCATTCCTTCCCTTATTTGTTGAAAGCTTGCATAGAGAGGACATGTAGCAACAACATTTATTATCGGCATCGTCTGTGGGGTCTGCTAAATCTTTATGAAAAAGCAAGCTATGTGGCATGTGGGTGGGGCCCAACAAGGAAGTGAAGGGAAGAAGTTATAAATAGCCTATGATGAAGACACATGGGAGCATAGCGAGAGCCAGTAGAAGAGTGAAGGAAGCATTTTCTATGAGAAGCATTGGGCAGACATGCGGAAGTAGCCGATAGAGTAAAGCAAAAAGAAGCTAAATGAAAGGCTAAGGGTAGCAAGTTTGAGCATATGAGGATCAGGCTGGTACTTAGCAAAACACAAAAAAAAAACTTGAAGGGAGCTCAAAGAATTTTACATTCACAGCTTTTGGCAACTACCAGGGGTGTTTTTCCTACAAAATGATGAACCCAAAATTTTCTCTGGCTCAAAAGGCTAGAGTGTTATCCATAGGGAGACTGAGTCAGAGTTTAGAAAGAGTTGCCTATAGGAGCAACCAATCGACCTCAAATGGTCTCGATATTTTGCACAAATTCTCTTGTGCTCTGCTCAAGTCAAGCATTTCTTTATAAGGCAACACCTTAGGTAAATGAACCCCTAACTCACATTGGAAAAGAAATAGTGCTATCGAATGAATGACACCCTCAATATTTGTTGCGATACGAGGCTAGTTAAAACTCTTGAAAGTAGTTGGGTCCTGCTCCTCAATTTTCTCCGCAATTTTCTCAGCTATGGCGACTGACTCATCCTCAAGAAACGGGGACGGCATGCCCATCTCAGTTAGCTATGAGAAATTTTCCCACATGCTATCCATAGTCTGGTTCAAAGTAGTTGCATAGGAATTAGTATGAAGGATAGCTGAGTGGTAGTGGATGAATTTGTTCATCGTCTTGGCAGAAAAAATTTGATCCTCAATTCTTGCCTTTGCTAAGTTTTCATCAGAGACCATGTATAAATTACTTAGAAAACCTTGTCTTAAGAACCCTTTCCGTGATGAACTGCGGGAACTACTCAATTGTTTCGTGAACTTCCCTACTCAATTTTGTTGTCACCAACATGAATCAGAGCATTGGCTAAAGTGTTAGGTAGAAGGCCTTGACCTTTTCCCAATATGAAATATATAGTTGTTGAGCTACTAGGATGAGATTTAGTTGAGGATCAGGGGCCTGGGAAGCATTCCTTAGAAGGGAAATCTTTGCATCCTTCGAGGTGACATCCTTTGTCAATTATCCAATTCTACTATTTACGAATGCAAGTTTTCCCTCGATGTTGCTTAGCTCTTTGGACCAATTTTCCTTGGCCCGACTCTTTTTTATTGACTTTGATTCAAGAGAAAGATTCATCTCTTGAAGCTCCTTTTCCAATTGGGCCTTTTGGGCCTCAAAATTTGCCTCCTTCTCTTGCATCCTTTGCTTGAATTGAGGACTTTTTTGTTCAAACTTTTTATCATTTTGTTGTGTTGCCTATTCCACCGGAGTTAAGCAGTTCTGATAGTCTTGGTTATTTCTCTACAACACATTGACTAGGGTGGGGTCAACAGATTGGAGCCTTGCAAGTTCCTCTCGAAGTCTATTTCGCTCCACCTCTACTTCTTGCACTTTTTTTTGATAAGCACACAATATCTACCTCCATCTCCTTTTCCTTTGCTTGCAAGAACTCAACCCTATCTTTCACAAGCTTCAGCTCCTCTTCTTTCTTTCTTAGTTTGCGACAAGACTTGAGGAAGTTTGTGGTCACCACCCACTACGTTTCTTCCATGAGTTCTACCTTATCTTGTGGTCAGGCTGCTCTCTGATCAAGTCCCATGGCATACATGTTGTAATCATCCGACAACATCTCCCTTTGTGGTTTGACAATGTTTAGGTACATAGTGGCAAAATTCAGTGTTTCATATGCTTCATTATAAATAGTATATACCTTCAGCTCCACCGGCTTCTTGTCATCCTTAGCCTTTTTCTTCTGCATTATGAGAGTTCACACTTCCTTTGTAGCATCACCATGTGCTATGAATTGGGATGACGATCGAACTAGCCCACCTGCTAAAGGTGCACCAGGAGGTAGGGAAAAATGGAATGTAAGTGTAATGGGCCCGTGAGTTTTCCTCTTAGGGAGATTGATAGTCTGTAGGGAGAAATTGTGAATTCCAAAGTTCAATCTATGAAATGGCGGGAGAACTCATTGGTTGTTGCGGCAATTGTGGGCTCATGGCAGACTCTAATTGCTTGGTGAACTGGGTTGTGTTCAATATAGTAGTAGCAGGAGTGTCAATAGCAACTACACTTGAGGAAAGAGATGCCATAATAGATTGGGTAGCTATGGAAGGTGTAAGGGTCTGCAGAGGCATTAGGAGAAATGGCCTTGTTTAGGAGAACTGAGAGAAACCTCCCGCAACCACCATGGTAGAAACAGAGAAAGCAGGGCTAACACTTGTAGTGATGGGTGCTATAGAAACAACAGGGGCTACTAAAGATTGTGAAGTTAGAGAAGAAGCAGCAAACATTACCTTTTAACTGGATGAGTGTAGCTCTTTGCTTGTTGAGGGTGTTTGTGAACTCTCCTCGAGAACTGCTTTTGTGCACTGTCATTTGGTGGATGAGGTGTCATCCACTGCTTTGGTTTCCAACTATTTCTAGGTCACTCTTGTCCTTGTGGTAGCTTAGGTGATTGTTCACAAAGCTCTTGATAGATTCAGTCGCACATTTGAAAAAAAATGGATAGGCTAGTCTGTTGCCTTTCTTTTCTAATGAGCAGAGACCGACGATACTTTGGATTATTGCTCTTCGAGCTATTCACCAGAATCATTGCCCTTGTCCAAACTTGAGTTGGAAATAGGATGTTCATCATGTCATATCTCATGAAATTGATCATCCAATGCCACGCTTCCATAATCAGCCTTGGGTTTTCCAATCTCTTTGCGGTATACCCAAAAAGCTCTGATTCTTTCCATAGTCCATTCTTCTCCTTGTCATAACTTGTTGAACAGGTTGGGTCCCATTTTTCGCTTCTCATCATACACTACCATAGGGAAGTAGAACTTATGCCATGGTGGCCTATTATCCATTGTAGGAATGGTGGCCTATTCCTCCTCTTCTCCCAATAAGGTCATGTGTGGTGTATTACCTTGAAAAATTCATTTGGTGTGTCATTCTCGGGGTTGTAATCCCTGAGATGAGCCAGCTTATTGAAAATTATCACCAACCCAAGATAAGCTAGCTTATCTTACAATAAGTTGTTCATTTGTTTCTTGTTCATGACCACCGTTTTGAAGGTTTGTGGACAGATGAAGAAAACCCTCTTTTTGGATTTCCCTCCACAAAATTTGTAGTCAATAAGAGATACTTGCTGCAACATCTCAAGGGCTAGCACCCAATTCATGACACAAGTCAGAAGGCGAAATGGTTCTTTGGTGAAATAGTGTAGCTAGATGAATGTGAAATCCACTCCAAGAAACCAATCACATTTGGGGGTAAATTTCTGCATATATGTAGTTTGCTCCTTGGTGATCCGATCGAAACCATCCTCCCCCTTCAAATCTTACAAAATTGGAGTCAAGAAATAATCTGAAATTGCATAATAATCATAGGTAGCAGAGAGGAGAGGAGTCCATAGAGAAATAAACTTTTGTTTTCCTGACCCATCAAAAATAGAAAACCTCATATACTGAAAGAAATTAGGGTTATGGTACAAAAACATGTGAGCAAGGAAGGAACGAAACTTGAACCTTCATTGCATTAGGTAATCCCTAATTTTCCTTAGCATCTCATCAACAATGTATTCTGTAAATTCATAACAGAAAAAGGTATGTTGCTTGTGGAACTGAAACCTCAGACCCAACTAGAATTCGTGCACATCCTTGTCGGTTTCTTGGCCGCAAAAAAATTCCAACATTGAGAATGCATATTGCATGTCCGCAGTGAAGGAGATGAGTAGCGTCAGAATCTTTTGTGTCTTTTGGTGATCTGCATCAGGCCTCTTGGTTTCTATGTTGTAAAATTCCTGATCCTTTTTCATGCCTCTCCATACTCTTTCTCCCTTTGTTGGTTTGAATGACTCTACCTCTTCTTGTCTAGAGTCCGGGTTAGGGATGCACAACATATTCCAGATAGCTTCTGGACATATATTAACCTTTAATTTATGGCCATCAATGGTGTTGGTGTGCGGGTTGAAATGTTCAATGGCCACATTAACCAGTTCTGGGAAATAATGAACAAATGAGACCATATACTGTGGGAGCCTACTATACCATGGCTTTTGAGACATTGACATTAGGTTGGTGGATACCTCCATTCTTTCGCAGGCTGCCTCCCTCAAATTCTTGGGGCTTTTTGCAAGGATGGGAAAATGAATATTATCCCACTCCTTGATTTGGCTCTAATCCCTGTACATTTTGGGCTTCTCTAGAACCTTTTTGTTTTCCCATTGTAGCCTTTTTGGTATGCTAGGAAAAGCGTAAGAAACATTCTCAAAGACATAGATGGTTGATGCTCTACGCATATCATCAAATAAGCTTTGTGTTTCTTCTCCTTGCGCCTCTACTTGTGCTTCTATCTGAGAACTCTTTGCCATTTCCTATTTTACCTCAGCTCTGGTTGCATTTAAAATTTCATTTGCTCTAGGCAGCATTTTCTAAAAAGTATTCATAATACAAAAACCTTTTGCATGTGACACTTAGCTATTTCCTTCTTTTGGTGGCCAACAACGCTCACCAACTTGCATTAAATTCAGGATGTACAGCCAGTTATTTGCTTGTGCAAAGCAAGTTACTTGCCATTTTGAAATGACAAGAATTCATGATAACCCTTGGCAATGATGTACTTCCAACATGATTTTTCTTGGAATTTGACCCGATGATTTGAAGGCAACTTAGGCATTGTATGCCATGGCAATTAATATCCCAAATGGAATGATTACGCCAAAGTATGCAATAAGTACCCGAAAACATTTGTGTCCTCCTTTGAAATTTGAGAAATATCTGCAGAATGACACCTTAGCATTTGGTCATATGACTACCACTGAAATCTGCCACCAGCTTATGCTAATTAATTAGATTCCACTAATCTTTCACGCAACAAATTGTACCTAGCAAACACAACTAGGTGAGAGTTTTGAGCGAGCCTTGGTGCATCTTTCGAGGTGGTACTCAATTAACCTCATGTTTATGGTATGCAAATCACCACACTTATCCTAGCCATTTCTATAAATAGGCACTTTGGGCAATAGTGAAATCACACTTGACAACTTTTAGAAGAATTGGTATTAAGTGATTGGCTTAGATTTCGATATTGGTAGTTTGCATAGTATTTGCATAGAGTTTAGACTTAGAAAATTGGCATAGGGCTTATGTCTGACAATCATATAGATCTTTGTCACCATGAATACCCCAATTAGGTTGGTCTCTCATAAATCCCAAACAGCTTTTCTGGGTGAGGTTTCAACTAGGTACCTTAAGAGGATGACCAAAAATAAGCATTCCTTGGCCATCATAGCCTTCAAATGGATTATGGGATATGACTTCCTTGAATATGAAGATAAGTACAGAGTTAACACTGATGTGTGCTCTCACTTTGTGGCATCAATGCTCAACATCAAGATTCCCAAGCCACTTGTTATCCACATGGTAAAAGAGATTTTTCCAAAGAAATACCTGAATGGCCTCAAAGAGATGGTGGTGAATGCTACATTTGGTGGAGGTATTCCAACGATAAGCGGCCTCCATAGGTTCATTGAAGAAGATGTGGTTGTGTCATGGTTGATGTTCTTGAGCGATTTTTGACTCTAGTTGTAGGAACAACATTGCAAGAGGGTTACCCATGATTGTCACTTCCTCTTCCACTTGTACAATGCGGTGCCATTTTATGACATTGACTGGTACATTGACTTCAGGAGCCTGATGTTCCCTCTACCACTTTCCATTGCTCCTATGGACATTGTCATTGGTGAAGACATTTCCTTTGATGATGAAATGGTTTTGGATACTGCCATTGCTGCCACCCATGCTCATGACTAAAGACCTCTTTTTACATGCTTTAAAACTCAAACTTGTTAGTGTGTTTTTTGTATATATACCTGGAAAAGGCCTTATAGTAGTTGTATAAAGAAGATACAAGAATATATAGATATATACTCTAAAAATCATGGCCTCTAAGCCATTTTGATACTTGTATTTAGCGAAGTATATATAAATATAATGAAAATATAGCTTATAGTATGATAATTTATGTCTCCTTTGCCTGTTGTTCTATAATATGGCTTTGCTTCTCTTTTCCTGCATATGCGTAATCCATTTCAATTTAGTATGTGGGTGTCATTTTTCTATGGCATGGGTTGTTTTTAACTTTTCTTGCACTTTGCAATAATGGGTTTGCTTATCTTTTCCTTCTTGCACTCGAAGAAATAATTATTGAAAGATTGACTGAAAAAAACACAAGGGCAAAAGAAAAACACTATTCACATATTTACATCGGTGGAACAGATGAAAGTTAATTGAATATTTTTAAATAAATTTCATTGACCAGAATCCCCAATGGCTCATGTTCCATGGTTTCTAATTCAAATGCATGGTGTTCCTTACACTGAATTATTCTAAAAGGGCCCTCCCAAAGGCTATCAAACTTCCTATGTTGGTCAGGCTTTGTTGTCCTTTCATTAAACTTTAGCACTAGGTCGCCGCTCTTTAGACCTTGGTCTGAAGTATTTTTATAAAACCATCTCTTAACCACCTGCTAGTGGTTGGTCATAGCTATTAGGGCCTTTTCTCTTTTCTCTTGCACTTCCAACAACTCAGCTAGCCACACCTCCATTGCGCCATTTTTCTCTATCTCAAGAGATTTGAGAAATTGCAGTGCTAGAGTCTCCATTGAGATACACAATAGCGCTTCTTTTCCATATAATAACTCATATGGAAAATTCTTGAGGACTTTCCTGGGAGTTATGCGGTCTACCCAAAGTGCCACCCAAAGATTTTTGAGTCATTCCCACTGGCGTTCTAAATCAATTCTTTTGAGGAATCAGACTAGATTTTATTAGTCGACTGTATCAAGCCATTACCCTGCGGATAGTAATTTGATGACGTTTTCAAGAATATGCCATTCGTGAGTGTGAATTGACATACCTTATAGCCCAATAATTCTTTGACGTTGTCAGAGATGATAGTTTTAGGATGGTCAAATCTAGTCACGATCTCTTCAAGAAAGTCTACTATCTCCGTCTCTATAGCATTCTTCAAGGGCATGGCTTCGGTCCATCTTGTGAAGTAGTCTATTTTTGTCATAATCCATTTGTGTCTAGCATTGGAGGTTGGATTAATCATCCCGATGAAATCAAGGCCCGGTTGCACAAACGACTCATCAATTACTATAAGGTTGAGGGGCATAGCAGAATTTTTCCTTCTTCCCGCAAAGAATTGGCATTCCTTGCAAGCTTTTACCAGGGAATGAGTTGTTAAACAACATGGGCTGGAAGTACCCACTACGCATGATTTTGATGGCAGTGGTCTTAGCGGAGAAATGCTCACCTACGGCGCTGCTATGGAAAGTGTTGAGGATCCACTTCGCTTGCATTATAGTGACACACCGTAGGAGAACGTCGTTAAAGTTCCTCTTGAAAATAACTCCTTCAATGAGCACATATCCACTATTTTTTAGTCAGTAGAATCTTCTCTTTTGAGAAGGGAGGTCATGCGGATATTTTCCTGTGTGCATGAATCTTACTCTGTCTACCAGCTAGTAGCCTTCAGACTCAGACTCATTCATTAGAACTATCTTCGACTGTTCTTCTTTGATTGTGATCTCTTCATCATGTGTCAGATATTCACACAATCCTCTTACTCTAATGGTCTTTGTAGGCTTAACCTCAATGTCATATTCAATGATCTTGGTGATCCAATTAGCCATTTTTTTGGTGATTTCTCCTTCCATGATGTATTCGCACACACTGGAATGTGTGACATAAACAATCACCTTATTGCAAGAGATTAGGTGTCAAAACTTGTTGAGTCCCTTGACTATTGTGAAAGCTTGCCTCTCAATGAAGTTGTAGTTCAACTCATATTCCTTTAGGGTCTGGGAGTGGAAAGCTATCGGATGTTCTCCCTCTCCTTCCTCATCTTTCTGAGTTGAGATAGTAGCAATGATTTATTTTCTATTGAATACATACATTATGAATTCCTTCGATAGGTTTGGATTAGCTAGCATAGGAGCTGAGGAAATAGCATCCTTAACCTTTTTCAAGGCTTCTCACTTCTTTAGTCCATTTAATATTTGGTCATTTTTCAGCATTAGGGTGATTGGCCTAATTATTCCTATGAAATTAGAAATAAATTTGCTCACAAAATTTACCTTTCCTAAGAAAGAATGGACGCCTTTCTTGTTGACCAAAAGGGGAAGCTTTTTTATTTCCTTCACCCACTTAGGATCAATTGAAATTCCTTCTTTGGGCACTACATGTCCCAATAGCTTTCCTTGCGACACTTTGAAGACAACTTTTTGTGGGTTCAAGGAGACCCTAAACTCTTGGCATTTTTTAAAAACCATTTCAAGGTGATTGAAATGATCATCCTTGGACTTAGAGAACACAATAAGATCATCTAAATAGATCAGGATAATCTTGTTAATCAATTCGCTGAACACGATATCCATGGCCCGTTGAAAAGTGGCTCCCAAATTTGACAGGCCAAAAGGCATTTTAGCATATGCAAAAATTCCCCACTTGGTAGTGAACGTTGCTTTATGTTGGTCCTCCTCTTTAACTAAGATTTGATTGTAACCGGAGAAGCCATCTAGCAGAGAAAACATTTATGATCTTTCCATTTTCTACAAGATGGTCTCCATAGAAGGGAGCGAGTAATGATCCTTTAGGGATGCTGTGTTTAGGTCCTAAAAGTCAACACATAAGCTGATGTCTTTGTTCTTCTTTCAGACTAGAACTAGGTTAGACACCCAAGTGATGTGCCTAATCGAGAAGACAATCTGGGACTGAATTATCTTAGTTAGCTCTTGTGCCATCATAGCCTCGATCTTTGGATTAACCAGCCTCTATTTTTGGCGGACTAGTTTTCCACCTTTTGTTAGCTCAATTGTATGTTGGATGATGTTGGGATCATATCCCTTAAGGTCATTATATGACCAGGAAACCACCCCTTCATACCTCTCGCAGAAGTCAATGAGCCTTTCTTTATCATGATGCAAGATGTCCTTCCCAACTTTATTTTTCTCCCATCTCCAACCTAAAGGTCCACATAGTCACTTTTTTCTACTACAAATTTTCTTTTATCACTTCTTGCATCATCACAATCAAAAATATTTTCAAGAGTGGAAAGCCCCTTCAGAAGCTTGTTGGATTTCAACTGGATGATTTTACCATCATAGGCTTTGGAAATCTTTGGTTCCAGAGCTAATCAAAAAAATCACTCAACTTTTTTATGAACAAGGTGATGTGTTCATCATTGTCAAATACTTTCCAGCTCTGATCATTCATTTATTGAACTATCACTCATATAAAGTGTCTATTATGCATTAGGCCAGAGATAGGTTCAAAATGAGATCCAACTACTACCATGCTATCTACATCAGCATTTTGTTCTTGAGGCACTGTCCAAATTTTAAAGGCTTCAAGACCCTCAATCAAGTCCTAGACCCTATGTCAGTAGGATCTCATGTGGACATTATTGGCTACAGAAATCCTGTGGACTTCATTGACTACTAGTTTGGAATCTCTAAACACCATGAATTTCTTGATGCCCATTCATTCTGTGAGGCTCAGACCTTCCACTAGGCCTTTGTATTCAACTTCATTGTTTGAACAAGTGAACTAGAAGTGGAAGGACCAGAGTGTCTTTTCTTTGTTTTGGGATGTTAAACATATCCCAGCTCCTGCGCCTACCTTGCATCTTGTTCCATCAAAGTGGAGTATCCATAGTTTTGAGGCCTAGTTACTTTCAGGTTCCTTCACGACCTTTGAAAGAACTTGATCTTCATCATAGATAGCATAGGTACCTAGCCCAATAGCATGATAGTTTTTGAAAGGGTTAGCATCTATGTATTCACTTAAAAAGACCTCTTCTTGATTGGTCTGATCTTCGGTCACCTTTTCATTTTCTATCAACTTAGTGCAGTATATTTCTTCTTAAGTGAAAGAAGTATGGGTGGCCTCGAAATTGATTCTAGCTTCATCAACCACATGTTATGAATGCAAAGATTCGGAATTTATCTTTATTTCAGCTCCGTGCTTGGTTCTTAGGATCAAGTGTGACTAGTCCAGAGAAACATACCCATCTATTTTTGAAATAAAGTCCTGGGATAGGCAGAGACCAAACTTAGGAGGAACATTTATGATCATACTGTCTTGAGGGATTGTGATACTAGGGAAAGTGAGCAGGGTCAATGGGAGGTCTTTGGTGAGGCTTGCAGTCTCACCTTTATTTCCATCAAGTTGCATAACTCCCTTCCTTAAAATTTTATAGCTAAGTCCTAAGGCCTCAGCTATCTGCTTGAGCATGATTGTGGTGCTAGAACCAATGATCATGGAATTACGTAATAATTTATCCCCTATAATGAGAGTTATGAAGAAGGGTTTAGGCTTCGACTTATCTCTTACCCCAGTAGGGACTTCTGATGTACAATTTGTGAGAACTTTGGCAGGAGGTGATTGATCAACATCCTTTCCTTTGAGCAATTGATCCTTTCGTTCAATGATTGGATCCTCTTAGAGAGCCTTTTGTAGTAATGTCTTATGTTCAGGAATAGCTAAGATATCCCATAGAGACACATTAGTGGATGATTTTTTCAATTGTTCCACTACATTAAATGGTGGCAGATTCAAAGGTTTCTGCTCCTTAGTTTTTGTTATAACAATTTCCCTTTGCAGTGGATATTGTGGCACCACTACAGAGGTACTAGGCGTCTGGTTGGAAGCACTTTTAGGTTTCAGATTGACTAGTTGTGGAATGATTGATTCACCTATGAATCTCCTTTTTGAGCAAGTTTTGTAATCATAATGTACTTGTGATGTTTTAGACGTGGATGCATAATTGGCAAACATTGCCTCTTCCTCTTCCATCTATGAGAAGAGCACATGATCAGGAGCAATATCTATTTATTGTCCCAAAGAGGGTGAAGGCACAATAGTGGTTTACAATTCAAGTGCGGAAGGAAAACTCACAAAAAATGACACCAAGGCAAAAAATGTGATTTTGGGGGTTCATACGAACCTACTAGTTCGACCGAACCCATAAGGGGTTCGCTCAAACAGGGTTCAAACAAACCCCTTTGAATCTCAGGCACCACAAAAACAAAAAAAATGCATTGGAAAGGGGTTCGAGCGAACCCCTAGGGATTCACTCAAACCCTCCTTATCTCTCATCACCCTCGTGAGACACAAAAAAACCTAAATTTTTTCACTTTGAATCTTGGTTTGAACATGAAAATGGTAGAGACATCACAAACCCAACTAGAATCAGGTATTCCTTGGAATGATCTATCCAACGAATATAATTTTGATATGTTTTGGTTTTATTATGTATTTGTTTTTTTAGTTTGATTAAATATAGGTTTTTTACAAAAAATGAAGGTCTTTGTTCTGTACATGTGGAGAAATAGCAGATTATCAAACAAAAAAATTGAAAAATATGATTGCACCAGATATTGAAGTCCTTGATCCAACAAAAAAAAAATTGCATTTTGGTATATACAAAAAAAGTTACGCATTATATGGTCACACTATATTTGAATTGTAATTGGTTTGACTTCAAAACTTGATTAAAGAAAAAATATTTAATAAAAAACTATCTAACCAAGTGGAAGCACTAGATATTGGAGTTACAAATCTAAATTTGAAAGAATTAGAATTTTATCCTTCATGGAAAAAAAGTTATGCATTAGACGGTGTGCATCACTTTTTTAAAATGTTGTTTTTTGAAAAAAACCAATTTTTGTGGGAGATGGAAAAAGAAGTGCAATTTGATTCCAAAAATTTTGAAAAAAAATATTTTTAGAATATACAAAAAAAAATTGATGAGACTCTAGTATGCATCATCTTCAAATTCCTCACGATTTAGCAGCTATAGGTGCCCAAATGTGAAGATTTAGTTAAAAATAATAATTTCAGTGTCTAGTTTGGCCAAAAATTGTAAACCACTATTGTGGGATCACCCAAGACATCCCTTGCATTTGATCAGTGAGCACCGCATTTTCCATTTGTGGAGAGGAATATACATAACCTCCATGGTTTGATGTTGCGTCTTGGTTGTGCTGCTCTGCCACCTTTTGTTGTAGATTTTCACATGGGCAGCTTTAGAGCATATGGGAATCGCCGCAAGGGAAGCACCGGGGGTTGGTTTCATCGACTAAATTGTTCTACCCCTCGGTTAGCCCTCTACTTGAGCTTAGATTGGTGTTCTATAGCGGAGTGGGTACTGACACTATTTGATTTGTTGTTCATGACTACGGATTTGTGCGAGAACCTCCTTGGAACTAATTTTGTTAGTAAGAGGACCTTCCACTTTGATAATTTTGATAGGTCAGCTTCAGAAGTGCAGCTTGGTTACACTTGATAATAGATATCTAATTGGCCATAGCCTGCAACATCTCCTTGATGTTGCTTATATATTCCTTTGAAGAACCAAATGTGGAAGCAACATTCTGTAGTGCGCTTGGATATGCGTACATGGACTGAGGAAGAGAAGGTGCATTAGTAGATGGAATTTCCTAGGCAGAAACTGATACTTCAAGGAATATAGGCATGGTGGGCTGAGGTAGAAACTTTCCAACATCAATTAGATTGTTCTCCACTTTAACTGAGACACTATATGCATTGGGTAGAGTGGTTTTGTCGAGTGACCGGATCATCATTTAAATGTCAGCGTTGATGGAATTAAGGTAGAACATGAATGCTAGCTTGGCTAGCGGGTGGATCATAGCCTGAATTCTTTGATAGGTTATGTGAAACCAAGCATTTAAGTCGGTCATGGCTTCATATAGGGCCCATTTGATGATCTCCAGATGATGATATTGTGAAGACCTATCTGCATCATTAGAGAATATTTCATAAAATGGATCTTCGATTTGGTCCCAAGTGTTGATAGTACTAGGTTTTAGCATGTGGTACCAATCCAGTTCCTTACCCCTGAAAGAGGTTCAAGCAACCTTAAAACTACATTCTAGGTAATGATTCCATGCACCAAACATACATCTGCAACATCTTGCACATGTTCAGACGGTGTCCTTAAGCCATGTCTGGTGAACTTAGGTATAGCTTTTAAAGCGATGATAGGGATAGGGGCCCAAATGGCAAGTGTTGTTGGTGCAACAAGAGGACTTCCAGCGTCCCATGCCACATAATTTCTAGTAGTAGCAAGAAACATGACTAGCAATGGGGGCGGAGGAAGCAGAATGTTTACTAATTGGGTCAAGGTCTATACTATCCTTAATGACAATACTAACAAACTAGGATTATTTGCTATTTGGGACCTAGTAACAGGTTTATGGCTCATACACCCTCTTTGAATTGAGATTCATTTAAGTAGTCCCATCGAGTGTGCTAGAAAAAAGGAACAGTTTATGCCAAAAATTGGCAAGATAACAACCTTTATAGGAAACTCAATTAATGGGGGGACCAATTACACTGAACTGAGTGACCTCTAGATTTTTAAAGAAGTCAACTTCTTTTGTAAATAGAGTTTTGAATGGGAAAAGGAAGCAAATATATAAAATGAAAATATAACTAAGGTGATGTGCCAAGATGTAGATAAAATCATGATAAATCTATCATTTGCAAATAAATTCAAGGGCCTGTTCAACAATCTAATATGTTCCAGAATCACAGAAATCAAAACAAAAGATGTGAACAATTCATCTAATGACATAAAATGATAATAGTATATAGCCACTGAAAATGGGAGTCAAAGACATGATCTAAATCAACAATTTGTATTTAAAATCATAGAAGTTGTTGTGAATGAACAATCCATACAATAATGGCACAATATTAATGTCTTATCAAATAACATAAGAAAAACCAAAAGGCCGAACAATGGCACAGTCTGAAAGTTTCATATAATAATCTAAAAACAATACTAAAGGCTTGGTGTCTCTGTCTAATTTTTTTGCATCTTTTGAACTCGTTTTCTAAAGTGAGAAGCAATATTTATAGCAAACAATCCACTGCCTGGAGACCTTTTAATTGAAAAGATTCAATATCTTTGGCTATGATGGCTACAACAATGATTTCCCTTGTCCATTGAAACAAAAAATATTCAGGTCATGACATGTAGACACTTCCTAGCCAGATGCATCCCCTACAAATGATGGAAGTGGTCCAAGAATATCCCAAGCAGACAAGTGTCACCTCCTAGTTGAGGCAGTTAGAACATGTGACAACATATTACAGCTTGGCGTTCGCCCCACTTTTTCCCTTCAATGAAGTCCCCGCAAGGAGATAGGTAGCATCATGGCGCAGCCCATGGTTCATTTCATCCTTTCATTGTTGAAATATTGCACCGAGAAGACATGTAGAAGCAATGTTTATTATCAACACCATCTGTCGGGTCCACCAAATCTTTACGCAAAAGGAAGCTACATGGCACACAAGTGGGGCTCAATGAGGAAGTGAAGGGAAGCAACTATAAATAGCCCATGGTGAAGACACATGGGGGCATAGCAGGAGCTAGTAGAAGAGCGAAGGAAGCCTTTGCTAGGAGGAGCATTGGGCAGACACGTGGAAGAAACCGACAGAGTATAGCAAAAAGAAGCCTAATGAAAGGCTAAAGGCATCAAGTTTGAGCATATGAGGGTCGAGCCGATTCTTAGCAAAACAAAAAAACAAAACATGAAGGGAGCTCAAAGAATTTTATATTCACATATCCTTTTGTAACAAATATGATGGACTCATGGCTTGGACCTATGATGGCCTAGATGGATATAACTGTCATATAATCTAGCACACCATAGACTTGGTGGAAGGAGCCAAGCCAATCTATCAGAAGCAAAGGCCAATAAATCCAAAGATTGAACCTCTCATGGCCCAAGAGCTAAAGAAGCTCATTAATTCAAAGACAATATACCCAATTAAGCACTCAACATGGGTATCCAATTTGGTTCCTGTTAGAAAAAAGAATGGGGAAATTAGAATCTACGTAGATTTCAAGGATTTGAACAAAGCATCCTCAAAAGATTATTATCATCTCCCTTCCATGTAATAGATTCTTCAAATGATTGTGGGAGCATAAATGTTCTCTCTACTTGACGAATTCTCAAGGTATGATCAGGTGTGCATTAAGGAAGAAGATCAACACAAAATTACATTTACCACAAAGTGTGGGACCTTCGCATATGCAAAAGTGTCTTTTGGCCTCTCTAATGTGAGAGCCACTTTCCAGTGGGCAATGGACATAGCCTTTCGAGGATTGATCAACAAGATCATCCTTACATATTTGGATGACCTCGCAATGTTTTAAAAGTCTAAGGAAGATCATTTTGATAATCTAAAGAAGGCTATTCAAAGGTGCCAAAAGTTTAGGGTATCTTTAGTGGAAAGCCTGAATAATTTCACGTTCAAAGAAATTATTGGCTTGGATAAATTTTTTGAAGCATTTAAGAAGAAAGTGCAACCTTCTAAAGATGAATGGACATCCCTGCAGTTTTCCCTTCAAAATCTTTGATTTGTAGTTCCTATTTTTCCTTTTTGTTCTAGTATGCAAAACCATAGGTTTTAATTGTTCCCTCCACAGGGGGAGGACCCCTGTGAGATGCCAGAAGTTGTAGAGAGAGTCTACATTTTGCAAATTTTTATTAGGAGGAATTCATGCAAATAACATATCAATTGCTAACATTGTGGAGGTTTCTTTTGATCCTAGTGGTTTTTCCTTTCAGTTGAAAATCACTTTATTTTCAATGCGGTAAAGTCTTTTTGGAGCGAGACACTTGGCAGCCCTACACTCATCTTTCCTGACCAAGGCTTTTGGTTCCATTTAGAGCAACACCAGTGAAACACATGGTGACTTCATGTGCCACCATAAAAAGGAGTTCAGACAAAGGTAGTTTTATGATCAAGTTCCCCATGCCATGCCACTTGGCACAATGGCACTCCCTCTAAAGCTTTCTAGTTTATAAGTTGTATATTAGAGCCCAATTGGTCTATTTCATTTAGAGTGCCCACCATGGAATTATTTCTAAAAGGAAGCAAAGGCATGCCACTTGGCACCACTACACTCATTCTTTGGCCTAAGAGTTGGATTTTATCTTCACACAACATTGTTGGTTTAGAAGATAAGGAAAGGGGGCACACAGGTTGTAGTAGTATTGAAGAGAACCCAAGTGTACATGTGGCAACATTGTGCTCGCTTCAACCAAGTGTGTTTTATGTAAATTTTAATTTCATGCAATTGGTTGTTATTGGTGGGGCCAATTAGCAAAGGAAAGAACATGGATAAACGAAGGTTGGATGTGTGTCAATGTAGTGATTTTTTGTAAGATATTTGGAGGCCAATGCCTCTATTGGTCCATCTCATTTGGCCTTCTTTGCATCGACATCTAGAAAATTTTCATTTATTTTATGTTCAATGGTTACAACGACTAGCGTCATAGAGGTGCACACAAGGGTTGTTCATGATGATTTATGTTCTCTCAAAATCTTGGTCATAATGTAGGGTTCAATCTATATATTGAGTTCTCACCTCTTTGCAAAAGAACAGGGGGGTTCACTCATTCACCACTAGAGTAGTGATGCAAGAACATCCCGGGTGTATGGCGATTTGCATCAGCCAAAAAAAAATTGGTTTCGCTTTAAGTTTTGTTTTAGTCTGGTGATCTTCAACATCTTTCCTTAGCTAGAATCTAAATATCTAATCGAAATTACAAAAATCCAAGTTTTTGCCAAATCTTTGTTTTAAGGCTCCATGGGCAGTTTTCAAAATTATTTTTGAAAAATTTGTAAGGAATCAAGTAAAGTTATTTTGAATTGACATTCTTGGATGTACCATGTTGAATGTGAAAAAATAATCAAATTTCTATCTTTCACCATTTGGGAGAAATTAATGCTAGAAATTTGTGTTTTTAATGCTGAAATCGTTGCTAGTTTACAAAAAGTTTAATTTTTCAAAATTTATGAAGGCTGAAACGAAATTGTTTTGTAGAGGACTTGGAGACATTATCCTAAGTGTACACACTATTTTTTGTGCACATTAGAGAAATTTGAATTTTTCACCTATCGACACTTGATTAAATCAAATTAGCATATGGCTATGTTAAAAATTTTAAGAAGAAAAATTATTTATTCTTTTATTTTAAATTTCTAGTTCAGATTGTTTAGAGAAGAAAGTTTTAGAATAAATGAATAAAAAAAAGAGGAAGGCCTATCATGTCCCCAAAATTATCTTATTTAATTTTGGCAGGAAACCAATAGTGTTTTTAAACACTTGAGAATTTAAAATAGTATTAAATAATATTAATATTAATATTAAATGATAAAATAAAATTTAAATTATTAAAAATAATATTTAAATTTATTGTTTAATCTTGGCCAACCGCTTGGAAGACGCTAAAGTTGAATTCTGAATTAAGATTTCTTCTAGTCAACCTCTTATAGTTGGCAGCTATGTTTGATATTTATTTAGGGTCATTGTTCTAGATGAAGGCATTGAATTGAGTCATGGAGAATCGACTGCATAGTTGGCAATTATTTGTTAAGATGAAAACCCTTCCAAAACCATGACTTAGTTCATTCATACACTAATTCACATTTTGATCAAGCACTTGGATTTCACATGCAGGATACAAGGAGATCAAGCACAAGAATATTATTCTCAGGTTGGCATTTAGAGTAATTGTAGAAATTCACAAAAGATTTGTTATTGGCTCGAGAAAGAAGCAATTCATTATTGTGGCCAATCCCATAGGCTTTGGCCACCCTCATTCATTGTGCCCAATATAGATCATGTGACCCTACAGATACTCATCACTCGCACCTACTAGAGACTTCAGGACCACCTGGGTGATATTCATCCGCGCCACTATAAGGGTGTGAATCATCATTGGAAGATGTACTTACAAGCTCAGGACATTTGACCAAAGATTTATGGAGGCTGTGTATGCCTGATCAAGTGCTAAGTAACAACAAAATTACCATATCTAAATATGTGTGCCAGTTTGGGGATTGTTGTACAATTTGCAGGAGATCTAAGGCGGATCATGCATATTTCACGATTATATTCAGTAGATTCATAATCATTCAATGCATTCCATTCTGGTGATTGTTTAAGTCTAACCTAATTCTCATTTTAATCGAAGTCGAGTAACATTTTGGAAATTTAGTTTTGTTCCCTGTTGATGCATACCAATCCCATTTTTGTTGCTCAATGTTACCAGTGCTTGGATAAATATAGGACATATTTTTTTTTATCAAATATAATCTATGCTTGGACAAAGGAAGATGGAAGCATCCTCGCAGAGCAGCGACAGTGGAATAGGAGGCAAAGGTAAGAAGAAGATGGAAGAGCAGAATTATGAGATCAAATCCTTTGTGCAAAAGCAAGATAAAGTGAACCAAACATTGCTGCAGATGATGCAAGCCCTCACTACTACTTTAACCAACAATAAATTAGGACCCAACAATGCTAATGAAGGAAATTCTGAGGATTTGGAGGAGGGAAACATAGTAGAACATCAAATGGATCCACTCTTAGACCCTCCCAGCCAATTTTCTTGCCTAGGAAAGAAGCACCTCATGAAGAAGGATATAACTAGCTTGATTTTAGTAGTATTGTGCAAGATTACATGAAGTTGGATGTTGACATTCAAGTAGAGATTTCCTTTGAATAGTTTAACAATTCTATAAAATGACTTGGACGTGATGGTAGACAATGTGTGCAGTGATTCAATAAAGATCTTTAGTACAAAATCAGCAAGCTTTCACTCACTACATTTGATGGTTTAGGAAAGGTTACCGCATGTGCATGGGTCCAAAAGATAGATACATACTTCTCTCTCAACCCTATGATTGAAGATGAAGCTGTCAAGTTTGTCATTTTGCATTTGGAAGGTGTGGTTCATGAATGGTGGCACCATGGTATTGTGACACAAGGGTTTGACCTTGTTACTACATACATTGATTTCACACAAAAGCTTATGGAGCAGTTTGATAGAAAGGATTCAGAGGTGTACTTCCAAGATTTGACAAGGGTAAAGTAGCTTGGGATAGTGGATGATTATGTTTCAAAATTCCAAAGGCTAGTTGTTACGGTTCCAAATGTTTCTAATAAGAGACTCATGTTCCTCTTCATCAAAGGGCTATCAAAATCTTACCATGGTTCGGTAAGATCTTTATAGTTGACATCATTGGAAGAAGCTATTTGATGGGCCTTGAACCTTGAGGACTCCACCACGAAGAGTAAGCCTATGATCAAGAATGTGCCAATAGGAAAACCAAAAAAGCCACCCCACGAGATTACTCCTCAATTGAGGAACCCACCACCATGATCTCACATGATGGACATGTCTCGGAATGAGCTATGAAGAAAGGGATTGTGCTAACATTGCAAGGAACCTTGGGCATGAGATCACATGTGTAGGGGAAAAGGAAAAATCCACTTTATTGAGGTAACCCTTGATGATAATTTTGAAGAAGGGGAAGGTAAACTTTCAAATCTTATTGATGAGGAGGTGCATGTAGAGGCACTAGTGATCTATAAACTAGGATGTTAAAGTTTCCCAAAAATTAATCCAATTACAGATTTAATTCCCGATCCAATAGTAATGCATGATTATGTATCTTAGCTGTTGAAATTATGACAAAAAGAGTTCACTTATATTCTATCCAGATTCAAGAGACAAACCAATTACTTAATTATTGTACATAGGAAACTCAAAGAATCAAAATACTAGAAGAATTATGAGACAGAAGGAAAAAATAGATCACTCTTGATAACGAAGTTCGCTCAATTTGAGCTACGTCTCTGGGTCTGCTTCTCAATGTTGGACCACTTTATTGATATTGCCAAGCTTCAATAGCCTTCTTACAATATCCGAGCTTTAATAACTCACAATCTCTCACTCACAATTTTACAATTTTTGGTGTACAAAAACACCTCGTAATTTAACTCTTTGTTAAACACTCTCCAAAGTTTCCTTATCACAGCATCAAAATTCCCTCAAAACTTGAATTGAAAATCAAGGCCTCCTACCCTCCTTTTATACAAAAATATGTCATAATGGGGCCAAACCACTATAATAAATGAATAACTCCCCTTAACCTAAGTCTTCAGGTGGTTAACAACCTATTTTGTTATTTACACCCTCTTTGGGTTCAATGGGTAAGGCCTTACTTTGGCTTTTATGGGCTTTACATTACATTTGGCTTGCAATTATTAAACAAAAACAACCAAACCCAAAAATATTATGAACACACCAAATGGTGCAATGACTGTAGTCCTTTTTATCACTTGGCCAGTTGGGGGTTCAACTCCTAGCAGCATCAAATTTGAAATGGATTTTAAAGCTTTTAATAACAAAACAAACCCGTCAGCACATATTTACTAAAGAAGTTACATGGGCGCAATGAAAGAGGCATAGAATTTCTTGGAGGAGGTTAGGGGTTCGAGCCCATACAAAAAGTTTTGTTAAAACTATTAACCACTCACCGACGGAGGAGTCACCGACTGAATGCCATGTGTCATGCTACTATTCGGTGTAAGAGTCAATGTGTCTATTGACGAAGCTAATGATTGGACTACTAACTCGGATGCCACCTGTATTGCCCCATAGATGTTGACTAGATGTAGGGAATGCCATATCACTTGACATGTCCTCTACCATGTCATTTTGTACGATATGTTGATGTCATCATACATATGACAGGTGTCAAGTCTTGATTGGTCTGCCTCATAATTTGTACAGCACGTACATGCCACATCAGCATGTTGACATCATGCTAACGTCATCAACTGTGCCTTCTGGTCCACCAAGTCAATCAAGAACTTTGATTGGCCATATCTCATGCGTACGAGCTCTATTTCTGATGAAACAAATGTTGTCAAAATTGTCTCAACGAGCACTTCGATTTGACACCATTTTTAACAGATTTTGAGATGATCATTTTTTTGCTTCCCTGACGGCCTCTAGTACCCAGTTTGATTGAACCTTTGACTAAGCATAAGTTGCACGTACGATCTCCTTTTGACACAATTCAAATTGTGTCGGGATCGTGTCAGCAAGCTCTTCAATCTGAGACCAGTTTTGGGTGATTTTGAGATTGTGAATTTTTTTAGGTTTCTAGATCCTACTGGATCAACTAGTAGGAGGACATTCGGGAGGCACCATTGCATCATTTTTAGGAGCACCTCGGTACAATTCTCTCTGCGTTAGAGGGGATTTACATGGTGTATAGTTGTAAAATTGCACCCCTCGCAATTTCACATACATTTTTGTATCCACTTTAGTGACCACTCCCTTAGCATTTTGTGTAGGTTCATTTTAGCCCCTGTATCAACCTTTTTCCCTTCTCAAGATGCTCAACCCCCTTTTCAGAAGTTACCCTTGTGTGTAGTCTTTCCATCAGACCTTGTGCTTTTCCCATTCTTATCATTTTATAGCATGGCGTGTCCAAACACTAGCGCACCATGCAGACGTTTGTACGCTGCACTAGTGTCCTATGATGTTTCAACGTTCAAACAACCGTTTCCATGCATGCTTGCACTTGTCACCTCCTTTGTTCGGTGGTAACGGCTCAAGATTCTTTGTAATCGCTTGAGAAGCTTCCTTTTGCTTCTCTCTCCTTTATAGCTATCCTTTCAGTTCATTTTTCTCTCTAACTTTTACTAGCTCCTCTCTTCTGCATCTAACTTCCTCTCCTTCTTAGCTTCTCTTTCTAGCTCTCACAACAGTCCTTTGTAGCAAACTCTTGGCTCTTGTAGCTTTCTTTGCTTCCCTTCTTGGCTTCCTAAGCCTTGCATATCTACATTGTGCCTTGCACCTTTGAGCATCTTGGGATTTCACACATACCCTATCTACTACATCTCATACTTTGTGATATGAGTTCTCCTCCTTAAGCAGGGATTGTTCTTATCACCTCTTTTGTGATACAGGTTCTCCTCCTCAAGCTAGATTTTCTTTTATCACTCATACTTGGTGGTGCAAGTTCTACTCTTGAGTAGATTTTTCTTTTACCACGTGCTTTTTCCATTTTGATTACACTCTTTCTCTCTATCTTTTGGTTGTTTGTGGAGGTGGGAACATCAAAATGGGGGTTTGACTGAGGCAAACCCCTATATAGCTCCAACACTTTCTCCAAATCTTACAGACGCAGGTATTGAAGATATATACTAGTTGGAGGCTTCATTACTTGAATTATTGTGAGCATATTCTTCCTTTCTTATCTTTATCTTTATCAGTTCTACTTCACTTTATTTCAGTTCTATTATATTCTGCTACTTTCTTGCATTCTAAGGTTTGTAACAATCAGAGTAGAAGTAGTCATTTAGCCATTCTTTGTGATATTCTCAATTTTTGGTCTGTATGAGATGCCAACATGCCTCTGGGATGCCAACGTGTCACATGGTCATCTGTTTCCCACGTTGTCATCCTTTGGCTAAGAGCTTGTCAGTTTGTCCATAGAATCTTCGTGTCCTGCTCTTTTAGATTCTAGAACTCTCACTATTGTTCCTTGAGGTAGTTTAGGGAAGTTTTCCCCATGAGGCTCTTTGAAAGAAGAAATCTCATGAGTAGTGAATCCCCCTTCTCTACATTTTGGTGAACCTGACGTGAAGGAGGGTACTTTTCAAAAAAACTAGAATTTATTTACCCCTACTTGGTGGGATCATAACTTGTAACTTGGTGCTTAGAATTTAGAACCATTTGCATCATTGGAAAGGTCTCTTAGAGAACTAGTTTAGTCCCTAAAATACAGGTGCCTTTGAAAATCAAATTTTAGGGAATGACGCAAGTTTCAACCTAAAATTCCACTCCAAAGACCTCCAAAAACGTGAATTACTAGAACATAGAAAATAACGAGAAAAACATAATGAATTTAATATCTTATTTTATTAGTTCAGTATCTAATTTTGTTCAAAATGTTAATGATATTCCATTTCATGCATGTGATAGTGACTTGGTTTTTCCTATGTCACTTGATATCTTTGATCCTTCTCACGAAAGTCCTCTTGCTTTGGAGGATATTTTGTTGCAAGAAGATGAAATCATTGATACCTTTCTTAACATTACTTTACCTTCTATTCATTCCAATGCACTCTCTTTTGGAGATAATGCATTTGTAAATGATGAATCTGTTCATCCCAATGCACTCTCTTCTAGAGATGTTGCATTGGTGAATGATGAATCTCATCTTTGGGTATGTGCAGGATCATGATGGGCCAAAAAAGTGGCAATATGATGGGTATGTGGTTGATGAATTTTTTTTACCCAAAATTGATAAAACAAAAAGGGTTTTTAACAAAGATTCTCAGATTTCCACCAATATAATTTTTTTTACTTTTAATTTAATAAGTAATTATTATTAATTTTCTATTCAAATTACGACTAAAGTCTTGATTGATAGGTTGATTGAAAAAAATCTATAACTTTCAAACAGTATCACATTTTTTGAATCCAAAACATGCGTCACATTCTATGCTTTGCATACTATAGGATTAAAAAAAAATGAATTTCATGAAGTTTTGACCAAGTTAAGGTGGTTAGACATATGTATTTTTTATATTTTTTAAAAAGTTGTAGTAGAAAATTCATAATTAATTATTTGCTTGGAAAAAAATTACAAAAAAATATGCATCACATCGGGGCATGAGTCCTCTACTTATATCTAAAATCTTATAAAAAAATATTATCATTTTATTGTGGTTAGGGTGGTTAGACAGACATGTACTTCTTATTTTTTCCCTAAAATTTATGTACCACTGCATTGAAATTTCAAATTTTCACCAAATAGATTTTTTTTTTTAAACATACCTAGTATTTTAGAAACTACATTCAATTTGATACAGATTCTATTCTTACATATTTTTGAAATAAAGGTATGTATAGGATCATGATGGGCCAAAAAGTGGCAATATGATGGGTATGTGGCTAACGACTTTTTTTTAACCCAAAATTGATGAAACAAAAAGGGTTTCTAAATGAGATTCTCATCTTTCCACCAATATAAATTATGCTTTATTTTGAATTTAATAAGTAATTATTATTCATTTCTATTTAAATTATGATTGAAGTCTTGATTGATAGACTAATTGAAAAACATTTATAGCTTTCAAATGGTATCACATTTTTTCAATCCAAAATATGTGTCACATTCTATGCTTTGCATACTATAGGATTAAAAAAAGAAAAATTGAATTTCATAAATTTTTGACCAAGTTAAGGTGGTCAGACATAATGAGTTTTTATATTTTTAAAAGTTGTAATAAAAAATCATAATTAATTATTTACTAGGAAAAAATACAAAAAATGTATCACATTGGGACATGAGTCCTCTACTTATATCTAAAATCTTACAAAAAAATATTATCCTTTTGTTGTGGTTAGGGTGGTTAGACAGACACCTACTTCTTATTTTTTCCCTAAAATTTAAGTAATACTACATTGAAATTTCAAATTTTCACCAAATAGATTTTTTTCTTTTTAAACAAACCTAGTAGTCTAGAAACTACATTCAATTTGCTACAAATTCTATTTTTACATATTTTTGAAATAATATAGATAACTTATTTAAATTTTTATGTCAAGTTTCCTAACTCTAATTTTTCTGATTTTTTTGCCACTTAAGGGCCTATTTTTTCCATGATGATCTTGCACATACCCATAATATAGATAACTTATTCAAATTTTTATGTCAAGTTGCCTAACTTTGAATTTTCTGAATTTTTTGCCACTTAAGGGCCTGTTTTTTCTATGATGATCCTACACATACCCCTTTGTTCCAATGCACTCTCTTCTAGAGATGATGCATTAGCAAACGATGAATCTCCTTCCACATTTGGTCATGCTTGGATCGATGTTGAGAATGTCTTCAAATAATTATTCTACTAGTTGTGATGATTCTATAAATGTAATCTATGTCTCTACTACCCCTCAAAGGCCTAAGAGACCAATCATTTACGTGACTCTAGCTAGTCCTTCTCCTAAAAGGGTATGTTCTATTAATGGTGTTCCATTTGATAGTGAATCTCTTGATATTCCTATGACTCCCTCTTATAGAGTGGTAGCCCATACTTATGAGGATTGAATGAATAAACAACTAAGCTTTCCTCAAGCACCTAAACCTACAACTAAAGCACCTAGTGAATATGACCTTGTCGAACAGCTTCGGGTTACTCCAGCTAAGATCTCATTTTGGGACTTGCTTCAGTCTACTCTAGTTTACCAAGGTATGCTTCAGGAAGCCTTGCAAAAGATCCTTTTTCCTTCTTCCGCTAGGCTGATGGATGCTAAAGTGTTGATGGTGTGTATTCATGTAGATTCGCCAGATATTACATTCTATCCACAAGAACTCCCGCCTCTGGTAGTATAGAAGCAAGAAAATCCTTTAATGATTATAGTTAACATTCATAATATCGGCATTAGAAACACTCTTGTTGACACTAGTTTGGCACTCAATGTATGTAGCATTGATCTATTGCCTAAGATTAATATTGATTCATCTTCCCTTAATTCTTCTTTTGTTGTCATTTGTGGGTTTGATAATGTCGGTTGGCAATCCCTAGGCATGATAGTCTTACCTTTGAAGTTGGGACCCGTTACTGTACCCACCCTTGTTTATGTTATGTCAAAAAAATTACAATAAAATCTTCTTCTCTATAGACTGTGGATTCACGCCATTGGTGTAGTCATGTCTACCTTGCATAAATCTATTAAGTTTATTTGCAATAAATGAGTAGTCACATTCAAGGCTGACCCTGATGCTATGCAGTTATGTGAGATGGTAGTAGCTAGTAAGGATCCGGTTGTGCCTACTCTTATTACTTTAGTATCTTCTAAGGTGTTGATTTTTACTCCAGCAGTACCTACTACAAAGGATACTCTTGAGATAGATGTCCCTAAAGAAGATCCTTTTGAAGCAAGAAATATTAATTTTGCTGCTTCTACCTCTCAAATTATTACATGTCTTGGTGATGATTGGGGTTCTTTAGACTTTACAGAACCCTACATTGGGGAATGTAAATTCAACCCAATCCACTTAAGCCTTTCTATAACATCATCCAAACCCGTTATCAAAGATGGTCATTCTTGTGTATCACAGGATAAGGTGAATGCAAGTTGTAACATTGTTCTCAGTGTTGATCCTCCTTTTGAGGAAGATGATAACACTTCTATTAGAGATGTCAATGTTGGTAATCCTATCAGGAAAGATGACTGTGATCTCGTAGAGGATTATAATCCTCGTTGTCAAAATAATACTCTCCATGTAGATCCTCCATTGTCTACTACCTTTGTACCTTCTTCTTGTGAGCAATTGAATCTTTCTCCACAAGAGAAAGGGTTGCTTCCTACTCCTCGTTCTTTATTTGAGCAAGAGTGTATTTTGTTGCAGCTTCTAAAATCCCGCTTAATCACTCTTCCTCCTACATGCAAAAATATTCATAAGCATGATAGAGAAAAACATTATTTCTATACATACCATCGAGTGTCTGGCCATTCCACTAGTGAATGTAAGGCCTTGAAGGATAAAATATAGAAACTTTGTGATTCAAGTACCGTCACTCATTTGTTTGTTGGGGCACATTCCTTTTCTTTGCATGACAAATTATATCGAGGTTTACCTCTATCTTGCATGGTTCTCCTCCCCTGTATGCTGGGGGAAGTGATAACTTGGTCTAGAGATGTGTGTCATTCTTAAGAACCCCCTCTCTTCTCTTTGTCTTTCAAATGAAGCGTCCCTTGAGTGGACCCCTATTTCTTTTGAAGGGTTCCTGAAGGACCTCTTTGAAATATTTTCTCTCAAATGAATTCATTGGTGTCTAACTTGGGGGAAGCCTCACTAGACCTCACTTTTCAAACAATGTGTCCCTTAAGTGGACCCCTCTTCTTTTGAAGGGTTCCTAAGGGAACCTTTTGAAAGTCTTCCAACTTATTGGTAGTCTATGTGAATATCCACTTACTTTCCTATATGGCCACTTTCTGGCATGTTCTATCTATGGGTAAACATGTCATTTCACATGTGCGCCTGTGAAGCTGCTTTTTAACTCTACGGAGTCTGCCTTCCTATGGTTTCGCCCATGTGAGAGATCTTAGGGGATACATCCCTACAGATCTACAAGCCTGTAAGGCACTTCCTTTGAGCTTCCTCCATGCAAGAGATCTTGGGGGTAGCTCCCCTACAGGTTTGTAGGTTTGTAGGGTGCTTTCTTGGATACCCTTCATATGAGAGATCTTGAAGGGTGCCTTCCCTACAAGTCTGTGAGTCTATAGGGTGCTTTCTTAGGGTTTCCTTCATGTGAAAGATCTTGAAGTACACCTTCCCAATAGGTCTACGGGTCTGTAGGGCACTTTCTCGGCTTCCTCCATATGAGAGATCTTGGGGGTTGCTCCCTTGCAAGTCTACGGGTCTGTAAAGTGTTGTTTTGGGTATCCTTCATGTGAGAGTTCTTGGAGGACACCTTATTTGTAGGTATGTGGATTCATAAGGAACTTTTCTAGGTATCCTTCATGTGAGAGATCTTGGAGGACACCTTCCTTGTAGGTCTACAAGCCTTTGAGGTGCTTACATTCTTAAATTCTCTCTCTTCTCTCTTGTATAAACTGGATCGAAGATTTGCATCTTCTTCATCCTAAGTCTATGCCCTTCCTCTCTTTGTCTTACAATTATTTTGTGTGTCATTTCTTAATTTGAGGATGACACATAGTACTGAGACAACCTTTTACATTGATGCCTCTTTACTTTGTTGACTCAAATCCTTTAGCTTTTTTCTGTTCTAACATCACTGTCTTACAATTATTTTGTGTGTCATTTCTTAATTCGAGGATGACACATAGTACTGAGACAACCTTTTACATTGATGCCTCTTTACTTTGTTGACTCAAATTCTTTATCTTTTTTTTGTTCTAACATCACTGTCTTATGGAGGGTTTTTCTTGTCTAATGCATCTATTTTGTAGGTCCTCGGCTTGGGGGCATGCTTTCATGGTTCGAAGAGTTATCTACTTCATAGATATAGTATCCTTTTGGCATATGTTATTTATGTTTAGTAGATTTCCTTTAGTGTCCATATTAATGTAGATTCATATGCCCACTAAAGTGAGGGGAAAATGCATAGTCATAAAATTGCACCCCTCACAATTTCACGTACATTTTTGTATTTGATTTAGTGACTGCTTCCTTAGCATTTTGTGTAGGCTCATTTTATCCCCTACATCAACCTTTTTCCCTTCTCAGGATGTTCAACACCCCTTTTTTTCAAAGACCATCGTGTGTCAACTTTCCACTAGACTTTGCACTTTTCCCGTTCTCATCATTTTGTAGTGTGATGTGTCCAGACACTAGCGCAGAGCACAGATGTCTATGCATCGCACTAGCGTCCTACAATGTTTCAACGTTCAAAAAACCATTTTCGTGCATGTTTTCCACTTGTCACTTCCTTTGGTCAATAGTAATGGCTTGAGATTGTTTGTAACCGCTCAAGAAGCTTCCTTTTGCTTCTCTTCTCTCCTTTAAAGCTATCCTATCAATTCATTTTACTCTCTAACTTCTTATGGCTCCTCTCTTCTGCTTCTAACTTCTTCCTCTCCTTAGCTTCTCTTTCTAGCTCTCATAGCAATCCTTTGCAGCACACTCTTGGCTCTTGTAGCTTTCTTTGCTTCCCTCCCCCAACACTTTCTCCAACTCTTACAGATCCAGGTATTGAAGATATCTACTATTTTGAGGCTTCATTACTTGGATTATTGTGAGCATCTTCTTCCTTTCTTCTCTTTATCTCTATCATTTCTACTTCACTCTATTTCAGTTCGGTTATATTTTGCTACTTTCTTGCATTCTAAGGTTTTTAACAATCAAAGTAGAAGTATTCATTTATCTGTTCTCTGTGATATTCTCATTTTTTGGCTTGTACGAGATGTCAGCACGCCTCTAGGACGCTAGTGCACCGCACTGTCATCTGTTTCTTGTGCTATCATCCTTTGGCCGAGAGCTTGTCAGTTTGTCTAGAGACTCTTTGTGACCTCATTCGGATTCTAGATCTCTCACCACTATTTCTTGAGGTAGTTCAGGGAAATTTTCCCTATAAGGCTCTCTGAAAGAAGAGAACTCATGAGTATCCAATCCCCCTTCTCTATACATGGATAGAGGGTAACAGTATTAATCGATAGTGGAGCCACCCATAATTTCATCAATAAAGGGCTAGTGGTTAAGGTGGGCCTAAGGGCAAAATATTTTGAAGGATTTAATGTGATGGTCATAGATGGGCACACTATTCCATGCAATCATCCAATTCAAAAAATGGAGTTGGCCATAGGAGGATACAAGATGTGAAATGATTTCTACATAGTTGGCATTGGTGAGACATATGTGTTCTTGGGAGTGCAATGGCTACACTCGCTTGGGGAATACACAACAAACTATCAAACTCTAGAGTTGAAGTTTAAAGTTGATGGAAAAGAGGTCATCCTTTGAGGATTATCCAAGGAGGGCCATAAGGCTGTTTCGACCAAGGCAATAGAGAAGATGAGAGCAAGAGTGAAGACATTCAAGGATTCATATATGAAGTTGCTTGAGGGAAAGCACCATCCGAGTGGGGCAGATTGTTATGCCACCAAAATTACTTTATTTAATTTTGGCGTGAAACCAACAATTCTCTTAAACACTTGAAAATTTAAAATAGTATTAAATAATAATCATATTAAATGATAAAATAAAATTTAAATTATTAAAAATAATATTTAAATTTATTGTTTAATCTTGGTCAACCCCTTGGAAGGTGCTAAAGTTGAATTTTACATTAGGATTTATTCTCGTCAACCTCTTATAGTTGGCACCTATGTTTGATATTTATTAAGGGTTGTTTTGGATGAAGGGATAAAATTAAGTCAGAGAATTGACTGTGTAATTGGAAAATATCTAGTAGGATGTAAACCCTTCCAGAACCGTGACTTAGTTCATTCATACACTAATTCCGATTTTGATCAAGCACTTGGATATTGCGGGGAGGATACAAGAAGATCAAGCGCAAGAATATTATTCTTAGGTTGGGATTTGGAGTAATTGAAAGAATTCATAGAAGATTGATTATTGGCTAGGAAAAGAAGCAATTCATTGTTGTGGTCGAGCCCATAGGCTTTGGCCACCCTCATTCATTGCACTTAATACAAATCATGCAACTCTACAAATACTCATCACTCACACCTACCAGAGACTTCAGAACCACCTAGGTGATATTCATCTGCACCACTACAAGGGTATGAATCATCATTGGCGAACACACTCGCAGGCTTGGGACATTCAACCAAGGATCTATGGAGGCCATGTATGCCTAATCAAGTGCCAAGAAACAATGGAATAACTATATCTGAATCCACGTACCAATTTGGTGATCACTATACAATCCACAAGAGATCTAAGGTGGATCATGCATATTTCACGATTATATTTTATAGATTTGTAACCAATCAATGTCTTGCATTCTGGTGATTGTTCAAGTGTAACTCGATTTCCATTTTAATCCAAGTCAAGTAACACTCTATAAATTTTGTTTTGTTCCCTATTGATGCATATCAGTCCCATTTTGCTTGCTCGATGTTATTGGCGCTTGGCTAAATATAGGACATATTTGTTTGTTATCAGATATAATGTGTTTCCATTACTTGGCTAGTTATAGTGGTATCAAAGCAACAATCTTGGCTAGCCAATGGACAATCTAAAAAGGAACGAACAAGAATAAGAAGAGGAAATGACCAAGTAACTCAACCAAAGAGGTAGTTAAAGAATTTAGATCAAATATATGCAGATTATGGGAAGTGGCATGTGAAGGAAGGGAGAGTGGAAGTGGGTGAAAAAGGAGAGAATGAATGGGAGGTGAGAAGCCTGCTACCCACTTCTTTTGGGCTTAATTTTTTTTTATGAGTCTCAAAACAAACTGCTGCAACCATTTTGTGATGAGGTATGAAGGGTTGTGCAAAGGTAGAGAGAGACATGCCATTTAATTAGCAAATTTAAACTAAAGTTGAAAACCAATACAATAGTGGATATAAAAGATCAACTTGAAATGTTCAATTGAATGCAAGTTAGTGTGATTCTAGATTGGTAGAATTGCTTGAGTTGTTGAATTAATGTTAGCTTGTAATTGTTTTTGATTGAGTTGTTGAATTGTTGTTGTGAGATTTATTTTTTTGATTTATGAATTGGTTGGTTGAGAGAGGAGAGTACCGTCTTGCATCAATTAGTATTAGAGTGGGTAATACTGAGCATGAAGAGGATCCACCAAGATCTGTGAGTGAAAGTGTGAATAAATCACCTATCGTGAGGTAATTCGCACCAAAAAATAAGAATGAAGTGGTAGAGAAGAAGCTTGTGAGGGTTGTTGCAGGTAAGAGGGGTCCTAAGAAATGAGAGAGCTTGAAGCCATGAAAGGGTTTGTTTTGTATATTGAGTGTGATGGAAAATTGCATGAGGTGATATTATAGTAGGAAAGATGGGTTGGGTCATGAGGAGACTCGTGCAAATATTGTTTTGGAAGCAGTATTGGGAGAAAGTGGAGGAAGAAATGTTTGAGAGGATGGGACAAATGGTTCATGAGAAAGTGGGAAAGAACGAGGCACGAATAGAGAAGTTCGAAAAGAATATTGGAAAAGATGAGAGGAAAGTGGTAAATGTTAGTTTTTAGATCATAAATGAAATAAGTAGAAATACAACAACACGTAGAACAATGAACACAAAATTTATCCTAGGAAAACCCTCCTTCTCGAGGGAGAAAACCCCAACAAAATATATCTCTTATATATTGAAAGAAAGAAGCACAAAAATCTTCTTTACACAATCAAGCCCTTTAAATCTAGCCAAGACTTAACAATAATGTATGCTACTTCTCCTTGAGAAAATAATAAACCTTCTACAAAGAAATGAATCTGTTGCTAAAACATGTGAATTGCTTCTAGGAATGCAAATTGGAGTGAATATGATTGATACACCAATGAGAGGACTTGATCCTTCTTACATACCTCTTAGGTCAGCTATTAGAAAAATGAATATCACTTATTACATGAAGGCCAACCTACCTTTAATTAAAGAAAAATAGCTCCCGAAGCTATAAATCACTAACACTCCCTCTTAGTTAGGGAGGTATTTTTCCAAATATCCACATCATGGAGTCTATCAACATGACACCCACAATCGCTACAACCATTTGTGGAAAAACCATATCTCAGTCTCAGAGATGTACAAGAGTTCATCACGGAGTCTCTCAATGTGATGTCATCATGGAGTCTCTCAACATGATGTCCACCATGGCTACTCCCATGTGTGGAAGGAAACATATGTACAAGTGTTTATTGTGGAGTCTCTCAACATGATATCATCATGAAGTCTCTCAACATGACGTCCACCATGGCTACTCCCATGTGTGGAAAGAAACACAAGTACAAGGGTTCATCACAGAGTTTCTCAATGTGATGTCATCATGGAGTCTCTCAACATGACGTATCATATCAATCTCAGAGATGAACAAGAGCTCACACCTCATATTTCTCTATCTCAGAGAAATATACACTACAAGGGCTTCTACCTCATATTTCTCTGTCTCAAAGAAATATACACTACAAGGGCTTTCACCTCATATTTATCCGTCTCATAGAAATATACACTACAAGTGCTTTCACCTCATATTTTTCCGTCTCAGAGAAATATACACTATAAGGTCTTTCACCTCATATTTCTCTGCCTCAGAGAAATATACACTACAAGGGCTTTCACCTCATATTTCTCCGTCTAAGAGAAATATACATTACAACAAATCTTCATGAAGATGTGACTCCCTCTAAAGCTCCAAGTGCTTGCATCAACCACTTGACCTCCTCATCCAAGGTTGCCTCTATTGGTTTGTTAGACTCCCTCTAAATGTTATTTCCTCCTCTTTGAAGAAACTGATTGCAAATTCTCCATCTAAGGCTGACCCAACCTTGTGCCCACAAGTGAAGAATCATGAGAGTTATGCACCACCAGCTCAGTCCCAAGGTAGTAAGCTATGTCTCCATGTTTGTTCATTTCTCTAGCTTGTGATGACTTCCTCATAGGATGCATCAAGCTCTTCCTCCCTTGAATTCCTTATGCAATCTTTCATCATCCTGCATTTTAGAGAGATTAATAATAGTTCATAGAATCAAACTACCCCGAAGAAAAATATACAAATCAATGCTATAAGCATACATGATTCACTATTCCCAATGATATTGCATGAATTATTATTAACTACATAAAATTCATGATCATTATTTAAAGGTACAAACATAAAATACTTATCTCTTTAATAGCACTCTTCAAATCTATTTCAAATGTTTCCAATTTGTCTTGTGCATCCTTGTAGTTAAGTTGCAAGACCTGAATTTTGTTCAGCCTCCAATAGCTTTAAACAACTGCAAGAGTATCTTATAATTTTCTGCAGCTCCAATATTCATTAGTATTAACATTGTCGTCTTCTATAGGTAGTGTGAATCCCTTCAAAATATCCTTGAGACTTTCCTTGACCAACTCCTAGGCCACATCACCTCTTCAACTGGCTTGGGCATGAGTGGTGTAGTATCTTTAAAGGATGTCACCATCCTAACTTCTCATATTCCCTGACAACAAATCTACTCATGTTTTCCATTCAAGAGATTCAGAAGATTTCTCAAAACGGAACTCCAACAAATATAATTTAGACCCCTTCAATATAAGATGTATAAGCAGCTCCCGAGATTTGCTTCCTGTCACATCTACAAACTAAAAGGTTATTCAAAGGCTAACGCATAGATAAGACTCCTGATATACAACTCAATTGTTACGTGTCAATGAAGGCCTTTAAGTGATACACTAAATCAAGGCCTAGCCAACTCGTGTCCTCTCATGCGATGGCAGAGAGATTTATCTACAAACTTCAAATAATAAAGAAATACAAGTTATACCAAATGAAGGTTGGTGGACTCTCATAATCTTTAATATTTCTCCCGACTCTTCATATTCTCATTAGGAAACTCGTCTTCTTTATCATGATTCGCCCAACATGTACAAAAACCTGAAATCTTTGTTGAAAAAAAATTTAAATGATAATCTCAGGAGCATAATACTTCTGCCACAAAGATATTTCAAAACCCACAGGGAAGAGTAATCTTGATATCATAACAACAAGTGATGCCAACAAAGAATCTCCAAAATGCATAAGCTTCTGCTCCACTATGCATATAAGAGCAATGATATTGGCAACATCAATCAGTAAGTTCTCTTCCAATCACCTCAGTATGTTGATAGCTCCAAAGACAGATAGTGACAAACTCCAGACAACCAATGTGACTCCAACAATAAGAATAATGGTTGTATCTTCACAAGGGCTCCTGTGATTTATGTGATAGCTTTTGCCAGTTACAAAACAAAGACTCCACACATATAACATCTACAAGAGTGATTAAAGTGCACTAATGAATACACTCACAAATGCAAGATATATTTTGATAATTTGAATAGCAAAAATATGACTGACTGAATAATGTGGTAGGAATGGTCCCAGCCTATTATCGGGTGCAATGAATGGACAAAGCCAAATAATTCATCAGTTCTTCTTGGTTGCTCTACCTAAGAGGATGAGTCTATTATGAAGACTTAGAGGAGACTCTAGGGCCTATATGATTACTGGGCAATATTCCTAATTCTATTTAAAGTAGGGACAAGAATATAAAATACTAACTCCATTAGTATTCATTAATAGAGCCCAAACAAAGCAGAAGACTCCACCAAATATAGACACTCTAAAGTTAACATCGGCTTCCAGGATGAATGTAATTGGATGCTCCTAGAAAACCATTCCAACTACAAACAATACAACAACCCTTCACAGCTAAGACGCTCAGTCGCAAGGAAAAACAAGTTCAAATGATTCCAAACCTCTCATCACAGTATATGACAAACTCCTCTAGAATGCTTAAACAAATATTATTGGATTTCCTGAACCCACTCTGATATCATGTTAGTTTTTAGATCAGAAATGAAATAAGCAGAAATACAGTAACACATAGAACAATGAACACAACATTTATACTGGGAAAACCCTCTTCGAGGGAGAAAAACCCAGTAAAATATATCTCTTATACATTGAAAAAAATAAGAGAAGAAATATGCTTTACATGATTAGGCCCTTTAAATCTAGCCAAGACTTAACAATAATGTATGCTTCTTCTCCTTGAGCAAATAATAAGCCTTCTACAAAGAAAAGAATATATTGCTAAAACATGCGAACTGCTTCTAGGAATGCAAATCAGAGTGAATATGATTGATACAACAATGAGAGTACATGATCCTCCTTAAATACAAAGCCAAGAGACCTCCCTCCTAGGTCAACTATTAGAAATAATGAATATCATTTACAACATGAAGGCCGACTTCCCTTTAATTAAAGAAAAATAGCTCCTGAAGCTATAAAACACTAACAGTAAAGAGGAGTGAGAAGAAGAGCAAGGATAGAAGCCTGAGATGGAAAGAAGAAGATGTAGCCCCTAGCAAATAAATAGCAGTGAAGACATTCCATGAGGAAGGCATGGAGGTAAAGAGAGAAAAGAATGAAGTGAGCAGTGAAGAGGTCGTAGCAAATGGCGAAGCTTAATCAAATTTGTTGGCACAACTATTGGAGATTGAGGAAGAATGGATGTCAAAGCTTGTTGTTGCATCAAAGGGAGATGAATGAAAGGTTGCAGGTGATGAGGAAGTGGAAGATGTCATTGTGAAATTCAATGAAATGCAGTTGCAAATGAAGATAAGGTAAATCAGCTTTGTGATGTTGCTTTGTTTTCAGATGTGGTAGTAAAAGAAGACATGGATAGAAAGAAAGAGCATGTTGTAGATGCTATAGGGTTGTGTGTAGAAATGGTAGAAGATGTTGCAGGGTGTTTTTGGTGGAGGTGGATGGTTAGAGGTGGGTTTGAACCCACAAAGGGAGAAAAGAGTGTCAAGTATTTGGTGGAGGAGGTCGGGCTTTGGTGGACATGAGTCCATGAGTGGGAGAAGGAAGAGTATGCAATGTTGTCAGAGGGAGATGGTGTGTGTTCTAGAGAAGTGTTGGGAAAAAAAGGAAGAAGACATAACTTTGGCACTTTGGAAAGTGATGGAGCTTGTTGTAGGTTGCATTCAACCTGAAAGAGTAGTTCAACTACTCAACTCCACTTTTGTGAGCCTGCTCACAAATTTCCTACCCAACGTGTCTGATGTAGAAGAATCCTAGGTGTATGGCGATCTGCATCACCCAAAAAAAAAAAGTATTCAGTTTTGTTTTGGTTTGGTGGTCTTTGGTATCTTTTGTAGGTGGAATCCAAAAAACTAATGAAAATTGCAAAAATCCAACTTTTTGCCAAATCCATGTTTTAAGGCTCCATAGGCAGTTTTGAAAATTATTTTTGGAGAATTCGTAAGGAATCAAGTTAATTTATTTTGTAGGGACATTCTTCGAGGTATCATGTTGAATGTGAAAAAATAATCAAAGTTATATCTTTCACCGTTTAGGACAAATTAATGCTGGAAATTTATGTTTTTAATGCCGAAATTATGTTGCTAGTTTATGAAAAGTTCAAATTTTTCAAAAATTATGAAGGATGAAGCGAAATTGTTTTATAGAGGACTTGGAGACATTATCTTGAGTTTACTCACTAATTTTCGTGCAAATCAAAGAAATTTGAATTTTTCGCTTGTTGACACCGACTTACATCAAATTGACATATGGCGGTGTTAAAAATTTAAGAAGAAATATTATTTATTCTTTTATTTTAAATTTCCAATTGAAATTTTTTAGAGAAGAAATTTTTAGAATAAATAAATAAATAAAAAGAGAGAAAGGCCACACTTAGAAGAAAAGGCATGAATAAGAATGAGAAGAGGAAAAGACCAAGTCACTCAACGAAAGAGGCAGTTAAAGAATTTGAATAAAATATATGCAAATTATAGAAAATGGCATGTGAAGGAAGGGAGAGTGGAATTAGGTGAAAAAGGAGAGAAGGAGTGGGAGGTGAGAAGCCTGCTACCCACTTCTTTTGGGCTCAAAAACATATTTTATGAGTCTTGAAAAAAAATTGTTGCAACCATTTTGTGAGGAGGTATTAAGGGTTGCGCAAAGGTAGAGAGGGACATGCCATTTAATTGGAAGATTTAAATTGAAGTTGAAAACCAATACAACAGTGGATAGATAGAAGAGGTCAATTTGAAATGTTCAAATGATTGCGAGTTAGTGTGATTCTAGATTGGTAGAAATACTTGAGTTGTTGAATTAAAGTTAGCTTGTAATTTTTTTTTATTGAGTTGTTGAATTGCTCCTGTGAGATTTCATTTTGTGGTTTGTGAATTGGTTGGTTGAGAGAGGGGAGTGCCCTCTTGCATCAATTAGATAGTTTTATTTTTAAGAAGCAATAGCGATTTTTGTTTTTCAATTTTGTTTCAAACCTTAGCATTCATAGCCTCTTTAATGTATTCTTATCTATTTTAATGAAAAGGATATAGTGCTTTTTGTTTATTCTTCTAGAATTGTGGATTTTCATTGTTGTAAGTTGGCTTTTATAGTCCTTCCTAATTTTGAATCGATTTCCAAGATTTTGAATCATGTTTTACTCTTTCAAGCTCGTATGAATATTAATGAAGTTGGAGTTATACTATGCCTTTATAAGGTTGAATCTCATTTAAAGATCTTAGTGCTTCACCTTTGTTTAGTTTACATTTTTTTTTGCTTTTAGTATTTTCACTCCCTTTTCCTCTCCCATAATTGAAGAGTTGGCTTCTAATCCCAAAGGTTGTTTTATGATCCACAACCAAGTCCCACACTCATAAAACTTCCCAAAGTTGTCATCTTGAGCATCAGTTTAAGAGATCAACAATGAACAAGGCATCTCTTTTAAGATTCAAATAAGGGTTAGGAAATATCAATTTCTTGTTTCAAATAGTCATCTATTTTCTTCAACAACTTGATTATAAAATTAAAGTTACTTTAAAAGCCATTACTATTCAAAAATACAATCCATGACCATCTCTTCCCATAAAGAAAGGAAGGAAATCCAAATCTATTATTTGGAATAGTTAGGTACTAGAAAATGCATGTGAAATAGATAGGAGTTATTGAATACATGTGGAATAAGTAGGAATTGGTGGATGCAAGTGAAATCATCAATAAGAAATTGATTTGTTTTATTTTATCCTATATTTTGTGAAACTTAAAAATTGAAAGCTATTACAATTCAAAACATATAGTAGAGGGCATTCACATCCCAACAAGAAAGGAAATAAGGCCAATTTTTTGTCTTGAAGGAACAAGATCGAGCATTGACAAGTGTCGCTAACCTATTTCCCAATCAATAAGTAGGAGATATTTTCCATAGTGTGTCAAATTATGATATTGCTATCAAGATTCAACCATGTAGTTTTTTAGGTCAAACTCCATGGTTAAGCGTACTTGAGTTATAATACTAAGATGGGTGACCTCCCAAGAAAGCCCAATGCTTCACCTCTATGAACATCACCTAGATGCAATGAGTGCTAAGTAGACCATTCATCATCATGAAAGATGGGTTCTTGTGAATCACTACTCATGAAACATGAGTCAATGAGTTTGACTCAAAAAACTACATGATTGAATCTTGATAGCAATATCATAATGTTTCCCAATCATTTAAATTTTGAAGGTTTTATTTATCTTGTCTTCTATTCTCTATGGCCTCTACTTATTTCTTTGAATTGAACATGCTTGCAACTTCCTGCTAATTTGTTGACCAAATTGTAATGTTTCCCTTTAATATTATAAAATGCTAATTTCTCAAGTAAAAGATCCCGAACAACAAGAAACATAATCCTACAAGGTACCTTGCTTATTTTGAAATCATGAAAACAATAACAAAAACATATCTCCAACTACAACTTATCTTTCCTAGTCAATTCTAGGAAATAACCTATTTGTGGAGTTTGAATTAACTAAGAACTATATTCAAAGGTCCAAAATACTACAAGAATCTATCTCTATAAAGTTAACATAATTAAAAGCTTATCTTTATAGGCCAAATAGACTAATTGTTATCAGGTGAAATGAAATTACTTCATTAGCATTGTCATCTACAAGATAACATAAATGGTTCCCCTACAAAGCACTACAAGACTCAATCACAAAATTCATACACTAAATATGTTTTTTGCATGTGTAACTACAATTCAGATGGTATTTGTTGGCATGTGTTTCCAGATGGTAAATTTGCAAGTCCAATCAAACACACATAACCCTACCCATGATTTCACAATCCCCAAATACCCCATAAAGCATTTTAAGGTTTCCAATAACCCTACCCAAGTTCTATCAAGGAAAAATAACTCACATGAGATATTCGTAAAAGCAATTGGATACAATTTTTGTTTCATTTTACCATATGCGAAAAAAGGATTCAAGGAAAAACTCTTCATCCAATAAAAAAATAGAAACTTGTTATTTTTTGTGTAAAAAATAGAAAAAAATGTAAAAGATTACAATAAAAGCATAATTTTTCCTACCTAGGCACATACTAACAAACAAACAACAATTGAGAACAAGACATCTAATTACTTTAGTAGCTAAATTTAAATGCACAATTTTCCCAAAATCAAGAACAAGTTAAAATAATGGGATATCACTATGTATTCGAATAGGAGTTGTTTTGGGAAAGATTGCTTGGAGATTTTAGAGAATATCACTAATCCATTTTGTTGAGATACAATAAAACACAACAAAAACAAGAGAGCTAGCTTTGGGTAGTAAACATATCACAATATTGATGACATAAGTTCTATGATTTAAATTGCAGTGATGATTGAAATTGTAAACTACAAAAATGAAGATTGATAAGATCACATGCATCTAAATGAATTGTATGAAAAATGTCCCTCACCAAATTATATCCACAATATAGGAAACACCTATAATTAAAATGATATTGTAGTGTCATAAATTGTCACCCTTGACAATTCCACAGTATGTTTAGATCCCCCTTAACTGCTCAAGCCTAATTATGCTTTATTAATTACCCAACTTATTGCCATTTTTGGGAAATTAAATTAATTATTTATTTGACAAGCATCTTAAATCCAAAATAGGTCTAAACTAGGGCACCCTCGCCTTTGTCTGTGTTATTTTGGCCCAAAATTCAATATTTTTATTATTGACCTCAATATGTTTTCAAATTAAAAATCATGTGTCAACTTGTCAAAAGAATTAATTAGGAAAATTTTGGAACACGTATAAATATATGTATTTTTCTCCATTTGAAGAGCCAAGCAATTTAAATATCAATTGAGCATCCTAAAAGGAAATCAAGGCAATTCAAGAGCAGAATAAGCAACATTTTTACAACACTTTATCAATCAAGAATCATGTTTGCAATGCAACATCAAATCCATGTCCGTGCATAGTAAGATACTTCATGTTCTATATTATTTCATTTGTTATGAGCACTAACCATTTTGTCAAATCATTAAACAATATATCAAATTCTCCTTGTATGAGTTGTGCCAAGTGACTTCAATCCATTAAGAAATATAAATTTGAATGCTGAGTTACAACATAATGATTTAACATTCCCTTTTATCCATTTGTCTCTTCCCAACCTAGGGTAAGCACTTTTTATCAACATTATCATAGTCATTTGTGGAAGTGGAAACACCAAAATGGGTTTTGACTTAGGCAAGCCCCTATACAACACAACCTTTCCTCTCTTTCCTTTCTTACAAATTATAGATTTAAAGAAGATTGGAGACCTCAAAAATTCAAACCCCAAATCAAACATGCAAACACCTTGTTTCATCAAATTAGGGAAAGACTGATTATTCGTTGATTGGCGAAATTTGAAAGTTGATTCCAATAGAGTAGCACCTACAAACTGTGATGCTCCTGTGCATAGTTTTAAACTCAAAAAATTAACATTTTCAAACAACAGTGCCATCACCCTTGTCCAACCAACTTTGCCTCAAATTTGAATGCCAAGTTCCTCATCCTCTGCACTTTACCCTTCTGTTGTATGTTTTTATGTTTCAAGTCTGTATTTTTTTTAATATGTGACAAATTGTTGCACTTGCATAGTTTGACCTAGTTTCCAATCATCAATCACACACATCACATCATTCAATCACCATTTAATTCATCATCCCACACAAAAGGGGATCAAAACCCTGATTAACCATTCTAGCTCTTCCTTGAGGACAATAGCCAAGGAATGTTAGTGGTGGAGAGTGTGATTTAGGTTTTTCTATTAGCCCTAGTTCTCATTTCCCATCATTTCATATATCACCAATAGTAAATTGTTGTGGAAATTATTTGAAACAAAAACAAAATTTTGACACTTAAATAATGATTTGTAGTAATAATTTTGTTGATAAATTTTGGAGGGAAAAACTGAAGACAAATGTGAAAAAGGAGGTAAAGAAATTTGTAGAGCTCATTGCATTTTTCTCAATATGCAATTTTTGCACCTCTTTTCTTCCATAAACTATTAAAAATACTTTTCACATAATTAAAAATTTACAAGGGGACACTAGCTACTCAAATTTTAACAGAAAGTGCACTTAAGCAGCCAAGTGAGGATATGGATTAGCTATGAAACTTTATAGTCCTATCATAACTTTCTCAAAGGATTGTGGTGGTTTTTTGTTTCTCATTTCTCTTTCCTTTTCTTTAAAATAGTCACCTTCGCCTTCCTCCCATGTTTTTCCTAACTCCTTGTTAGTGCTCCAAATCGAACAATCTAATGAATCCTATAGACTAGCCACTTTCTAATGATTAGACTCAGTAGTAGATTTGGCCAACTGACAAGATTCAATCAAAGACAAATCTTCTGCACTTCTGGTTCTATAGGACCAAGGTGGGTCAACCTATACAATGCCTAAAGACTTTAATGCAACTATGCACATACAATGTTTTCTATAGGAGATAATTCCTAATTCAGACACACTAAGGAAAACATTGACAACCTTAAATCTAGCTACGTTCTTGGTAAATCAATATTCACTCAGCAATTGGGAAGCAGAACACTAAACTTCAACCAAATAGTAAGGATTTAAAATCATTTTGAATTTAAACTTGTTTTTGAGATGTATAAAGCTAAATGATAAACTAATGCCTAATTTTGGGCCATGGAGTCAAATTCATAAAGCGAATTCATCAACAAATAGACTTCAACCAATGGATTTACAACTGTTAATGTATTACATCAACAGATCTTCTCCTGTTATCAATCAAATTCTTCTTATCAGATCCAACCTACACACTTGCAATCACAATTATTTGTTCAAAGTATTTTAACCATTTCATTGAAACAAAACTATTAACAAATAAAACAATCTTAGAAAATTAAAATGACAAATCCAAAGATACTCTGTATTATTGAATTCATATGACTTAAACTGTACAAGTTTGGAGACAATTTGATGACATTCATGACTTTCATGATTTATTTGCACAAATTGGTTGATATTTACTCATGAAATCAGAATTTAGAGCTTACAAACTCAAATTATGACTCATAACTCAACATGTTCTATCTACCCAACCCCACACAAGAATTTGAAACTCTAGAAACCCCTTTACAATGAGAGAAGAATCAAAGATATAGAAGAATAGAAAGCTCTAGAAGAATGATCTGTAGATGCCATCTAGAAACATATTTCTCGTTGATCATCAAAATGCAAATCTTCTCTCATCTCTCTTCCCATCAACAAACTTTGCCTCTCAATTTGCCTTTGCTCCAAGTTGTTCAACAACAAAAAATTTGCCCATGTAGATAATTTCACCATTTTCACCCAGCTGTGTAAAATACCTCCCGTGAAAGTTTCATATTTCTATTCTTTATTTGCTGGAGCTGCATTTTATAATTTCATATTCACTTTACCATAGTGAATATTTAATTCACTTTATCTCCCCAAGAAAAATAAAAATATTGCCTATGCTCTTCCACATGCACACAACAAAACATTTTACCTGCACCATTTTTCTCCTATCTATTCCCCAACACATGTTTTAAAATATTTGGTTTTAAAATAAAATCATTTAAGTTGGCCCCTTTCATATTTCACTTTCACATTGGAAGGCATCTTCACATTTTTAACTTCCCTATGCCATTGTTTAAAATATGCCCCATGTTTTATTTATATTTCACTTTTGAAATATTTTATCTCTTTTTGTAAAAGGCCCATTTTTTTTTCATCTGACAAAATATTTGGCATCGAATGAACACATTAACTCCTCCACGCGGGGTCCACCACATGCTTTCCATCCTCTCACCAGCCCCGCAACATTAACAGGCATGCATCTTGGAGGCGCGAGCTGGTAGGGGATGGCTTGGATTTTGTTGCTTTCGCACCTCTATTATCCTCTGTTGATCTTCCTTTCACCCTGTTGTTGCCCTAATTTCCTTATCGATATCTCATTCACTCTGGTTTTTCTCGAGCTATGGCGGCATTCACCTAGGCAATGGCGGCTCGAGCACAAATTTTCAGTAGGCATCCTACAACAATGTCTTCCTCCTTGTTCGCAGGCAGACGGAGAATTTCCACGGGGGTTGATTTTTCTTTTGAAAACTCTCAAGGACGTTTTGGCCTTTAACTGTACTCTTGAGCGCATTGTTAGCATTAGAATCTTGATTTTTCCCTGGGTTTGGCTGCACAAAGAACTTCCATCTTCAATTTGTTGCTTACGCCTCATTTATAGACTATTTGCTCACCTCAAAGATGCATCCCTTTTGAATCCCTCTATCTGCATTTCTTCAAAAGTTTCTAGGACTTTTTCAACAAATCCATTTGTCTTTAATGCTTCGTGGATGCTCTGTCATGTCCCCTTCTAGTTGACATCTCTCAGAGAGCAGGATTAGCCTATTATGTGACCCTCGTAGGCTGATGGGATGGATAGAGGGTCTTGATGGAGCTTGGCTTAGCTTCAGTTGTCAGTATTTGATCAGTTGGCTTTCGTTCGGGCTCGTTCGAACACTTCTAGCTTGAGTTGCTATTTTTAGCAGTATTTGGCACTCAGCGTGGAACCCCTGCTATTTTTAGCAGTACGGATTGATCACGTGCAGAATCACTTCCTTAGTCATTAGCTTCAGATGGTTCATGCATCGGGTGAATATTGAGAGAGATATTAATATTTAATTGAATTAATTAAATATTAATTAACTGGAGCATATAATATAAAGTTGTAATATTTTAATATTATAACTTAAGTGATTTTGATGAAGGGGTCGCCCATCATGGAAGGGGCCATTTGACGATTATATTTTATAATCAAAAATTACATCGAAGACTATTGAAAAGAATTAAAATAAGAAGTTGAATTATTTAATGATCCCTATTATTGAGGAATTCCCACTTCTCAAGAGTATAACACATTTGCATTGAAAATCGAGCCATTATGTTATTTTGTGAATTGAAAATTGATCAAATTTGACAAGAGCACAGAAGCCAAGGGTTTCAGTCTCAGAGCATTGGGGAACGAGCCATCTCCAGTGAAAACAATTCAGAGGGTGTGAGATATCATTTGATTTATTGCCAGGCAAGGGATTTCTTCATTCAGAAGAAATTACAGAGCTACACAGTTGATTGTATCTCAGGGTTTTAGCCTATATCTATTCCAGAAGGGCTTCTTACATTGAGGCGTTATTTTTATTGATATTCTGGTGACTTTTTAAGAGAGCCGTACTAGCATTTATTGCTGCTGCAGTAGCCGTACCATCTGTCAGGCCATACTTCTTCATCTTCAGGCCGTACTTACCTCTTGTGCAAAACGCCTTTCATTGTGGCCTTCTATCTTCATCATTGGAGGCGCTTCAGTGTCTGGATCAGTTTGCAACCACTGGACAGAGGGAGAAGGGAGCATTCAATGCAGCCGTACCAGATCTGATTATTTCCAGTTGCTGATAATACCAGGTTCTTTGTTAAATAATGCTGTTTCATTATTGCATGTTGTCAGATCTTTGTTGTATTGAAGCCAGATGATCAATGAATAAATTGCCAATGTTAGATCTTATATTTCCACCAATATTATTATTGTAGCATTTCATCTTGAATTTATTGTTCCATTCTTGCTTAAATCGCATTATTTTTTTATTGCACAAAAACCCCAAAAACATTCAAAAACGCAAAAACACACAAAAACAGTCAAATTCAGAGTTTAGGGGAAACAAGGGTTTCTACATGCTCATATTTTTCTTAATGCTTTGGTGGGGGCGCGTACCCTACTCCATGCGCGCACCATGCATTTGCTTCAAGTTTCTAAAGTCTTTTCAACATTCATTGTGTTTGCATTCTGTTGGGCGCAACACTCATTGAGGATTTTGAATTCTCACAAAAAGTTACATGCCCTGTTAATGCTTCTGCATTTTCTAACATGTGAGTCAACCTTTTCATCTGGCTATTGTGCCAACACTCCCCTTTAAAAGTTCGAGCCTCTTCAAACACTCATGATGCGCTATCTTTGCAAGTGCGTCCATTCACATTGCAAACAAACAGCTGACACTCTTCTAGTGCTATGACTGCCTCATTGCATTTGTTTGCAAGTCTCCTGAAGCTTTTTCATCATACCTATTGTGTGTACTCTGTTCCATCTCTGCCAATCGCATTGGCTGAAGGCATTTGTTTCCAAGTCTCCTGAAGCTTTTTCATCATACCTATTGTGTGTACTCTGTTCCATCTCTGCCAATCGCATTGGCTGAAGGCATTTATTCAACAGATTCTAAGAACCTTTTCATCGCATTCATATTCTGTTTGAATGGTGATAGCGCCCCATCCATTTCAATACCTTGTCTTTGTGCTTCGAGGGATCTCCATTCCTTCCTCCCGCGCCTCCAAGTTGCCTGCTCATTGACTGCAATATTCAAAACTACTCCAAGTCGTCCACTCTGCAATATGCATTTGCCTAATAGCTTCTGAGACTTTATCAACGAATCCACTTTAGCTTGCATGTCATTCAACCATCTAAATGGCATCCCACGCATTGGATTCTCCTCTGTGTACACTGTATACACAGATACATAATAGTTCGGCCTCCCCAATGAAAAGTGAAGCAAAGAATTCCTCAAGTTAAGTTCACTTTATGGAGTTTTTAAATTATTTTCATATGCTTATTGTTAATTCCAAACTCCTCTATCCGCTTATGAAGCTATTCAGAACCTCAAGTGCTTAAGGAAAATGAGCAGTAGCATACTTCGCATCTAAATCCCTCTGTTGCTAATTATCCACTTTGTCTATTCATCTTAGAAGTTACTTCAGAGATCTATAACATGCTTGAATAATCTTATAAGAATTTAGCTGAATCTACCAATCAGCATAATTGTCCTTCAGCCTTATTTACTTTTGAAGCACTGACATCCATATAAACAGGACATAAGAACAATATTAGCCCATGTGGATGATTTGCTTTCTCAGGATCATGTAGTCACTTAAACAACCAAGCAAAATTGAACATGGTGTGACTTTGTCCCATAGTAACTCAAGTGAAATACCCTCTTCAATTCTCAAATGTTCCCTTTACAACATTTATATTCAAAACTTCATTCAAATTATGCGACCCAATGCGGACTGCAAGCACATTTCCTCTTGAAATTTAGTGTTCAAATTCTTATCGACAATTCTTTACTTTCACAAATGTGCAAAGCATGTTGGGTCCCATGTGGGCCCGGCTTAAAAAAATTTGTTTTAAAACAAATTTCATATTCAAACTAATTTTAGGCAGCTTTTGAGTGTCAGAGATGAAAAGATGAAATGGGTTTTCATTAAAACCTGCTTTCTGATCAATTTGAAAAATAGCGAAAACTAGTCAAGTTGGCTCTGGAACCGACTTGGGAACTAGTTAAACGATCTCTTGGAGCCATAAAAACTTGAAGGCATGCAAACATTTGCCCCAAGAAAGGAGTGGAAAGGACGGCTCAGCAAAATAATACACGAGGTGAAAGTTATTCACTATCAAAGTTGCTCAGTTGAACTTTCTACAACAATAGCCTGTTCAAAATCAATTAAAACTCACGAAATCACCTCATTGAAAAAATATCAAATCAACTTCTGGCGAGCTTCCACTGAAAAAATTAATTCATTTTAGCACAATGAACACATGTGCAAGGGGGCTTGGCTTGAATCATCAATCTTCACAAAATACTGAAGGTCAAAATTGACCTCTCTGAAAGGTTTCTGAAAATGCAGGTTCAAAACTGAACAAATTGCATTTGGTTTTGACCTAGTAAAAATAGCAAATCAAATCATGAGACTCTAAAAACTAACATGGGAGCACATCTTAGTATGGAGAATGGAGAACAACAATCATTTTCTCTTGAAAATTATCCAGTTGTAAAATACAAGCTCAAACGGGAGGCTACTTTGCCAAACTGAACGTTTGCAAACAGCAGAAAAATGACAAAAACCTCCAACTTCGCTTTTTGAAACCCTGTCAAAACTTATCATGGGAAGCTGAAAATTGACATGCATGCTCACATATGACATATGAGTGGTTCTGCAAAGGTGTTTTGCACAAAAATCAATTGACATTAAATTATGACCTTCCAAAATAGGTCACTTGAGCAGATTTGTCAGGTGCACTTCTAAAAATGCAGAAGCAAAATTTTAAAATGAGCACTTCAAATTTGCAAAATTTGAGAGTGCCAACACTTGTCTCAATACAAAATGGAGTTGCAAGTTTGGACTAAGTGTTCAAATCTAGAAATCTTATATTGATATTGATGTTCAAATGTTTTCCTAAAAAATTTAACATTATAAATTCCCTGTTGGTGAGAAACTAAATACCTTGCGAGTCCATTCTGTTAAATGTCCCTTTTCTAATATTAAAGAATCTTTGAAACATCTGTTTTGGCACTACATTTCTAAGGAAAATATTGGTTTTCCATCTTCAAAGATATACCCACTAGTTTTGCATATTTAGAAATTCAGATGTACGGATTCTTTTGTAAATGACTATGCTCATCCAACAAGTAGAATTGCAAAGCTACATTCTAACTTTTTTTCAAAATCCATCACTACTTTTTCAATCTCATAGTTCGTCAAAGAAAGAAGAAAGAAATATATATTGATTGGAGGTAATCACCAACCAAATCAACATACTTCGAAGAAACAAACCAGATGTTTATGATGACAATCTTGAGAAACAATCGTCAGTATGCAGTGTCTGAAGTATGATGTTCTATGGTGTAACCTATGTTGTTGCAGGTGTGGTATTTCGTTCAGCATTTTGTGATTGCTGTAAGAGCTCATTTTCTGCTGCATTCCCAGTCTGTCTTTTGGGCTTTCTCTGGCTCGTTATTTTGACGATGCCCAGCTGCTTGATTCATGAGTTTATCTCCAAGAATGTGAGCTCAGGTTATAAATAAATATTTCATTGATTGGGGATTGCATATATGGCAGATTAAGTACTTGCTTAATTATGGCTTTTTTCTAATGTTCACAGGCTGTTGAGAAAAGCATGTCTTTTGATGAATTACTTTGTTGGGTTTCCAACACCGTTGCAATTGTTTTTTTAAAATGTACTTAATGGGATTGACGGTGTGATTAGCTCATTTCTTTTCTCAATAAGGCATGGGCAGTGAGCTGGATAACAGGGGAAGATGTGTTCCAGCAGGCTATTTTGCTTCAACTTTCCCGTCTCTAGTTGATATAAATGCCAGTGATGTCTTTGATCTATTCTTGTTGCCAGCAACCCTCAATAGTTTTACTGGTGCTTGTATTGTTCACTGTTTTGTTTTTGTGTTGGTAATATTCTTTCTTCTAATTCTTTTGTATATTCGCTTTGTTTAATATAAAAAAAAGATAAAGACATCCCCAAAGATGCTAGTCGCTTTGGAATGGCCAAGTAATTGAAAATTTTACAAAGGTATAGCGCCTGGCAAAAATTCTAGAAGACAATGCTATATTCATAAGAGGATGAATCTCCAAGAAAATTTGGGTTGCATGATGTCATATCAGATCCCACAAGACCATTGAAAAGCATTTTCGTGAATTTTAAAGCGGTGTTTTAGTAAATTATAAATTTAGTATCAGAACTTGAGGAAAACAATGGCATCAAGTTGAAGATATTATACGGTTGGAAGACATTTTGCATTAGAGGTATTGTATTTGTAGATGCTTTGCAAAATTATTAGTGTCTTTGGAAACTTTCATACCGATGTATTTGGGAATTTTCTCCGCCAAACATTCCACCCCTCCCATCCACCTTTAATTGGAACACTTGTTTCCCTATAAACTTTGAAAGACATTTTTAAATGTGGATAAATTGGCAGGCTTTTTAAGGAAAAAATTTACACCTGCATCAAACATTATTCAAGAGAATCACGACGGTTAAAAATGGAAAACTATTTGTATATTCTGATAGGTGCCAGACGGACAATTTGACTCACTGAAAAAAGAACGCTTGCATCAAACAGAACCAAGTGAATTAAAAGATTGCCCGTTTAGTTTTCTTGCTGAAAACTGATATGTTCCTCATTGAGAACTGGGGTACTATGAGATTGAATTAAAGCTTCTGTGTGCAGCAACCAGTTGTAGACCAAACACTTGTTTTTCAAATTCAAAATTTGCTAAATGTCTCCGAATAAGATCATATTTCTTGATTAAGTCGAACAAAAATTATCGTCTTTGCATTTCTTTGAGTCTGTGACCACTGATCTTGGATCTGTCATCACAGTTCCAGCAAGATTTTAAAAAATGAAGAAATCCTTGGAGAATTATTCCAAAAAAATAGTCTGTTCCCTGCACATGCAGAATCGGGACACTGAGAATGGCTACCGTTCACATCAAGCACAGTAGCATCTACAGTACGGTTACTCATTCCATTCTTTATCAAATCCAAGAAATCTGTGATTGACTCAACAGGGAACATGCGAACAATAGGAACCATGAATCTTTTAGACTGAGAGATGCTGCAAATTCCAAGTTCTTTCAGCAAGCCATCATTTATAAGTAGATAGTGTACTTGTTCATTACTTGTTCATTATATTTTTCAATCATTTAAACCCCAATTTCATATGTAAATGAATCTCTTCTCTCATGTTTTGGAAAAGAACACTCCACATTGTGTTATGATCCCCCCAGCTTTGTTCAGATGATGTGTTTGTGCCAGTAATTGTAAAGATCTTTCCCAAACCAATTTGATCAGATGCTAAAATGCATACATTTCACCCATCTAATATGGACCTGGTTAAGGTTCCCATGTCTAGAAACACTTGCTCTTGAATAGCAGAGTGATCAAAGATTTTGTTTAACTTATACATCTTTTTGTTATGTTTACCTTGGCTTTTGTGACAACCGATCAACAATTCTCCATCTTCAACAATATATTCAACTGCAGTTTGTTTTTCAAAGTTAGGAATTCCGAATTACTCTGCAGCACACACAAATGCTTTGTTTCAGATATTCAACTTCATTACTCAGCTCCCAATTCTTTCCAAGAACCTTGAGATAGTTGGACACAACATTTGCCAATCCCTTTTGTTGATCCTACAACAATGTGATTTTCTCTCTATTTTTGTGCAACTCTAATCTAACTTCACCTTTTTGGAGCTCAAGTTGTTGGATCTGTTCCTGACAAAACTTTAATTCTTCCAACACCCGGGGAGTGGCCTTTATCTCCACATTCTCTAATTTATTTAATTTTTCTAGTGACATGACCTTAGTTCTGCCACATGTGTTGAGTACGTGTATGAAGCTCTTGATGTGATTCCCTTCTCTTTGAAGATTTTCAAATAGTTTCATCTCTTTGCTCAGAACAAATTCTACTAGAGATGAAAAAATTTCATCATTTTTGTCACCAAGCATAATCCTAAAAGGGATTGTAGTGCTAAATTCTGAAGACATTTTAACATTCTAGAATTCTACACTAGAATATCCGAAAACCTCATTGCTTTCACATGAATCTCATTGACTATTCATGCAACGTGTTGTATCCATGCTAAGGTGGAATCTGACATGATGGGACCACATAAAAGACTTCCACCATCGGACTTTGAATGCACATTAGCCCTTGACTCACCATCAGGCAAGTTTTCTGGTCTTTGACTATTCAGCTCTGTAGATTCTTTAGCAAGCTGATGGTCTGAATCTACACATATATGGAGATCTGGTTGACTTGCACATTATGAATCCTGCTGAGGGGTTTCCCATTGTCAGACTAGCTAAAACAAATCTTTAATAAAAAACAAAGGTGAATTTCATAATGAGTATAAGTACAGCATCTTCAGATGGAATGGTTAACGATTATGCACATACCACTGTCAGACTGCGAATAACAACTCTTCTAATAAAAAACATAAGGTACTTAATCAGTATATGTACAACATCTTCGGAAGCACTGGCTAACATTAAAGCAAATACTCTCAAAGCTTATCTTCTTTATTGATGTCAAACAATTATATTTTCCAAGCCTGCCAATTTAACATAAAAAATTGAACATAATCAATGCCTAATGCATGCAGTAAAAAGCTAATAGCTGCTTATCAAAGATACTCTATGCTTTAAAGTTTTTAACCACTGAATGGTTTTGAAGGCTTAAAGCACTTAAAAAGACTCTTCATCATTAGAAACAGACTACACATCCTCAAGGCTTCGGTTAACATCCTATGAAAAAAATTAAGACTAGCAATACTTCCTGAGAGCTTAGGTGAGACACCCTGTGAAAAAAATTAAGATCTCACTCAACAAAACCACCCTTCCCCCTCACATGAAAAAGTTTGGTTTCAATGTGGGTGAAAATATGAGGTTCAAGTTACAGACAGGCTATAGATTATGTACGGTTGTTTCACTGTGATTTAACATCCCAAGTATGTAGTAGTGAATGAAGTGAAACTGCCAGCTGAAGAACAGATTTGGCAAAGAACCTAAAATCATAAGACCCTAAAACAACAAAAAACAAAAAGATCCAGACATAAAAGGATCGCCAAATTTACTTGGAGATTACCCAAGCAGATGTTTCATTGTTAATTCTTTGAAAGTGGCAGAGAATTCACTATTTGGAACAAAACTGTGCTGGAGACAGGGAACAGACCCACAAACCCTTGTATTACAGAGAAAATGGCATGCTAGTTATAAAATTGAATATTTTTGGGGTCCCATCGTGGCCAAATACATTCAAGTAATTACAATAATTAGTAGGGTAGTTCATAGTTAAAGTTGATGGTAAAGAATGCTGCAGGTACTGAAACAATAAAAATAGACAAGAACTGATAGAAAGTAGCCACCATTTGCGACTCTGATTTTTGTTTATTTTGCTTAAGTAGTATAAAGTAGATGTCTGATATAGTGCAACTCTTTTATTTCTAACACGTTTTGCAATTTTAGAAAAACATTGCTTTGAATCTCTGTTACCGGGTCCTATAGGAACCATGGCTGAACCTGAACTGGTCTGGACCAGGTTCTGATCCTGGTCTGGATCCACCTTGGGTTCTTCCAAGATTCTCAATCCAGACCTTCGGATTCAGCCCTCCAGAGGCCCGGGGCAGGACCCTAGGCAAATCCAGGGATAATTTACCTAAAAACCAAAAATAATTCATGACAAAAAATAAGAAAAACCTAACCCTAATTAACAGTTTTCCTAAGTCCCAATCGAGAATAAGAGCAATGAAACTTCTCCACAGCATCCTTTGCATGGTTCAACTAGTGGGAGTGGTATGTGGCTCCAACAAACAAGCTAATGACTCTGATGCTCTTGTTGAAGAGCAATATGACAATTTGTATTGATTTTATATGTGATATCAATCATCAGCTGTGTTCTGTATTTAATTTTGTACATTTTGTGGGAGTAGTGTGTGGCTCCAATAAACCAGCTGATGACACTGATGCTCTTTATGAAGAGCAATATGACAAATTGTATTGACTTTGTGTGTGATATCAATCATCAGCTGTGTTCTGTATTTAATTTTGTACCTTTTGTGCAAAACACTAGGGGGAAAATCAGTGAACCACTCAACCGGAGCCCACAAATTCGAATTGAATAAATGAGAATAAGGTTTAAGTTTTGATTGAAGGTGTAGGAATGACTCTAAATTAGCTAGGTAGTATCAAAGCAAATGAGTCCTACTAGATGTTGAGGAATTAGGTTGTTCAAAGAGTCATGAGAAACCTGACGAAGACTAGGAACGGTCAACCTTTTGTTTTGTCCGGAACATTGATGCACAAAAAGTGCATTTGCAAGAGTCGAGTGCAATAGAAAAGACCTAGGGAAAATTATTAAAAGTAGTGTACGATTGAGAGAGGTTGATTCATTCTTGCACTTAGCCCAGAAACTGGCAAAGAGAGTTTGTGTTGGCCAAATGGGCCAATTTTAGACTAGCCTGATGCAATTAGACGAGAAAGTGACGCATAGAAGAACAAAAGTGCAGAATTGGAGTAACAAGAAAGTTTGAAGGCACCAAAATTGATAATTGAAGAGTCAAACAAAGGAAAAGAGTGAATTTTTACCATTGAAGATGAGGTGCTAGCATTGTCGTGAAACCTTCTCAAGAAAATAGAACTGAGATTAGTATTGCAAAGAAGAAAGTTGTATCAAAGGTTGTCCAAAAGATAAAGCAAATATCAAAGGAGTTGACAATATTGATAATGTTGCAAAGCAGAAAGAACAATTTTTTTGGTTAGAATAGACTTAGAATAATGAAAAATAGTGCAAGGTGATGTAGGAGAAGAATGCACTTGACGAAGAACCTCAAACTTCTATTTCTTAACTCTGAAACACAATGATTATTGTGATAAGAAAACCAGTAGGAACTGAGGGGTTATATACACAAGCACAAGATGCAACCAGCATCCATTGAGTCAAATGTAGATGCAAGTAAAGCAAATATCATTCCTGTAATTAGTAACAAGACAAAGATTTACATTGGCTTGACATATTTTAATGAGAAATTTTCCTTAAAATATGATAAAAATTATTGGGAAAAAATTATCAGTGAGCAACTCAAGCATTCCAGAAACCTGATGTAAGATCAAAGCAATAAACCCAATCAAGGAAAAAACCACCATAAACAAATATGACACTGAAATTTAAATGAAGCTTTATTGAAATAATGAGTAATTTATGAGACAGTAATGATCTGTAACAAAAGATGTGAAGCTACAAGAATCCACTCTCTTCAAGTTATAACACCTTACTATATAGAACCAGGTACACGAAGAAATGAAGAGGACAAAATACAAAGATAAAGATGTCACATCCCTCATTTCAAGAGCGGGAAAACAAATAATAATAAGAAAAGAGGGAGCATGGTGGGAGCTACCAAGCAGACCAAGAAGCCTGAAAAAATATTTATGAGGCATAGCCCCTCGAAGACAGCAATTTAATGAGGGATGATGCAGGAGGAAATGGGGCTGCCATGCCATTAATAATGCATGGTGTCCATCACCATTACTGTCCAGCCTCCACAGTGGAAGAAAAGAAGAAATGGCGAGCAGGATATGGACAAAATGGATTTGTTGAAAAGGTTTAGAAACTTTCAATCAAACACAATTGGCAGTTGTAAAAGCCAAACTCCACAACCTTGGTCGGCATCCTCCTTGCCTGCACGCAAGGGAGAGCTTCCGAACAGCCTGTGGACGTCCTTCAAAGCTTATGGATGGAGGAATTTCGTCAGATACAGAGGCAGCACAAGAGAAGGCGCAGGAGGCCAATGAGTCCTCTGAATTGTGAACTGATTGAGCAAAGGATAATCTCTCTTCGTCTTCTGGCATTGTTAACAAGCATGGCATTGCAAATATGAAAGAAAGTATGACTGATTCACAAAGAAGGCATAGAGAAGGTAGATGAAAGAGGAAAAGAGGCAGGAGATGGAAGGCGTGAGGATTACAGCAGCAACCCTGTCGACAAGAAAAGCTCCTCAAATCAGCATGATGTTGTTGACCACCCCCCTTCCAAAAAGAACTGGCTGTGAGACGTCGAGAAGACCAGCAGAAGGGCATGCAAAACAGAAGAGGGCTTAAGGTAAGGCAGTGTTCTTTGGATCTTTTTCTGTTGATTTTGAACAGAAATTCCAGTGTTTAATATTCTTGCCTCTTAAGAGAATTCGAACATGGAGTCCACTTCAAGGGTGTATAGTCAATTGGCATCTTATTGATAATTATAAGCCGACATCCTATCATCAGATGTTTTTCTGTTTCGTCCACTTCTGTATACAATACAGAGATCTACTCTTCCCCCATCCTCCTTGGGTGATACCCATCTACCTGTCTCAAATTTAAGTTTATGTAACTTGAGTGATTATTTGGGCTATAAATATATTCTCCATCTATTCAATTTCTGCCATGATGTCTAAGTTTTCCTAGTGTTCAAAAGTATATGAGTAATTTTTTATTGCATCTGAAGTGGCAATATTAAATGAAGAGATATTCTAAGTGCATGAGTAATTATTTAGTGCATCTGAAGTGGCAATATTAAATGAAAAGATATTCTAAGTGCCTAACATCTTTAGGCAAAACAAACAATGTTTGCATTAGTAGGCACTTAATACCCTTCAATGTATTGTTTTAACTTTTTAACTTTTTAAGTGGTTCCACAGAATCTTGTCTCTGTTTGATTTTAGTATGAAATTATATGAAAGTCTCCTTGCATTTCAAGGGTGTTAACAGTGTTACTACCATATTGTATTATTATAATCATATCATTAGTAACACTTGACAAATAGGTGATTGAATTTTATCTTCTGGGAAAAGTAGAGATTTCTTCTAGTTGAAGGCAAATCAAAATAGTATTATCTCATTAATGCTAAAAGGCATATATATTCAACATAGAGTTCCACATCTACAAAGTGTTTTTCTTCTTGGTATTTAACTATGCTACTGAGCAATATAATGAAGCGGGGGTAAGATATTAAGTGTTATCATTGTTCACTATATACTGATAAATAGATTCACTATGTAGGGAGTGGTAATCATGTTTGGTATCTTTGTGTTTAGTAATGGGAGCATTGAATTTTCGTATGATATAGCGAGTCTTGTCATTTGATCATGATAAGTCCTAAATCGGAAGATATAAACTGCATGTGCAAGAGGCATATTAACATGTATTATCACATGTTATAGAGTGAAATTTATGAATTTATACCTTACAAGTGGAGTATTCATGAGTAAACCTTCTGAAACTAATGCCCTTATCATATACATTCAAAATTGATATCATTGAATTAGTGGACGTATATTGGAGTCACTCATAAATTGAATCTTAATGGTATAAGTTACACCTGGTATCAAGTTACCATTATATATAAGATTTGTTATCTTGTCATGAATATGGATATAAACACGGTAATGGAAATTGGTAGAAAATGCTTGCTACTTGGAGGTTTTACAAACGAATGTCCCCTATGTAAGGACTTTTTTATAGTTTAACTTATGATGCAAATATATGTTGCATTGGTTATCCATGGTAAGTTGTGAATCAAAAAGGGGTGGATTTATAATGAGTTAGAAAGAGTTTGTTGTGAGGATTCTTTCTTGTGGCCTCGTTGATGCAAATGGCATTATGTCAAGAAGGATGTCATAATGTGATTATGATATTTGATATCATTTAATCTTATTATAGTAAGACATCACTTACAACCATTTTGAAGCTTTTGCATAACTGTTTCCATATCACAAAATTCTGACAATTGCTACTTTATGCTTTGTTATAAGTGGATGCATTTTGTATCAAGTGAATTGTTGGATATGTGCAGGATCATCGTGGAAAAAATAGGCCCTTCAGTGGCAAAAAAATTAGAAAAATCAAAGTTAGGCTACTTGACGTAAAAATTTGAATAAGTTATCTATATTATTTTAAAAATATGTAAGAATAGAATCTATAGCAAATTGAATGTAGTTTTTAAACTACTAGGTTTATTTTAAAAAAAAAAAAATCTAATTGGTGAAAATTTAAAATTTCAATGCAGTAGTACTTAAATTTCAAGAAAAAAATAAGTAGGTGTACCACCTGAACCACAATAAAATGATAATTTTTTTTATAATATTTTAGATATAAGTAGAGGACTTATGTTCCGATGTGATGCATATTTTTTTGTAATTTGTTTCGAAGTAAATAATTAATTATGATTTTCTTATTACAACTTTTAAAAAATATAAAAACTCGTATGTCTAACCACCTTCACTTGGTCAAAACTTCATGAAATTCAATTTATTTATTTTTAATCCTATAGTATGCGAAGCATATAATGTGACACGGGTTTCAGATTCAAAAAATGTGATACTGTTTGAAAGCTATAAATGATTTTCAATCAGCCTATCAATCAGGACTTTATTCGTAATTCAAATAGAAAAAGAATATTAATTATTTATTAAATTCAAAGTAAAACATTATTTATATTGGTGGAAATCTGAGAATCTCCTTTAAAAACCCTTTTCGTTTCATCAATTTTGGGTAAAAAAAAGTTGTCAGCCACATACCCTACAGATACCTATCATATCGCCATTTTTTGGCCCATCATGATCCTGCACATACCCTATTATGCATAATGTTGGTTATGGACTGGATTTTGACAATTTATCCTTAAAAGATACTATTACAATCTAGGATGTATCATTTAAGATGGATGATATTTCAATGCTTAACTAAGTATAGAGATGGTTAATACTTGGAATTGTCATATGTAAAGGTAATTCAATAACATTGTCCTTAGAAGTAATGTGCCATCTTAATCTACTAAACTAATTCTCTAGTTAAAATCATAATAATACAAATATTATTCCTCTCATGACGCAAAAGAGAAATAAAACACCATTTAAAGAAATTGTTTTCAAATTTCATAGTGGATGAATTTTCATAGGTGGCTTCTACGTTGGATCCATTTGAATTTGTTAAAAGAGTAAATGGTGGTTCTGGTGAGTGAATTGGTCATCATAAAAAGTCATCTAAATAAATATATAGAAGGCATTGATAACTAATATGCAAGCAGGATGTTGCATGGTTGGAGAGAAGGATAATTAAGATGTTGATATCATTTGAGGTTACAAGATCAAAGTTTCTTATGGTCATTTTTTATTATTTTTGTATTGTATTCTTTACAATTTATAAAGATAATGTTTTTTTGTTAGAGAAATAAATTTTTGATTAAACTTAATATTTTATTGTATCATGGGTTTAATAAATATATCTGAAAATTTTATTTGTGATCACTGGTCTTTCAAATATTTTAGTAAGATATTAGGCAATTAAAAAATAAAGTGGTCAATATGAGGGCTAGAGGATATAGGAGGTTGGAAGAATCTTATCATCTCAAGCAGGCTTCTCGGTTAGAGATGGTACGTTGCATGAGAATCACCAATTCTTCATTTGTGCCCCTTCTTGAAACAAGGGGGGCTTGGCAACAATTGTGCCTAGCACACCCTCTAAAATATGTGTGATTAGTGTGTCTACATTTACTTGTTTGATATATGGTTACACTATCTATCAAACAAGTAAATGTAGACACACTAATCACACACACACACACATATATAATAGATGTGATTAGTGTATCTATATTGATTTTGTTTCTGTTGTAAGCAAGAGGAGGGATTTTGACACTCTCAAAGGAGGGTGGACTCTTAGAGATGAGCTATTCTCTCCTTATATGTGGAGATTAAAATTTATTCTCTCATGTAGCATGGAGGATTCATGGGGTTCAATAATCAAGACATCCGTTGATGCAATTAGTTTGGTGTATTGGGAGAGTGGAAGATTTAGCGGAGGCACCTCATCAGATTTCCAAATAAATTATCCTATTCAGTCCATATAGTATTTTATCCTTTGTTTAGATTGATGTGATAGAGGGGAATATTAGAATTTTATTACATCTTAATTAGATTATTAATTTAGTAAACAATAAATTAATATATTTGTATATTAATATATAAATTAAAATAATTTTAATAGTCAATGAGAAAACATAAAATTTATGAAATAATATTAGAAAACAAAAATAATGAATCCTAACCTATTTTGATATTATTTTCTCTCTACAATTATGAAGGTCAATGGCTCCCCTCATGCTGTAAATAGATGTAGTGGAGAGAAGAATCTCGTTGGCAATGTCAAATGTTTTGACAAGGCAGTTGCAAGAATCCATTATAAGGTCAAATCTGTTAATACCATTGATGGTCAGGGCCATGTAACTTGTGTGGATAACTTGTTTGAGAACCCAAAAAGAAGGTCTATCAAGGAAGTATCCAATGAATTTTTTGATGGTGGAAAGAGTACAAAAGTTGATGAGGAAGAAGGAATTCTTGAAAAAAGAACTATCAAACAAAGTTTGAAAAAGGATGAGAAAATCAAAATAGGGGAGCAAGGGTAGAATATCAAACAATGTGAAGCTAGAAATTGTTGTGATTTCCAAAGTCCAACGCAAACTACGCTTCAGGAAGGGTTTTTCCTTTCCAAATTTCCATGAAAATCTTATCATGGAATGTTAGAGGCTGTAATGCCCCTGACAAGAGGTGCTTGATCAAGAGGTGTTTTGATCAATCACAACTAGATCTTGTATTCTTGCAAGAAACTAAATTAGATGAAGGAAGCATAGAAAATTTAATGAAAAAATGGAGGTTGTTCAAGGGTAGATTTTTGGAGGCAAAAAGTGCTTTAGGAGGATTGGAAATCCTTTGGAATCTGAACAAAGTTGCGGTTGAAATGGTGGTGCAATAGTGACAGTGGAAATTGGTTAAAGTGCAATTGGAGTGGTTTATGGAGCCCTTTTTTATGATAAATATTTATGGGTTGACTGGGACTTGTCAAGAGAGGACTATTTGGAATCAAATCTCTGATTTGCTTCATAAATTACAAGACTATTTAGTTTTTCTAGGGGGTGATTTCAATGCTACATTATCATGTGAAGAGAAGAAAGGGGGTTGTAGGAATCTTTGTTCAGTTCAGCTGGACTTTCAACATTTTGTTTCCCATAATAATCTACAAGAAGTGTTTACAAAAAATGGAAACTTTACTTGGACGAACAAAAGAAAGGGGTTCTTAAGCATAGTGGAGAAACTCGATAGATTATTTTTGTTACGAAGCTGAGGTATCAAACCCTTTGTGGTGGAGTCTTTTATTGTTCCATTTTCTAGCTCAGATCATTACCCAGTGTCTTTATCCATTATGACTGATGTTGTCCCTACCAAGAGCCCATTTAAATTTGAGAATATGTGGTTGTACGTTGCTGGTCTAATAAATATGATTGTAGGTTGGTGGATTAATGCCCCTTACAAGAAGGGTTCAAAGGCTTTCTAGTTTTAAAAAAAAATACAATTTTTAAAGCATAAACTACGAGAATGGAAAAAAAAACCATTTAAAAAATATTTTTGAAGAGAAGATAAAAATTGAAAAGGATCTCAAAGCTGCATGATAAGATGTTAAGATCAAGCATGCAAGAATCAAAATTTATTCAGGTGGTGCTAAATAAATCATATGTGAAAATCCTTTCTCGGGAGGAGGTGGTTTGGAGGAAAAAATCAAGAGAATGTTGGCTGCATGAGGGTGATTGCAACACTAAGTTTTTCCATAACTTTGTGAAGGCTAGGCATAACAGAAATAAAATTTTAGTTATTAATAATAGGGAAGGTGATGTTATTTTAGATTAGGAAGCAATTAACAGGGAGGTAGTAAGGTACTTTCATGATCTCCTCTCTTTGGGAGGTCAGAATAGAGATGAAATTATGGAGGAGATGCTAAGGGTGATTCCAAAGGTTCTAATCGAGCAATAATATCAGGCTTTAGCTAAGGTGGTGTCTTTGGAGGAAGTTAAAGTTGTAGTTTTCTAACTGGGCAAAGATAAGGCCCCTGGGCCTGATGGCTTCCCGACGAGCTTCTATCAATCATTTTGGGAGATTATTGGTTCTAATTTATGGGAGATGGTGGCAGAGTTGAGAGCTCATTCATATATGTTGAGGGACTTGAATAATACTCTCATTACCCTTATTCCAAAGAAGAGATATTTTCAATCCTTTGATGACTTTCATCCGATTTCTCTATGTAATATGATTTACAAGGTAATTTAAAAGTTGGTGGTGAATAGGCTTAAAAGTGTGTTGTATTTTATCATTTTGGAGGAGTAAAGTGGTTTTGTGCCACACCATTCAATAGTAGAGGGAATTATGATAACACATGAGGCTATTCATTCAATTAGGAAGGAAAAAATAGATAGAATGTTGGTCAAGCTTGATATAAAGAAGGCATATGATAATGTGAATTCATAGGTTCTTTTTGTTGAAAGTTCTAGGAAAATTTGGTTTTTTTTCTTCGTGGGTGGAGTTGGTAAGGAGTTCTATTGAAACCCCACAATTTTTTGTGTTTGCTAATAGTAGCCCTCAAGGTTTTTTTGCTTCAAAGAATGGCCTATGGAAAGGAGATCCTCTACTTCATTTTCTTTTTATAATCATGGTTAAAGTTTTGGGAAGAAATATTAGCAAAGCTAGAGTGGAAGGCAAGTGGAAAGGGATTGGTATGGCAAGAGATGAGGAAGCAGTTTCACATTAGCAATTTGCTAATGACACTCTCCTTATGGGGGAATCTACATTAAGGGAGGAACACATAATGAAAGAAACACTAGAAGAATATTGTCTAGCTTTAGGTCAATAGGTAAATTGGCACAAATCAAAAATATTCTTTTTCAACACTAGACTAGATAAACAAAAAGACATAGCAAGAATTTTGGGCATCAAGATAGGGAAGCTTCTAGGAAAGTTTTTGGGTATTCCCCTCTTTGCAGGTGCTAGTAGAGCCAATATTTGGAATCAGATTGTAGAAACTTGTATGAGTAGAATGGAAATTTGGAAAGGCAAATGGTTACCTTTAGTTGGGTGGATCCTCATGTTAAAGATTGTTATTTCATCGCTACCAATTTATTCTATGCAATGCTTAAAATTTCCATCTAGGATAATCTCAAGGGTAGAACAAAAAATGAGAGTTTCTTTGGAATGAGAGTCAAGATCAAGATAAAATCCCCTTATTAAGCTTGCGACAAAGTGTGTCAACCTAAACTTGTATGGGGTGCAGGACTAAGAAGGTGGGATCTTATGAATGAGGCATTGGCTGCAAAGCTCATTTGGAGTATGTATAAAAAGCCGGAGTAGAAATGGGTTCACATATTGCAACATAAATATTTAGACACCATGAATAAGGGTAGAATCCTCATGATCCAAAACCTACCTTGAGGGTCTTCCATCTGGAATTTTATGCTTTTATGCAAATTAGTAGTTATAGATCATTTGATTTTGCAAGTGGGCAGTGGGGATAGAGCAAACTTCTAGGATGATTCCTAGGAAGGTTTTCTAGTTCTAAGGGATCTGAAAGATATGTATGAAATTAGATAAGCGACAAAGGTAAAATGGGGTCCAAAAGGGAAGTATTTTATGTGTAGAAAGCTAGTGGGTGGCTATGTAAAATGGGGTTGGAAATTAGTGGAGGAGCTTTCTCTCACAACAGATTAGAAAGTTGTTATATTAAAAATTTTCAAAAAGAGGCAAGTTTTATGGAAAGGCACATAGGATGAGTTGGTGTGATTTAGATCTAGGAGTGGGGAATACAGTGTCAATATTGGTTACAAATTGTTGGTGGATGTTTGCTCGTTTGAAGGGTGGCCATATGAGTTGTGCTAGAACAAATTTGGCTTTCGAAAGGTGGGCTTGTTTGCTTGGTTGGATTTTCATGTGAGAATTTTATCAAGAGAAAGGCTTAATAAAATAGGTTTCCTTGGCTCACATCAGTGTGTGTTATGTAGGGAGAATGAAGAAACCTTGGACCATTTGCTACTCCATTGTAAGTTTTCTTATAATTGTTGGATACATTTAATGAAGAAATTAAGTTTACAGAGCCCATGCCCCCAAACAATCAAAGAATTGTTCCAAGGTTGGTGAACAAAGGTCAAGAATTTTGCCTTCTCTTGTATTTGGAAAATTAGTCCAACAATTTTTATCTAGGAGTTGTGGAAAGAAAGAAATCGATGGATATTTCAAAATGAACAGTTGAGTCATGAAATATTTTTGGAAAAATTAGAGGTGGCCATTGCAAAGGCCATCAACGTGGTTGTAGCTAATCAGAATCCTAGCAAGTTCCCCTTTATCCAAGTAGATAATAAGCTCATGATTAAGTGGCCAATGCTTAAACTCCCCTCAAATCGAGGTGGTTCACAAAGTAATCGAAAGTCCCAATTGATACAAAATAAGTGGAGTGGGAGAAACTTGAAGAGGGGTGGGTTAAAATCAATTTTGATGGAGCAACAAAGGGGAATATGGGTCCATCTGGTGTTGGTTGTGTATTGAGGGATTTGTATGGAAAAATTTTGGCTTTAGGTTCCCAGAAGCTACAAGATGGGATAAACAATGAAGTGGAGGCATAGGCTACTTTGTTGGCTATAACTATGTCTAAAATCTTTTCAGTTAAAAAAGTCCATCTTGAAGGAGACTCAAATTATTGTGAATGCAGTTTCTAATGGTTCCTCTCAAGTTTGGAGGATAAATAAATCTATTCAACTCATTAGGAAACAACTGGAGAAATTTTAAGATTTTAAAGTATTTCACATTTATAGAAGTGGTAATTTTGTGGCAAACTCTTTGGCTAATTGGGTAGTGCATAATAAATCTAAACATGGCAATTTAGTGCTAGAATATTTCAAAAATTTAATGCTTGATTAGTGCATTGATGTATTAGTTTGTTGATTGATGCTTTATGGAGAGTGAAAGGGCAGTTTGAGGAATGGGTGGAGGCAGCTATATGACCGGCTAATGAAGTTGCAGCTGAGTCAATTTTTGGTGATATATATTTTTTATTAGAATTTTGAGACCCCTATACAATGTTTTAATTTATTGTTGGGGTTTGGGTTTAGTTTGATATTGTGCTAGATGAGTGTTGGTGACCAACATAGGCTGGGGGCTCTTGATTGGAATTTCAATATGTATGTCTTCACATCTTGGATGTAGTGCAACCTTTGAATTATTAATAAAATTGATTGACTATAAGAATTCCCTACATTTACCTATCAAAAAATAATAATAATTTAATACCTACCAATTTTCCATTTTGTTGGAACTGTTAAGAAGTGAAGATTCATTTTAATTTATCAAAATCTAATGTCTCTCGGCAGTTGACTTCTAATATGTTTTTGTAATGTAAGTTAAGATAATTACTTGGTGTAAAACACATTATGTATTGCAACCTATAATTTTCTATTCTAATCCTTTCGAAACACGCCAAATGAAATCTAATAATGTCCACACAACCCTCTATGATAGTTTTTCTACCAATTTCTAAGTTTATGGTCAAATTGCATAATCAACTTTAGACAATAATATCACAATAACTCAAAATCAAACTTCACATCTATTCAACCCTAGATCTTGAAAATATCACCAGATTATCTAAGACAACCATGGAGAAGGTTTGTAATTTCCATGTTGAAATACATAAAAAAAAATTTAAGTACAACTTTAGTATGTGGTTTGTAACGAACACATATTAAGAAACAAGTAGATTTTAGAATGGGCTTGTTACTTGAACCATGTTTATTTTCAAACACCAAACAACACTGCCAAACATTAAATATTCATAATTGGAATTGATTCCTAATGTTAGTCCCCTTTCAATTGATTATCTTTGTTTTACTATATCCCCCACTTGCAATTCATCCCTACAGACTCCAACCTTTCACTTCAACATCAAAAATAAAAATTTCACAACACATAGTGCTTTGTATCCTCCAATTCATGCATCCAATTTTAATCATAAAAAACTAGACAATTGTCAAATAAAAATAAATTTGGATTTATATTGCATATTTACTCACACTTCACCCTACTATTCCTCCCCATAAACTCTATGCCAAAAAGTGATGGCTTGTCATGGAATAATTTGTCCTATTTCATTTTTAAACACTATATAATTGAAAAACATTAATTATTAGAAATTGAAACAATGGAAAATGGGGTATGTGCTTTTCTACATGGTTTACAACATAGAGCAAACCCACATTCCAATCATCTCATTTAAGGATAACCCTAGAGTTCTCAATGCAAGGAGAAAGAGATCTTGCAATAGGGATATCCTAGGGGCTGATTGTAAACTAATGAGGAGTTCACCACCAAGTTAGGACTTGGAAAAATAAATGCAATGCAATATGTAATGCTTAACCTAGGTAATATGATGCAATCTTTCACTAAATAACCTATAAATGCATGAAAATCAAAATAGAAAGTTGCAAGATGAAATGCATGCACCTAGAAGTCTAAAGATAACTAGATTGAGCTCTGAAATGCTAAAAATAATGACTTTAATGCTAATTGGGACAAATATGTTAGGCTGGGTGAATCAGTCCCAAATCTAGGTTTCCAAGCAGAAATTGGAATTTGGCAAATGGGTGTCTAAAATTGCAAAAACCTAAAAATTGACCTAAACTGGGACTCATATGCTAGAATTGGTGTATCAGTCCAGTTAGGGTTTTCTAAGGCTTCAAAGTCTAAATCTAGTGATCAAGGTCTGTTATGAACTTCTTGATTGATTTCTGAATCAAAAACCCTGATTTGCAACCTATAGAAGTCTTCTAAGTATCTCCAATGTAAGGTGACAACTTTACACACTTTGACAACTTTCTCCAAACTTGCTCCTCAATGTGTCTAAACCCTAAACTTGTAAATCACACACTAAAGAGAGGAAAAAATGTTGTTTTGTTAGTGGATCAAAGTTTGCCTTGGTCAAACCCTACTTGGTAATCAAACTTGAAATTAAATGAAATAGGAATGGGGAATGATAAATGATGAATGATGAATGAACAAAATAAGATGTTACAACTTACCAAACCCTAGAAATAAAGGGATGGAAACATGTATGAAGTGGCTCCAATTGACGTAGATCTTGACTCTTAATTGAATAGGATAGATCTTGAATGAAATGCTAGCTTGAATCATAAAACCCTACATCAAAATCGTTAGCTCCAAAACAAACATGACACGTGAAAAATTTAGCATGATGATTGATACTTGAATAATGCTCTTAAATGCTTGATAATCCACCCTTGATATGTTCTTGAATGCTCTTGTAAACACTTGAATAATCTTTTGAACTCAAACTTGCTATTAGGATGAATACTTGAATGCTTAGGATGAAAATGAGTGAAAAAAACTTATATTTATACTTAATTATGCAAAAAAATCTCGAAATTACAACACTACAAGCTGACATCAGATCTAGAAGGACAAAATCCCACCAAATATTTGAATTAATTTTATTTTTGGGCCACACAAGACTCATACACCTAAGGTGGTGTATGAGTCCCATTAGGCATAATTTATGGGACTAAATTCAAAAATGCTTAGAAAGTGTGAACACCACACAAACTAACAAGAGATCAACAAAATAATGTCAAACATGTTAGAAAGCTCAAATCTAATGTTCGCCATGAAATTCTTGGAAGAATAAAGATGAAAACATGAAATAAAGTAAGAACAAAGCATGCAATCAACTAAATTAACCAAACCTCAATCCCATAGGGGGATTGGTGCTTCTTTGATATAGAAAGAAGCCCTTTCCCAATCCCAATTGCTAAGCTTGATGATTTGAAGATGATCCAAGTGTTGAAATGATGTTAATTAGTGAACATGAATTCAAAATAACATGGAGATGGTGATTTTCTATGAACTCAAATGACTATAATTATAATGCATGAAGTTGTGGATACATATTGTGAAAAGGATGCCTCTATTTATAGAAGTAAAGGGTTGAAGAATGGATGAAATTGGTGAATGTGGGATAAAGTGAGAGCCAATGAGAATGTGCCAAGTGTCACAATTCTATTGGAGGAAGTTGGACCACATTTTAGGAAATGTGTGAGTGGAGGAAGATGGAAGAGAAGTAAATGAAATTAGGTGAGGATTTGAAAGGCTATAAGAAGAATTGAATGAAATTTGAGAGGATGTAAGAAAATTTATTGCAGATGTGAAAGGTTTTTGAAAACCTTTGAACAAAAATTGAATGAGAGGTTGTTGAGAGGAATATTCCTTGGAATATGCCTTGGTGAGGGAAAATGGAGGATTTAAATAATTAATTGAAATTATTTTCATGTGCAACCAAGTTAGTTGACTATGAGTTGATTTAACTTTTGAGGAGTTAAGAGTTGGAGGAATTAATAATGATGATTACAAAATTGATTTAGGATTAATTAATTATAGTGAATTAGGAGATGGTGACATTTGATTTAATTGATTTTAATCAAATGAGAGGATTAAAAGGGGATTTAATTAAATGATTTGATTTAATTAAATATAATGAGAATGAGTGAGAAGAAGGGTGAATTAATCCAATAAATTTAATTATTTGATTAATAATTGAATTTGGTGATTTTAATTAAATAATGTTGATTATTCAATTAATTGATGAATTTGAAGTGATTTAGGAAGAAACAATATTAGTTAATAAGAATTAGATGTATAGTATCAATCAATACTTTTTTGGTGTCGACATTTTTCCCCTCTTTGAAGTCAGGTACTTGTTGCATTTGTTCAAAGAATATCACTGCCATGATCAAAATTCAAAAATTTCTTCTTTTTTTTGAGTGGCTTACTACTGCCCCAACAGAAAAAATTACGCTGCTACATTGCCCCCTCAAGAGATCCAACAAAAATTACAAAATTAGGTTGAGCTCACAAAAAAGTTTCCACAATGATTTAGGAGCAGAAAATAGCACATGGGATGTGAATTTAAGCTTACGGCGATGAAAACGGGTCAACATAGGCTTTGTTCAACAAAAAATAGATTAAATGGATTCAAAAACCCTGAAAAATACCCAAAAAACCCTAAAAAAATTGCATAAATAGGGTTAGGAGGGTCATTTTCAAATCATTTGCACTCCTAGCTTTTAGAATTCTTGACTTTTTTCTCTGATATGTTGACGGAATGGTAGCTTATGTGCTCCCTAGACATCAGACTGATTGAGTTCGCAAGTTCCAATAGCATCAAGATGCAGGTCCCTCAGTACACCTTTCAAAAAAATTTCTTGTTTTGTGTGATTTTGACGCATTTATTAAGGTCCATTTAGGTTGATCAAAAGTGATCCCTTAGGACGCTACATTTATTGAGGATGCCAACTCAAATTTGCATTAGAGCGTCGCGCAACGCTGGAGGGTCTTGTGGTTGCCAAGAAGATGTATGCTCGCCTTTGCAAGATTGCATTGCGTAGCCCAAAAAGAGTATGGCATCACCCCAAAATGTCGACTCGCCTTTGTTATGGAGCATCACCTTTGATTATGGCATCGCTTTTACAAACGACAAAGTGTTTCCTTTGCAAAAGTCGGGCCACCTTTGCTTCTTGAGGATTTTTAATTTAATGATATCAATTTTCCACAATCCATATCATTTGATGTTGCAGCAGTTTCTAGATTAGATTGTGTGATAATTTTTGCATCAACGTTGTGCCTATTTCATGAATTTTGATGTTGTGGGTGTTTTGGATGTAGGAGGTCCTACCAGTGCTCCACTCGAAGAAGCATAAAAGTTGGTTTCTACATAGAGTGAGACATTTATCAGATGAGGCACTATTCTTTCTTGGCATGATCAGATTTGATCACATTGCCCAGATGTCTGAGGTGAGGGCGTACCTCATGATGATGACTGCATTGGTGGAGAGATGGTAGAGTGAGACCTCCTTGTTCCACTTACTGATTGACAAGGCCACTGTTACCTTGGAGGATGTATAGCTCCACATATATGAGGGGATTGCCCCTAATTTGACATTGTTTTTCATAGCACTAATCTTGGGAGTCCTTATTCTCAACTAGATATCAAGAGGATGCAACGTTGGATGGGGGATCATTTGGTCACACATTTTGGAGGAGATGACTATCTACACCTAGGAGCCAGTTGTCCTGGCATCGCTATATCATGATATGGACTAGGTCGTGTATAGCAGGGCCCATAGCATTGGAGTGGGTGTTACATTGATTCATGTGTGGGGATATGATCACATAGCCATTTTGAGACCCACAATTGCAAACATTCAAATAGATCATGATAATCTTATAGTTTACAAGTGTGGGGGGATGACCACCCTCCATTATATAGGTATTATAGGCATCCCGCACTAGAGGTAGGTTATCGATGAGATGACAATATTTTGGTGGAGGTCATGGCTCCACTTTCCCAGATGGCATGATGATGATGACCAACTCTTCTACTATCAACAATCTAGATACATGCAGGGGCGGGAGCATTATATGATAGAGTGATACCTTCAGGATAGGGTTGCATTCCAGTTCAGGGAGGTACAAGATTCCCCTAATGACAGACAAAGAGCCATATTCATATGAAGATCTAGAGAGAAACCATGGGGGCAAAGAATCCCTCCCCAGTAGACCATTGATGATTTTAGACAACTTCTATGGATCTACTTTGATGGTCCCATAGTTTTGAGAACTACATAGGCCTATTATGCTTACTTTTGAGCCCACACTCCGATCAGATTAACATTACTAGTAGTGCTGGCAATGGGCAAAGGATGGGTTAGAGGACCCTAGATTGGTCAGGTCTCTGAGTAGCTAGGACACCAACCATAGGATGGACAAGATAGATTTTTAGGGCATGATGGGCATGATGGGAATGATGGACAGATTCCACCACTAGTGTCACCCATTGGACAAAGGCCATACTAGTAAGCACCACCACCATGACTACCAAGTCCCAATCCTCGAGGCGAACAGATAGTGGCACTATAGACACAGGTACATGTTAGATGTTCTGGATGTGTTGTTGATATGTGTTTTTCATTGATGTCAACACTATTAGCATTAGGTGTACTAGAGGCTATATATGTCGAGGATATTGAGAAAATTGTAAAAGGAAGTGTTCTAGTTTCCTTGTGGAATTGTGCAGGTCATGAAGGTGATTTGTTCTATACATTGTAGATTAGGTGATGTGGATTAAAGGGTTTATTATTAAGTTTATTTAGATCATCTACCAAATTTTTTAGAGGTCAACGTGAAGTTTTGAGTATGTTGTGGTTCGACAATGTTTTGCTGGTCTTTGTTAGTGTTCTTGAATGAAGACTGTGTGATTTTGGTTATCTCGAATGGTGCGTATGTTTCTCTATTGTTTCTTGGTGCTCTTAGATGTCTCTAGATCATTCTCTATCTTTTTGGTGCATCTACATTAATTGGTGAGGTCGTGGTTGAAGATCTTCTCTTGCGCATGTTCGATTTTTCATGTTTCTGGCCAACATGTTGGTGGTAGCGTTTTGTGGATCTTTGAGGTGAAATTAATTAAAGTATTTTTATATTGGAGATGTTAATGTGGGTCTCCACTATGTTGTGGCTGACCTTGGTGGATTCACATTAAAATTTTATTTGTAAAATTGGGCCGACATTGCAAATATATTTTATTTTCTTAGTCGACAAAGTTGTAATGGAATCTCATGTAGTGGATATATAAGGGTGATTAGTTCATTGATGAAGATGATGCTTCATGTGCTCCCATGTGTGTATGTGTGAATATCATTCGATTGCAGAGTAGAGTGTGAAGAAATTTGTGTGAAGTATGAAGAAGTGTTGAGCTTAAATGGAACTATAATCAAGCTTGTGCAGAAGATATCTTCTCAGTTCATACCCTCCAGATTTTTAATCCAAATCTATTGGGAAGTGAGCCCCTTTTGTAATTGAGCAATGAGCTCTAGGAAATGTGTCTGAATGCATGCGCATTCCCCTTGTTATTTTTCATTATACTTCTAATAGAGTATAATCTTGTGGACTAACATCGACCGTGGTTTTTCCCCTAACAGGGTTTCCATGTAAAAATTATTGGTGTTCATTGTCTCTTTGATGGGTTAATTATTTGTGGTTAATTGCTTATTCATCAAATTTGAGATTAAGGTAAGATAAGTAAGATGATTTTAAGTTTCTTTTACAATTGATTCACCCCCCCTCTCAGTTGTGTGTCATTGTTTTTCCAACAATGGGTATTAGAGCATGTTCCTCTAAAGAAGTCTAATAGCTTGAGGTGATCCAGGATGACAACATTCAAGAAGGACAGTCCTAGATTTGATGGAACTAACTGTTCACTATGGAAGATTAGGATGCAATGTCATTTAAGGTGTATTGGTGAAGCTTTGTGGAAGATTACAAAAGATCCATATGTTATTCCTCAGAATGCTCCCTCCACTCTTGATGAGATCAAAGATGTTGAAAGTAATATTAGGGCTATTGAAGCCTTGGTGAGTGCCCTGACGGATTCGAAGATGGATAATGTGATAGGTCTATAGATAGCCCATGATATTTGGATGAAATTGGAAACTTTGTATGAAGGAGATGCATAGGTGAAGATGGCTAAGCTACAAAGATTGAAAGGAAAGTATGAAAATTTGAAGATGGGTGAAGATAAGAATATCACTTCTTTTATGTAGAGAGTAAATGAGATAGTGATGGGAATTAAATGTGTTAGTGGTTCTATGGATGAGGATGAAATTGTGGCTAAAGTACTCAGATCCTTGCCTCCCTCCTAAAAAATGAAGGTTCATGCTATTGAAGAGTTCAGATCAGTAAACAAGATGACAAGAGATATATTGATCAGGAAGCTTGTTGCCTTTGAGATAAGTGAATTTGGTAAATCTACACCAAATACTGAATGTGCATTCAAGGCTACTGAATCCAGAACTAACAGGAAATGATATAGTCCAGGAGAGAGTTCCAAAAAGATATCCAAGTATGATGAAGAATTGAATCAGCTTGAAGATAAAGAAAGATAGGTAGAAGAACTGGAAACACTAATTGCAAAGCAAGAAGGGAGAGGAAAAGGTAAGTATGAAGATGTATTACCTATTAAATGTTTTTCATGCAGTAAAATAGGTCATTTTGCATCAAGATGTCCTAAAAGAGTTCTTAGATCTAAGCCTAAGAATTCTAGATTCCCAAAGAGATGCTACTTTGTTGAAGAAGCAGTGATTGATGATGAGTTTGATAAAGATAATGGTAAAGAAGATGATTGGGATTTCATTGCTACCATTGAAGATAATATTGTAGCTACTAAATCTACTAAAGATGAAAAAGCTCTTGCAACTCAAGTTGAAGAAAAAGATGAATGGGTCATTGATAGTGGATGCTCACATCATATGACTGGTGATAAAGAAAATTTGTGAGTCTAGAGAAGTATGACGGTGGGGTTGTAAGATTTGGAGATAACAATGCTGGTGTGATTCGTGGTAGAGGATCTATTTGCCTTGGTGGTAAGGACAACACTGATGATGTCATGTATATTGAAGGCTTAAAGAACAAATTTTTGAGTGTTGGAAAAATGGTTCATAAGGGATATGATCTTCAGTTCAAAGATGGAAGATGCAAGATACATGGAAGTTTGGGGAACATGATTACAACAAGCAAGCAAACAAAAGGTAATATTTTTCACCTAAATACTGCTAGTGGAAGTTGTTTAATTGATTAAGTAGATGAAATTTGGTTGTGGTATAGGAGATTGTGTCATGTAAACTTTGAAAACATTATCAAGATAAGTTATACTCAAGTAGTAAGAGATCTGCCTAGATTAGTGAAGCCTGCTAATGTAATCTACAAGAAATGTCAGATGGGTAAACAAACAAGAGTCTCATTTTGGAGAAAATAGTTTCATTCAAATAATCTGTTGGAGCTACTACACACTGACCTTTGTGGTCCCTCTAGAGTTAGAAGTATTCATGCAGAAAGGTATTTTATGCTGGTTATTGATGATTACTCTAGAATGATTTGGGTTTCCTTTTTAAGAGAAAAATGTGAAGCATTGGAGAAATTCAAAAGTTTCAAGGCTATGGCAGAAAATGAGAAAGGTCTGAAAATCAAGTGCTTGAGAGTTGAAAAAGGTGGTGAGTTCATTTCTAAGGAGTTCAACTCTTATTGTGAAGAACATGGAATTAAAAGACATTTATTTGCTCCCCAAACCCCTCAACAGAATGGAGTTACAAAGAGAAAGAATAGAACAATTATGGATGCTTCCAAAACCATGATGATGGAAGGAAATGTGTCTCAAGTGTACTGTAGTGAAGCGGTAGGCACTGTTGTGTATACCTTGAACCGGGTAAATGTGAATGGCAATTCTGGTAAGACCCCTTATGAGTTATGGTTTGGTCACAAACCTACTGTCAAGTATTTTAAGATATTTGGAAGCAAGTGTTATATCAGGAGAGATGATGATATGAAAAATGAAGGGATCTTCCTAGGTTACTCCACTAAGAGCAAGGCCTACCGGTGCTATAACAAAAGACTGAGAAAGATGGTTGAGAGTGCAAATGTCAAAGTTGATGAGGACTCTATCAAATCATCCAAACAATGCAACTATGATTCAGATGAAGACAACTCAAGCCAAGGAAAGAACACTCAGACACCAAATTTACTTTAGATTATTCCATATATTCCGGTGAAGCAACCTCGATTTGTTCCAGTAAACCAAACAAGTGCGAGTGAAGAAGAAATATCAGAAGAGTTAGAAGTCCAAGTAAGTCCCAAAACTCCAAGATATGTAAAGTTGAATCATTCTGAAAGTCAAATCATAGGAGATAAGAGTAAAGGAGTGCAAACCATAAGAAAAATTGTAGAAGAATATTGTCTGATTTCCAAGATTAAACCTAAGAATGTCATTGAAACTTGTCAAGATGAACACTAGTTGGAAGCTATGAAGGAAGAGCTGACATAGATTGAGAAGAACAACACATGGCTATTGGTTCATAGGCCTAAAGAAAAAATTATGATTGGTACTAAGTGGGTATTTAGAAACAAGTTAAATGAAGAAGGTGAAGTGGTTCAGAATAAAGCAAGACTGGTATGTAAAGGTTATTCTCAAATGGAAGGTATTGATTCTGAAGAAACTTTTTCCCCTATAGCTAGACTTGAAGCTGTGAGATTATTTCTTACTTATGTTGCACACAAGAATTACGAAGTCTATCAAATGGATGTGAATTCTTCATTTCTAAATGGAGAACTAGAAGAAGTGTGCATTGAACATCTGGATGGATTTCAGCTTACAAATAAGGGAGATATGGTTTGCAGATTAAAGAAAGATTTGTATGGACTTCAGCAAGCCCTTAGAGTCTAGTATGCTAGATTGGAAAAATATCTACTAAAGCTTGGATTCACTAAAGGTACTGTTGATAGCAACTTATACTTCAAGCTAGATCATGATAAGGAGTTGATTGTAGAAGTTTTTGTTGATGACATTATTTTTGGAGGTGATGACAATCTATGTATGAAGTTTTCTAATGAGATGAAGAGTGAATTTGAGATGAGCATGATTGGTAAGTTTAAGTTCTTTCTGGGATTGCAAATTACACAATTGGACTAGGGAATTTTCATATCTCAGTCCAAATATGTGAAATAACTATTGAAGAAGTTTGGAATGGATGAATCCAAACCTGTTGGTACTTTGATGGTGACTGGATTTAAGTTGACACAAAATGATGATTCTTCGAAGGAAAATCAAACTATATATAGATCAATGATTGATGGATTGCTCTATTTGACTCAGACTAGACTAGACATTATGAATGTTGTATGTATGTTTGCTAGATTTCAGGCTAACTCAAAGGAATCACATGTGACTATTGTCAAAAGAATTTTCAGATATCTAAAAGGAACAATTGAATTTAGACTTTGGTATCTAAAGTATGATGATCTCACTTTGTCTACATACAATGATGTGGATTGGGCTGGTGATGTATATGAAAAGAAAATTATTAGTGGTGGTGCCTTTTTCCTAGGGAAGAAGCTAATATCCTAGTTGAGTAAAAAGAAAAACTAGATTTCTCTATCTATTGTTGAAGCATAATACATTGTTATTGCTAATAATTGTACTCAAGTGATATGGATGAAACAGATGTTGAGAGATATCAATGTGATATATGAACAGCCTATTGCCATATACTATGACAACTCAAGTGCAATAAATATCTCAAGGAATTTGGTACTACACTCTTAAGACTAAACATATATCAATCAAGTTTCATTTCTTGAGGGAGAAAGTGAATGAGAAAGAAGTTAGACTAGAGTATGTGCCTACGAAAGAAAAAATTGCAAATATATTTACTAAGCCTTTGTTGAAGAATAATTTTGAGTATCTCAGAGGAATGCTAGGGGTAATTACCCCTCCCGATAAGAACTAAATGATGCATTTTCTTGCATCAATTTGTGAGCTTCATTGCTATATTTTGATCTAGATTGATGTTTTTGTGGCTACTCCTCAGGTGGAGTAGTTAGATGTGCAGATATGTGGTTTAGAGCATGTGCATGGAAAGTTCATTGTTACCTTTTCCATTGATGTCAAAGGGGAGAAGTGTAATGTGAAAAATCTTTTCAAGCAGAGAAGTGCAGAGGAAGTTAGTTTGTTGGGTTGATGGTATTTTTCACATCATGTGTTGCCATCAATGCCAAAGGGGGAAATTGTTGGATGTTGTGGATGTGTTTCCGCTATGTGGTTGTCATTGATGTCAACACTATTAGCATTAGGTGTACTAGAGGCTATATATGTCAAGGATATTGAGAAAATTGTAAAAGGAAGTGTTCTAGATTCCCTATGGAACTGTGTAGGTCATGAAGGTGATTTGTTTTGTGTGTTATAGATTAGATGATGTGGATTAAAGGGTTTGTTGTTGAGTTTATCTAGATCATCTACCGAAAGTTTCAGAGGTTTGCGTGAAGTTTTGAGTATGTTGTGGTCTGGCAGCACTTGTTTTGTTGGTCTCTATCAGTGTTCTTGAATGAAGATTGTGTGATTTTGGTTATCTCAGATGGTGAAAATGTTTCTCTATTGTTTCTTGGTGCTCTCAAATGTCTCTAGATCATTCTCTATCTTTCTGGTGTGTCAACATTAATCAATGAGGTTGTGGTTGAAGATCTTCTCTTGCGCATGTTTGGTTTTTTATGTTTTTGACCGACATGTTGGTGGTAGTGTGTTTTGGATCTTCAAGGTGAAATTAATTAAAGTATTTTCATATTGGAGATGTTAATTTGGGTCTCCACTATGTTGTGTCCAACCTTGATGGATTCACATTAAAAGTTTATTTGTAAAATTGGGCTGACATTACAAATATATTTTATTTTCTTGGCCAACAAAGTTGTAATGGAATCTCATGTAGTGGATATATAAGGGTCATTAGTTCATTGATGAAGATGATGCTTTGTGTGCTCCCATGTGTGTATGTGTGAATATTATTTGATTGCAAAGCAGAGTGTGAAGTATGAAGAAGTGTTGAGCTTAATTGGAACTATAATCAGGCTTGTACAAAAGATATCTTCTCAGTTCATACCCTTTGGATTTTTAATCCAACTCTGTTGGGCAGTGAGCCCCTTTTGTAATTGAGTAGTGAGCTCTAGGCAGTGTGTCTAAATTCATGTGCATTCCCCTTATTATTTTTCATTATACTTTTAGTAGAGTATAATATTGTGGACTAACATCCACCATGGTTTTTACCCTAATAGGGTTTCCACATAAAAAATATTGGTGTTCCTTGTCTCTCTAATGTGTTAATTATTTATTGTTAATTGCTTATTCATCATATCTAAGATTAAGTTAAGATAAGTGAGAAAATTTTAAGTTTATGTTACAACTGATTCACCCCCCCTCTCAGTTGTGTGTCCTTGTTTTTCCAACAGTACAAGCACTGAGAAGTCAGCTACAAAAAGCCCAGGTATAGATTCAAACCTTGATCTAGGAGAGGGATCAGGCACGATAGGAGGTGGTATAGGAGCACTAGATGAGATAGGATGAGAACCTCAAATTGGTTTTAGAGTAGGGATGGAGGAAGCAGCACAAAAGGTGCAGGGACATGCTACAATCCTAGCCAAGCCATGCAAGAGGCCTCATATTACAAGACCTTATATTATAGAGTCATGGAACATGATCAACGTGATCCATATTTCTCCCATATCATCTAGGTTGCACCTACCAGGACTCCTTGCATAGGGACATCAAGAATACCATCAGGGTCTCACCATCAAAGTTGAGGCAGTCACCATGGAGACCGACAGAGTGAGGATAGCTCAAGGTTCTGATAGTGCATTGGGAACATTTGTTTGATTTGTACAACCTAATTTGTGATGTGTATACAATTATTGGCTAAGTTTTGATTAGCCTCTTGTATATTCAATGATGGTACTATATATCTGATCCTAATGTATCATGACATTCGGATTTTTTGATATAGATATGAGATGACTTGCAATGCCTTTATATGATGTGATGGTTATTTTATTTTATGGGATGGATATATATATGAATGGATGAATGCATGTAATGATTATAGTATAATGCTTTATGTTATGATGTGTTTTATGATGTGATGTGATATATGTTATGAATGCACATGGATTTACATGGATGTACTGAATCCAAATCTATATTTATGCGATGATATGTGATGAATGTAATGTAATGATATTTTTATCTTTCATTTCAGTGTCTTTCTATAAGTGATGTATGTATGCAGGATGCAAAATGTGATGATTATGATAGTGTTTATATGGCTTATGCAATAGATGTTTATGAAGAATATGTGGTTTATGATATGCTTAGAATAACCAATCTATATTATGATGGGTAACGAATGATAATGAATGATATTTCCTATTATTATGATATGTGTCATATGTTGATGGTTTATGGATGTAGGATGGATGCATATAAATGTTTTTGTTTCTAAATGTCATGATACCATGTTAGTATTAGTAAATGGAGAAGATAGAGAAAGATAAATCAACCCTTGAGTTCGAGGAGATGATGACAATAATGATGATGATATTCTTAGAAGAGATTGGGATTTTAAAGAGCTTGCTTTCCTTATTTTTGATAACAAACATAGATATGATGCATCAAGGTATAAAGAACCAGGATGGCGATGTACCTAGTGTGATGGAATTTGAATTGACAATTAGATAAGAGTATCCTTGTTCACATTGAGCACACAAAACTTTATTAGGATGTAGTTTAGATATTTCAAACATCTCAAACCAAAACATAAAAAGGAAAAACCTCCCAATGTAATAGTAAACAATGCATTCAAAACACCCTCCCTACAAACCAACAAAGTAAGCATGACTAAGTTTATATTACAAGAATATCCAACAAGAATAGTAGACAAAAGATGATCAATGCCCCATTCCTTTTCTCTTTGAATCGTTTTTAATTAGACATCATCAAGAGGTCATCAGAATGGGAACAATAAGATAAATAACAAGAGAAAGATTAAGTAAACAAACAAACTAATGTTCTCTATACCTCTAGCCAAGATTAAACTATGGTGAGGTCCTATGTTGATGTCCATTGTAGGAAGGATGAATCCTAGGACATGATGCTATCAAATGATTTTGAGACTAATTGGATGATGGGCTATTGATACCAATAGTTAACCAACTTGTTTACCTACTGACCTAGACTTGAGACCTTTGACATTTGAGTTTTCTCCTTTAATTTGCTAAACTTGTTTCCGATTGTTTAACCAAAGGTTGAGGATGATGATAATTTATTATGAGTGGATGTTTATTGCAGATGAAAGTGAAATGGGATGGATGATTTTGGGGTTTTGAAATGTTTTAAGGTTGTTTTTGGTAATTTTGGGATGTTTTACAAATGTTTTAATTTTCAAATTTTCTATTTTTTTTGTGTTTTCTAAGATTTTGACCAAGAACCTAAACTAAGGACCTATCCTAGGGGCCTCAAGGGCTTATCAAATATTATCCTTTCCTACGTTATACACACAAAGACCACGTAGTTTGACTAACACAGACTTGTTTATTGATGAGACATGAATAGTTGGATTCCTAGTTTATTGTGAGAAACTCCTAAAGGATTGACCTAATGTGTCTCAAAGGCACATTGATGATGCCCTTGCCTAAATTTAGAGCTTAGAGACCCATAGTTTGACACAACTCCATTTTTTGAATTTTTTTGACTTTTTGACCTATTTTTGGATTTTCAATATGTTTTTAGGTTTTCTAATTTTATGATATTTTTGAATTTTTTGATTTTAAGGAAGATTTCAAGAATGTACATGAATACAATCCAATGAAAATATAAGAACATGGCCCCAATGTGATGCAATAGACTACTCCAATATAGGCAAGACAAACTAACCTTAGGAATGTGCCAAGTAGTTCTAAGGGGATCATGATACAAACACAAGATCAAGCTATGATGCGGATGTGGATGGGTGTCAGATGGAAATATGGAAGGCGATGGATGAATGATGCAGAACAAACCATAGAGATCTTGATGGATGGAAAGTGCTTTATTTACACAAGGTGCCTATTTTCTAAGTTTTCACCAAGGTACTTGCCCAAAGTATCACCAAAGTGGTTTTCGCTAGAGGATGATTTCTTTTCTTTATTGTTTTTTTAATCTTTTTAAATTTTTTTTTGGATTTTTATATTTTTTTGATTTTTCGGATTTATACCTTGAAAGTTTAGGCATAATTTTTTTTGAGATGTGAGCTATTGATAGGCTCCTGCAAAGGCTCACCTTCAAGTGTAGATAGTTGATATGCTCCTAATTTATAACTTGCTATGATGATGAAGGGTCCCAACCAATTGGGTTCAAATTTTCCCTTGCTATCTGAATTTGATACATTTTTTTTATTCTCCTTCAATACGAGCTCTCTGACTTGAAAGGTCTAACTCTTGATCTTTTTATTGTAGCTTCATTTGAGATGTTTCTGATAGACTTGTAAATGGTTTAATGAATCCATGTGCCACTCATCTAGTAGTTCTAGCTCGTTCAACCATGACACCTAATATTATTCATCAGTAATGAGATTTTGCAATGATATTCTTAAGGATGGGAGCTTGATCTAAATGGGAAGGATGGCTTTTAATCTGTAGACTAGGGAGAAAGGGGTTACACCTATGGGTGTGAGGATACTTTTTCAGTAGGCCCATGAGGTGGGATTTAGCTGTAGGTATAGTCATGACCATCTTCATTGACTATTTTCTTGAGGATCTTTAGGATAGTTTTATTAGAAGCCTCAACTTGGTCGTTTCCCTAGGGGTAGTATGGAGTGAAGAAGCGATGTTGGATATTAAATTTTTGGTATAGTTCTCAAACATCCTGGTTTTTGAAAGGTGTTATGTTATCTAAGGGCTTGTGGGACACCATAGCAACAAATGAGGTAGTTTAGGATAAATTTGGAGATCTACTTCTTTGTGATGTAGGTCATTGGGATGGCCTCTACCCCCTTTGTAAAGTACTCTATTGTAGTGATAATGAACTTGTGTCCATTAGATGAGGTGGGAGTGATTTTTCCTATGAGATCGAGCCCCCATTGTGAAAAGGGCCAAGGTGTTATAATCGGTTGGAGCTCCTAAGCTGGTATATGAATGAGGTCCCCATGTTGTTGACAATGCCAACATCTTCAAACATAATCATGAGCTTCCTTCTCCATTGTAGGCTAGTAATACCCAGTCCTCGGTAGTTTCTTAGCCAAGGTCATACCACTAGAATGTGAACCACAAATTCCATCATGCACCTTAGTTAAAGTAGTCAAAGCTTCCTCAAGGTTAAGGCATCACAAAAGGGTTCCTTCAATACTCCTACGGTACAAGGTTTCACCTAAGATAACGAAATAGGATGACTTCTTGATAAATGTCCTTTTAAGGTTCAAGGTGATATCAACAAGGAGGACTCCTATTTTTAGGTAGGTGTATATGTCATGGTACCATGGATCACTGGGACCAACAATTTCACACACGAACTCATAATCTAGGACCTCGAAAGCTACTACGAGAAGATGCTCTTTTGGGAATTCATGTTTATGTACGTTGTGTGGGATATCCTATAGTGATCCAAATTTTTCTATAGCATCAGCTGCTCTATTATTTTCCCTTGGTATTTCCTCAAATGTGATGTCAATAAATAATTCCTTGAGACTTTCCACCAGTTTCTTGTATGGGGTAAGCTTGTCATATTTTGTTTGGTATTCATTTTTGACCTGATTGATGATTAGTTGTGAGTCCCCATAAACCTTAAGTGCCATAATTTTCCATTGTACTACAATTATAAGTCCTATGACAAGGGTCTCGTACTCAATAATATTCTTGGTGCATGGGAAAGACAACTTATATGACTTTGGTATGCAATCTCTTTGTGGTGTGATGAAGAAGACACATGCTCCTAACCCATGTTGAGTATAGGACCCATTGAAGTATACTTCCAATGATTTGTTGCACTTAGATTAAAAATTGAATCATCAAGAAATTTTGATATCAATGGGTTCTCTGAATATATCGATGCCTCTACCAGATGGTCTAGAATTACCTATCCTTTGATGGCTATCCATTCTAAATACTCAACATTTGTCATATTTTGTTAGGATCATGATCGATTTAGCCATTCACCCTATTGGTGTTGCTTTAGAAAGTAGATACTTGAGAGGATCTATCTTGGCGATGAGATTTATTTGATGAGCCAAAATGTATTGCTTGATTTTTTGTGCAATGAACACTACTGTGAGGCAAGCCTTCTCAATGAATGTATAATCAACTCGTGTCCCAACATGGTTCTACTGATATAGTAAATGAATCTCTCTTTCCTGTTTTCATCATGATGAGCTAAGAGAGCCCCAAGAGCGGTTGTTGTTGCTGATATGTACAATATCAATGGCTTGTTTTGAATCGGTGGCATAAGGACTGGTGGTGTTAGAAGGTACTCCTTGATTTTATTGAAAGCCTAATCACATTTCTCATCCAACTTGTATGCTACTCCCTTGTGGAGTAGATGAGAATATGGGATAGCCTTATCTGCTAGTTGTGTTATGAATTAGCGAATGGATTGTAGCCTTCCCTGTAAACCCCTTAACTACTTCAGTGTCTATGGTGCTTCCATTTCAAGAATTGCTTTGACTTTTAGATGGTCTATCTTGATTCCCCTCATTGATACAATATACCCTGAGAGCTTTCCTGATTGCACACCGAAGACACATTTCTCAGGATTGAGTCTCACCTTATATTCTTTGATTCTGTCAAGGATAGATCCTAGTGCTGCTATGTGGTCTTGATGCTTTTTTTGATTTAGCTAGTATGTCATCCACATAATCTTCTATAGATTTTTGAATCATGTCATGGAAAATTAGCATCATAACTCTTTAGTATGTAGATCCCCAACATTATTTAACCCAAATGTCATTATATTACAATAGTTAGTCCCCCATGGAGAAGTGAAAGTTGTCTTATGTTGATCATCTTTGGCTATCATAATCTGATTGTACCCTAAAAATACATCCATTAATGATAGCATTTCATGTCCTACAGTCATATCACAGTCATGCCTATATTTTTGAGAGGAAAATCATCCTCAAGGAATGTTTTTTTTAGGTCCTTGAAGTCAGTGGAGATGTGGATGCCCCCATTGGGCTTAGAAACAAGTACAAGGTTTGAAACCCATTCAGGATAATCAATTAGTTGTATGAAGCCAACATCAAGGAGTTTTTGTGATTCAAGTCTAACTAGTAATGCAATCTGCAGATGCATCTTTCCCAGCTTTTGTTTTACTAGTTTCACCTTTGGATAGACAGCTAGATGATAAACCATAACTTATGGATCAAGACCAGGCATGTCAGGGTTGGTCCATGCAATGTTTACCTTTCTCTCAGAAATGTAGCTAGAGGTTCCTGTTCTTTAGTCAAAAGTGATTCCACATAGAAGGTGATGTGTGGTGTTTCTTTAGTTCCTAGATTGACTAGATTACATTTCTCTGCCAAGACTATTGATTTTTCCTGATGAATAAAACTAAGGGGAAGATTGAATCCCTCATCCTTTGGTGCCTCAGAGAGAGCCTCAGATTAGGTCCATGCAATGTTTACCTTTCTCTAAAAAATGTGGCTAGAAGTTCATGTTCTTTAGTCAAAAGTGATTCCACATAGAAGGTGATGTGTGGTGTTTCTTGAGTTCCTAGATTAACTAAATTACATTTCTTTGCCAAGACTATTGATTTTTCCTGATGAATAGAACTAAGAGGAAGATTGAATCCCTCATCCTTTAGTGCCTCAAATTGATACGTCCCTTTTTTTTTTTACTATTTTTAGGTCAAAAAGTGCCATAGTGTGTTTTTCACTTAAAGAACTAGATATTACTCTTAGATTTTCTATTTTACAAATGAGGGATTCAATCGTTTCCCCATAGTATGCATGTGTGTCCAACTCAATATCAAACCCTACTTTATGATCTCCACATGTTAGAGTATCCTACAATCCCATTAATGCTGAGAGAGCCTCATTGTTTTTGAATGTGTCTAAGATCGGTTATCCTCGTGTCAAGTGGGATTCTGTCTGTAGACTAAAGCAGGGGGTGGTCTTGGTTTACGCTCTGCTATTTTGAATGGGAAAGCTCTTGCTGCCAAGCTTTATTGACGATGGTGTACCAATCAACATTAGTTATGGGCTCGTATTCTCAACCATAAATATCTTTGGGGTGTTGCTTATTTTGAGGTTCCTCGCTATCCTCTGGAAGGGAGTGGCTCTATGATTTGGCATACTTTGAAAGTGGGGGCACAGTTGATTAAGAGTGTGTTGTTTTGGATCTGTCATTCGGGGTCACATGCTCTATTTTGGTCTAATTTGTGGGACGGTTACCCTCCCATTCTCTCTTCTTTTCCTCACCTCTAGCCCCTTTGTGATGTTTTTATTGCAATCGATTGGGATACTATGGAGCATTATAAGGTGGAGCAACATGATGGATTAAGTTTTCGTTGGAAGCATCCCTCTGAGTGGCCACCTGGAGGCTCTCAGGAGGATAGGCATGAGCTTTCCCTGCTCCTAGCTTCCCGTGCTTGTAACTCTTTGAGGGGTCCTGATGTCTTGACTTGGGATGGTTTGGAGTTGTTTGGAAAGTACTCTGTAGCGGCTAGTTATAAGCAGTTAGGTAGATAGTTGTTTGGGGACATTGAGGTCCCTTGGTGGAAGCATGTTTGGCACAAGCTGTCATGGCCCAAGTGTAACTTCTTTATGTGGTTAGTGGCTCAAAACCAGTGTCTTACTTGGGATAATTTATGTAAGCGTGGTTTCCATGGTCCCTCTATGTGTGTTTTGTGTCATGGTGGTGAAGAGAGTGTTTCCCATCTCTTCTTCCAATGTTCCTATGCTCGCAAAATTTGGAATTTCTTGTGGGGGGTGTGGAATACGGCCTGCTAGCATGCATCCTCTTTGCTGGAGTTTGGGGAACACTGGGGCAAGGCCCTTGTCTCTACCTCCTTTCTTCAGGCTGGTTGGGCTCTTGGGCCTTCCTTCATTATCTGGAACCTGTGGTTGGAGAGGAATAGGCAAATTTTTCAGGATTTGTTGTTGCTAGCCCCTCATCTGTGGTGGAAAATTCTTCACTCTTTAGGGGAAACTATTGCAGCTAAGTGTGATATGTCTGTGTTGGTGGATCCTCATGATGTTGGTTGTTGTAATCATCTTCATCTTCCACCTCCTCAATGGAAGCTCATGCGCAACAGATGTAGACATCCTACCCTGAAGGTGAATAGGGAGGGAAGATGGACCCCTCCTCCTTAGGGTGTCCTAAAAATCAACTTGGATGGCTCTTCTCATGGAAATACAGGTCATGCTGGCATTGGGGTAATTGGACAGGATAGCTTTGGGGATGTTCATTTTATCTTCTCTTTGTATAAAGGTCTTCATACCAATAATCTTATGGAGGCTTAGGCCATTTTATTGCCTGTGGAGTGGGCCGATCTTTTGGGTTGGCGAAGGATCAAATGTGAGTTTGACTCTCAGGTTGTGGTTAACTTACTAAAAAGGAAGTATTTAGATGATGTGAGTTGGCAGATAACTTTGGTTGTTGAACAAATTCTCACTCTTTGTGCTTCTCTGGACTATATTGCTTTCACTCATATTCCTCGAGAATGGAATGGTGTTGTTGATTGCTTGGCTAAATGGGCTTCTAATCATCCTCATGATTGGGAGGTGGTGGATCAGGGTCAACTTCTTGCGGATCTATCTCTCCAATTGGATCACTTGATTGAACTTGATAGGGCCATTTAATGCCCTTGCTTTGTAACATTTTCTTGATTGAATAAAGTTTTTACCCCTCCTTGATGCTAAAACCCTAAGTGGAACTCATACACCCAAGGTGGTGTATGAGTCGCATACCACCAAATATGGACCACACAACTTAGAAACACCTGAATTATGATTGAATATTGATTTGTGTTGAGATTATCCTAAAGAAGATGCATTAAATGAGGCTTGTGGATGGAAAACAAGGATAATTAAAGCATAAAGAAGCCCAATTATTGATGACAAGCTTAGAAAAGTGTGAAAGTGTGTTACAACAGTTTACAACACCTTAAAATAAGTTACAATTAAATCCATTTAGTTCACAAGGGCCCAAGACCTAATGTGAATGTGTCAAATACATTACAAAACTAAATCAAGCCAACATTAAGCTCAATTTTATAAGGAGGGCCCAAACAAGGAAGAAAAAATAAAAGGGATGCTTTTTTTGTTGCAACATTTAGCCCCTACTTTAGTGAGAGGATGAATTTTTTACAAACTCACACTAAAGTAGACATTCAATAGGGGTCCACATGTATTGATATGGATGGGCTATGATAAAAAAGATCGAGGAGTTGGTCAAGCCCCCAAGATCCAATATTCTAAGTCAAACTGACATAAGCAAAAAAGGACACACACAAGATGTACGATATGTAGCATCAAGATACAAAAACATGCAATGTCAAAGATATAAAGAAGAAAGGAAAACAAAAAGAGGTGGATCAAGCCTTGACTTTTTTCCAACACAATGCAGATTAGATCTAAGTTATTTTTTTAAAGATGAACACTAACTTTGAGGCAATGGAACTTTAGGTTGTCTATTGGGTGAGTAATCCAAGAGAGTGAGACACATAAACATGTGGTCAATATGTGCTCACAACATGTGCAAGTGGCTAAGGGAAAGTCATGCCTTGATCGGCTTCTTGTCAAACCATGCCAAAGTTATACCTCCTAATAACTTTGATAAGGCGCCACATAAAAATAAACTTTGAGCTTCATGAGGAAAGCAAAGCTTCATATGCTAGAAACTCATGAACAAACAAGATGGATCCACAAAAATGTAAGATGTGTTATGCAAGGTGGCTATATAACGGTTATTGTAAATGCAAAATAGTGTATGGCACATTCAAATGGATTTTTCTTAGTTCATGTAAGGTCTCTTCTTAGGGGACATTGTGCTTAATGTCTCTAAGAGAGGACAAGTCAAAGAAATATCATGCTCTCAAAGGAAATCAAACAAATTGACACCACAAAGAAAATGATGCATCACAAGAAGAAAGAAAATCACATAATGAAATATGAGTGTCGATGTATGCCCCCACTTTAAAGTGGTTGCTAACACCATTGTTGTGAGAAATTGCTTTAAAGTAGAAGATATGAAAGCTTATTCAAAAATCCCTATGCTAATTCATATGTTTCTGAATTGAACTACATCATGAATAAGTATGTCACATGTGAGCCAACTTAAGTAATGTCGTCTACATCCCAAGCTTGCTCTTAGATATACATGAAAGGCGGTCAACTAGCCAAATGAGACAATGGCAAGTGACATATGAGGAAAAGGCTACCTAACCCCTTGCCCCCACTTAGTGTAAGACATGGATGAGCCAAATAGGAAGAAAATAAGTTTCAATTAGAGGAACTAGGTGCTTCAACACAAGGAAGAGCACCAGAGTCCCTAAAATGTTGAATGTTTTACTCAAAGCCTTACACTCTTTAGTAAAATGACCATAAACTCTATGATATGTGCAAAATGAACTCTTGTAGTAAAATTTCTTCTATTTTTTTGGAGGGCGAGATATGAAACGATCTTGGAGGAGTCTCATCAAGATACTCTCTTGATAAAAAGTAGAGGTTATTCCTTTATTATGTGACAAAGATATCTCTTTCTTAGCATTAGGTGTCATACATACACAAGACTCATTAGATTGCAATATTTTTTCCTCTCCTTTGTAGGAGGGCGGAAAATATATCAAATTTGAATCATTAATGTTTTGTGTGATGATATTAACATTAAGCCAGGATTTCCTTGTTTCTTTCTTTTCTTTCAAAGGATGATAATCAAGACCACTAGTGTCTATCAATTTAGGATGCGCTACTGTTAAAGTCAACTTAGAAGAATCTTTTGTAAGAGTGTTGATATTGAGTGAAGGCTTGTTTTTTCTTTTGCGGGAAAATAACCAAGACCACTAGTCTTTTCTTGCATGTGAGGCTCTATAGGGACACAAATACCTTGTTCTCTAGTAGCACATCCTTTTCCATTGTAACCAAGTTGTTTCATCATTTCATAACCTTTTCCATAAAGATTCTTCATCTCTATTGGATTCAGTGGTTTTTGATAGTCTATCTCATCAAAGTTTGTTGTATAACTTACTTCTTCTAAAGTGGTTGAGGTGGATGCTTTCAAAGGGTCTTCTGAATTTTGTGTTGACAATACCACTGTCTCTTTTCCCTTTTCAGAGTCTTTGTTTATGATCTTGTATTATCTCATGAATGTTGGTGTGAAATATAAGGAACCCAAATCATCTTCTAATAGCATCATGACTTCCTCAATATTTTTTTCTTTGTCTTTCTATTGCACAGGTTCTACTTGTGTAGTTGGTGTAAATATTTTCAAAGGATTTTCCTTTCCTTTCTGAATGTTCAAACAACTATTTGGGTCAGGGTCAGCTTTGAGTGTGTACACTTTTTTGTTGTGAATATATTTCATTTTATGATGAAGAGTAGAAAGCACCCCATTTATTGCATGAATCCATGGACTTCCTAAAATAATATTATATGAAAAATCATGAGGCATAACATGGATTGGTGTTTCTAATGTGGCCTTTCCAGTTGTAATAGTCAAAGTGATCATGCACAAGAAATTGTTTTCCTACATTGTCAAATCCATGAATAGATAAAAAATTGGGTTGAATTTTTGATTTATCCACACCAGGCCTATCCAAAAGGTTTATGCTACACACATTAAGAGCAAATCCATAATTGGCAAGGGTTCACTTAATGCATGTTCTATTGTATGATCTAGCTATTATCATGAAAGCATCATTTTGTTTTTGCACTTCCAAAGGAGGGAGTTCATTTTGATGGCAAACAATGTCAACATTTATTCCTTGAATCATGGCTACTATGTCATTCAATTACAGATTAGAAGGGATGAGAACTTTTTGTAAAACACTTTGAATCGTGTTGTGATAATGAGGGGAGGCTTGAATAAGGTCCCATAATGATATCTTAGTAGGCGTATTCTTTAGTTGTTCAACAAGATTGTACTCCTTTCCACTTTGTAAAGGTAAACAAGGAGGGCCGGGCAAGATAGGGTTAGGAAATGGGAGGGATGTTGAAGGTGTTTGTTTTAGTTATAGATTGTTTTTAGTGTTATATGTATGAGCAATGGTATTATGACTCAGTTGTTGCGACACATTATTCGTATGTGGGTAGAGGATAAGTTTGGGTTTGTTTTAAGTTTGTTGATTGTGTGAAGGTGGGTAAACAATGAGTTGAGGTTGAATAATATTAATGTCCCTTAGTGAAGGAGAATATAATGTTACTTCATCATATTCATCTAAGGAAATTATATCACTATTAACAATGTTATCCTTTCCTTGCACCATGATATCTTTCCTAGGAGGAGAGTTTTTAGGAGAACTGCAAGCTAGATGTTCATGACATTCAAAGGTTGGTTCTTCTAAAATGACTTCATCAAAAGTAAGGGAGTTATCAATGGTTGTATTATCTTGTTTATCAATGATGGAATTATCTTGTTTAATAATTTCTTCCCTAGGGGAGGGAGACAAATAGTATTCTCGCGAACCTCATGGCTTTGATCTTCTAACACTAAAATATTTTATTCACAACTAGTCCAAAGATATCAAAAGAAGGATAAATTTGATTATCTTAATTGTCCATGATTTCATTCTTGTTTTCTAAGATCTCATTCTCGTGTGCCATACTATCTACCCTAGTAGGAGAGCTTGTATCTTCATCACAAGTAGGGGAGGCATCAAGAGGAGGACAACTATGATTTTTATGCTTACCAAATAGATCTTTCCAAATGGTAGGAGAATTAAGGAAGGGAGGAACAAGAATTTCATGACTCTCAATAGGTGCATCTTCTAACACCAACCTATCCTCTTCGCATTGAGAAGGGATATTAGGAGAAGGAAAAATTTGATTGTCATGGCTCTCTATGATATCATCCTCTTTCACTAAAATATTCTCACAGGCAAGGGATGAGTTTAGACTAGGAAAGGTGATGTTTACAAATATGTCTATGATCTCGTCTTCTTGTGTCATAATATCTTCCCAAGAGGGAGAAGGAGAGAGACAATCAAGACTCTCATGATTCTCATTGATTGTATCTTCTTTCAACAAGATACCTTTGTCACTAGTAGGAGAGGTATGAAGAGAAGAAAAATTATAGCTTTCGTGATTGTTTATGCTTGTATCTTCTTGTATCATACCATCCTCACTAATAGGCAATGTAATATTAACGATTGCGTCAATGGTTTGATCTGCTTGCTCTAAGATGTTCTCATAACTATGAAAGATAGAAGAATGATGGCTAACATGTTTCTTAATGACCTCATTGTTGTATTCTAAATTGAACTCATAAGAGATGATTTTGTACTTATGCAATCCATTCTTAACCATATCAAAACCACATCTCTTAAAAGGAAACATGATAACATGCAAAAGTAAATTATCTAATTTATGAATTCTTCAAAAATGTAAAGAAATATCCCACATATCTAAAAAAAATTACTATTAAAATGAATTTTTGAAATGCTTTTTTTTTATAAAAAAAGATGACTACACTACCTAGATTATTTGACCTAGATACATAAAATTGAAGTTACTAAAACTTTCTAGGTTGATACTATATGTTACCAGCAAGATTAGGAAGCACATAAATGAGGTTTTTAATGTTATAAAAGGGAGTTTAAAATCTAGACTGGGACTAAATCGCCTAAAGGAGTGTATGAGTCCCAGTTAGGATTTTTTTTACAATTTTTAGGAGATTTTAAGTGTTTTCTATGCTTTCTAATTTGGATGATGTTTGAACTAAATGTAAATGTAGATTTCATATGATTTTTTAGTGATGCAAGATTAAAAAATGCAACCTATATGCACTTTCACTAATGAAAGATTTTGAAACCCTAGATGCAAATTAACTAGTGCAAAACCTAATGCAAAGTTAATGTAAGCTAGATCTAGGATGATAAGCACTCCAAATTAGAAATGATGTGTTCTAAATGTAGGTTCACCAATATAAAACAATGGAAAATGGGTGTCTAAAATTGCAAAAACCTAAAAATTGACATAAATTGGGACTCATGCACCAGAAGTGGCGTATTAGTCCAATTAGATTTTTCTTAAGCTTTAAAGTTTGAATTTGGTCTTCAAGGTATGTTTTGCACTTCTTGATTGATTTCCAAATCTGAAACCCTAGTTTATAATTTGAAACCTATAGAAGTCTTCCAAGTATCTCCACTGTAAGGTGACAACTTTGACAAGTTTAAACATTTTTGACAACTTTCTCCAAACTTGCTCCTCAATGTGTCTTCAACCTAAACTTATAAATCAGACACTAAAGAGAGGGGAAAATTTTGTTTTGTTAGTGAATAGAGGTTTTCCTTGGTTAAACCCCATTTTCGTAATCAAACCTTGAAATGAAATGAAATATGAATGGGGAATTATGAATGAATGAAATAAAATGTTACAATTCACCAAACCCTATCAATAAAGTGTTGCAAACATGTACAAAGTGGCTCCAATGGATGTATATCTTGAATCTTGCTTGAATATGATAGATCTTGAATAAAATGCTAGCTTGAATCATAAAACCCTACATCACAATTGTTAGCTCCAAAACAAACATGACACATTAAGAATTTGACATAATGCTTGATACTTGAATAATGCTCTTGAATGCTTGATAATTTTCCCTTGAATGCTCTTGAATTCTCTTGTAAAAACTTGAATGCTCTTGTGAACTCAAATTTTCTATTAGGATGAATAATTGAATGCTTTGAGTGAAAATGAGTGAAAGAAACTTGTATTTATATTTAATTATGCAAAAATTCACAAAATTACAACACTAAAAGTCGACATCAAATCTAGGAGGAAAAGATCCTGCCAATAATTTGAATTAATTTTATTTTTGGGCCACATAGGACTCATGCACTCAAGGTTGCATATGAGTCCCATTAGGCATAATTTATGGGACCAAATTCAAAAATGCTTAGAAAAGTGTAAAAGCAAGATCGAGACCCAAAACCCTAGGTGGGACTCATACGCCCAAGGTGGCATATGAGTCCCAAACCACCAAATCTAGGCCACACAACCTAGAAACACCTTAATTATGATTGAATAATGATTTGTGTCAGAATTATTATTAAAAAGATGCATTAAATGAGGCTTGTGGATGCAAAACAAGACAAATTAAAGAATAAAGAAGCCCAATTATTAATGACAACCTTAGAAAAGTGTAAGTGTGTTGCAACACTTTACAACACCTCAAAATAAGATACAATTAAATCCATTTAGTTCACAAGGACTCAAGACCTAATGTGAATGTGTCAAACACATTACAACACTAAGTCAAGACAACATTAAACTCGATTTTACAAGAAAGACCCAAGCAAACAAACAAAAAATTTAAAAAAATACCTTTTTTTGCCACACAATTTAAATGGCATATTTATTCATGTCACCCTACAACTCTTGTGGAATCTACAATCACTCCACACTAGAAAGTGACGGCTTCTCATGGAATACAACACACAATACAATGCATTGGAAAATAAAATCGATATTAAAATTACGGCCCAATTCTGTTGATGAAATGGCATAAAAAGTGGGAAACACTACCGTTATAAGGTAACAATAAACTGTTTAATCATCGTCTTTGTCATGGAAAAGTTTCATCTCGTCAATGCATTTGGCATTGAACAACCTCCCCTTCTTGGTGGGTCTCTCTGCAATTTATTTTGTATGATGTTTTCTATGTTATGATATCTTCGACATGTTGTTTTCTAGGGATAATAGACACATCCAACATTGGCAGCTCAAGCTATTCTCTGTAGAAAATGACATGTCTTAGACCCAATAAAATTATGCCCCATCCCCCATACAATGGAATGTTGACAAGAGATTAGACGTGAGTAGTAAGACATGGAAATTTAGCCCCGTGTCATTACTGACTATGGTCGAGTGGCCCCGTATACCATGAGATTTAAAAACTGATGGAAGATTGATGTGACTGTATACACAGACATTTTTAAAAATGATAGTTTGAAAACCACCTTGTTTTCATTCCATGAGATGACAACATTCGTGACATTAACAACATAGACAAAAAGGGTGATAAACAAGAAGATGGCAGTATTTAGGCTTTCCAATCCTATCTATGATAATGCCAAAGGGACAAAATAATGGGTGGTGCGAATAGTTTTCTTCAGATGCTTGAACTATGTAGCCACATTGCAGTAAAGGATTTATAGTGAAGTGGTAAAAAATGTCCCTGATAGATTTAGAGAAATAATGGATATGATACTATCAACAATGTTAAAATATAAAGGAATCGAAAAGGCTTGTTTACCATACTCCTAAATGAGAGTAAATAAAAAAAATGCTCCATTTGCCCTAAGAAGTTACAAATGAATGCCTTTCATAAATAACAAGATCACATTTGCACAGTTTAGTAACAGTTTAAGAGGGATAGTGGTATTCTTTTTGTTTCACGATTCACTTCCTAAGGGTGATTATGAGATGATTAAAATTACAATGAGTCCATGAATTGTCATAAACTCCACTCAAAAGATGTTCTTTGTACGCAACTATAGAATGAGAAAACCCAGCTGCTATATCAAAATCAAGACATTAAAATCCAACTATGCAAGCTTCTATCACAAAGTTAGGAGTTTTTTGTGTAATATTAAAAGGGAATGAACACCTAAGTGAGGATATTTATGTCTTGAATAATTTTGAGGATGATACATTGGGGGATATAATCAATGAGAAAGAGGCTTTGTTTACCAAGTTGATGGCATGCCCAAAGTTTGAAGGGTATATATGTAACATCGTCACATGGACAATAATTATGCCATAAGACTATTTCACTGATAGTATTCAGACCTGCGGTGGCATTGACTTAATCAAGACAAGACATTGTATTTAGAATTAAAGATAACATTAAAATAGAGGATAAGACAAGTTAGCATCAGTTGTAAACCTCTAAAACGCACAAAAAGAGTTTTATTCCATGTTCATCACTCAAAGCCATATCTCATATTGTAAAAGACAATCAATGTTGGTGTATGGCAATCAAGAAAGGAGCCATGAACACAATAATGATAGTCCTGCTGATGATAGTTCTCAAGACAAATAAGAAAGGGTAGACTTTCTAGATGCTCAAAATAATTAATTTATCATTTTGTTTTTTAGTACAATTAGTGTCTTCAAATCTCCAAAAGGATACAAGGGTTAAAATATTAGAAGAAGAGTTTTAAGAATATTCAAAATTCTAAAGGAATATGTTTTCTATGCTTAGTTCACTCAGCTAATTGTGTTCCTTGACTCAACATAACCATCCATCATCATATAGACAAATTAGAGACCATGGCCAAGATTATGGCAGATAGAATTTTGAAGATTAACTAGGAGAGGAGATTAGTGACAATGTGATTAGACTTGTATAGTGCATCAATAAAAGCATATGATAGAGGCCATAACTTGCAATAATCAATAAGGGAACAAAATATAGAGAGAAAAGATAGAAAGTACCACTATCAAACTTGTGTTTAAAACCCTTGTCTCTCAATGAACACCTAAATAATTAAATTTGGTATCATAACCATGGTTGGAGGATATTGAAAAATGAATCATTACAGTGAACACACTTAATATGGAGGTATAAGAAGGACGATTCAAAAACTCAGCAGGAAAATGTGTTTTAATTGCATAAGGCACAATTTTTGAGCTCTACATGAGACAACATAGTTTTAGGGTTTTAAGGGGGCAAGCATGTATGAAAGGACAACCCATGAGGAAAACATAGAAATAACAATCCTTTTTAAAGATTGGTGTCAAACTAATGCATGGAAAAAGTTGTGACAATCCACACCAAGATGTACAATCATATGGGATGTAATTCATAGTAGTGCGACAACATAGTTAAGGTTAAATGAGTGAAAGTACAAGTGTGAAAGCAAGGATTCTTGAAGACAATTACTATGATAGAAATGGAGTCATGACATCAAAAGTTTGAGGGTAGTCTAGGGATGAATGATACGATCTTCTAGAGGCAGAGCTATCTACTCACCAAAACTGTAAGTGTGTCAATAAAAATGGCTAAAATGTTAGGATAAGGAGAATTTAATGAACTAAAGTATGAGATTGTGCTTGCCTAAAATATCTCCTACACCCACTAAGATTTTTTATCATTTCAAACCATCTCCCACATGTTCTTTCAACAATTTTATGAGCACTTATGACTGATTGGAGAAGTAAAGATCAATTATGAGTAGTTCATGAGCATTTACGGCCAATTGGATGAGTTTGTCATAAAGTGAGAAAATATAGGAGACAATTGAATTACTTTGGGTGTCATTTTAAAGCACCTAGGAGATTTCCCACCTAGATAAGGTCAAAACATCAAAGGTTCTTAAAAATATTTCATGCATCACCCAAATATATATCATAGGTTTCATTTCATGTCATTCTCTATCCTTTTTCCAATAAACAACACTAGTCTATGTTAGAATAGACCAAGTGTAAAGGGAAAGCCTAATTATGCAACTTTTTCCTAGGGGGCATAATTTTTTCTTCGAGTGTCCATTTTTTGACTTCTTATACTTGTTGGAAAGGTGATTTCATGATCTACTTTGTGGTATTAGTGGGTTTTCCATATTTTGATGTATGGATAGTAAAATAGTTTTTGGAAGTTGGATGTTCCTTTCGAGCTTGGAGAGGTCATAACTTGTGTATACAAAATTGGATTTTGGACATCTTGTAGTTGATGGAAAGCTTGTTCAAAGCACTACACAGTGGATTAGGTTTGGAGATGTTTTGGTATGATTTATTTGTTGTTATTTCTATATGAGTTTTTTATGGGTTCTTTTGACTATGGTGATTTTATGAGCTCATGGCTATTCGTATCTTGGTGATTTGATGTTGGAGTCATTATATACTCGCATGTAGATCTTTGATTACTCTCATTTACCATGGTTATCAACATATTTTTGAATTTTTATGTTGCATTGTTGCATCTACGAGTTGTGTAGTGTTGTAGGTTGTGTATGCTTATAGTTCACATTTATGACTTATGTGGGTTGTCTATGCCCATACATGCTTCAATGTTGTTGCAGATTCAGTTTGGTGGCTTAGTTTAGTCACTTGTTTTGTTGGTTTGGTTGTCATGTTGAGGTGGAGAGATGGTATTACTGAGTGTAGTCATGACATGAGACCTATGTAGTTGACTATGTAATGCATAAATGTGTGACATGGTTAGATTGTGTTGTTGGTACATTTGGTGGTGATCATGGTGTCATAGATGCTCCTTGTGCCTTAGGGGCTTTGGCATGACATGATTGTTTATGCGGGTGCTTTTTTGGTGGTGTTGGATTGATTCTTGTTTGGTTTGGGGTGCATATCTTCATGGATTGAGGATAATGGTTTTGATTGATCTTCATTGAGGAGGTTTCTATCAAGATGCAATGGATAACTTGATTACATGATTCAACAGGAGCTTATGACATTGATGGTTTGGAAATGTTGTATCTTCTTAGGTTGGAGATCATGGGTTGTACTCTTCTATTCAGGATCTTGTTGGGGCCATGGATGATCTTCATTTAGAGGATGGTTATCATGTTGCCATGGAGAGATCATTATCATAGTTCAATGGGAGCTTGTGGTGATGATGGGGATTCATCACTTGGTGATGGATGATCTTCCACAATGTTTGTTGGTGTCTCAAGGGTAGACTTTTGGATCTCGTTTCTTCTATGCAATGAGGGTTATTTGACATCTTTGGTTTTATTGATAGGAGATGGTTATCTTAATGTGGTTTGGAGATGTTGAAATCTTGGTTAGCTATGGATGACTCTTTAGTCTTTGGTTGAGGTGTCATGATTTGTCATTTGACATATTATGATCCTTGTTTGATAGGATGGTTTTATATTATGTCATGATGTACTCTTGATTACTAGTTTAGAGTGTTGACATGATACAAGTATATGATATGTTCATTGGAGCATATGATCTTTTGAGGAGATGTGAGATCATGATGTCACGATTGGGTTCCTAATTTTGTAGACGTGCATTTGGGACTTTGATTTTGATCTTGGTTGGTTCTTTTGGTATTGAGTATAATGATCATTTCTTTGGGAGTTTCATGATGATGTTTGGTTGTATTTGGAGTTGGCATGGATTGATCAATTATAAGTACTCATGAATACTTGGAGACATAGGTGAGGCTAGGAGATATCTTGGATTAGTCGTCATGTGTTGAAATGATTACTCATTGATGAGGTTTCAGCTAGAAGTTCAAAGAGCCTACACCTTGGTTGGACATGAGTTAAACATGGACCGATGAGGATATTTTTCTTAGATGAGTCATGATGACTTGGATATCTTGGAGGAACATTCTCATTCCCACTCTTGGTCTGCTCGACAGTTTGTCATCTGAGAGGTATTTCCCATTGTTATTTTTAGATGCATTGTGTTTTATGCTTTATCTTCTCATGCATGTGGATCTTGAGCTATGGTTTTCTAGTTTTGGAGGGTTCATTTGAGGGATGTTGGCATGTTTATCTCCTTATGCATTGTGAGATTATTCATTAATGTTCAGTTTAGGAGATGTTATTGGGCTTATTTCTTTCATTGGGAATTGATTTTGTTTGATCTTCCTTTGGTTTGAGATGCATACATCTTGGTTATGGTTAGATGTGGATTGTGCTATCCTCTTCAGGGTTTTATGGAGGAGATCATTCTTATCACAACTTAGATTTTAGAGCTGTATTTAGAAGGGCATGCTACAAGTTTTGATTTGCATGCTCTCTCTCTAGTCTTGTTCTACTTCCTAGATGTTTGTATTCAAATGACATTAGATTTGAAATCTTATGTGGAGCTATGGTGATCACTATGTTTATGGTTATGTGTTGTTCATTATTGTTTGGTGACAACATGGACATTACTTTATCTCTTTCCTTTGTTGGGTATGGAGCACTTGGGATAGATATGGAGCCTTGTGGTGAAAATTGGATTGTAGTGTATTGGTTTGCATGATTTACATATCTTTGAGGATGTTCCTTGGTACTACATGATATTTTTTACACTTCTATGTGATGTTATTGGTAGATCTTAGGAGTATTTGGTCATTTTCAGATTTGACATTACCTATGCAGCGGAGTTCCTAGATGTGTATGCTCATTATATGATAGGTTTGGCACTTGGAGCTTGTGATTGCATGTCATGGGTTGTATATGTTGATGACATGAGTTTCACATGTTATGATTTGTATACCTTTGAGGTATGGATAGTTGGGTGTGTTAGCATTTACTAGGGGTGATATTTTTAGCTATGGTGATTATATATTGACAACTATTGATACATACTTGTGACCTTTGGATTGAGTGTATGCATAGTGGGATATCGATTGGAGCCAAGACTTATGCTTTTTTGTGACAGATAGTGTGACATCTCTTTGGATGGTTTCTTGTCTTTGTGTGTTGGCATGATGGAGGATGAGAGCATTTATGCTTGAGATGACAGTCACCTTGTTTCTTGTTGTAGGTATCTTGATGGAGCATATGGAGCACTTTGATTCCTTGATGGTATATATGGCTATGGGGATTATTCTCTTTTTCATGTTTGAGTTTACTCGTTTACCCCTTATGCAATGTATACAACAAGTGGGAGAATGTTAGGAAAAGGTGTGTTGTCCACCTTGCATAAGGTTATATTTTATTAAATTATGTGGTGCACCTAGGGAATCTAGGGATGTAATGCATCACATGGGTCTAGCATTCTTGGGGTCACTTTATGTGTTGTATGTAACATTGGATTAAATATTTAACGTGGGGTTCCACATACATGAAAAATATTTAATGATTGGAAAAACTTAGTATGGATATTAAATGAAGAGCTAATGGTTTTGTAAGCTCATGGTATTAGTCACATGGTTTTATGTAATACCACTTGGTGGTTTTGTATGAGCTTGTTTCTATAAAAGCAAACACATGGGTAGTTGTCTAAGGTTGGTTAGTTGATAGGTTAGCTCTTGTTAGCATTTGTGAGGGTTGAACCATGACATGGGATGTGTGGTTACATGTTTGTTCACATGAAATGCTTGTAGAGGGCTTGATGTTTCAAAGGTGTTCATGGAAAACTCTGAAGATGTATTGTAATAGTTTCATTGTTGAATAATAAATGAGTGATGGATACTTTTGAAGGCTAGGTTTTTCCCTCTTGAGGGTTTTCCTAGGGTATATTTTGTGTCATCTTTGATGGTATGCTATCTATTCTTTTGCATATGGATTTTGAAAACTTGTTTGCATAGATTTCTCTATTTGGATTATGTGGAAATTATCTTGGGTGGATGCAAATTTACTTTCATATTGATAACATGATTACACTATGTTTGAGTATGAGACATTGCACTTTCCAAAACATGCCATTTTTTGCAACATGCACTTTAGAAGGTACCCAAAAAAACCATGTTTTGTAACCTTTAAATGTACACAAGTGTTTTTTCCCCCATCAACAACAACAACAGTGGTTTTGCTATTTGAATTACATAGCTACATATACATAGTTAAAACACCCATGGTTTCGGTACCTTGTGAATTGCACGCTAAAATACATGGTGTGGCTAGTGGTGAGAATAAGTTAACTTGTAGCCATCTTTTCTCACAATTCCCAATATTTCTTCTTTGCATATACAATAGGGACTTGGGAAAACTATGAATTATAGTTAAGGAAGGGCTTTTAGAAGTTGAATTATTCACATTTTTTCGTGGAGCACAAAACCCCACTTTACCAATTTTAGCCTTCATTAATCTACCCTAAATTTTCATATCATGCCCCACAATGCCCAAAATATGGGGTCAACACATAATTAGTAAATATAGGAAAACTATCATTAACACTTAATAGCAGTAAACATATCTACCACACAATCATTTAGAGTCTACCATAGAAAACAAAACACCAACATACCCTTTCTAATAGTGTGTGCTTCATATTTCCTACACATAAATGGCATGAACATAAAATCTGCAAAATTAAAAAACGTAGAACAAAAATGCACAGAAAAATCAATGGAACTTTACGTTGGTATGACACCCATTGTTCTTTTACAAAACCGCATACTTAAGGCAATGACATGGAGTTTACCAATAGACTTCGAAACCCTATTGAATATAGATTAAAACCCTTTGTTAGAGTAAATGCATATTTACTTAAGTTTTACTTAGGTAGACTATAGTTTAGTTGCATTTAATTAAACTAGGAAATTAGTTTTCTTTCCTATATTCCCATATTGGGTAGTTGCTCACTCGTTTGGCTTTTTCCATGGCTTTATAAGCTTGTATTATAATGTATTTTATCATCTTGGCTTTTAATAAAGCTTATCACATATTTGGTGATTATTATTTTCTTGGTTGTGAGGGTTGAGTTGCAAGTTGTTCCTAGGTGATTTGGAGCTTTGCTCCAACATAGTATGAAAACATATCACCTGCCCTTCCTTCTGCTGTGGATTTTTTTCTTGTTGGTGAGCTTGAAAGTTGAGGTCACTAGTGTTTTGGCAGACCTCCGTGTGGTTAGCTTGCACCTTTATCAAGATTTTTGTAGTGCATATTTTGTGTGGTTAAATCTAGCCTTTTTTAAGGGGTGTAGAAGGTTTTTCACACATTTTCCTTTGCAGATCTATCATTTTTTGTTGGTTTGTATTTGGTAGATCGATTTGATTCTCTATGCAGATTTGAAGTCTTTTGCAATTCAATTTGGAGAGAGGAGGCTCGATTTCATCTGCTATTGGGCATGGATTTTATTCTTGGAGGCCTGTTTTATTTGTCTTTTGAAGGCACGTTCTTTTCCTCCTAGGTAGGCACAAATCCCTTACTAAAGGTTGTGTGATTTGTAGGAGGGGGCAATTTCTTTTGGCTGAAGGCGTGACTTTGTTGTAGGTGTTTTTTTTTGTTGAGGAAAAGCATGTTTCACTGTAGTTTCCAGAGGCGTTTGAAACATAGGCACTTTTTTCTCTTGTAGAAGCTCAAATTCATTCAACTTGAGGCCACAGTTTCTGTAAGGTGTGATTCAATGGAGGCCCCAATTCTTTGTTTCCTGGTTGGGCATATGTTTTCTTTCACTGAAGGCGGTTTGATTTTTCAACTTTATACCTTATAAAGTTTGAAAGAAATATTTAGGGCTTTTTGTGCAACTATGGGCCCCAAGTTCCTTTTTGAAGTTGTCTTTTGGGAAATATTATCCCACATTAACTATGAAGGAAAGTCTTTTTCTATTTAAATAGCCCAGCGTCCTATTGAATGGTGTGAGCAAAGGCTCGTGTGAAAGCTTCCTCACACTCTAGAAGTTGCCTACCCATGAGTTTGGAGAAAATTACAAATTTATCTCCCATGTGGAGATTGCTTTGTTGAATGAACTAGTGTATGCATAGGCATACTAAGCATCCTTGTTTTTTTGTTGCAGATTTATGGACATCGAGTGGCAACCTCATTATTGTTCTTCAGATTTGTTTGGAGGCTATTATTTATCTTTGGATTTTGTTCCTTATATGTTTTTGCATTGTTCGAGTTTGTCATCTTCCGGACAAGTCCCTAATTGGTTGGTGACATCATCATACTTGGTGAATGAGGCACATGGATAGTTTTCATAGACACCATCCTTCCCGCATTTATCTGTGGCCTTGTTTCTTCCTAAAGGGAGACAAGTTTGTATGCATTGTATCACGTTTTGGCCATCAATGTAGGACATTATCGGTTATGGGGGGGCTTCATTGTCCTTCATTTTTGTGATGGATGCAGTTCTTGGGGGCAGCTTGGAGACCTTCTTACATCACTCATCTTTCATGACTTATTTGCATCATCTTTTTTGTTTTTTTTTTTTTTTTCTTTTGGAGAGGGGTTTTTCCCACCATGTTTTTCTCCTTTTCTCCACTTGTGAGAGTTTTTTCTCTGCATTGTAAATGGGTACCTAAAATGGTTGTGTAGCCGGGACCCATATTGCATCTTTATATTGCATTCATTCTCCCTAAGTTGCACTTAAGGGGGGTGTTAGAGTAAATGCATATTTACTTAAGTTTTACTTAGGTAGACTATAGTTTAGTTGCATTTAATTTAATTAAACTAGGAAATTAGTTTTCTTTCCCGTATTCCCATATTGGGTGGTTGCTCACCCATTTAGCTTTTTCATGGCTTTATAAGCCTGTATTATAATGTATTTTATCATCTTGGATTTTAATAAAGCTTATCACATATCTGGGGATTATTATTTTCTTGGTTGTGAGGGTTGAGTTGTAGGTTGTTCTTGGGTGATTTAGAGCTTTGCCCCAACACCCTTTTTCACAACCCCTCTATTCACTTCATCACAGCTTGTATGTAGAATGACAAAATGACAAACATTTGTGGTAGACATACATACTTGCTAAATGCTTGTTATTACTCCCCCTTCCAAATGTTTGTAACACTTTGTTGACTCTAGTTATTTCTCCAAATGTTTGCAACTCTCTCCCAAGCTCCCTCAGTTTCAACAAAGCTTTCATTTTAGCAAAATGCCATGCTTTTTGGCTTTCAAAACATGATTTTAAAAAAATGTCAACATACATGACCATGCCATCTTCAATTGTAATTTGAAATTCTTGACTTACAGGGCCAAGTGATGGTAGTTGGTAATGACACGAGGCTAAATGTGTGTCTGCCAATCTTATCTTGTAACTATGCCATCGCATGGGAGGATGGGGCATAATGTTAACATGTCGAAGACATGCATTTTTTTAAGGAGAATAGCCCATGCCACATTTGGAGAGTATAAGTCACATTTTAATTATTTTAAAATAATAAAATTTTACTCATTTAAATATATAAGTATTACTTATCTTATAAATACAATTTTTAATTATATAAAATAATATAAACTTGAGTTTTGGGTACCTTTCTAATCAACACGTGATTCACTGAGTAGTTGGTATGACACATTCCGAAAGCATCTTTGAAAAAATTCGTATTAAACTAAACGTTTTACTACTAGCAATCGCACCTTCGGGTGCAATGGGTACACTGAAGACAATATATTGATTTTTTTTGTTAATTTTGTTTATTTCAAAATGGGCAAACCAATTGACAGCCGTAAACGAAGTATTTCCCTGAATTATATTTGGTCTATTACATATGACAATCCAAGCAACCATCCACAAACTAATTGCCACAGTCTGAATTGGAATTTGGAAAAGACAACTAATAAATGATACTTTGTAAATATATTAAATTTGTAGTAATACACAAATCTTTCTAAAAATGGCAAAATCCACAATTCAAAAATCTTCAAACATGCAGAAAAATATATCTACACCGAAAAAATACAAAATAAAGTCTATAACCCCAATAAGTCAGGAGTAGTACACAGTGGTAAAATCCACAATCCAAACATTATCAATTCAACTTGTTCCATCTTCCATATTACTATTGTATGCCATTAAGAATTTCTCAATGATCTATTTTTTTTATGCTTATTTTTTCTATAATACTCCTTGTATTTCTTTCTGCAGGTAGCTTGATGTTTATATTATGTAGATTTGATGACACACAAGTGTCTGCTTATTGAATGTCAAGTCAAATTCAATGAATAGTTTTCTAATGTTAACGAACAAGAAGTTTCTTTGCAAGTAAGAAATACCATAAAGGTCAAAAGAGATAAGGTTTTCTATTTTATGGTTGTCTGAAAAGAAATTGAATAATCAATTATTTTCCACAATCTATCTGAACGATTAAAATCCCCGTGTCTAAATGAAAATAAAAATATACTTCCATCTCAAATGTAATTGATCAAGCGGGCCTATCACATTATTTGTGCTTCTAATTATTTTATGAGTCATTTAAACATCCTTGGTCTATAAAACAAGAGATGTTGTACTCCTAAATATAATCCAACATTTTAGTGCAATCCAAATTGTAAAGCAACACATTCAAAGTCTGTATAGTATGACCCTTTCCCATTTTAGAACAAAGAGCTAAAAATCATTTATCTACCAATACTGCAACATTGATTACTATACTCCAACACGATATGTTCTGAAATGGCTTACCTTAAACATATAACAGACCTTAAGCTTCCATAGCTAACCTCTGACTCTTTATTTCATATAGTTGCAGACAGATTCACCTCAAAATACGGAATTGGCTAATCTCTTGAGATAAATTGTATGTTGCAATAACCAGCAATTTACAGATTACAGAATGTGAAAGCTTAATACATAGTATTATGTTGTTACATTATAATTTTTTTTAGAAATCTCTTTTTTGTTTTACAACCAACAAAAATATATTTTTATTTTCTATTTAGTTTTAATGTATTCTTTATATGATTATTATTGAATCAGAAATCATGGCTGTTATTTCTAGAGATGTAAAAACTTTGGAGCCTGATCTGATTATTTTCTATGGTTTCTTTGAAGCTCTCTCACCCCACAAATCATAATTAATAGAAGGAGATCAAATAATTCTTTTATACAATGTGGATTATTTTAAATATAGGTTTCAGACAACCAAAATTGACACAAAATTATCTAATATGTCTTCCCTTTTCCCTCCGCTTAACAAATAGCTTGTTGACATTATCTAATATGTTTTCCCTTTTCCCTTGGTTTGTGGTAGTTGTGACCTCTAGACTGTTGAAATTTCGTGTGCCAATCTTATGAAACTTAACATTATTAGAAATATGCTTATCATGCTTATCTATAGAGTTGCCATACTAATTTCTATTATGTATGTGTTTACCTATGGTTATTAGTTTTTTTTGGCTACAAAGTAAGAATTAATACTCTAGAACATCTCTGATGTAGAGTGATGTTTGGGTACTTATGCCAGTGAACATTTGGTTCAACACTGCAAAAACAGCTGGTAGATTTTTACTATCCCATATTTCTAATTGTATTTCCATGGCTTACAGACTTATCAGAAATGTAAATAAAGAAATGATTGCAAGTATCCCAAGGCTTTTTGTTCTTTAATATGTTCATCTTTGCAAATTTAAATACCATGTTTAAGCAACCCTACTTCTTGTGTCCAACAATGGTAAAAAAAATGCAATTGACAAAAGAAAATAAAGATGTCATGGCCAGGATCTCAAGGCATCTTATATTTTTAGAGGCCCTAACAACATGTTGCCTGTTGTAACCATATGTAGCTTTGTCTAGTTTACTACGTTCATCTTTGTGAATTTAAATACCCATGGTAGCAAGAGATTTAAGCAACCCTGCTGCTTGTGTACAGAACTGATAGAGAAAGATTTGTAGATATAAATCACTAAGTGCATACCATTCTTAAAGTAGGAGAATGTGTTTCGAGGGCTTGAGATTCTTTACTTATAAAACCACTATATATCATATGCTCACGTTTAAATGGCCTCCACATGTGTCCTTGTGGGGTTTTGGTTGGCAATAGATTCTTGGACTGAATGTTTTATAATTTCCACCGTTGAGGATGCGATCTTCCATTTTTGCCTTAGAGTCTTAAATGTCCATCACATGTTACTTTTAACTTCTTTGGCAATAAGGAGATGCGTATAACCATAAAACTCCATGATGCTAAGCAATAATCTTTGGAGATGCATTAAAATATTTTAGCATGTCTGACCATTACCAAACGTCACTGCTGTGACATCGTTAGGGAGGCCCTTAAATTGCATTTTCAATGCAAACTACAAGTTCTTTAACATGGATATGCATAGAAGTAGGAATGCAGAGATCTTTATTTAATACATTAATTGTAGGTTGATCTTGCATCCGACTGGAGAGAATGGCTGCCAATTGTTGTTGCTAATTTTGTTAAGCAGAGGGAATTGGCTATTTTGAATAAAAAAATGTAAATTATCATTGTAAAGAATATGTTAATGGGAATAGCTGAGTAAGTTTCTGCTTAACAAATAGCCAATTCTTGCTTGGAACTATGATAACAAAGCATAAAAGCCTAATAAAAAATGCCCTTGCCTAGACAAAACATAACCCTTGAACTTGAGGAGAATAAATCAAGGGTTTAAATCCCTCCACATGACAACAACAGAATAAATATGCAACAAAGCTCAATAAAAAGTTAGCCCTCAAAAAGATAAAACACGTACTCACTCCATTTACAAGTATAAATCAAGGGGTTAAACCATTCCAAATGACAACAGAATACCTATATAGGATTTCACTCGATAATATTTTACAAAAGTTAAATGTCTATGTCATCATGCATTTGAAATAGATTATTACATTGTCTAACTTTTGGCAGAATAGTGTGTATAGATGAGAATTACTTATAAATACACGTGACAATTGAACATCTCTTTCCAATACAAACAAATGACCTTTTTAACTATTTTTAAATAAATCTCTTAACAAAGATGTGCACCAATCAAGGTCTCAAAATATGCCTCCTACTTAAGTTTCAAGCTTTCTCTGAATGTGAAAGATAGAGATAAGAGTCTATGGCTTTCTACGCATTATGTAAAACATATACCATGGGAAATTATGTAGAAAAAACTAAATATTTAATTTCTTATTTTTATTAATATTATATATAAAGTCATAAATAGACCACTTCATGCAGAAACCTGCATAAAACCCCATTTGCCATCACTTTGTCATATTGTCATGCTCTTCATTTTTCTGTACCAGAAAGTATGGAATGTCATATGGATATCAATGAAAATTAGTAACAGGAAAGCTGGAAATTCCATTGGTTGGGAACTGTGAGCATCATCTGGAGCACAATGGCATTCTTAATTACATGCATAATGAAAAAATGTATAGAAAACACTAAATAATTAAATTCTTATTTTTATTATTGATATTTAATCATCATTCCAAATTGCATGCATCATGCAAAACCATAAAGGAAAAGCTAAATATTTGAATTTCTTATTTTATTCATAGTTTTAAATATAGGCAAAACCACTTCCTACAGAAAACTGTTTACTCCCTTAGATGCTGTATGCATCCTCTGGTTGCACAATGGCATTCCCAATTGTATCCATTTCAAGGAAAAACTAGTTGCAAATCTTGAGAGCAAATTGCGCCAAAATATATTGATTGTTTGGCACAAATCAGTGATCACTGGTCTCATTTATTTTACAAATTGAAAGGTATCTTTAACTTTGTTGTCATGCAAATATCTGTGTGTTTCCAATATATAGTGCAGAGTCTACAAACTGTTATAAATTAATCAAAAACAATTTGAGAATATCCTAATCATCTACAAAAGACTTTTTGGATGAAACCTCATTATTATAGCATGAATTGAATGGCTTTTTGCAATGCAATTACAACATTTGGAAACGTTCCAAAGATGTAAAAGGATCCCCATATTAAAACGTCCTTCAGGCTAGGCTTTCAATTGGTATAGCAATAGCAGTTGGCAAAATTTCTTTATAGAAATGCTTTGGCAAGCTACATGTCTATTGACCTTCCTACCCAGCTATCTGATCATCTAGAAACAAATGCTCCTATATAAAGCCTAATAATATTTTTTTTGGATAATCCTTCAAGATATGAGCACACCAGTAGAAATATCTATAAATTCTCGTTGAGAGACATTGACTAATTGTTTCTCATTATTACAATAACGATTTGTCTATAATTTTCGTTAGAAGCAAAGTCCCACATGCTTTTGCTAAACCTGTTAATTATAGAATCTGACAATAATTATGAATTACAATATCAAAGTCTAATGATACTAATCTTCATAGTTCCCTCTATTGTAATTATGTAGTCTTTCTTATCAAATTTAGGATTATTCATCTTCTTAGTTCCCTCTATTTCTATGACACCTCAAATGGAAAATAACGACATACAATAAGATGAAGATAAAGGCTCTTAATGAATAAAAGGATTGCTAAAGAGTTTTAACAGAAATTTAAAAGATAGTTAAACTTTCACTGGATTCAAATTCTAGCCATCTTAGACAGGTAAGTACCAAACAAGTGGAGACAAAGGAAGTTGGTTATGCCACTTAAAGGAGTTGCTAGGTTAACCTGCATAATTAGAAAAATTCAAAATGGGTAATTATGGAGCCTTAATGATAAGGCTACACAGAGGAACTTACTGATTCCAGCATGCAAGACAACAGAAAAATAAAATTTGACAATAGAGGGAACTAAGAGGGTTAATAATCCTAAATTAGACAAGGAAGACCAATATCCCCTACAACAATGCATTCACCAGGAGGCAATGTAAAAACCAACAACCCATAGAACACTTATGGCACCCCCCTAATGTTTTAAAGTAGACAGCTTGTAAATAAATCGACATAGGCCTTAGCGGACATGAGCAGAATTTTTAGAACAGTGATTAAGGACAAACTAATCTAATGGTTTTCTGACGCAACCATCAGTTTCTCCGACTCGCACCTAGCAAAAGACCTTCAATAGTATTGCCATTTTTTACTGTCCATTCTATTTCTCATACTACTACCTACTAAAAATTTCCTGTAATTTTGTAAAGTACTCTAGCAAGTTTTGAAACCACTTAACAGAAGGCCTGCAAATTTATATATAAGATTAAGGCCCTCTAGGAGTTCAAGGGACATCCAGGACTTCTAGACCTTCCATAAGGAATTAGGGATCCTACGTATTAAAAGTTTCTTTAGCCCTAGCTACCATACAACTCTTTTAAGCATTGTAGACTGAATTAATCTAGCAAGTTGTAAACCCGCAAACCCGCTCAGAATAAGGGTTGGAAATTTATGGATAAGATTAGCGCCCTCTAGAAACTTGAGAAACGTCAAGCACTCATAGATCAAGGATAAATAATCTCTGGACATTGAACATGCGGTGGTAATGAGGTAGAACCGATAGCCAATTACTGAGGGATGTGGTTATGTCACAAAAACTCTGAATGTACTCTACAACAAACAAATGTTAATCATAGGGATCAAATACCATTGGACTACAGTGATTAGGTCATAAAAAGATTGCACACGGCGTAAAAGCATGACCTACAAATCAACAAATATCACAAACCCATCTTAAATCTTTCCACATAAAAAATAAAGAAAAAGGTGAAAAATCCATAAGACCATTTGTTTTTGACAAATAACTTATAAATTTTCTCAATGGCGACCAGGACACCAGAAAACAAATAACAGTAAATGATTTCTACAAAGAAGCCCAAAACAATGGGTGTGTATTTCCTCAGTTAAAAAATGTGGAACTACCAATTGTTTGTGAGGAGGTATTCCAGTATGGTGGACGAAGCTGACTTTCCTTATGGTATTCCATTACGATGGGATTTCACCCTATCTAGCTTGCACATCAAAAGACTTGGGAGCAAGATGTCTCTCTATTAAATAGAATGCATGGACAGGGAAAAGGTTGAAAACTGTCTACTGTAGAATCGTAGACTGAGAAACAGACAAGCAACAAATATACCAATTTTAATATTCTGAGTAAATGACGAAACTATACAGTTTTCTTTCCTTATGAAGCTACAAATGGGGGCTCGAAACCCTCTAAATTTTCTGGCAACGGCTAGGAACTAAACGTAGAATGCAACCGACTTACCTCAAGAATCTGCACAATCTGTGTGTTTATGTCAACGATGTCGTCGAGAAAGAGAATATTTAGAGAATCAAAACTTTTGTATCATTCATCTTCGTGCCCATTTTTTATGGGATTGGTTTCATAGTGGAAGGCATTCATCAGCATGGCTTCTGAGAACAGAGAAGCCTCCGTGAGTTCTGGTATTGACATTCTGCTACAATAAACGAGACCCACAATACTATTAGTACATATGTGAGGGATCTCGTAAATATGCAAATGACCACTTTCAAAAATTAAACCCTAGCACCTCCATGTTCACCGCCGCCCACCTCGCCATCCATAATAAAGTATGCACTAACTGCTATACCAGAAAGCCCATAGCAGCGGAGAAAGTAGCCAAAAACGGTGAAAATAGCAGAAAAAGGGGCAAAAAATGATGAACGACTGAGATGCGTTACATCGTAGTCCCAATCAATCTGCACCATTGGCCCTAAAAGGTATTGCAAAACTTGAGCGTGGGACGCACATTGTTGTCACACGAGTTATACTGGACAGGAAACTATGTGAATGAGGAAGGCCATTATAACAACTAATTTGAAATACACTATAAACTACAAATATTTGTTATCTTTGTTATATTGATTTTGATGAATAAAGTGTTTGGTTATGCGGATAAATTTTGTATATTGAATGTCTTAGTATGATTTACTATGTCCTTATTACTTACGGCCTTTCCATAAGAGTAACTGCATTTGTAAGGCCATTGCAACAATAGTTAGATTAGTGGGTTTGTTGATAATGCTGGTATATTGTTCCACTACTGTTATTTCATTTTGTGTTGGAATATTAGAATTACAAAGCTATGTAGTCTACTGGAATGAAGGCTAGTGCATTGACTTAATTTGCCTTGTTAATTTAGGCACGTATTGTTGCATTGAATGCATAACATTTTTTGAAAAATAGAGGGCATATTGTAATATCTATCAAGGTATGCTTTACTCTCATCTTTTGAGTTTCTTTAATGTATCAAAGAGAATTTGGAGGATGTTTTCTGTTGTGGGTTTAATGCTTACATGGCAAATTGCATTGACTCAACTCTTCTAGTAGAGGTAGTGTTTGCATTTGCACAAGAAGTTGCAGAAGTTGCAAAAGGAGCAGTTCAAACCATACAAGTAGATGACACTAGAACCTTTTGAAAAAGATCATGCTTGTGTTGTACGAGGATATAGGGTGCCGAAGAAGCAAAAAGCAACTGCTGCTGCTTAAAATTGTTTGATTAAAAATTGGAGTCGATGCTTTATGAGAATGTTTTGGTTCTACTATTGGCAATTGTGTAAGACTTTACGAGTTTGCATTATATACCAATTTTTCATAATATTGATTTTGAAAGTCAATTTTTGCTGTGATTTTCAAAAGCTGTGTAGCCAAGTCCAATTTAGAAATTTTTATCAGTTGCAAGTTTTAAAATACTTTGAAAATACATTTATTAGTTTGATGAGCTTTTGTTGATTGTTGGCATTTTCTGCATTGTCTCATCTATAATTTTTTTATGTACTCATGTCACTATTATATTAGAGGTTCTTCATCTAGAAAATCAATAATATTGTACAACAATGGCTCTGAAATTTTTATGTTATAATCACTATTGCACTGTCCTAATGGACAATTTGTAGTTTACGCAACCAGTCGCTTTTCCCAATTACCAATAAACCAATTCAACACAAAAATAACTAATATATAATCCAATTTGAAAGACATCAACCTCAATTTTGCCATCTACGGTTGACCTCTATCCACAACAGCTGGTCAACACAAAAATAACTAATTACGCCGAAGGCGTTACCTATTTGAAGTAGACCAAGCTAATTTGCTCGATCAACGGCTCTATCAGGTCCGGAGATGATTGAATTGAATTTGACCGTTAGTTTTTACAGTGCTGGTGATGACTTTGACGGTTACTTTTTTGTTTTGCCAATTAAATTTCCTTTACTGTTAATGTTTTTCCGGCAGAGATGTCAGCTCCGCTATTTTCCCAGCCTGCGCTACAATAGCCGAGCTTTTACTCCTCTAAGACATTAACAGCTCCACCTAAGAGATACAGCATCAGCAGCAGTTGGTATCCATTCAATACCGGTGGGTTCTATGTTACCATCCTGATCCATTACAAAAATACAGGTGGGTTCGGTGTTGCAGAGTTCAAAGCTGAAGAAGTCTGCAGAGCAAATACTCTAAAACCCTCGTGGAAACCTTATTTTCAAGCTGCAACTTGCCAAATTGGAGAAGTGAAAGGTCAATACAAGCGAGGAAGAGTTTGGAGGAGCGAAAACCAATAGCACTGGGAAAAGCAGTAAAAATTGGCCAAAAATAGTCGAAAATAAGGCAGTAAAAAAGCAGTATCCATGCCTTTGTTTATATGAGGCGGTAGCGAAAAATCGTAAAACGCCAGAAGAGGTTATTCCACAAGAGGAATCTCTCTCATTGGATGCTAACTGTAATTCATTCAAACTTTTGATTGCAGCAGCAAGATCGTTGCCACATGAATCCAAAAAGTGCTTGAAGATGTTGATAACATTAAAATCAATCAACAACATGAAGTCTAATATGAAGCAAAATCCACAGAAATTTTCATTAGGTTAAGATTGTAAGATCAGGATGGTAACATAGAACCCACCGGCATTGAATGCTACTGTTGATGCTGTAAAAGCAATCGTTTCCAGAGCTATCAGACCATCTTCATTTAGATGATAACAACAGAGTTATTTTAGAACGAAATAATAAACAACTAGAAATGATTTAGATGTGTGCAGATTCACACAAAAAAACTCGCTCAAACCATGGCAAGTGACTTACCTCAAGATGTTGCACAAATGGTCTTATGTAGTGGACAATGCTGATAAGTAAAAATGGGCAGAGATTGCACGACAATCTCACCATGGCTGCTGCTTCAATCTATTCACAATAAACGAAAAGTAGATCTAAAAATATCGGTGTTTTAAAGCTACTAGATTATTGAGCTCCCTACATGCATGCAAAATGTGGTGGCAGAGACGCAACACGTGAATTGCTTTGCAGAATGCCACCTACCAACCACACACCCTCGTAGCCCATTAGAAGATTCAAATATAAAAAAAGCAAAACAAAATTTTCCCTTGCTCACTTAAAAGCTATGGGGAAGTCAATGAAATTCCACAATTAGAAAAATTGGATAGGTAGTGAACTATGAAACCTAGCTCAGAAAAGGTCATTGCCCAGTCAGCAAAGAAAACGTGGAAGTCAGCTCGGGACAAAACGACGACCTATCAATCATAAGTGAATAGCGCCAGAGTGAATAAGGATGACAATAAAAATCATCAGAATTGTATTGAAAGTTTTTCAAAAATTTAGGCTTTTACTGGTGGAAAAACAAACCAAACTTTTTAGTGGGAAGTATAAATTTTTTAATAGGTGGAAAGTTTTTGGGAAAATTGTGTTTAATTAATTACTATGTTTATGTTTTTGAATTTTAGTATGTTAATGAGAAAATACAATAGGACAATAAGTGCCTACTTAAAGTCTAAAGGTCTCCATCAGAATGAGGAGGTCGTGTCGGAATCCAAATTAGACTTGAGCATACATTTGAAAGTTTGGTGCCCCTTTATCATATAGACTGCTACTTATTAAAAAGCAACAATCCTCGCTAAAGTGTGCTCTAAGTCTAATTCCAATTCAGGACTTCAAGAGTCACACATTGCATAGGGGATATATATATTCAATGTAAGTGAATAAAGAAGTATGTTTAGTAATTGGAATATAAAGAAAATGAAATGGGACAAGTCTATTAGTTTATAGCAATATTGAGGAGTGGTTAGATTCAAAAGATAAAAAATATCAAATTGTTAAAGTTTTGGAGTCTCAAGATGTTTGCTAAATTTTATTAGAATAAAAAATTTACATGAAAATTCTATTAGAATCATCTAGAACTATATTTTTAGAAAAAAACTATTTTTACCCTTCATTAAAAATAGTTCATTATCGATTTCAAAAATTAGAGATATTTATGAGTTTGTTATTTTTATTTTTTTACTAATCTTAGCATCATTTATTTATAGTTTGGAGTTGGCTATTCTTAGATAGTCCATTTATCTTGTGAGAGAGGTGAACATTGAAAGATAAAGTGTAATGATTTTATTTTTCTGTCAAATTAACAATTACATGTAATATTTTAATTATTAGATATGAGTTAATTTGTAATAAAACTTACAAAGCAGGCAAGTAGTCATAAAGTTGTAGTCAATGTATTTCACCTATTTGCATGTAGCAGTTTTGTAAATAATATAAATAAATATATTTTGTAAAGTTTATGATTCCAATTCACAATATATTATTAAGTAGTAACTTATTCTGAATGTAGCTATCTCTCCTTCTCTATCTTTCTCTCTCTTCCCATATATATCTATCTCTCTCGCTTTCTATCTCCCTCTCTCCATCTCTATATATCTTTATCTCCCTCCTCTCCC
>VDFB02168118.1:132359987-132393900 GCA_007258455.2 Sequoia sempervirens | reverse complement strand
TTTGTTCCATCTCTATCTCTCTTTATCTCTTCCTCTCCCTCTCCTAATATCCCTCTTTCCATATGCATCTCCATCTCCATCTCCATATCTATCTTCCTCTCTATCTCTATCTCCTTACCCCTCTCTCTCTCACTCTTTCCCCCTCTATATGTCCATCTTTATATCCCTCTCCCCCCCTCTATTTCCCCCTCTCTCTCTATTGCAAACATAACATGAGCATGTTGGTAATGGAGATCAAGTATCTTCCTATTTAGAGGTTTTGTTTTAGTCATGTTTGGATCCATTTAAGAGGATGCATAGTTAATTTGTAACTATCACTTCTCCATTGAAACCTTTCTTGCACAAACAACATCAATTTCTAAATGATCTACCGACTGACCTCATGTACTACAAAATATATGCAAAAAAATATACCAAAATTTTCCCTAATTGACCTTCCACACCTCTTCGGCGTACCCATTGCACACCAAGGTGCAATTGCTAGTATATAATCCAATTTGAAAGACATCAACCTCAATTTTGCCATCTACGGTTGACCTCTGTCCACAACAGCTGGCCAACGGTTGAAATGGAATGAGCCGGAATGAGCCGTCGATCATCTTCTGCTCATAAAGGCAGAACCCCTGCATTTATGCCACATAAAATCCACCGCCTTCATGATGCATTGAATCCACCACTTGTAACTGTCCGCCCGCCGCGGCTAAGGTCATAACTCTCCTTTACTACCTGGTGCCGTGGAAAGAACGACAATCCACCGCCTTCATGATGCATTGAATCCACCACTTGTAACTGTCCGCCCGCCGCGGCTAAGGTCATAACTCTCCTTTACTACCTGGTGCCGTGGAAAGAACGACAATTCATTTGAAATTAATCAACCGACGCATCAGGTGCGTAGAGGGCAACAAATCCACGCTTACCTTTACATTTGGACTGCTCTTCACCCACACTTTGTATACGGTGTTGTCGCCGACCACCTTGGTCACCATCCTCTTCACCTGAGCACGTGATTGACTGAGTACTTGGTACGACACATATTCCGAAAGCATCTTTGAAAAAATCCGTATTAAACTAAACGTTTTATTATTATCGACTAGGCCTAATTGGGTTATAATTCCCGAACTTCAACAGTACGATATCAAACTAAACGTTTTTATTATAAAGAAAACACTAGGATAATTACGTAATCCCATAATAAAACAAAATTATTGCCCTGTCGCAGAAAGAACTGAGAAACACTAGGATAATTACGTAATCGCATAATAAAACAAAATTATTGCCCTGTCGCAGAAAGAACTGAGTATTGTGTTCAATGTACCGGTACTCTACAGTATTGGCGGGAGTATCCGGTCAAATAGCTTGCTTTCCCCTTACGTTCGTCTCAGAAACCCTAAAGAAAGTGTGTTTCTTTAGTTCTACAGGTGGAGATTTTATTTAGTCGGTGGAGCAAATATGACCAGCAGGAGGCGGCTTAATGAAGAAAAGAAAGACACTAGTGATGTTGCTAAAGGTACATAAGAACTAGATTTTAGGCAATATCTGTGAATTCTTTATGCCTTTTTCAAATGTTTTTATTACGCTTCATAGTTATATTTTCAGGTCTGATGTGTTCTGCATGCCTTTTTCAATACCCTTACAATAAAAAAATCTTTTTATTACCCTTTACAGCTATATTTTCAGTTCTGGATGTATTCTGTATACCTTTTTCACTACCCTTAACAACTATGTTTTCAGTTCTGTGTATTCTGTATGCCTTTTTCAGTACCCTTTACCACTATTTTTTCAGTTATGTGTATTCTGTATGCTTTTTTCAGTACCCTTTACAGCTATGTTTTCGGTTTTGAATACCTAACTGCGGCAGAGGAAACTAGATTAATCTTTTATATTAGGTCTGATTAAAGATGCAGCTAGTGGAAAAATGTGAAACGCGCGAGTAGCTGTTGGTTAGTGGTTGCTATATTGATTATTTAGTTATAAGGATTAATACTGAAGAAAAGGAAGGGATTAATTATGTTACCAAACATGGGAGATCTAGATTGTCAATCCCCAAAGCTAGTTAAGGAATGGATTTTATGCATCATCTCAGTGCTCTACGTATCTTTGAGTACCCTTTAGGGGAGAGGGCCCAGTAGTCGTGCAGGAAGGGATTAATTATGTTACCAAACATGGGAGATCTAGATTGTCAATCCCCAAAGCTAGTTAAGGAATGGATTTTATGCATCATCTCAGTGCTCTACGTATCTTTGAGTACCCTTTAGGGGAGAGGGCCCAGTAGTCGTGCACCCTAACTTCACGCTTCTAATTATCCTACGTCAAAATTTCAAATCACTCCCAATTTTTTACAGCAGCTTACTTGGCAAGTTCTCTGCTTATAACTAAGGTTTCAGGGCCACATCATCAAATATGATGCCACATCAGCATGCGTTTTTGTCAAGGTGTCCAAAAAGGCCCCAAAAAATAGTGAGACCAATTCTCGTGCATTACATATGAGTAGTTGAGTGCTGATGTTGTATCACATGATTGGTTGTTTTTTAGATCAAAAGCATACATTTTGTTTAATTATGGGTAGTCAAATCACAACTATTGGACATTATATAAACGACTATTGGGTATTATATTTACGATTGGGTGCACGACTATTGGACCCCACACGACTATTGGACCCTCTCCCCTAAAGCTACTCTTTAAATTCGTACAATTGGCTCGGACGAAATTGTATATTTTAGTTGTATTTAAAGATGAAAATCACGTGTTTTAAATTGGTGAAGAATTTTTCGAGAACACCTCTCAGATGCCCTCTCTTCTCTTGCTTTGCACGAGATTCTTGTTACGGTCCCCAATTCTGAAAAGAGTGCTTGTGAGCCCGAGCTTGATAGGTTGGCTCCCAATTCTATGCATCCTAGAAGCATGGAGGTAACTCCTGATTATTTGGCAGATTCTTATGCCTGCAATTGTGAGAAGATTACTAGTGAGCCCGAGTCAGATAGGATGGATCTCGATTCTGCAATACCTGTGGGCATGGAGATAATGCACGGTGCAAGTCTCGAGGTCATTAGAAGCAGTTTGATGGGACTTCCGTCGTGTTGAGATTTTTTAAGATTGTTTAAAGTGGGTATTTTCATAGTTTAATTTTAAAAGTTGAAGTTCTTAAATTTATAAAAGCTGATGGTCTTATATATATATTTTTAACAAATTTAATTTAAAGAGTAAATAAATATTAAAAATATAAAAAATAATTGATAAAAGTCTAAAATTTCATATAATTGATAAGTGGCAGAATTTTTTTTTAAACTGATGGACAATTTCTACCTAACTCCACCTCATTTACTATTATTGTTAAAAAAATATTTTAGTTAATCTTATAACATTATTAAATCCCCTGCTCTTCAAAATCAATCCCCTGTTCTTTCAAAATCAATCCCCTGCTCTTTCAAAATAAATCCTGAAGCCCCATGACACGGCACCCTTAGAGCCCCTGAAATTTTCGATGACAGATTGTCACGCTTCGGATCTACAAGAGTTGAGTGGATTGAGGCTAAGAAAAAAGGAACTGCATGCCGCAGTCTATGACTAGAAGATCTTCCAATTCAAAGGACTCTTTGAGGAAAGAGATACATGAAAGAAATGGAGCTGATTGCTATTAGATTTAGAATTAAAGGTTCTCTCTGATAATGGCATGATTGTTAGTCATTTTGTTTTCGGATTTGGGAAATCAAATGTTACCAAAAATTCATGTTTAACTGTATCTTTTGTGGCCCCTGGGTACTTATTCTGAGTTAATTAGTTAAAAACTAAAAAGGTTGACTAATATTGCAGTGGAAGTCTTAAACAATTGTTTAAAGCAGTTCACATAGTGGTAGACGGTCATACTATTTAAAAACAGATTTAAAAATATTGTGCATGACAATATCCATATTGTCTTTCAAATCTTTAGAGAGGTCAATCTCAACAGAGATACAATTTTGTAGATGAGCCGAGAAGAATTTGTTAGGCTCAGGTGACTCAATTGTGGTGAAGAAATTTTAGTAAGGTAAAAGAAAACTAGGAAATTCTATCCAGACTGACATATGGAGTGTCTTTTCGTCAAAGATCATAAATGCTTGAAATTCCAAGGTAAAATTAATCAAAGGGGACACACATGCATATTAAAAACCATGCTTAAACATGGTCTCTACGTGGCTAGCTTTAGCAAAGCAAAGAAATTTTTTTCATAAGTTTTTGAATGGCATCAAGATGGATCCTATGTAGGACCCACTTCTTGTTGATTCAATCCCAAGCATGCTTTTAGAGGGAGTTCTCTTGACAAAGTATCCTATTAAAGAAGAATTTTCAAGCCATTTATATCCATTGTTAAACTCTAGGATGGGAAAAACTACATCTAAAGGAGGGTAAAAATTCATACCTCATGAAAAACCAAGAACAAGCTTTTAGGGGTGCTTATTTAGAGGAGCCATCATCTAGAGCTATCAAACCATTAACACTAGTAGAAATTATTGGGTTGATAAAGTTTGAGGCCATTAAAAAGATAGACTAAAAGAAGCCCCCACTAAATGTGAGAATAATAGATTTCTTGTGTGAAGGGTGTGGTATGACATCAGAACAATGACACAACACAAGCAAAGATAACCATCCTAGTAGAGCTCAAAATTAATTGTCCAATCATTATCAAGGATTAGAGCATTATTTTCACATGCCAATAAAACACAAACACAACAATAGAAGGAAGGTTATTCACTTGGTTTATCTTTTGAGTTATTCACATGTTGTAGTAAGGATAAAATGGTGGATGGAAAGCAATTAGTAGAAGTGTCTTTAAACATTTGATGCATGATCATGGAGCTTTGGGTGTTCAATGCCATGAACTCTTCATGTAGTTCTATGATCTTATGACTCAACTAATACTAGCATCATAATACATTGAACTTCTCATGCTTGTGCAACCAAAATTCATTCAAGGTATAAGTTAATTTGGTTATTCCACCATTCAAAGATAAAATTAATGCCACAATGTTGGATACTTTGGTGTAATAGTGGGAGGCTGATTTCTCTATAAATCCCTTTTGGATAGAGAAAAAGCTTCTTTTGTAGCATTAAAAATATCCATTTATTAGGACTTTGGAAGATGAATACTAGCACCCCTTCAAGCACTTTGAGGATGATTACATGAAGTTTCAATAGTTACAATAATATAAGGAGCAATTAATTGAAGACCACACTAATGACTTTCGTGACTAATTTGTGCACCTACATGACTATGCCTCCAAACAATACGAAGTGTTAAGTACATTAATGAGTTATCACCATACATCTATATAGAAATGGAATTTTGGCTTTAGTGGCATTAGGATAATTGTTTCACAAGGCATTTGATATTGAAGATAAAGCAATGATCAAGCAAAAGTTGTCTTTGTGCAAGTACAAGTTAGTATAAGAAACCATTTAAGCCTTTAGTGTAGAAGTAGTATTCCCTAGAATGCAATGAAACTCCAACTCATCAACATAAAGCTCTAAAGTCATGACATCATCCACACCAAGAAGGGATAAGAGAAAGCAAAAGCAATGTGATAAGTGGTGTTGTCACCATTGCACTAGTTATTATAGTGATGTTGAATGTCACATACAGGAGTCTCTTATTATTTAAGCTTGACACAAGTATCATGACAATTAATACTTTAGAGGAATGTGATCATCTCTTCCATATGAAGTGTAGGTGAATATAGAAGAATTGCATATCATAATTGATTGTGGTAGACAAATAAACATCTCACAAAATACTATCAAGTGCTTGGGTATTTTCACTAGAGCAGACTAAAAATTATAGTCCTTAGGATGATTACACTAGAGTAAAGAAATTTAGGTAATATAATAACATACTTTCAAGTGGTTAAGATTATGGAGGACAAAATCACTTGTGACAATGTTCTTATGATAGCATGATGTTTAATTTCAATCCAAATGTGTAACATATGTCAAGTCTCCAAACATCTTGAAGGGAGACTTCGATGCCCTCTTAGGTGAATGAGAGAATATTATTTAATTATTTTCTTAGTTGATTTGAATATGAAGAGTAATAACTTTCATGAAGGAGGTGAAGCATTATGGTGTGTGGTGGTTACAAATTGATTTAAATTCACTTATAACAGTTTACCAATTCGAGGCACTAGAAAAGGGAGTGGAGGATCTTTGTTATGGAAAATGAGCCCCATGTGAGGCATGGTCTCTATAATGGAGCACTACACTTGGAGAAGTGAACATTGAAAATTTATCGATTAGATATCTCTTTTAAGTTACATTTTTTATTCATGGATACATTGATAATGTACATATGAAGTTATTGATTATGATTTACTATTTTTTGAAGATGCTTTTCAAGTGGGGGCATGGGCTTTTGTGTGATACCATATCTTTGGTAATCCATTCTTGTAAGAAGCCATATGTGGTTTTTCTCTCATTGTTCTATATGTTGGAGGCGTGAGGTTGTAGTTTTGTATAATGTTATTGTTAGATGAACATTACATCATAGTTAGTATAAATTAGAATCATAAATAAATAAATAAATCAGAATGCAAATGTTCATTTATAATTAAATAGGTTAGTTTATATTTAGATTAATAAATAAATTGTTAGTTGTGGGAAGTTATATTTGTATATGTAAGTTAGTCTGGTTTTGTAGAGGAGGGGGATTGACTACTTAGGACCCTAGGTTACTAGAGAGTCTAGAACAATAGGCTGCTCTGATCTACTTCAAGCTAACGAAATCTTTCAAGAGAGTAGGGAGTTTAAAGGTTGAAAAGGGAAGAGCAGCCTGGTGGTTGTTGTCCTTCTATAGGCTCAAATGTTTCAGGAAGTTAGGTGAGCAGATTTTCGGAGTCTAGACTGCAACTCAAACAACTTATTGCCAAAGGACTACAGCGTGGGACACGGACTCCAGCGTGGCGTGTTGGCATCTCAGTGGTACATTGGCGTCCGTATGGATAAAAGGTGCAAGGTACAGTATAAAATACCAAAAAACCTACTAACAACCTAATTGTAGAGTTTTAAGCTATGAAAAAAAAGAAAGATACAAAATAATAGTATAGCAAGAGGAACACTTTAACTAATTTGATCTACAAATTGATAAAGAAAGGTGAGGAAAACACACCTTCCTACCCACGAGTTGATATCTTCAAAATCTTCATCTCAAGGAGAACGTGCACACAGAAAATGGGAAAATGTTGGGGCTATGTTTAGAGGACTGCCTCAATCAGTCCTCAACTTTGGTGTTTCCACCTCGACGGACAGCCAAATAGCAATGATTGAATAAATATGATAAAGGAGAGTACATAGAAATATAGATACCAAGCAATAAGCAAACACAATATGCTACAATATCAATACAATAATGCAAAGTGAACAAGAAACAAAAGGATATCACCTTCTCAACCAAGTGCTCTCAAGGAAAATGGAGGAAGGAGCGAGCGTGCGAGCCTTCGAAGACCAACGTTGTTGCAACAACGAAGAGAGTGAACCAACAAAACACTAACTTGCAGCTTCAATGGAGGTGGTGGAGCTTGAAGGAGTTGAAAGTGAGTGTAGAAGTGTGTAGATGGTGAGAATGATCAAGAAGAATGTGAAGAAGATGAGTTGAATGGAGGAGATAGCAAATTTTTGAAAGCAAAATGGAGGCAAAGGAGCCATTCGAAGTTGGTCCAAGGGGCAGGAGACGTTACACTTTGCATCCAATGGAGGAGTATAACACCTTTGTAGATTCTAAAGGTGAGAATCTTGTCAGGACGGTACCGCGCCATGCAAATAACCATGCACTGCGCTAGCATCCCAGATAGAATATCCCTCACTGACACATACAATAGCTGCCCAAGTGGATAGGGAAAGGTGGTGGAAATATGAATTGCATTATCAAACTTAATTTTCTAAGGTAGGAGGTAGTGTAAATGTGGAATTCACCTAGGGATGCAAATTCACACCATTATAGGTTTTATGGGAAATATAAGGCTTTAAAGCCAATGCAATGTGATGAAAGTCTAATTCAAAATAAATTAATATCATATTTTATGTTCTCATATTGTTGTGTAACAACGGTATGATTTGTTTTGTTTTGTGTTTGCTCTATTATTTTCAATATGATATTAGCATGTGAAAGAGATTCAATGTTATATTCAAGACATTCAGATTATTTTCTTCTTTTGTTGCTCACATCCAGAAATATACAATCTCATTAAAATCATGATATCTTTCTCATTTCTTAATGAAATGTAGAAATTCAAGAAAAGATGATGAAAAGGAGAACAATACCCAAATTTTATTAGAGGATACAGTTAGTATTTGATGAGCAGTTGGTCGCAAAAAAAAATAGAGTAAAAAAAAAAAGATGCAAAGGGCATTCTCCAGTCGGAGGTGTTTTAAAGTGGAAAATTCGCTGTAAAAATTGAAACGCCTTCTCTTGCATCTAAACCCATCCTTTGTCTATAAATCTGCAAAGTTTCCATTCAGGTAGTCACTCTAAATTTAAATTTCAGTAGATGTATGGGCGCTGAATAAATCCGTTGGGTGCTAAGCTATGTGCCATATTTTATATGGATTAGTAGTTCACGAGCATTGATTGGTTAATGTTGTATGTGTGAAGGAGGAGAAAGGCGTGGAAGTAGGAATAGAATAAATTTGAAGGCGGATAAGATAAATCAGTGATTTGCATGACTAAATGTTTTTGTTAGTGATGCTGTCACATGGTGGAGACTGCGCGAATTAGTGGATTGTGGATTGAAGATTTGGCATTGGTATAAGGTTTTTGCCAATAAATTTTGTGTTATTATTAAGTATTGAAAGGTATTGAAAGTTTTAAAGTGCTTTTTTCTTTCTTAAAAGTCGGTTGGTAGTTATTTGTGTAGCTTTTGAAAATAATCTAAATATTGAATCTAGGAGACAAGGCTTTTTATATAGAAAAATGTTTTTTAATTTTGTAATTGGAGTGATAAGGATAATAAGGTGTTATAAGGTTAAATTAATCATATTTTTGTAAAATTATTGTAAGGGTGTATTATTAATTGAAATCAACATTCAAATTTTCACATATAAATGGTCACATAACATATGGTTGCTTCACAATGTTTATGTTCTCCAAGCCATCCATGCTATGTTTGATAAAGGTTTCAAATTCACATGCTTGTGCTATTAGAGATTCTAACGAGACATTAAATAGATAAAGTGTAAAAGAAGATCAAATTGGAGGTTGGAGGCATTGGAGGCAGGAGTTACATTTACTATCTCAAGTTAGCTTCTCACTCAGAGATCTAATACACTGCATGAAAAGCACCAGTTTAATCTTTCATTTCAGTCCATGGATAATTGAGTTTGTCTCGATCCATAGTTTTGTAGGTGTGTACTTGTGGAGAATTGAGTTAGTTTTGATACACAAATGGAGGAGTGTTGTTGTGCATAATTGAGTTAATCTCGATTCATAGTTGATTGGTGGTTGTGTTACTATGGATAATTGAGTGAGTCTCGATTCATAGTTGGTGTATTTTCTTGTGGATAATGGAGTTTGTCTTGATTCATAGGAGTGGTGTACTTGTGGATAATGGAGTATGTATTGATTTGTAGGTATTTTGTAGGTTTGATAGTTAAGAGATCCACTGATGTGTTCAGTATAGTGTTTCTTGGGTGGGCGAGGAGAATTGGTGGAGATGCTTCATCAAAATCTTTAGAAGGGCAGTTGTGTTCAATCTTTGCAATGTCCCATCCTTTGCTTTGGATTGATGTAATAAGGGGGGAAATGTTGGATTTATTAAATCATAGAACTAGTATAAATTAGAATAATAAATAAATTAGCATGCAAATGTTCATTTATAAATAAATAGATTGCTTTATAGTTAGATTAATAAATAAATTGTTAGTTGTGGGAAGTTATAATCCTATATATAAGTTAGTTTGGTTTTATAGGACATGTAAGACTTTATAAGCCAATGCAATGTAATGAAAGTATAATCCTAAATAAATCAATATCATATTATATGTTCTAATATTGTTGTGTAACAATGGTGTGATTTGGTTTTGTTTTGTGTTTGTTCTACCATTTTCAATAATTATCATAGGTATACAATTGTTGTCAGGGTGCTCCTAGTGTTAAGGGAAGTGTGTTGACTATGTAATATTGTTTCGCAGGGCTAATACATATTTGAGCCTTTCTTCGAATGGTGGTTTTTTTCTTGAAAAGGTTTCACCACATATATCAAATGTCATGTTCTAATTTATTATGGTTTGCTGATTTTTATGTGCTTTCCATTTTCTTTATATATTGATTTATATATGAACATTATAATTTATATATAAGTTTGATGTTATTGCTACAATAGCTCACTTTATTTTTCAACAATCATGCCTCTACAAGTATGTGGCATTCTAATTGGGATGCCATATGTGTATGACAAGGATGGTGTGTATTAGATGAAACCATAAAGGTAGATATTGCATGTCAATGATTGATACTTACAGTATCTTCATGAGTCTTTACTAAAGACTGAAGTATCCTTAGTCTTTACCAAGCAATACTATAAGACCATCTTGCACATACAAAATTTCATTCTTCTCATTGTTCATCCTTAGACACCTAAGTAGGAGAGCAAGTATCATTTGTAGCACACAAGGTTGTGTAAACATCATTACACAATAACAACTCAACAAGGTATTATAGTGGTACACAAAAGTGTTTGAATAACACAAAGATCTTCTAATAGATCATATGATACAATATGAGGTAACTTATTTGATTCCCATATCCCCACTTCATAATAGTCCTTTATATCATAGATCTGTTTGGGAGAATGATAAAGTTCAATGCCAAATCTAGGACCTAATTGATCAAGGCAAGATGAAGCACATCTCTTCTCCATGTGGAAATCCAATAGTCTTTATGATCATAGATCTGTTTGGGAGAATGATAAAGTTCGATGCCAAATCTAGGACCTAATTGATCAAGGCAAGATGAAGCATATCTCTTCTCCATGTGGAAATCCAATAGTCCTTATGCTAAATAAAGATGGCATATGAAACCTTTGTATTAGCTAATATGCATTGAACAAGATCATAATGATAAGTTAATATACTCTTTCATACATTGATGATATTCTAGACCAGCTCTACAACATGAACAATTCTTGACAAAGATTGACATCAAATTAGAATATTACTACATACTAGTTTATCTTGAAGCTTTTCAAAAAATAGCATTCAAAACCAAGGAGGGATTGTATAAGTGGGTTGTTATGCTCTTCGGCCTAGGTAACATGACAATGCTATTAATGCACTTGATGAAGAATGTTGTTTAGTCTTTCACTAATTTCTTAATCATTGTCTACTTGGATAACAACCTCATATTTAGGATGACTTAAGAGAAACATGTGGAGCATGTCTTGGACACTCTAAGACAACACAAGTTGCCAACAAAATTTAATGTGTATATTTAGCACAACACAAATCTAGTTTCTAGGCTACATCCTTGATCACTCAAGCATCTATGAAAATTTAGAGAAAATTAAGGTAATTTGATATTGGCCTAATTCAAGCAACATCACTAAATTGTGCAATTTTCTCAAACTTACAAACTTCTACCATATGTTCATCCTTAGATTTTCACACATAGTATAACAACATTCCACCTATGAGAAATAATTATATGCCAAATATACAAGTTGTCAAGTAGTGGTGACACCACATTCTACGTAAGGAGACATTCATTCATTCTAATCATAAGCTACTTTAGTTCTTGCACAAACACAAACCAAGCTGGAGAATGCACACCATATGAAGTGGATAACATACCTAGAATAGTTTCAATTGGTGATCAAATATAAGAAGGGAAATTTCGAGTATTAGTTCATTAGCTCATCACAGAGCTAGCCATAACTTTGTCAAGATCGGGAGAACATCTGCTTGATAGATTTGAGTTTTGTATAGACCTACTCAACTCATGCAAGGGAAATAGGTTGGCAAATGTCATCTGTCCAACAAGCTTCTTTTCAAGATTGGACATTTGTTTGTTCCAGAAGGCATACTAGGGGAGAGGACTCACTAGTTGAGCACCCTAACTTTGTGCTTCTCAAAATCCTACATGGAAATTTCAAATTGCTCCCATTTTTTTGCAGCAGCTTACTTGGCAAGTTCCCTACTTATATAACTAAGGTTTCAGGGCCACATCAGCATGCTTTTTGTCGAGGTGTGCAAAAAGGCCCCAAAAAAAGTGAGACCGATACTTGTGCACTAAGTCATGTTTTATTGGTGCACTAATGCACGGTATCACATGATTTGTTGTTTTTTAGATCTAAGGAATACGTTTCATTCAATTATGGGTAGTCATCATCAACACTACCAACTTTAAAGTCACAACTATTGGTCCAATATTGTTAAAAATATTGGACATTAAATCAATAAATGCTATAACAACTATTAGAACATGCTCAAGTACTTAGTCCTCTCCACTATGATAAGATTGTTGGACACTATAGTGTTACCAAGATTTTGAGAATGCTACAAAAAATATTTCTATTGGCCTCATAAGGGTAAATTCAGTGTCATATCAAGTGCTACATTCCTTGTTGCATTGCCAAATCCATAAATAGAAAGGTTGAACTTTACATACCTATTATGGTTTCGTAAAGACCCTAAAAATTTTATCGATATAAATTTTATGAGTAAATTCCATGTGTTAAAACACCAACATGATTCAGTATTCATGTAATGGATAGGTTTTTTGAAAATGGTCTATCATGATTGATTGCAAGAAAAACAACATAGTTTAAGATACTACACCTCTTATTTAATCATGTATGAGTACATTTTGGGCTACCTTCATCAGTCGTGCTCAATTTGCAACTCGAGATTTGTTAGTGCATTTTGATAGTATGGGAAAGATTGGATAAATTACTGGATTAGTCAGCATCCTTTCATCTATAGACAGATGGTGACACGAGGATGGTGAATCACACACATTTGTACCTATTGCATCTACAATTGTATACACCTGTACAGTTAAGGTGACGACCTACTTTACATTTATACAATTCTAAAGACGATCCTTTCCATATATGTCTTAGGTTCCATCTTGTAATGTCCCTTGACTTATCCTTGTGTGCATCATCATACTTACAGTAACACACAAGACTGTGAAGCAGATGAAACATAAATTACACCACACCATCATACTTCGAGTAATACAGACTGGGAAGCAGATAAAACATAAATTAGACATTTAGAGTATCAGTACACAATAATGGGAAGTAGATAAAACATAAATTTTTGCAATGCATTCAAAGTATTTGTTTAGCTAAAAAGAACTCTGATATATCCCCCTTTTCTTGTGGGGGACGGATGTATTTAAGATAGACTAAGAGACAAAACTGACAAAACTTCTCTAAGTACTGCATACTTGAATATGTTTTCATAATAGAGGAAATATCCTGTGATTTAGGGATGCTTTGTAAGTTCACAGCATACAGATACATATGCTGCAGACTTCGGTAATTTGGCTTCACTAACGTTTTATTCATGCATGATCATGATCTGTGTCCAATTTATTCTGTCAAGGAATGTCAGAGAAATACCTCCAAATGGATCAGACAGAGGTCACTCGATTGAAGAAATTAAGCAACGGGGGATGTTCTCATGCTGGGTATTCGACCGAGGAGACCACAAATCGACGCACAGACGAGTCCTTTGAAGCCAACAAATCGACCTGCAGGTGTGAAGCATTTTATTTGAACGTTTGTGTATTTCTCCGCCGAATGAATACGATGTTAAAACTCACCCTTTATTTTAATTAGCAGTGATCACAATGGTAAAGATGTATTTCTCAGTCACAGCGGTAAACAGAAAAATTTTGTAAGGCAGCTATTTGTAGACCTCACAAACCAAGATGTGTCCTGCTTCTTTGATCAAGATACTGAAAGCTTGCCACTGGCGGAAGATTTCCCGTCTAATATATTTCAAGCTGCTAAGACATGCAAAGTGGCAGTTTTGCTTCTGTCTAAGGACTTCCTGGAAACAAAGTGGCCAATGCTGGAACTCTCTGCTTTCGTGGAAGCGAGAGACAAAACCCGTACAAATCCCGATCTCAAAATTTTACCCTTGTTCTACCTGATTTCACCAGGTGCTCTTAAAGACATTATGGCAGACAACGGAAAGTGGAAACAGTTGGAGATATCCGGGGAAAAGCTCCAAGCTTTGAATGCAATACGGCGAACTAATGGATTAAAGTTCAAGGAAGGTGACGATGAAGTAGAGTTTAGAAAAAAAATAGTGGAAGAAATCTTGCACATACTTCCACCTTCACAAAGGTATCACATCCCTAGAATGCAAGGAGAAGTACGAATGTGCCAGGTGAAAACACCCCACTATCTTCTTTCCTATAAATCCTTTCTTTTTGCTTTAGAAGTACTTTCACTCATTATAGATGCCCCTATGTATTTATTATATTTATTGGTTGCAGGAGGTTACAGATTTCTTCAACACTGTTCATCCAAACGAAAAGGGAATCCTTATTGCAGGATTATATGGAATAGCGGGCCACGGGAAAACTTCACTGGGCAAGGCTTTCTGCAACCTCAAATTGAGGGATTTTGAAGGTAAGGTATGCCATCTGGAATTTTCTACAGGCGATAGAGGCGATTCATTCGAAAGAAGAAAACTCGCCCTGCAGTATCTCACTCACTGCCCTCAATCGTATCTCCAAACAGTCACAAAAGATCAGGTGAGCAATTTCATGTGTTCTAATTTGGTTTAGAGGATGTCCTTCTTATCCAAATAGAATTATCTTTACAACTCAGTGTTATGTAAATGACTCTAAACGAAAACTCGTGAACAAGATTTCTAAGTATCCTGCATCTTCTACTACAACTTACAGGCAGAAGTTGACTTCTATAAAAGAGTGAAGGGCCAAAGGGTATTGTTGGTTCTGGACAATATCACAGAAGAAAGCATAGACGAAGTGAGATATTATATTCAAGCAGACTTCGGAAAAAACAGCTGTATCCTTTTGAGCGCACGAAGCTTAGATGTTCTAATAAAGCATTCCAAAATTGACTCGCAGTCATGCATGCACGTCCCAAGCCTTGAAGCGGACGACGCCATTGCGATCTTGTTGGATGGCACATCTCCAGAAGAGTCAACGTTGGGGGCAGAGGACAAAGCTTTTGCTTTGAAGTGTGCAAACAGATGTTCGTTCAGGCGTGACATTGTTCAGAGACGTCGAACATTTCATCCGTTGGCCTTAAAAGCTTTTGGTTGCCACCTCTTCAGTAAATACGGTTGGAATTTGCCAAAATGGGTCGCTGAGATAGATGGCTTGGTTGATCGATCCGGTTATGGTTTGGATGATGTGTTCCATGTGCTGGGCAAAGCTTTTGATGACATGCGTCCCAAACACCGCACCATATTCATGCTTCTCACCATATATATGCTGCCCAATATGTCTCCCCACAAAATTTCTGAGTGGCTGGCAATAATTTGCAATGAAGAGATCTCGTTTATTAACGAAGCAGTGAGTTGAATATTTGCTTTTAAAGTTTTTTAGTTTTTGATCTGGGTGTTTTAATTAAAAAAAGCGTTGATCGCTTAATTTATATGTGATTTCAGGTTGAGGATCTATGCAAGAAGGCTTTTATTGAAGAATTTGAACCTGAAATTCGCATACACGACCTCGTCAAGGAGTTCGCTCAAAGCAGAGCAAAAGAAATGGGAAGATGGCTGTGGTGGAAGGGCGACGGAAGCAGTACACGTGGGCTAATTTCACAAGACCAAGCAGGATTTGAATTGGCTAAGTTGGAACAATGCAAGTATCGACGACCGTCACAGATCGCCGCGAGGTACCTTCAAAATCTGTTGGCGCTTCAGCTTGTAGGTGTACAGAATATGAGCAAACTTGACTTAAGCCAAATGGGTAGTCTCAGAAGTATCACATTACACAATTGCACAGACCTAGCAGCACTTGAAGGTATGGAAAATTTGTTACAGTTGGCGTGGCTTCAGATAAGGGAGGTGAATCCAGAGTTCAAACTACCCAAGCTAAGTAGCCTCGAAGGATTACAATATCTTGAGATCGACATTACAGACAGGCAGATGCTCAATCAGCTGGGAGATCTTACCCTTTGTTCTTATCTCAGAGAGATTAATGTTCGCTGTCCATCGCTCTCGGAGTTCCCCAGGTTGAATGGTTTGCCGCATTTAGAGAAGGTGGAATTTGCTGTCTGCGATAAAGTGAAGGGGCCCCTGGACTGTACAAACTGTGTGATGCTTCAAAGTATAGTCCTTTCCGGTTGCTGCCAGATAGCTGCCTCACCGCTCTTCACTGGATGTAACAAACTGTCCAAACTCGTTTTATGGGACTGTGATGCAGTGGCGGCATGTCCAGATATAGATGTGCCAGGTACGTTAAAGACCCTAAAGTTGTTCATTTCATCAAAAGCTTCTTCGGCGCCCAAAAATTTAGAGTCTTGTTACATACTGGAAAATCTTCAACTATGGAATATGGGGGAACTAAAGAATCTTCCGAGTTTCAAATATCTATCAAATTTGACTGTGCTCGAACTTTTCAAGTGTGGTATAAGGGAGCCCCCGGATCTTGCATGTTGTGTCATGTTGGAGGATGTGTACTTTTTCACACTAAAAAATTTAGAAAGGTTTCCCAACTTCTCATCACTGAGGAAGTTGAAGAACTTAAGTTTATATAATTGTAGGAGAGTTCAAGATCCTCCTGATATAGGGGGATGCCATGAATTACAGGTGTTTGATTTGCTCTACAACGATAATATGAAAGGCCTTCCAAAGATGAATGGCTGCCCACGATTAGGGGAAATCAAAGTGAGTTGGCGTTGTGAGGAGGAGGTCATTTATGATGGAATTGATCCTGACAGTTGGGAAGTCGATGATGACGATGAATCTTGGCTGGAGCACTTTAAAGACGTTATCTGCCCGAACTTTTGGGTATTTCCAGAAGCATTAAAAGAGTTGCAGTGGCTCAAGGGCAAGCCAATTCTGGCGAAGAAGTATTTCCGTGGAGTGAAGATGTACTACTCTATCACAGCTCCGTATGAATCATGTAAAAGGACGAAGTTTTACGGCCAAAATTCTCTTACTCTAAGATTGGTGGATAGCGAAGTGATCGCTTTCCCGACGCCGGATAGAGTTTGTGAAGATCCTCATTGGCTGAACAAAGTGCGAGAGTATTTTGCTGGAAAGAAGGATGTTACTCGTGTGACTGCCGCCTCGGGTAAGGTTTTAGTATCAACTTTAAATGGTTTATATATGAAAAAGGAATTATTTCTTATAAATTTAGATTTAAATTAAAACATATGAGGTTGTATTTTGTTTTCCACTTGTGCAAAGATAAGTGAAATTATGTGTACATATTTAATTTTGTAATGGTAATTTATGTGTTTTTTTTTTTTAATATTTTGATTTCATTTTGTTTGGAATATCTTTAATGGAATGATTAGTTTATTAGTGTATATTTTTTATGAATTTAGTTTATGATTTAATTTAATTTTGATTTTGTTATCATTTGTTTTTAAGATTGATTGTAATCTCTATATCCTCTTCTTACCACTCTAGATCAGATCTATAAGTACAAGTTTGATGTCAACTTGATCTAAGTCATTTATGTTGTTACAAATATGAACCTTAAACTTTTAAAATTCAAAATTCAAATCTACACCTTTCCAACCTCTTCACTAGTCATTATGAGTTGATCTAGTGTACATTTGTATTGATTTGTATGCTATATTGTTGTATTTAAAGATAACCATTCATTCATTTAGAATCATGCACAATTAACCTAAGACATTTGAAAGGAGATAGAAGAAAAGTAACAAAAAAAATTCATTTGAAAATATTACATAAACATACAACATCTTAGGTCCATTGTAGGATTGATTGTTATCCTTAGTCATAGTTCTGAGATAATTGAATTAATACACTGTTTTTCCTTACAAAATTTATATATGAAAAGAAACACAAATTCCAACAATAAGATATTTGCTAGTTCATTTATAATGAGTAAATGTTTAGGTTTGCATGCTAGCTTAATTTTGTGGGTATAAAAATTAGGTCTATAGACACACACCTAGACCAAAGTGAAACCCAAGTAAGTTCCAATAGTTTAATTTCTTCTAGTTCATTCTTTTGAGTATAGGTTTAGGTCTACACATAAGTTTAGTTTTGTGGGTGCAAAGATCAAGTTTGTAAGCGATAATCTTAACTAGAGTAAAACACAAGAAGTTTGAAGATTTTGAGACATTTTTCTAAGCAAGTCCTTAAAATTAATACTATGGGAAATAAATTCTTGTCATCTTAAGCATCAATTTTCCATCTCCAAAATCTTAAACTAAAATTTAATTTAACATAATTTTCAATGCCAACTCTCATATCTAAATTATTTGTTTTACGGGTGAAATCACAATACTATGTCTCACTTTTTCCCCAAGATGGACATTTACATCAATATTTTTAATTGAATCTTCATCTTCTAAGACTTATAGTAGCTAAACCATAAATAATTTGAAGATGATGTGAACTAGTGATTTGTGGCAATTTGTGTGTAGATTCTAAATATTTTTTTTTTCAATTTTTTTGAAATAAATCATGAATCGTTCAACACCTCCTTTAATAACTAGTTTAATATAGAAAACAACATTTTCAGAAAGTAACGTTTGTGTCGTATAAATTTTTTTTTCTATAAAGGATTAAATTCTAATTTTTGGAATATAGATTCTCAACATCAATATCTAGGGAAAGGATATTTTTTCATAATTTTTTTCAAATTAATTTTTGAAGTCATGTAACTATAATTTGGACATACGTGTGTGTCATACAACCTAACTTTTTTGTGTATATATTGAAATCCAATTTTTTTTTTTTGGTGAAACAAGGAAATCAATATCTAGGGAACGGGTATTTTTTGAACTTTTTTTTTTATAATGGTTTACTATTTTTCCACCTCTGCACAACAAAAATCTTGACGTTCAGAGAAAAACCTATCTTTAGTAAAAATTGAAAATTAAATACATGATAAAATGAAAATATATCAAACCTATACTTGTTGGAAAGCTAGTTTCAAGGGATACAATCTTGAAAAATATAATTTTAAAATGATGTTATTTAATCCCTCAAAAGGTAAGGAAAAAGTGGTTTTTTGCCAACATTTTGATAGCTGTGAAGGAGACTCCATTGTGGGTATGATTTAATACTATAGGGGTTCTATCTAGGGGGTTTGATCTAAGGTGGTCTTATCTATCCCTCTTCAATTAAAACCCTTTTATATGGAGTCTGTCAAGACTTAAATCATTAGTTTTTCTAAAAACAATGATTTCAGGCAAAAATCAACACATCTCAAAAGTGAGACACAAAATTGTCGCAACACCCTTTGATAAGAGGTAAAACAGGTTTTGAAGGGACACAACCTTGTCTAAACAAAAAACGGTGGCAAAGATAAACCAAAGACAACCAACAACCAAGCCACAACAACAAACTGCTCAGAAAATATCTCCTGAGCCAAGAAAGACATCAAGCACCAGCCAATAGCTATAAATAAACCTTACACGTTATTCCTAAAGATGTAGAAAATAGATCATATCACCCACCTTAACTCTCCACCTTAATAGGAGAATAAGAGGAAATACAAAAGAAAGGGCAACAAAAGTCCCTTTACACCTTTGCCAAACCTCTCGAGAAAAACTATTCTCCACCTCAATAGGAGAAATCTCCACCTCAATAAGAGATGCAAGAGAGGGATCCAACTAGAGTAGAAGTAAACCCCCAACCACACCCATAGGAATAAAATCCACTCTATAGGAGGGATCCATGATTTTTGACTCAAATTAAGGTGGTACTAGTTGTGAAAACCCCATAAACTTGAACCACTTTTCTTGCCAACAAAGAGCCCTACATAACTAGTGACATCTTTGAAAATTACAAATTTGTTTCATAAATTTATTTTCATTTGTTAACAGGGACATTAGATATTAGTGATGTATAAAGAGGATGTTTGACATTTACTAATATTTCTCAAATTAATTTTACAATTTATGATAGATATTATTACAATTCTTATTAGAATAATATTTTAAAATAAAAAATACGTAACGTAAGAATGATGAAAATATTTACTGTGATCACTATCTTTAAATTGACCCTATGACCCTACACAAAAAATGTTCAATGTATATTTAGTTTCTATGTGAATGATATTACCTCCTATAAAGTTTACTCATGTTATTAATAATTTAATAGCATATAGGTTTTGTATATTTCATACATTGATGTGAAGCTTTTCTCTCAATATCCTTCATTTATCTATAATAATGATGATATTTATGTGTACATAGTTGGTATTTTGTTATTAATTAATAAGTGTTGGCGTGTGAATGTTGTAAATTGAAAAATCTTACTTATATTAAAAATGTTATTCAACTACAATATCTCGTCTTAGCATGTCGATATTGTGAAATTGGAAGTGTGATAATGATATAAGTATTTATGCTTCTAACCATTAAATTCTACATTAGAATATCGGTGAATACTTTATATGGTTACATTCCTTTTAATTAAAATAATAGAATTGTTTAAACATTTAAAAAATGAAGATTAGTATAGAAAATATATATATTCAAAGACATCTATAACATGTTTTTCTTTTAAACAATATACATATTTCTTTTGCATTCATTTACTGTGTTTTTCTTAAAACACTATAATTTAGTCTGTTTGGGTCACTTCTATATTAATAAATGTTATTGTAACTAAATTCAGTCTCACACTTTATTTTTAATTTGATAGCGTCTTGTAGAACAATTTCTCGGTCACTTTCACCACCCTCGCCAAGGTATCATGTCCCTGCTATGCGAGGAGAGGCACGCATCTGCCAGGTGAAACCACTTCGCTAACTTTCTACAACTCATTCGTTTTGTTGTTTATTCTCATTTATAAATAATATTCGTTGGCTACAGGACGTTGCAGATTTCTTCAACACCGTTCATCCCAACGAAAAGGGAATTCGCATTGCAGGATTGTATGGAATGCCAGGCCAGGGGAAAACAATGGTTGGCAAGGCATTCTGCAACCTTAATCTGGGGAATTATGATGGCAAAGTATGCCATCTCGAATTTTCTAGAGACGGTTCATTGAAAAGAATATTATTTGCCCTGCATTATCTCACTCATTGTTGTGGGTCGAAACTCGGACGGATAACAAGCGAAAGCGATGTAAGAAATTTCGTATATTTTTGTTTTGTTTGGAAAATGTTCTTCCTTTCCTAATGAAATTGTGATTGCTATCTAAAAAAATCATTGAATAAGATGTGTAATTCTTGTATTTTTAAAAATAAAACTTACAGGCACGTCGTTTCTTCAATGCAATGGTGAAGGGCCAAAGGGTATTGTTGGTTCTGGATAATATAACAGAAGACTGCATAATAGACGAAGTGAGATATTATCTTGGGGTAGAGTTGGGGAAAAATAGCCTCATCTGTTTGACTGCTGGAAGCGTAGATGTTCTAAAGAATTTCAATATTGACTCTCAGTCATGCATGCACGTCCCAAGGCTTGGAGAGGAAGAAGCTATAGCCATCTTGTTGGAAAGGACGTCTCTAGATTTGTCAGCGTTGGGGGCGGAGCACAGAGGTTTTGCTTTGAAGTGTGCAAAGAGCTGTTCATTCAAAGAGGACACAGCTTTTGCTCCAACATTTCATCCGCTAGCTTTGAAAGCTCTTGGCCGACACTTCTTCAGTAAACACGGTTCCGATTTGTCAAAGTGGGTTGCTGAGATAGATGGATTCGCAGACAGAGCCCGTGATGGTTTGGATGTCATGTTTGCTGTGTTGGACAAAGCTTATGGTGACATGCATCCCAGATACTGCACCATATTCAAGCGTCTCGCTCTAGATATGCGGTCTAAATTGTCTTCGGACGTAATAAAGTGCGTAGCAAAACATTGCAACGAAGAGATCACATATATCAAGGAAGCAGTGAGTTGAATGTCTTAAGCTTTTTTTGGTAGTTTGTGATTGTTATATTAAAACCGATATAGATCTTTCAATGCTTAATTTAATTGTGGCTTCAGGTTGCGGATTTACGTGAGCACGCTTTTATTGAAGAAATTGAACCTGAAATTCGCATGCATGACCTCGTCAAGGAGTTTGCTCAAACAAAAAAATGGGAGGACTACGAAGCTGGTAAGTTTTTAATACCAAGATTAAATGCATTACATCAAAAAATAATATAAAATTTTAGTTTGAAATTATAGGGCTTTCCGTATATATATTCACACCAGTTGGAATGTTATAGAAGCATTTAAATAAAAATATTTTCTTTTTTATATTAATAAAATAAAAATAATAATTGTGCATTCATAGAATTTTATAGTTTTCAAATATATATTTGTAGAAATTATTTAGGATGATTAATTAAATTGTTATTGATGAATGAATATAATTCAAATAAAAATAATAAATTTGAGTAGATGATTGCTTAATAAATGTTTGAAAATTAAATGAGGAGAATGCATATTTAGTTTTTAGAACAACAATAAAGAATAATATTTGATAAGTGTAAAATCAATCACTATTGCTCAAAAACTAATATTCTTGATGTGTTTTTTGTTTGAGAATTGTATCAATAATTGAATCCTCCGCAAGTCAATTTCGAGCTCCATAAGATTGATCACATTTTTTGTGTAACTATTTTCATATGCCTACCCTATGACTAGTGGGATAGATCTTGCAAACTATGTACTACTGTGACTTGATTGATCCCACTCTTTGCTATCTATTTATGTGTAAGGACTAATAACATCTAAAAATGTCTAAGAGAAGCTATTGGATTTCAAGGGTCAAGTTCTCCTTAATCAACCTTGTCATTTTACTAGCTTTATAGCCTTTGGAAAGTCATTGAATACAAAAGAACAAATGTGTCATATCCTAGATGAATTGAATGTAAATGTTTATTCCTTCTAATATTTGAGATTGAAATGTTCCTAGAATGAATGTGAATGTTCTTTAGATGATCCAGGTGGATCTCTAGAACTTGAAAATTGAAGTGTTCTAGTTTCTCCTAGAAGTGATGCCATGATGAAGAGCTCGAAGAATTGAATCCGACGCAACTTGAACGAGCGAAAAAGGAGTCTGTTTGCTCAAGATACGCGTAGTCAAAGATTTGGTCAATAGGGAGTCAGAGGCCATCAGAAAGGCGAAAAGTTGATTGTCTCAAAGTTGATCGGAATCGATGTCAAAACAAAGGGCTTGGCGAAACGAACCCAATGATGTTCGTTTTATCGAAATCTGAGAACGTACGCACGCACGAGATATCGCCAGTCAAAGGTCAGTCAAAGGAAAGTCAACTTAGGGGCCAAGGACGGAAAAAGGGTCAAAATTTGACATCATCAAAAGTGGTCAAAGTTGGTACCATCACGAAGGTCTTGTCATCATGATCTCGATGTTTGTTTTGTAAAAAATGGAGCATGTACACAGAAGATATCGTCTATCAAAGTTTCAGGTTGACTTTGGTGATTGAATGGTACAATGATGATGTCAGCAGTTGACAGAGCAGATCATTGTACAGATGCTGATGTGGACCAATTAGGTCTTGACACATGGCGGTCGTATAATTACGTGGCAGTACAGTCATTAGATGATGTCATAATGTTCGACGAATCAGTTGTTTACACATGTTCTCCAAAGTGTCCCACAGATGACATGGCAATTGAGTCGGCGACTGATGTGGATGGTGATGTGGACTGGGTTTCTTCGACGAATTGCTTCCCGACATGTCTTATTGTTGCTCCCTCCACACGACATTGTTATCCAAAAGGTTTGTTATGGGTGGGATTCGATCCCCCAACCCATCGGTTGCAAGATTGGTGCCCCACCGTTCGCCCGCGCATAAAGCGCTTTACTATATATGGTTGCCGATCGGTTTTGATGAATTGTTCTTTGTTAAACGGGGTATAAAAACATACCAGTAGGAGTTGAACCTCAGATTGGCTAGGCAACAAAAACTTTATCCACCAATACACCATTGATGGCGTTTAGAATATATAGTGGAGTGGTTTTATATGACTAGAGTATATCCCAAATTCTTAAGTTATTTAGTTGGGAATAAAAACAAATCCCAAACAACCTATAGCCCAAAAATGATAAATTAAGGACTACCAAAACAATTTAAAAAATGTTTTTAGGGGGTTGTTTAATTTAAAAGGGGATAATATTGTTTAATATGTAAAAATGGGATATAAGGGGAGATTTAATAATTTGTTTTGGTTATAATCCAAATTGGGTAAATTTCTTGTATAAAAGGGAGGGCTATGGGAGCTTTCTCATCATCTCATTCTTGCTCTCTTCCTCCTTGCTTGTAAACATTTCCGTGGGAGAATTTTGAGAGTTGAATTTGAGAGGAATATTGTTTTGAGTCTGTAGTAGGTCCTGTCAGGGTAGAGTCATTGTTCTCACTCTTGTTAAATCGTCCTTAGCTTTGAGAGCTTTTGTGAGGTGATTTGAGTGAGATACTTTTTTGGATTTTGTAGGTAGGCTACAATTCTTTGTAAAGTAGTGTTGCAAGAGGCTCCTTTGGAGATTGTATTGCTAATTCAGAGCATTCTAATAGATTGGTCACTCAGTTGAGCTAGACCCGGAGACGTAGTCCACTCGGATGAACTTCGTAATCAAATTTTTGTCTTCTGCTCTCTCTTTGTTCGGTGTTATCATTATCTTTATATATTGTTCCTGTTACTCCATTGGTTAATGTCTTTTAACCTTTGTGCATAATCACTTAGCAACATTTGTCATAGATCCCTTCCGCATCAGATCATTAGATCTCCTAGGATGATTTTCCCACGTGTTTCAATGCACAAATGAATATGTTTAAATACTAAGGCATATCAAAAAAAGGAGGGTGTATCAAGTTAGCTCACAATGACAAGTAGGAAAGGGTAGAATTGAGCCATTTAAATTTTTAAAAATTGTATTTGGGGCTAGTTTCACATCATGTTAGGTCAAATCCTAGTATTATGGGATTGGCCTAAGACAACTAATGTAAAATATCAAGGCTAGGAGAAAATGCATGGAAATGTGCATTAATGATAAGGCAAATGTGGTAGTAAGTGTAAAAGGGATATAATACAATTGAATAAATGGTAATGTGTGAAGGTGATATAACATATGGATTGATAAGGATTAGGGATGGAGTCAAAATTAGAACAAGAGTGTTCTACTTGTTGCTATGTGATTGCCTTAAGTCATTGCATCACAATCAAGACAAAACTAAATAAAAATTGCCATGGGTGTGCAAATTTTACCATTTAGCAATATTAAAATCAAGCTACTTAAAATGAAAGGATTTAGCTCATAGATTAATATCCATAGTAATATGAACATAATTTGTAGATTGAAAATAACACAAAACCTTTAATTATAAATTATATGTACTAGGGATGTAGCAACCTTGTGATACCAACCTGGTTGATATATATATAAAATCATGAAAGGATATTATTCACTATTGAATTATTTTGGTGGATCCTAAGAAATATCTAACCAAAATTTGCACTTATCATTAATGCAACCATTATTTACACTTACTACCACATTTGCCTTATTATTATTGCAACCTTGTGATACCAACCTGGTTGATATATATATATATATAATCATGAAAGGATATTATTCACTATTGAATTATTTTGGTGGATCCTAAGAAATATCTAACCAAAATCATAAATAACTATAACAAAAATTTAATAAGTTTAAAAATAAAAAAGATTGAGCCTTCTCATATTTCATGACTAACTTAAATTATATTAAAATATTATCTTCAAAATAATAACATATCATATAATTGTGATACAATACCCTTATGGAATTTGAGTGTAAGTTTATGTTTTTTTTGTTTAATAAACTCCCCAACACTTCATTATTATACATTTTGTGGCTTTAATGTACTTGTTTTGACCTCTTTTATCCCAACTCAACCAAAATTAGTGAAGCTTATTTAGGACCATTATTATTTTCCTCACTCTTGTCAATGCCTCTATTCCCTTTATCTTTTGGCTTTATTTCTTCTTTTACTATTGCATTTTATTTTGTTGCTCATTGGTTTGCCCCTATTTTAATTCTAATTAATCTTGTGCCCTTTTGGTCATGCTAAAGAGATTTTATGGTTTATTTGCTAATAAACAAGGTAGATTACTATAGTAAAAACTTGTTTGATTAGTACAAAAATTTGCAATATAGATTTACATATCATATAATTAACCACGAGATCAATGTGATGAAATTTAAATCGATAGTTTAGAAATGATTAAACACATAAAATAAAACTCAACACTAGATGTATTTGGAGAAATCATTTTATGAAAAAACCCACTAACAAAAGAGAATGAATCTCTATCAACCCAATAACAATCTTACATCTATACATTCACCTATTTTTGGAGGATAACAATGCTCAACCTATAAAAGATCCACAAAACAACTACCAAGGAATTTGATTTATAGATAACTTAAAGGAAAAAAACCATAAATGAATTTTCAAAATGAAAACTCATGGTATGGTAAAAATGTAATGCCCGTGCAACAAATATTTAATGCCTCTATGAATAAAAACCATGTTTAATATCATCTTTTGTCTATATGAAGGGTGCGAACACATACTCAAGTAGCCAAATAATGTCGACCCCCCTTGACATGTATGAGATGCTCCACTCTCTCTTGACACCTAAGATTATGAAAGTGTTGTAAATGAGGTCAAATAAAGTTGTAATTAGTAATTATTACTATTGTCATAAATAAACTCCTTGATGAATGTCTCTATAACTAATATTCAAATTTATAATGAGAAAACTAAATAATATCTCTCAATTGCCTACATGGGCATTCATGTACTCATTCCAAAGATGTTGGAGATATAACATTAGACATAAGATTGTAAGGTTAATATCACATTATTCCTAACATCCTCCCACTTGATATTATTCATTTGAATGACAAATAAAAAATACAAAATGAATCCACTATTGAATTTGACTCTTTCTGACAAATGTTTGTCGGTTGTTCGACAAACATTTGTCAGAAAATCGACGAATTGACAAAAAAATTGTCGCTATTTTTTCGTCAAAATTTCGACGATGAATTAAATGTCGAAATAATGGTGCAAATTCGTCAGTTGTTGGCATCATAAAATGACTCAGATGTTTGTCGGAATATCGACGAAAACTTTGTGTATCTACCGACAAATTACAACCAAAATGCAATTGCAATGGCTTTTCTGAAGCGTCAAAACAACACCAAATGTTCATCGCTATTTCATTGAAATGGGAAAAAAGTTACAATGAAGGTTTCGTCGCAGCTATAGCAACTTCGTTGGACCTTTTTGGTGATTCGTCAGTGGCCTTCATCGAAATTGTGACGAAACAATGCAATTTTTTTTTAAAATATTCGTTGAAATGTACCATCGCGAAGACTCTTAGCGATGACCATCGAAGCCAACCCATTGGTGAGAGATCAATCATTAACACATGATAGAAAACTCACTTTGATAGTCCATGTCTTGTTGATAACTTCTGTCGACAAGACAGATCTAATGTCACACCAATTTGACCTCTTCAAGAGTTTTGAACACTGCTCGTTATCAGTAAGACATTTTGAGGGTCTTGCCGATTAAACAAGTGTCTAAGAGCAAGTAAACAAATGGAACTTATTAATTTTCTTATTTTGGGGTTCTTTAAATCATAGAATAGATACCTTATTTTTGTGTATAATGTATTTATGTTCATATTTGAATTTGAGACCAATTGTTATACATTCCATTTTACTTGCACATAGTATTCTATAAGCAATATATTGATAATGCCAAATGATTTATGGTGTTGTACAACTCTACCTATCATCACAATTCTACTGTTTCCCCCTAGAGAATCCTGCAAAGACAAGTTTACAATACCAAGTCAAATAATATGAAAAAGACTTACTTCCATACAAATTAAATGATTATTCTCACAATGGCAATTGTCTAATTACAACAACAATTCCATGAAAGGTTATCCATGCTTCCTAAGAGATGACTGATCATACATACAGATTGCAAGATGCATAGAAAAAACATTACACTTGAGAACAACCAAAGGCTAACAAGGGAAGGAGTTAAGAAATGTTTTGATTGAAGCAAAAATGTGCAGAAAAAATGTTGAGTAGTGTTAAGAGAACATAGCTTGTAGAACATATTCTTGACCTAATCAAACTCTTGAACAACTTACACAAAATTAAAATACTAACACATGCATGCGACATGTAATTAACTTCCAATGTCTACTATCTTTTTCATTAATGCAGAGGTAGGTAAAGGAGAAATAATTATAATTGTAACACTATTCATAGTCCAGTAAATTATGTTCATAATTTGTATTCAATGGACCTTAGTTTTATCATTATACTGCCCATCTAATACCATATTTTAATCCAGAGTTCAACTATCTCAGATCTAAAGAAACACCTTCAATTAACCATTTAAAGTACTATGAAATAAGGTAAGACTTTTACTTGAGAAAGATTGGGTACACTTGTAGGATTAAAGTTCTCGCAATCATTAGGATTTATTAGCACACAGACACAACCTGCAACATATGAAGTAATGGATGATCACAAGTTAGTGAAATGGTTCTTAATATGTAATTGGTTTGCAAATTGATTTGTAGAAAATAAGGTTACAAATAGATCTACATGAAAAATTATGAGGACAATCTACTATAATCATCAAAATAGATGAAAAGTGCAAAGGAAAGAGCCAAGCTACATCTCTAGAGCCTAAAAAAACACATACAAGAAACATAAAAAAAGAACAAACCAGTTTTTGGATGAATACAAAATGGTGTCTTCAACAAGTGATTCATATGCTTTCACACTTGACAAGACATTAAGAAGATTTTAGTCTTCCTCTGTGAAATTAACTACTTACAAAATAAACCGAGAAACCAATATTATATACTGTCATATCTAGCTGAGGGTAGGTATAAGAGAAAAAGAATTCGTCAATGCAATGTCAAAAAATATCAATGTGTGTAGGTTTGTATTACTCAAAATATCATTTCACTGCCTAAGGAAAAATACCAAAGTGATGTTTTAAATTTCAATCTTCACATAGGCTCCTTTATTGTTACACATGCATATACAAGCATTATTCGAGTTCTAAACTATTCAAATATTAAGGATTTACTTAACTATAAGATGGAAAGTTGTTGTTTAGACATAATCCATCTTTTACATATCTTTATTCACTCCTAGCGCTTCAGATAAATTTGTGTAAATGAGACAGAAATGTGAATCTTTTATGACAAAGAAAATTTTTAAGAGGGAGAGAGAAAAGGGTAGTGGGAAAGAGAATGCTTGAATGTATAGCAAAGTATAACATTTTGATCATTATAACAATGAAACGAATCTTAAGTTTGAAGCATTAATATCATTTACAACATTTATGATAAAAAATGAATGTAAGTAGAGAAACTTTTGCATACCTGCAGATGGTACAAAATTTCATGGTTAAGTGGAAACCTCCCATCAACAAGATCCAAAAATCCATGTATCTATCTCAATCGAGCCTCTAAACCTTTCAGAGCTGTTAATTTTTCCACTAACATGTTATGCACAAAAGTCAAATTTTAGAGTTATGTCACCACTAAAAATGGAAGAAATAGAGCTTTGAAACCATATCCACACACAACACAATGTGGTATTCATACAAAGCCATACAAACAAACTAAACTCAGAACATTGGAATGGAAACAATTTCAAATTATGATGTAAAACATGGATTCAGAGTATAAAGAATCATTTTTCTGCCACCATAATGAAAAGTTAGCACTTTCTTTTATCTTTGCATATTGGTTTGATGCTTTAAACAATGCATTTCTTATATTGAAAGGTGCATTACCTTATTGAGCTTCTCTTTATTTTGAGAATAGTTTAATATTCTCTACCTAACAAGGCCAACCATGTGACGATGGAAACTCATTTGCACCCTCTACCCCCTCAACCCCCTCACATCACTCTCAATTCCCCATACCCAATCATATAAAATTAATCATTCATTCATCTATTAATAACATATAACATTCATTGATTCATCCATTACTAACATATAACAGTCATTAATTAACATATTCACATTCATTCATTACTATATAATATTCATTCTTTCAGTTTTTACATATTATTAAAAATATAGTTGTCATGATATGATTATAATCACTTTTTCTTTTTTGTTTCTTTTTTAAAGTTAAAAAAATCTGAAATGGAGTATCGTTTTCTAAATCATCAGTCCCCTCTTTAGTTGTTCTGCCTTCTGTTCGTGATCTTAATGTACGCCTAGTTGTCTGCTTATGACGTGGACGCCACTGCAAGGGGGGGTCTGCTGCAATAACAAAGAAATGTTAAACTGATATGTTTTATTATTATTGTTACAAGTATTTCATTAATTAAAAGAACATTAGAATGGTTTTCTTTATTTGATGGGTCCACATCATGTTTCTGAACCTCTGTTATAGACTCATGCTCAACATGTTGAACACATTCTAAATCTTGAACTGTAGTTGAAACATGAAAGGTTACATTAATTAATACACCAATTGAAATTAAATATGTTTAAAAGAAAATGAGTGGTCCTCTTTACCTGATGGGGCCACATCATGTTCCCGATCTTCTCTAGTCTGATCATGTTCAACATGTTGATCACGCTCTACATGCTCTAAAGTTGAAACACGAAAAGTTACATTAATTAATACACTAATTGCAATTAAATATGTTTAAAAGAACTTTAGAGTGGTACTCTTTATCTGATGGGGCTACATCGTGTTCCTTATATTTTCTAGCCTGATCATGCTCAACATGTTGATCACACTTTACATGCTCTAAAGTACTGGGATGCACACCATGACCTTCATCTGTAGGTTGTGCTCCACCCTCACTAGACTGCATTTTAATGTCATGTGTAGTATTATCATTGTTTGAATGTTTAAAACAAATAAACATGTAATTATTTTATGATGGAAATTAATATTGAATAGATTGCACAAGTATTCAATTTTAAATAAACTTTATTGAGTTTATTTACCTACATGTCAGATGCAGTGCAAGATTGTGTTTGCCCAGTCAAGACTCTTAGCCATTCAACCACGACTCCATAGCTTTGCTAGAAGACAATCTTCAGGTCATATTATGTGGGAACTCTGTTGAATTCATAGCCCTACATTTTTGCATAAGATCATGAATTTTGCTTTTATGGTGTGATAAAACCAAAATTGTTTTCAATTTATTATTTAGATACATTATTTCATTTATTGATACTTACAATTCGTGCAGTTAATTTCATATAACCACCAAAGCTAAGTTTGTGTTGCCTGTGTTTTTCTAGTCTTGCCTTTATTGCCTTCGATGTGTCGAGCAGCCTATAAAAAAATTGAAATATGTTAAATTATGTAAAAAGAAAAAGTAATCAGTATATAATTACATTGTTGATAGTATCACATACCTTCCTTGGCCCGGTAGTGTCTTTTTTTTTTTTTTTTTCAACCTTCTCCTTTCCATCTGACAGTAGGTCTTTCCACTCCCTCTCCAGAATCATGGGGGGACGCTCGTACTTTTTGTTCTTCTCTAAATGTGATCTATATTGGTCCCACATACTTTAGATAGGTACCAACTTTCTTAAGGACCTTGGTTCAGTTGAATGTTTTATCACTAAAGAGCACAACTAAATAGTTAATAAGTTCATCTTTTAAATCTTGATTTTAAACATTTCGTGTACGTATGGTGGGCTTAAAGAGCTCCAATGTAATATCACTTAGATGTTTATAAAAAACATCATTTACTGCAAAATGATTATGAGACCAATAGTCTAAAAAGAGCGATCAATAAGTAAATTTTAATTGGATTATATATAATAATAATTAAAACATTTTAATGTACTTGAAACCTCTATCTTTATGGGAACGAAATCTTCGGTCACCACAAATGTGACCGACAATGTTCCCGTACTAGTAATACGAGAACTAGAAAATGCTGCTAAAATATCACCAGTACTAGTGGCCTCTGCATCCTCAGGTACATGTCCTGACACATGTTCTGACATGTGTCCGCTGCCAGTGGGTGCATTAACGGATACCTGCATGGTATGTGTTGCCAACATTTCAGACGACAATGTAGGCACAGATGATGGGGTCAAATGATGTGATGTATGCAGAGGAAGATTATGATGGACACTTGTACCAATCCCTATGCCTCAAGCATCACTTACAATACCTTGATCATGGCCAGGAGCATCATGAAGACACAAAAATCTTGTAAAAACAACACATTTTAGTTCATGACATAAAATAGTACAAAATATAAAACCATGAATGAATTTATGATATAAGTAAAGACTTCATGACAACTTGTAAGTTTTGTGATCTCTTAGTCAATATTTTAACTCTCTTATCTCATCTATTTGAGGCACTACGAATAAGAATTTAAAGATTTCTTCATTGCATTTTTTTTGGGTCTTCCTTATCATATATCATATCGAGAGGGTTTGTTGAATAAGCGATGTCATCATCACATAATATTGACTGCATCTCCCTATATATGCTCTCATCTACTGCTGGTGCCTTTCCCCGATCAGTCGACTGCAACAAGAATATTAAAAACATTATCGAAACTAACCCAATAAACTTATCAAAACAACATAATAATAAAACATTTTGCTCGTATCTAATTTGTATAATTACAATGAGGTAAACCTGTTAGGTAGAAGTACCTGAAGATACATCTCGATTTGTGCTCTAGGCCAGAGCATTCTCTGTATGATCAATGTCCCGCTGTGACAAAAATTAAATATAAAAAAACATTACTGAAATGAAACTAATACTTATGAAAAAGACATAAAAATAAAATGGTATATTGGAGTCATTAATTGAAGGTTGGGTAAAATAGTACATAGTACGTACCACCCCCATACTAACTGTGTTTGTAACTAAGGGATTAAAATTGTAATTGATTAACAACTCTTCCCTTGTAGTTATTGATTTTATCGCACATACGAATACACAGATTTTTCTTCGCGCGTTTCAAATATGCAATTGTGTTGCTTATTTGTTGACCAAAATCGTGTATTGTTTATAAACCCTGCAATATTCCTTGATGGTTTTGGCCTTATGTCAATGTATATAGCCATTCCTTTATTTTATTTTTATCTTTTAGCTGTATATAATTTGCTGACAGTGTATACCTACGCATACTTTGTGTATATCGAACCAGTTGCATCCAATCTTTGTAACTGTAACAGGGTCCGACATACTCCAATTCAGTAATTTTGTTGTAACAAACCTTTATGTTGTCCATGCAAAATAGGCCCAAACCATGTAATGGTGATGGTGTTATGCGATATATCATCTCGTTGACACAAAAATCAGTGTTTATTGGAGGAAGTTCCTTGGTTACCCATTCTTTCCGTAAATGTTTGTACCTCAAGGACACCTTAACGTTGCATATGCTCTCATCAGCATAAGAACATGACGCCCCTTCAACAAGAAAAAATTCCATGTGTTTACAAAATTTTCTTCTAATATTTTGACCTCTAGTTGATCTCTTTCTTTTAAACATACTACATGTCTCGCTTTTCTCTTCTCTTCCTGAATTTCCCGTGTTTGAGGAAGATAGATCTGACAAATACCTATTTGGTGGTGCCTGCACTCTCAAGGATGTTGGATGAAGTTCTTTCATGGTGATGTGATTCTAAGGTGACATTATGATTAATCTATCATTTTGTTTTTAAAATTTCACAAGTTATAAGGTAATCAAGTCTTGGGTAAGTGCACCAAGATGTTTCCAAAAAAAGGGGCTTAAGTGGCCACTTTTTTTTGT
>VDFB02168118.1:132337420-132359887 GCA_007258455.2 Sequoia sempervirens | reverse complement strand
ACCACAAGTGAGTATGGTTGGAAACCTTCCACCACATCTAAAGTTGAGAGTACATCATCACTCAGAATTGAGGAACAAGGTACGCCATCATCCCCACGTGAACCTCAAGGTATGTTTTCTATTCCACCCTTAATTGAAGGTATGCAATCTAGCCCACCTCACTTAAATATTGATGAAATTGGTAATGTAGAGATGTATGTACCTAAGAGAACACCACAATTCTAGAATTTTGTGTGTAGCCAAAGTTTTTGATTAATATTGATGATGATATTTTTGCAACACATGGAAGGTAAGATTCCGTAACGCACTTGTACAAGATATGCCGATAAGATTTGGCAACAAGTTTCTTTGAAAGGCTAAATGAGATCAAGTAAGATGCTTCAAACTATTTGTTCAAATGATGCGGGGTTTAAAGTACAAAAACATCATGAAGACTCTTGGGTTGAGAACATCGAATGCATCAAGTGAAAACACTATTGTGAAGAATCTAATGGATGCTTATGACACTGTGGGTAAGAACTCGCACTCAAAGGACAGTAATGTCACACGACGTGTCATTACATCAACTTTGGTAAGCTATCAAACAAAGAGATCTCGCCTCATTAAAAAGACAAGTGAACAAGTGGGAATTAGTAGAAAAACTTTATCAAAAGCCGTTCAAAGGCGACAAAGAATTGAGAGTATCGATTCAAATGAATTATGGGCATTCTCGGGGAGACTGCCACACAAAGATAAAAAAGTTGTTGAAACATTGAGAACACTAATTGAAGATTATTTGAAGAATAATACAAGGCCATCTTCGAATCAAAATGATGTCGTAAGGAGAATCGGTAGTCGAAACCATGAGCCACATCCAAAGCATTTTTTAGATACGACTAAAACCCAATTTTTTCATACATTTCAAAATGATTATCTTCAAATTAGTATTTCTCAAAGATTTTTTGAAATGATTAAACCTTTTTATGTCAAAATAAATCACACACGCACTACTTGTTGTTGTAAATTGCATATTGAATTCTCTAACCATTATGATGTTTATCGTTCTATATATTTAGATTTGCACACTAACGATGTTTTGCAAGATTGTGGGATAGAAGCCCCACCAAAATCTTCAAAAAAGTTCTTATCAAAATTTTTATGTGAAATAGAGGATGGCCAAATATTCTATAGGACAACATGCTTGGATGGTTCATGCGAGCGTTGTGGTGGTTTGCAATGAATGCTAGTATGTCAACATATGGAAATCACATATGAGGTGGGACAAAAACTAGTAGAGTTCGAGAAGTTTAAAACAATGTCATATGGTACAAAAGATGGGTTTGAAGCAAAAATGTGTGAGTTGGTTATTGTGAAAATTCCAGTGTATAAGTTCATGTCCATGTTTCATGAGAATCTAGTGTATGAGTATGCAAGGCATACCCACAGAGCCCGATTGCTGGACACACAATTCAAGCTATGCAAGGACACCTTTCCACTTGGCAGCATAGTATCAGTGGTTGACTTTGCAGAGAACTACACTCTACAGCCACAACGTGAGGTATAATCACAGTATTACAACTCCACAGGTTTCGATATTTGTGCACATAACATTCATACATGCAGCTGATAGTATAGAGGATGAAAGGAAGGTATTGAGGGAGTATCACTTTTACATTAGTGATGATCGCACACATTCTCCAAAGTTCGTGCAAGGTTGCTTCCAGATGTTCTACAACCATTTGGTTCAGAGGGGCATATCATACGGTCGGCATATAATATGGTTAGACAACTGTGCAGCACAGTTCAAGAACGCGCGCATGTTCTACTGGTTGTGTAGGATGCATCTCACTACACGTGTTCAACATATGTGGAACTTTTGTGAAGCCGGACATGGAAAGGGGGAGCATGACGGCGCAAGAGCATGCGTGAAAAGAGCATTAGCACGAGAAGAGTTAAAGTATCAAGATAGTGCACAGTTGACAGATGCAAGATCAATCGTTGAGTGGTGTAATGCTTCGATGGGTCTATGTAATGAAGGTACGTCTTCAGTTCGTAGATTTGTTTGGTTGATGGATGATACTAACATTGCACCATATGAGGATTGTTGTACACTAACAGGATTGAGTGAGTTGCACTCTTTCCTTAGCTCAAATGCAGGTTCATGGAGTATCGATACACGTAAGATGGCATGCTTTTGTTCTTCCAAAGTGATTCTATAAGCATGAAAATCTATTTATTAGATGACTTGTTGAGTGACCTCTTCATACGTAGATGGGTCAACTCCTTTTCATTATCCAATTTTTCATTAAGTTCATTTTTCTTCACTTTGATGATGAAGTCTCTAAAGTCATTTGTAGTAACAAAGGTATCATCATCCATGAACTAGCTACAAGCTAATACTTTGACATCATTGGGAACAGAGTTCTCATCATAAAAATTAACTGCTAGCCTATTTTTAGGAACTTGTTCATCACCTTGATTGATTTGGGGAGAAGGGAAGTGTTAGTTCACTTCCTCATCTCTAGGAACATTCTTCATAGTCTCCTCTTGCACACTCTCCCTTTCTTTTGGATTCTTTGAATAATCAACCAAGGGTGCATCAAGAGTTTGCATTGATTGGCTGTGAGCAACTTGTGCTGATGATTCTGTTGACAAGGCTTGTTGTTGAACAAGTTGTTCAACTTCCATCCCTTTTTCTCTTGCTTTGCCAACTTCATCATGCTAGAAAAATTCCCATCTGCCATGGCAACAAACATCTTCTCCATCATTTCCATGGGACTTGTGTACTTTGCAAAGGAATAACATAAGCATCATTATTTTTATCCTCTTCTATTTTGTTTGGACCATGAACATCCATTTCCTTTTCCTTTCTCTGACCTCCTTATTAGTTTTGAGGTTCCTTATCACATCATTAGATGCATGGAAATGATGGTAGATATGAGATCTACCCCTCTCTACCCTCATTTTACTGATATACCTTTTAGGATCACAACTCATGGCAATGTCTACTTTCATTCCATAAATAGCCTTGATCAATAGCTATGCAGGCTAGGATCAATAGCCTTGAGAGAAATAGGTGAGGAGAACAAGGAGAACAAGAAGACAATGATGAAGAAGAAGAGCATTTGCGGGTAACTCAAAGACAACCAGCAGATGAGATAGAAGACCTTGAGGAAAGGAAGTTCATAAGATTGTTGAAAGCATCACAAGGTCATGGAGGAAAGAGTCACATAGAGTTGCTTATCTATTAGGGGAAGATGGATAGTGAAGAGGTGTTAGGATGGCTTGATGCCTTAGAAAACTATTTTGAGTTTGAAGAGATGGAAGAAGAGGGGAATGTTAAGTTTGCTAAGACAAAGTTGAGAGGTACAATACTGACATGGTGGACTAGTTTTCAGAATAATAGGATGGCTAAAAGGTTGGCAAAAGTTTTTATATGGGAAAGAATGAAGAGTTTGGTCAAGGAACAATTTTTACCATCGAATATTTGATCCATTTCATGAAAGAATGTTGTTGTGACTTGTGAAATGGATCAATCCTTACATGTATAATACAAATCTAACAAAATAATGTGCAGGAAGGAGGAATGATAGGGTGTACACCGAGATTTCACATTGAAAACTGCATGAAAATGATGCCTAAAGTGTAGCAGCAGGAGATCTACCTTAATGAGGGGCATGTTTTTGAGTTGAAGGTGTTTAGGAATGATGATTTAATGGTGAAAAGTCAAAGAGAAGATTCTGGAATTGTGGAAGTCAATTTTTCAAGAGGCCCTAGTTTTTGGAGCAATTTCATGAGGGTTTTGTGTTTGAGCGTGTTGAAGGTGTAATAGGAGATTAAAACCTGGAAAATACTTGGTTTGAGAACAATTTAAAATATTGTAGAAAGTTTCATGGTCAGGTGATAAGTTTTGAATATGGTTGCTTTGGAAAAGAGGGCTATTCAGGCCTAGTTTTGGTGGGACAACAGATTTTTGAAAGGTAGGGCAGTCTAAATAAAATCCACCCACAAGCCTATACCAGGCTCAAACTACTGAATTTAGGCAACTATGATATGCCTCTACAAGACCCCAAAGTCTCACCTTTTGACAGTGGATGGAAGAACAACCATGGACCAATGTATCACTGTCCCCAAGAGGCTTAATTTGCTGATCACACTAGGATTTTGATTACCTAGGCTCACCCCTTCACCTCAAAGCCCTGATTCAGATTCGTAAAGACTAATTACAACCATTTCCATCACTCCTAAGTTCTTATTTAAGAAAAATCCACACAAAACAAGCAAAATTCATTGCATGTTTGGGGTTCTTTAGAAGCAAAGAAGTTGGGACAACATGCATGTGTTCCAAAACAAGTGTATCTAAAATCGATATATGTTTTTAATACCCAAAATGGGTACCTTAAAATGTATTTATCCTGTAAAGATTCATTATGGTTTGCATATTACACCCGATTTAGTGTTTTAGCACTTACAAACAAAATTGGTCGTTTAGTGCAAGCAATTTTTGTTTTGCAATTCGTGCAACCAAATGGACTGTTCCAACGCATTCAAATAGACATGTTTACGCTAGACATGGTCCTCTTTTGCACCCAAACACGCGGAATCGCTCCGAGCTACGTTCAATCGGATTGATCGCTTAAGGGTCTAAAGGGCAAAATGGCTGCAAACTTCAACATGAGGTTACTCGGACACTATGATGCTTAGAAACTTATCGTTTGATCCTATGGAATCATGTTGGGCCCCTCTACAATAACCTCTCTCGGTTTTTGTTATCTTGGAGTGGGTTTCTCGTGGTATCGAGTTTTTAGTTGATGGAAAAGGTGTCAGATGGAAGTACTGGAAAGTTGTAAGGTGGTACAATTTTTGTTCTGCAACTCGTGTGACCAAAAAGACTATTCCAACGCGTTCAAATAGGTATGTTTACGCTAAGAATGGTCCCCTTTCGCACCCAAACACGTGGAATCGCTCCGAGCTACGTTCAACCGAATCGATTCCTCAAGGGTCCAAAGGGCAAAATGACTGCAAACTTCAGCACGAGGTTAGTCGGACACCGTGACACTTAGAAACTTATCGTCTAATCCTGTGGGATCACGTTGGGCCCCTCTACAATAACCTCTCTCGATTTTTGTTATCTCATAGTGGTTTTCTCGTGGTGTCCAGTTTTTTAGTTGATGGAAAAAGTGTCAAATGGAAGCAGTGGAAAGTTGCAAGGTGGTGCAATTTTCGTTTTACAACTCGTGTGACCAAATGGACTGTTCCAACGCGTTCAAATAAACATGTTTACGCTAGACATGGTCCTCTTTCGCACCCAAACACGCGGAATCGCTCCGAGCTACATTCAATTGGATCGATCCCTTAAGGGCCCAAAGGGAGAAATGGCTGCAAATTTCAGCATGAGGTTAGTCCGACACCGTGACGCTTAGAAACTTCTCGTCTGATCCTAGGGGATAATGTTGGGCCCCTCTACAATAACCTATCTCGGTTTTGGTTATATCGAAGTGGTTTTTCTGTGGTGTCTAATTTTCAGTTGATGGAAAAAGTGTCAAATGGAAGCAGTGGAAAGTTGCAAAGTGGTGCAATTTTCGTTCTACAACTTGTGCGACCAAATGGACTTTTCCAACGTGTTCAAATAGGCATGTTTATGCTAGGCATGGTCCTCTTTCACACCCAAACACGCGGAATCGCTCTGAGCTACGTTCAACCGGATCGATCCCTTAAGGGTCCAAAGGGCAAAATGAGAGCAAATTTCAGCATGAGGTTAGTCAGACACCGTGACGCTTAGAAACTTCTCGTTTGATCCTATGGGATCGCGTTGAGCTCCTCTACAATAACCCCTCTTGGTTTTCGTTATCTCAAAGTGGTTTTCCCGTGGTGTTCAATTTTCAGTTGATGGAAAAAGTGTCAGATGGAAGTAGTGGAAAGTTGCAAGGTGGTGCAATTTTTGTTCTGCAACTCGTATGACTAAACAGACTGTTCCAATGCGTTCAAATATGCATGTTTATGCTAGACATGGTCCTCTTTCACACCCAAACATGCAGAATCGCTCTGAGCTATGTTCAACCAGATCGATCCCTTAAGGGTTTGAGTGTAGTATGTTAAAATAGGCCATTCCTCCTATTGTTCGGGCTATGTCTCAGTGATATGGGCCTGATGTATCTTGAATTGTGGTAGTTTGAATGGGCCTGTTGAGTGGTTTGGCAATCTTTGTATTGCATCAGCTTGTTGCTTACTATTATGCTTTGATAGATTTTTTCCAAGCATCCATAGCTTGTTAAGCACCATTTTAGGCTTTAGCCATAGACAAGGCAATGAATTGTTTGATAAAATGCTTTGATAAACATGTATGAAAAATGTGTTAGCATAGACAAAGGTGAACTTTTGAAAAATGCCTCAAAGAAATGTGGTTTCATGGTGATGGAACGGCATGACGAATGCCATGACAAGCAAATTGCTATGGATGGTCATGGCATTACATCACCATTGAGACCACATTTCTTTGAGGCTTTTTTTCAAACAGTTTGCTGCCTTTTCTATGCTATTGCTTATCAGTATGCTTTGATAGATTTTTTCCAAGCATCCATGTAGTTTTTTTGGAAGCACCTATTTTAGGCTTTCAACCATAGCAACAAGGAAGCTAACTGTTTGATATTCCACCACCATGAGACCACATTTTTTTGACGCATTTTTTTCAAACAGTTCATTCCCTTGTCTATGCTATTGCTTACTATTATGCTTTGATAGATTTTTTCTAAGCATCCATAGCTTGTTCGAAAGCACCTATTTTAGGCTTTTGGCCATAGCAGCAAGGCAATGAACTGTTTGATAAAATGCTTTGATAGACATGTATGAAAAATGTGTTAGCATAGATAAGGCAGTGAACTCTTTGAAAAAATGCCTCAAAGAAATGAGGTCTCATTGTGATGGAATTGATTGTCATGGCATTCCATCACCATGAGACCTCATTTCTTTGAGGCATTTTTTCAAAGAGTTCACTGCCTTGTCTATGATATTGCTTACTATTATCCTTTTGATAGATTTTTTCCAAGCATGCATAGCTTGTTTGAAAGCACTTGTTTGAGGCTTTCAGCCATAGCAACAAGGTAACACTTAAACTATTTGACAAAATACTTTGGTAGACATGTATCAAAAATGTGGTAGTATAGACAAGTCAGTGAACTGTTTGAAAAAATGCCTCAAATAAATGTGGTCTCATAGAATGCCATGACAAGCAAATGCAATTGGCAGCTGCTCCTAGTTACTAGTTATGCAATGTGAAGTAATTGCGTAACTGCTTAGGTTGACTTTGTAAAAACTATATTGTAATTGAAATTTTGTCATCTATCAGCATCTAGTTATTAGTTATGCAATGTGAAACAATGCTTTGAGTTTGAAAGATGTGCAATGCAATTTAATCAACGTTATGAATATAAACTACAAAATTATAAATTAAAGTTCAAAACATAAAAATGTCAAGTGTTTACAATCAACCATTAGTGATCATTGATCAATTTGAAAAGTGTGAACATTTTTCTGTGTGGAAGGCAAACAAGAAAACAATGGTTCAAAAATGAGGAATTTGTCTTCTACACCAAATGAGAAATATTCACAATATGTGCTAGGAAGGAATAAGTCTATAAGATCGAGTATGCAAGAACCGAGAATTGCAAAATTGACTTACGTTTGACTTTCAAACACAAATTTTCACACTTTTCGATGTTCCAACGTAAGTCAAAAAGTATATGTACGTAAGTTGTAAAGTATACACTTGAATACATGTAACTCATATCTATTGAACCATGAATTTATAATGCAAATATGGACACCATTGATAAAAAAGATTTGTATTAATCAAATAGCCATGTATGCATGTACATCAATATATGTCAATATAAGTATAAAATATAGTTACAAAAAAGCCATATAGGCTTACGAGAATGCCATATAGGCATACAATGTCAAATATATCGAATACAAAATATGTACAAAATTGCCATGTAGGCATACAACAAAGGGCTCTACATTTAAAATTCATTTCTCTCCATGCTCTGGTTCAAATACAATTTTCTTTCCCTTTCCTAGGCAACCCAATGGCGATAAATTTGTCACCCGTTTCTGATGAGGAGTGCTCCTACTGCTCCTCCTAGGGTTTAGCTCCTGGTTCAAGTTTCAACTGTTACAATAAGAAGTAAAGACATTAATATATAGAAATTACATTATAAAAATTAATATATTTAACAAAATTTAATCACTTACAGCCATTTGATGATCACTCTCCTCGATGGAAATATTTGCCGATGTTGATGCGTTCGAGCCCTAATATAAACCATCTGAATAGGAATTAAACTACGAATCAATAATGGTTTGATTTTTCACTAGAACTAGTTCATCTATAACAATGAATGTAAATTGAAATTTAGTAATTTGCCTCATACCTCCCCTATCAGAGCCATTGAGGATTGTATTGCAGTAGAAACACCGATATCCATTGCCCTTGTTACGTTTGGCGGTGTTTCTCTCACCAACATCTGAAAATAAAACAACAAATTATTCAATCACAAAATAGTTATTGAATTTGAAGTAATGCTTTGAGTTTGAATGATGTGTAATGCAACGTAAGCAACAATATGATTATCATTTTTTTAAAAAGCAATAACCTAGGACAATCACATTGAAAAACAAAGACCCTTTAGGACAAATTTTAAGTGAAAAAGCGTCAAAACACAATGTAAAATATGACAACCAATATGATAAGAAGAGATGATCAAGTCAAAAGGGCTTTGATAGTAGCCAAGCGAGTTAAGTATGACAAATCAGTATCAACTGTTGCAAGGAATGGAGTAAGAGCTAAATAAAGATACTAGCGACAATAAAATGATGGAGCTAACTTGTCGAGGGCCTATTCTTCAAACCCATATTAAAGCTTGTCATAGAACACATGAAAAGGAGAATATGATGGTGATCAATGACAAGGTAGTGGCACATTTGACAATCGAAAGAGTAGAGGAATGCATAGTGAACATCATGGTACAACTTATGATATAAATTAAGCCACATGGTTGATGTGCTTTGAATCCTTGCATCTAATGGAAATTTTTCTTAACATAAATATTGCTAGGGAATTTCAATGTTGCCATTGTAGTTGGCATTAAAGCTGGTACCTGCAACATTGAAAATTATCCTTATATAAGAATTCCCTCCATCTTGTTGATTGGCTTGTAACACTCTTGATGGTGGTACGTATGAAATCTAATTATGATTCCTCTTCTACATTAAGGGTTCATATCCTTGATCTGACTCTTAAATTATGAGAATCAAAATCACTAGCTTCCATATTCAAAATTCCCAACCAACATCTTCAATAAATTTATCTATATCATCAGTAATAGTCTTACAAATTGGTTTGCGGTTCAAGTTCATTCTACTTTCATAATACTTTATATCCATGGAGTTCATCCATTCCTTGATGCCATCAAGTGAAGATTGAGGAATGGCGTATATAGAGTACATCTCGCCTGAATTATTTGAAAACAATAGCCATATCAAATCCCCTTTTCCCAAGTCCTACTCTCTCAAGGTTAACAATCTCAATCTCACTACTAGTGATTACTAAGAAAGGTAATTCCACCAACTCTACCAAAAAAATTTACCATAGGAACAATAAAAGCAGAGGATTTGAAAGGAACTCCATGAAAACCAAGCTCTCTAAATGGTATATAAAACTCTAGTTCAAAATATTTTAGATGAGGTTGCTCCCATAGCTCTCTTACTCGCTTGAAAAATCCTTGAAACTATGTATTGATTTTATTTTTCCTGTTCCTCTCTTGTTGTTCTTCCTTAATTTCATTGGTGCAGGAGCACCTAGGAAGCAATAGAGAGCACACTAGGCAAAATGTGGAAGTATAGAATGAGTTTATGACTTAGATGTATGCCTTCAGGAATTTTTGTGGTTGGAATGATGTTTTCTAATAAGGTCATGTTGACCATGGGTGAGAAACAAAAAGGTTCTAGTCCAAAGTTTAGGAATGGAGGTTTTTGCAATTATTGACAATTTTTGCAAAAACATGCTCCTTTTGTGTTTGAGCGGCCAAGAAGGGCCCATTGGCAAAATAACTGTTGGGAAAGCATATTTAAAGGTTTCCTCGACCTTTGTGCAAGGTTGAAAGTACGTTTGTATAGATTGTTTTGTTGGAAATTGAAGGAAAACAGTTTTTTGAGTGAAATTTTCTGTTTTTTGGTCTAAAAGAAGGTTCTAATGTATTGAATATGGTTCTGTGTTGTGTGTAGGATGTAGAATAAATCTAGTACAAGTTTTGTGTAGCCTTTAGATAGTTCTTTCAATCGTTTTCTTGTCTCTTTGTAAATATTTTGGTTTCTTTGTGCTTGCTGGCCTGAAACAGGTAGTGTTGAGTAAATGGGGTGTTAGAGCACTTTTCCACCGTACAAACCGTACGGCCTTTTGGAAACAGTGCCTAGACACCATGCTTGTACATATGTTAGTTGGTAGGTTTTGTTTGAGTGCAGGAGTTACTAGCAAAGTGATGCCCTAGGCGAGCCAGTGCAGGTCTGGTTAGGGAAAACTTGTTGTGCAGGTTACAAATCTTGCAGGGGTGCTGAGCCATTGAGGATTTTCTTCTTGGAGGAGGTAGGGTGGTGTGTTACCTTGTTACTACATGAAGGAGGAGGCTCCATCTGTCCATTTGGTGTGTAAACAAATTCGAAGTTTGCTAAGTGTCAAGGGAAGGCTTAAAACCCTAGTTTTTGCTCCATTTCATGTTTGAGCTTTGTACGTATAGTGGAAGGCTAAGATCTCAAGAATCTTTGAGTGTTGTCCATGTGAACCAAGAACCTTGGAAAAAGAGTGGGAAGTCCTTTTGAGATTTGTGAGTTCTAACCTGTTTTGTAGGTGAAGGAGACCTAATAGGGGCTCAAGGGCTACTAGCCTTTCAAACCCTAGCTAAAGGATTGGTGAGAGCGATGGGAAGTTGAAGTCTTGGAGGTTGTTCAAACACCTTTGGAGGACGGTTTGAGGCCTTTTAAGACTTATCACTACCCCTGCAAGAGTTGGAGTGTTGAGGAAGATTGGTCTTTAGTATAGTGTAGGCTAAGGAAGAGTTGTGGCAATGAACCAAGGTGGACTTGGTGGTTGGAGTTTGTGATAGAAGAGGGGTTGGTCAGACAAACTAGGGGCACCTAGTCATGAGTAGGGACCTATAGGTTAGATTGGTGAAGCAAAGCACCAAGGAGGTCTTACAAGGAAAGGCTTAGAGTAGGAATCAGTGATTGATTCCTCCAACCCCTCTCCCTATCAGATTGGTATCAGAGCATGCAAAAGATTTGGGATTGATCTTGTATGTCAGAGACAGAGTCTAGTGGTTCTAGCATCATGGTGACAAATGCTGAGTTGGCCAAGAGGGTTGAAGAAACAGAGGAAGACAATAGGGTATTGAGAGAGAAGTTAGACCAAATTGAGCAAGCACTGAATGTTATGCGGTTTGATGGAAGAATAGCAAAAGAAGAAGAGGTTGCAGAGGAGGATAGAATCCCTGAACCTAACCCTATATTGAAGGAGGATCCCTTCTTGAAAGCATTGAAGGCTTTGAGTGGAAAAGCACTTGAAGGAGTACCACTGTTTAATGGAAAGATGGAGGCTGATTTAGTTATGGATTGGATAGAGGGAATGGAAAACCATTTTGAGTGTGATGGAGTCACTGAAGCACATAAGCTAAAGGTGGCTAAATCAAGACTAAGAGGTTCTGCCTTAACTTGGTGGAAATTCATTCAGATAGAGAGGGAGAAGGAAGGCAACCAACCTATCTCTACTTGGAAGGGAATGGTTGCCAAGGTGAAAGAAGCATACCTACCTGAAGACTATGAAATTCAGTTGCATAAGAGGAGACAAAGTTTGAGGCAAAGAGATCAGGATGTGAGTTCTTATACTGAGGAGTTTCAAAGACTTTGCATGAGGTCCAATGTCACAGAGGATGAAAGTATCAAGGTGACAAGGTATCTCAACGGTTTGAAGTGGAACATTCAAGAGGAGATGGTTCTCTTAAGCACCAAAACAGTGCACCAATGTTATCAATTGGCATTAAAGATTGAAGAGAGGAGTAAGAGGAAGCAAGATCAGACTTCTAAGGGTAGAGGCAAAGGCAGAGATCAAAGAGGATAGTGTGGTGGCTACAAGGTAGAGGCAATGACCAAAGAAACCAAGGAGAGTCAAAACTCACAGAGCATGGAGGTGACACATCTACAAGAGGTGGATATAACAGGGGTAGAGGACCTCAAGGAGGTTCAAACAGAGGAAGAGGAGTAGGCAGGATCAATTCTTATTTTGCAAACATGAAGTGTTACCATTGTAATCAAATAGGTCATCCTGCTTATAGGTGCTCGGAGAAAGCATCTTCATCAAGCAATGAAAAGAGAGTGGCTTATGCACAAGAGGACACCATGAGTCCTAAGGTATCTGAGGTCAGTCATATTGAATCTGGGGTAGGAGAGAATCTGATGTTCAACAGGGTTCTGATCAGACAACCGGTTAAAGAGGAACCAAAATAGAGGAGGGCTCTATTTAGAGTAAGGTGCAAGATACTTGGAAAAGTGTGCAAGGTCATAGTAGATTCAGGTTCAACAGACAATATCATATCAGAGGAGGCAGTAATGAAACTGAAATTAGAGAAGTCACCTCATACTAACCCCTACAAGGTCACTTGGCTAAACAAAGGGCAGAGTGTTTTAGTAAATGAGCAGGTAACGGTGGAGTTTTCCATTGGAGGATAAAAAGATAAGCTGATTTGTGATGTATTGCCCATGGATGCATGCCATCTTCTACTAAGCAGACCATGGCAATATGATAGAGGTGCCATATATGATGGGAGAGAGAATAAAATCTCATTCAAGAAGGATGGGAAGACTTTTAAGTTGCAGTCACTGTCAGAAGAAGAGGGACAGTCAAAGGCACCAAACATCATGTTGAGTAGTGGGAAGGAGTTCCTTAACAATCTACATCAAGGAGGTGAAGGATATGTGGTTTTAATGCAGTCAAAAGATGAAGAAGAGACTAAAAAGACAGTCATACCTGAATCAGTCCAAAAGCTGCTAGAAAAGTATAAGGATATTGTCAGTGATGGTACACCTGCAGCTTTGCCTCCAAAGAGAGCCATAGGTCATCAAATTGACTTCATACCTGGAGCTTCATTACCTAACAAAGCAGCATACAAGCTTACACCAGGTCAGAATCTTGAGGTAGCTAGGCAAGTGAAGGAGTTGTTGGATCAAGGCTTGATTGAAAAGAGTATTAGCCCTTGTGCAGTACCAGTGGTCTTAGCAACCAAGAAATGAGGCAAGTGGAGACTTTGCACTGACTGTAGAGCAATAAATAGGATCACAATTAGGTATAGGTTCCCTATTCCTAGAATTGAGGACTTAATGGATTATCTTGGAGGTGCACAATACTTCACCAAGTTGGATCTCAAGAGTGGGTATCATCAGATCAGAATTAAGGATGGTGATGAGTGGAAGACAACTTTTAAGACAAATTATGGGTTATATGAGTGGAGAGTGATGCCATTTGGTCTCTCCAATGCCCCTAACACATTCATGAGGCTCATGAATGAAGTGCTTAAGGACTTTACATGGATATTTGTGGTAGTGTATCTTGATGACATCCTCATATAGAACAAGACAACAAAAGAGCATTTGAAACATGTGGAGCAAGTTCTTAGAAGGTTGCAAGAAGAGAAGTTGGCAATCAATCTAGAGAAGTGTGAATTCTTTAAGCAAGAGCTAGTCTATTTGGGTTTTGTAGTGTCCAAAGGATCATTGAAGATGGATCCAAGGAAGGTGGAAGCCATCCTAAACTGGCCTACACCAACCACAGGGACTGAGGTAAGAAGTTTCCATGGATTGGCTCAATTTTAGAGGAAATTGATAAGGAATTTTAGTGGTATATGTGCACCAGTCTTAGATACAATCAAGGATGGTTTAAAAACTAAGTTTGTGTGGACTCAAGAAGCTGAGAAAGGGTTTGAAAAACTAAAACAAGAGGTGGCAACTCAACCAATTCTCTTATTACCTAGCTTTGACAAGTTGTTCACTGTGGAATGTGATGCAAGTGGAATGGCAGTAGGAGTGCTTAGTCAAGAGGGCAGGCCTATAGCCTTCTTTACTGAGAAGCTCAATGAAGCAAAGAAGAAGTATTCAACCTATGACTTAGAACTTTATGCTTTGGTTCAGTTGCTTAGGAAATGGAGGCATTATCTTCTACCCAAGAAGTTTGTAGTCTTTACTGACAATCAGGCACTCAGTTTTATCAACACTCAAGAGAAGTTGAGTAATAGGCATTTGAAATGGATGGAATACATCCAAGATTTTACCTTCACCATCAAGCACAAGAAGGGACAGCTAAACAAAGTGGCAGATGCATTGAGCAGGAGATTGTTGATAGTCCAAGAGATACAAATCAAGAGCATTGGCATAGAGAGTTTCAAGGATCTATATGGAGATGATGAAGACTTTTCAGAGGCCTATAAGGTATGTTCTAACTTTGAGAACCATTTCCATAGCCAATACTCTGAATATACTTTGCAAAATGGGTTATTGTTTAAGGGAAATCAATTATGTGTCCCAAGAGGTTCAATGAGGGAAAATCTGATTAGAAAACATCATTCCAACCACAAAAATGCTTGAAGGCATACATCTAAGTCATAAACTCATTCTATACTTCCACATTTTGCCTAGTGTGCTCTTAATGGGGTTGGAGGAATCAATCGCTGATTCTTGCTCTAGGCCTTTCCTTGTAAGACCTCCTTAGTGCTTTGCTTCACCAATCTAACCTATAGGTCCCTACTGATGACTAGGTGCCCCTGGTTTGTCTGACCAACCCCACTTCTATCATTCATCAAGATCATACATTGACCTTCTTGCCCCTCCTAAAGTTTGGACCACATCCATTACCTCCACATAAAACTGGACATAGTTGGTCTTCATGGTTCCCACGCTGTGATATGGTTATGCAAATGAAAATGAAGAAAAGTAATCATCTACTTATGCATTGGCTCGAAGAATGCATGCTTAATGTTTTGATAAATGATATCAACTCTCTCTTCTTCTCTCATGGTTGAATATCAAAATCCAGTATGGTGGGCCTCCAGAGTTCTAGTCATCTTTATTCCTCTTCCACCAAATGTTGTCCTGATCCACATGTCTGCCAGCCTAATTGGCTTTGTTTTTGAAAGCTGAAGTTTTTCCTGAGTCACCAGTGTAGCTCTCTCTACTTTTCCAAACTCTTTCATTGCTACAGATCGTCTTTGGGATTTAGTCATTTGTACCACATGGTTGATGTGCTTTGAATCCTTGCATCTAAGGGGTTTAAAGCCTTATGGGACTTAGATGAGAAAAAGAAGTAATGTTTTTTTATTCTTTTTATGTGAGGACCTAGTAGTGAGATAAAATAGGACTGTATAGAAAAATGAAAAAAGAAAGACATAAAAATTCATGGACCATACTATGTCGCCTACATGCTAGCTAATAAGGACATGAATGTAGTAGATTTAGGTATGATAGGGGTATTGCAAGGTATATTTGAGGAATATATAAGAATGAAGAAGAATTCAATGGATCAAATTAGTGTCAAATGTTTTCCTAAAAGATCTCCCACACCCTATTAGGGAATTTAATCATTTCTAAGCATTTTCCACGCCCTATGGGAAAGTTTGAGGAGGCTCCAATAGTTGAGAGTTTAATGAGTAATTATAACTTCTTTCCATGCAATCATGATTAGTTAGAGAACATATAGGGAAACTTGATGAGTTATGCAACAAATGAAGAGAATATAGGGTATTTTGACCTAGTCTTAAGCATCTCCAAGCATCTAGGAGATATTGAAGGAGTCTTCTGATAGATAGGGTCTAAGATAGAAGTTTTATTTTTGGTTACATTGACATCATGTAGGGACATCCATAGTCTTATTCTTGGTTACGTTGACATCACAAAAAATTATATAGGATGGAGTAGAATGTAGCTCTACCTTTGTCAGTTCCATGTTAAATTTTTATTATATATATAACTTGCTAGTGTAGGAATTCTAAGACAAACAATCATGGTAGGACCATTCTTAAAAGATTTCAAATAATAACCTAGTGAACCCATATACTCTTATGACTATATATACACAAATCTAGATTAAACTTAGAATTCATTAACTTTAAGTTCTCTTTATTCTATATTACCTCAGTGAAAGTTTGAGCAAATCTACTCGCACTCGAGGTGTTTCCTTGAAACCTCCAACAACACCTTGTTCAACATCCAAAATCACATATTAAAATACCATTCGTAAAACAATGCTATTAACACATGTAATAAATTTATAATTGTTTACTAACTTTACATACCCCACTGATAGGTGTACTGCAAAAATAAATAGATTGGATCGGTGTAGCCAATAACACCGGGTGGACTCTCGCAATTCCATTAAAAAATAATAAAACTAAATGAGCTAATCTCTATTTCACACCTAAATTTAATAACCAAATTCAATGAACATGTTGAATTTTACTCTCGACTGGCCAATACCCATATGCATCATGCAAATGTCACGCCTTCCATCCTTCCTTCCTCAGAGATGACACGATCGTGTCACAAGCAGAGAAGAGCATATGGATCCCGGCACCCCCTTGAGGGCTCAGAGGTCGCATCAACAAGTGGTTCCAAGAAAATCGGCCATTATTACGTAGCTCCTCAAGGCCACCACCTAAAGCATCCCCCGGGATTGCTACTGCATAAATGGGGTTAGTGTGGTGGATGACACCGAGTCAAGGATGTGATCAAAAGTCTCTGTACATCAACACTCTTGCAATTGCAGTGTGCATCACACCGCCACGAGGCGCCTAGCCAGAGGCCGCCTCTCAGTGTAGGGATCCGGCCGCAATCGATCCTATCCCTCGTACGTAATCTCCACCTCCCCAAAGCTCCTCTAAGCATCAAATAATTCGTGATTTGGTTCAATACAAACTCACAATATAATTTCCTAAGAAAATATTGGGGACTTCACAATATTGCATCTGGTAATCAAAGACCATATACCATCCGGCCATAAAAAACGGTTCTTAATCTCTTGGTGGTGGCACCAATGAATAGAAACCCTTGTATCAGGGTGAAATTTTGATTTGTTTTAGGGTCAGTGAATAGAGAGCACAAATCGCCTTTAGTAATCTTTAAATGTTTTACTTGTTTAAATAATAATTTGTCTGCATAATATGTCCTCGATGTTTGCCTCCTATTTTGCCATTAAGATATTTGTTGGGTAATTGCATCTACATTTTTTAACAAATCCTTCAATGAATCTGCTAGATGTATTATTTCTGTGGTTAAAATTTTTTGATCACTCAACTTACTAATAAGATCCTCAACTTCTTTTCTATTGTTTTCAATTTCACTCAAATTTTCTTGAGTGCCAGGAGGGTATTGAGAGAATGGTGGGGGAGGTTGATTTTGTTGTTGAGGCTGATTTGGTTGAGGATTTTCCTCCTCTTGTTGAGAATTTCCTACAAATTAAAAAAAAAACATTCATTTCTAAACTAAAACAAACAAAATCAATTTAAAACTAACAAATTCAAAACAAATAGCAAACAATACTTACCTCTTGCATCTCTTCGTCGTTGTGGTGCCATATTTGTGAATAAATCAGGGTTTTTGGCCGCGAGCGGAGCTAAAACACAGAAAAAACCAAATGAGAAATGATATTTGGATTCACTTTCTTTTTTTGCTTTTAAAAAACCATAACGCGAACACATTATAACGCTTTCGCGTTATGGCTTTTTTTTTCTTGTTTGGCCACAAAAGTGCAACCATCTTGGTGCACTTACCCTCTTGATAAATTGCAAGTTATTGTTACTACTATTCGGGTATGTGCAAGATCACCATGGAAAAAATAGGCCCTTAAGTGACAATTTTTCTAAAAATATGTAACAATATAATCTTTAGAAAATTGAATGTAGTTTCTAAACTACTAGGTTTTTTAAAAAAAAAATAAAATCTATTTGGTGAAAATTTGAAATTTCAATGCAGTAGTACTTAAATTTTAGGGAAAAAATAAGTAGGTGTCTATCTAACCACCCTAACCACAATAAAATGATAATATTTTTTATAAGATTTTAGATATAAATGGAGGACTCATGCCCCAATGTGATGCATATTTTTTATAATTTTTCCCAAGTAAATAATTAATTATAATTTTTTTATTACAAATTTTTATAAAATATAAAAAACTCGTATGTCTAACCACCTTAACTTGGTCAAAAATTCATGAAATTCATTTTTTTCCTTTTTTAATCCTATAGTATTCGAAGCATAGAATGTGACGCATGTTTTGGATTCAAAAAATGTGATACCATTTGAAAGTTATAGATGCTTTTCAATCAGCCTATCAATCAAGACTTTAGTCAAATTTGAATAGAAAATGAATAATAATTACTTATTAAATTCAAAGTAAAGCATAATTTATATCGGTGGAAAGTTGAGAATCTCCTTTAAAAACCCTTTTTGTTTCATCAATTTTGGGTAAAAAGATAATCATCAGTCACATAACCATCATATTGCCACTTTTTGGCCCATCATAATCCTGCACATACCCATTCAAATGTGTATCACAAATCAATTCTACTTAACGTTTTAACTTCCAAACTTTGTAACAAGTGTTAAATGTGACTATGGTCCACCAGGTACACAACCAAGGCCTCAAATGTATTATCTAATTGTAATCAAATGACTTTTTCTCTTCATTCAAATAATAAACTTGAAAGGAAACACCACCAAGTGGTTTAATGGACACCTAGATGACTAAAAATAGCAGCAAATTTACATTTCATTTCCATATGTTTAAGTGGTTAATGGGGAGGGAGTGTGTATTAGGCTTTGTTAAGTCACCATAAGTTTATGCTTTGACAATAATTTTTTTTAAGTCATTAAATCTTTTTGTCTAATTGCTAGGAGATTTTTGGTATGTTTTAAGGTAGGATGATTGATGAAAGAGCCCAAAGACTAGCCTTTCTCCATGGTATCCAAGTACACATAACAGTGGTCTTCTTTTATACGGTTGGACATGATTTAAAGAACTTAGCTAGGAATTATTCATTTAACCTAAGGTTTTCTTATAATGCCATCATTGGAAAAATATGATCAAATTCTTCTATTATGAAGAATTGGTCTATGTGCCTCTAGTAATCACTATAAATGTTTGTAAGGATAAAATGACTAATTGTATCAGGTAGGAGAGAATCAACTTTAAGTTCTTCAAAGATTATATTCCTCTATTCATAATTTTTAAGGGTTGTGTGTGGAGGAGGTTATCACTACGAAGAAGGGAGGAGACCTTTTCTTGTATTCTTTTATAATTTTCATTATTCTTATTTATTTTACACTTACATTTACAAATACACATACATATGCATGTACTGTTTTCATTTATTTTTCATATAGTTTAATAGTTTGATTGATTTCATATTATATGTGTTGAAGATTTTAAAATTTCAATTACATTAATTTATGGATATGTTGTATTTATAACACTACAAAACCATATGCTCTTTGCATTTGCACTTGCATTTAGAAATACACATTTAGATATATAGATATAGATTTTTCTTTAATGATATATTGCATTTATTGTTCTAGGAGAGCATCCAATAATTGCATTTACATTTACATTTAAAAATACATATACATACATACATACATATGTGCGTGTATATATATATCATTTATATTCAGTGTTCAAAAACAACCTATTAGGTCTGCACATGGATAAAAATTCATAAAATCAGATCTCCCATTCATATTTTGTTGAAACCTACGTTTGAACTTCTCATTTCACATGTTTTTCTTCACAAAACTATTGAGGACATCAACTATACCTTCTTTATTTCTCATCCTACGCCCTATTCATGCATCCTACAATTACAACAGTATCCATGGGGCCTTTGACACAAACTTCAATAATCACAAAAAGTGTAGGAGCCCTTTTATATCATGTTTGGACTACAAAACCCTCAAAAATAGGGTAACTCAGATCATGATTTGTTGGTGAGTTGTATGGACAAAATCAGTAGCACCAACTTATTCTTGGAGTCTTTTGAAAGAGAAGTGAATCAGGTGGCAGTTAAGTACAAACTTTATAGTGTCAAGGTGAATGAGGTGATCAATTTTGATTTACCAACTGATAAAGAGTACTAGAAATGAGTATATATATATTTAACTGAGGAAGAGTGAAAATGAGTAGGCTGCTAACGGTTGACAAATCAGTTGTTGCAGTTACAATAGATTCCAGTTTTGTTTTTTAGTGACAGTTTAGGTGCAAAATTCTTGAAGTTTTTTGTTGCTGCATCAACCATTCTCAGTAGGCACGATGAACAAGAAGATCCTCTGGGGAGATTGTTGTTGTAACAAATTTTTAGAATATCACAAGGTGGTCCAATTGGCTAGTGACACCTGTGCTTTGTAACCCAATGCTTGTTTGCTCATTCTTTTTCTATAAGAAGGATTTCAAGGCCAAAAGTACGGGTTAACAAGTTAGATATTTTTGGTCGAGTCTAGATAAAGTTGCAGAGCAAATTGTAAAATCTGATAGTTTTAGGGAAAATGCAATTTAGGTTTTGAGTCATTCTGTAGTAGGTTTTGAATTCATGGGGATTTGATGTTTTATGACAGTATTGACATTTGAATTGATATGATTAATTGAAACTCGTCTCTCCATTGTACAAACATATCTGTATTTTGAATAAAGTGATCAAAGGTTGTTTCGTTTATTTTACTGTTGTGGTGTGTATGATTCTTGTTTTAACTTTAATTCAAGGAAATTAATTAAAATGTTTGAATGGGATTGTAGGTGGATATGTTTTGTATAAGGATTTGATAAGTGGTATTGGGTTAAAATACATATTGATGAGACTGTAAAACAATGCTATCAAGGATTATATATATTATGTGTTAAATCTGTCATAAACCCTTGGATGCTTATAAATTTGACTCTTCCAATGGATATATGGCACTGATCTAAGTTGTACTTATTCGTATGGTTTAGTATTTGTTTGCCTTTACCTAGAGCTTGCTACAAATTGGAAATCAATGACTATCTTATACTGTGAAATGTTGTAGTTATCTCATGCTCCAAATAGTTGATACTATTGATAAACAACCAATTTTATTTGGTATTGTTTTATTATGTTGAGCTATTAAATGAGATTATTTGTTATTGTTAATGATGATGGTGTGGAGGTTGTAAATGCATTAAGGGTCACCCTCCTAGGTCTTACAGAGCCCAAAGTGTAGGAGGTCTTTCAAATCCTCGTCAGTTGGTCCAAGTCCTTCGAGTTGCCCTTTATTGGAATTGACAATTCCATAGGTAGATTAGAAGATCAACCTACTTACCGTGAAAACAACCAACACCTTGCATATGTTTGTGGTGGAGGTATTAAAGAAGAATTGTATGCCTTTATTTCCATTCATTAGATCTACCTTAGCCTAGCATATACTTAGGCTAAGTCTACAATTGCTTCAGACTCATGTGATGAAGGCTGTGTGATGAAATCCTAGACATCAACCAAGATGTGGTTAGATTATGAGAGTTTTGCCAAGACCTGAGACTGGTCGATAAAAATGTGAAAGACTAAGCTATTTTTTTTTGTTGGTCCTATCTTATACTATTTTACAAGAATGGGGATGCCAATGTACGAGAAGATCTTTGGAAACTAAGCACGAAAATTGAAGGTTAAAGAGAATGGGGGTTCCAAACTTATAGTACTCATTGCCCCTTGGTCGTCGATTTTCCCTGAGTGCCCTCAACCTCGTCCTTGATGCTGGTATTGACCTTGTTTTCACTCCTCCAAACTCTTCCTCGACACTGTTATTGACCTTGTTTTCACTCCAAACTCTTTGTCGGCGCTGGTATTGACCTTGTTTTAACTCCAAACTCTTCCTCAGTGCTGACATTGGCTTTGTTTTCACTACTGCAAACTCCTCCTCGGCGCTGGTATTGACCGTTCACTTCTCTAATTTGACGAACTACAACCTGGTTTCGTTAAGTTTTATAGTATGCTAATTAAATTGAAAGTTTTAGCGCTATTTAGCTAGGTTTAAATATTCTACAATATAGTTAAGTATATATTAGCTATAATTTACATAATAAATAATATAATTATTCAACTTATTATAATTATATATTATATTCTTTAACAAAACTATTAAATACGTATAAAATTATTATAATTAATAATTAATAATAAGTATATTTTTATATAATACATAATATAGTTAATATAATATATATTAATATGAGAGAGAGAAACTAAAATTTGATTGGTTGTTTCATGTCAACAATCCAAGGATGACATGTGTCCTGGGGAGTTATGCTCAAGGTAGCATGCCATTTGATTAAAGATATGATAATTCTCCTTTAAGACCTCTTCAATGTACCCATTGCACACTTAAGGAGACAAA
>VDFB02168118.1:132296904-132337320 GCA_007258455.2 Sequoia sempervirens | reverse complement strand
GGGAGGGAGAGAGAGATAAAGGAAGGGAGGGTTAAGGGTTGAGAGAGACCTAAGAGAGGGAGGCAGTGGAAGAGAGATAGAGGGAGGGGGGTTAAGGGTAGAGTGTAGATGGTTTAAGGGTTAAGGGTAGAGGAAAGTGTTGGTTTTGTTTTACAATGTAACCAGGTTGGTCTTCTAATCTACCTATGGAATTGCCTATCCCAATCAAGGGCAACTTGAAGAACCTAGACCAATTGACGAGGACTTTAAAAAAGCCTCCTACACTTCGGGCTTTGCAAGATTCGGGAGGGTGATCCCTTAATGTGTTTACAACCTTTGCACTAATATCATAAACAACATTAACAATAATAGATAATCTCATTTAATAGTTCAACATAATAGGATATTATCAAATAGAATTGGCTATTCATCGACATTATCAGCTATTTAGAGTACATGAGATAACTACAACACAATCCCAAGATAAAATAGGTCATTGATTTGCAATTTTTAGCAAGCTCTAAGTAAAGATGAACAAATATTGAATCATACAACTTAGATTAGTGCCATATATCCATTGTGGGAGTCAAATTCTTAAGTATTCAAGGGTTTATGACAAATTTAAAATAACATATACAATCCCTGATAACATTGCATTGCAATCTCATCAATATGTATTCTAACTCAATACTACTTATCAAATCCTTATATAGAACATATCCGCCTATAATCCCATTTAAGCATTTTAATTAATCCCTTGAATTAAAGCTAAAATAAGGATCATACACACCACAATAGTGAGATGAATGAAACAACCCTTAGTTATCTTATTCAAAATTCAGATATGCATGTACATTGGGGAGACATGAGTTTGAATTTATCATTTCAACTCAAATGCTAGTACTGTTATACAACATTAAATCCCCATGAATTCAAAACCTATTATAGAATGACTCATAACCTAAATTGCATTTTCTAAAACCATCGAACTTTACAATTTGTTGTGCAACTTCACCTAGACTCGACCCAAAATTATCTAACTTGCTAATCTGTACTTCTGGCCTTGAAATCCTTTCTATAGAAAATGAAGGAGTAGACAAGCATCGGGCCATAAAGTACACATATCACTAGCCAATTGGAATACCTGGTGACATTCCAAAAATCATTACAACAAAAATTACCCTGGAGAATATTCCTGTTCATCGTGCTAGCTAAGAAAGTTGATGCAGCAACAAAAGCCATAAGAATCCCACGCCAAGACTGCCACCAAAGCAAAATTGGAAACCGTTGTAACTGCAACAACTTATTTTCCAACCGTTAGCAACCCACTTCTTTTATTCTTCCTTAGATAAATATTTAGTTACCCATTTATGATATTCTTCATTAGTCGACCAATCAAAATTAATTACCTCATTTACCTTAGCATTATAAGGTGTATATTTAACTGCTACCTAATTTGCATCTCTTTCAAAAGATTCCAAAAATGAGTTGGTGCTAATGATTTTATCCACACAACTCACCAACAAATCATAATCCGAGTCATCACAAATTAATTTAATTTGGTCATTGATGACTTCATTTGCCTGATCTTGCCACTAATGGAGTGACCTAATATTCCCCTGCTCATCAATTATATCAAGTAACAATGTGTTACCCCAATCATCAAAAATTTTCACCAATTCCATGATCCTCCTACTCAAGTCATTCGGTAAGGTTTGAAAACCTAGCAATGATTTTACTCACACATGAGTGGGCTTTAATGATTGGGGCTTATTATTTGTATCAATCCTTGAGGCTATATACATTATACCCAAATCACTGGCCCTAGGGACCCAATTTTGAATTAGTGGTATCACTACCTCTTGATCCCTATCTATATTCTTTATTGCATCAAATAATAAAGAATATAAAGAATGTATAGATGATAATCTATTATCAACCTTTTCATTTAAGTGCCTCAAGACATCGGTGACAATCTCCTTTTGCTTTGAAAGAGATCCCTCCTCACTTACCTTTAATGATTCCTATAATTCTTCAATTTTCTGCATGAGCTGCTTCTTTGTAGGATCAACATAGCTCTCTATTTCTTCATCAATTTGTTCTAAAGGAGGGGTGAGGGAAGGATTTTGACTAGGAGACCTTGGTGTGGAAACAATTGGAGAAGCAAGAGGCATTGACCCTGATGTGGAAGGTAATGAATTGATTCCTTGAGCACTTGATGTCTCGCTAATCTATTTATACCTTAACCTATCCACCTTAGTCTACAACTCAACATTCCTTTGCGACATTTTGTTGTATTCCTCAATCAAAAGGTTATACTTCTCCATCAGGCTCTTCTCTTTCAGCAGTCTTTTGGGCCAATTTGGCCACATTCATAGTTAGATTAGTGGCCTCAGTGGTTGAGGTCTCTGAAGCTCTCTTTATTATTAACCCTCCTCTGAAATTTGGGTTAATATCTGTAACATCTGGCTTTCTCCCTTGTGGGGCCAATGCCCAAATTGCCAAAGTCTCATACTCTTCACTGAAGGCAAAGTCTTGTAGTGTTGCCTTGACGTCTTCTTGAGAGTCTTGCAAGGGATGCTTGGACTTTAGAATAGCATTAAATGCTATAGCATCTGCAATGTTCCATTCAGGCATAATTAATACACCAGCCTGAGTCTCCAATTTTCTTCCTTCCTCAGGAGTAATGTTCTTGAATTCTTCCATTAATTTAGCTTTCACTTCCTCATCATTCTGCTGGTCTGACCCTTCAGGTCTCAACTCTTTCCTCTTTTTACATTTATCTTGATATTCCTCAAATTTCGTCCTCCTAGGCGTTGTTGTGTGCGTGGTGGGATCTAAAAAAGGAAAGAAGAATCATTAGTTGAGCATCAAAAGTCATCAATCAACCACTTCCAAGCATAAAAATTATGAATTTGGATAAGGTCACCATTGTTGGACAATGGTGCCAATGTGGGACAAGATCACCCAAATAGGACATCGTCACCATAAATGGACACTATCACCACAAAGTTTGGAAAAACCTTAAAAAGAGAATAAAATAAAGAAAGAAATTATAGGGAAAGTGAAAAAGTGACTCACCACTGGTTCCAACATGCCTTATGAAGCGTACACTTGTAGAGTCTCGAGCCTTGGGGGTTGGTACAGTCATCGTCTTGACATCCTCGCTCCTTGGGTTGATGGTAACACTTTTTAAATATTTAAGCGACAAAAGTAAAAATGAATGTTAAAAGATAATTTTGCTATAACTTATAGTCAAATTTAGTACATTTTCATGTCACATCTCATTCAACTCAACATAATTAGAGCTAGAGAACTCCAATTTTGATGTCGTCTATTGCATTGGATTCATAGGTTTGTTCTTGTTCAAAGTGTATGCTTGTTGGTAGTAGGTTTTATGATTATCATGACCCTATCACAAGCATTTTCATCTCGCAAGATTAACAATTTGATGAGGTTAGATTTGTAACTTGATTCCACCTTCGTAAAGTAAGCAGAATTAGGAGGCATACCTCTACCCTTGAATTTCATTTTCCTTATAAGTTCTAAGCTGACACATTTGTTTGCAGGTATAAGATGATCTTTGAGTTTCTAACAATGTGGTTTTGTAGGATGTGGTTTCTAATGTTGTGGTTTTTAGATGACTACACTGGGGGCTTCATTCTCCCATTTGACGGGCAATTTACAATATCCTTTCGAGTATCTTTTTTACGATATGATTTACTTTTAGTACTCTAGCTTGCATATGCACATAGTGTCATATGGCTGCTAAAGTGGAGGCTAAATGTAGCATCGAGAATTGTGCTCCTTTTTAGGTGAAAACACAATTTCATGCTCTACTTGGGACCTACCGAGTGACCCTTGCATTAATGCATTTCAACATTTCCTAATTAGGCCCTAATTTCCAAAGTTATGCATTATGTGGCCCATTTAATCATTTATCGACAAATTGCATGAACAAAACCTAAGCAAATATTTAATATTTTACTCCCAACACCTTAAACCCCACAAAATAGGGTTGGCACATAGTCGCCCTAGATGACTTGAACCCCTTATTTTTCTTCCAAATTTCAATATGTGAGGAACAACAATTTATTATTTGAATTTTAAACTTCGAAAGTTGGCTATCAAGATCTAATTATGAAAGATTAAATTAAATGCCTATAAATACCTAGTCATTTCACCATTTGAAAACTAATTAAAAAATTTAGAGAGAATAAGCAAGAGATCATTTTATTCTACTAAATACATTTGAATTTGTAGGTTTTCAAGCATATTTTTTAGATTTGTCAAGTCTCATTCAATAATTGGAGTTTGATCACAGTAGAAAGGCATTATGGATTCTAGGTTTGGAAAGTACTCTTGGCCATTTTGTATAACCTAATGACTTGTTTCCTAAGTGTTCTCATCTTCAAGCTTCATTCTACTTGTTGCTCAAGGCAAGGTATCATTGTGTTTTAGATTTCCTAAGGGCATTTGACTTTCTCTTAAGTATATCTTGTCATTATCATTTATGAATCCTTCTTTAATGCACCTGAGTAGGGTTTTATGCATTTTAGTTTATCACATCCTTAGACACACTTAAGGTTAAGAGGACACACAATTTATCAATCAATTTATTGGTTATGTGTGGAGGTGGGAATACCAAAATAGGGGTTTGATTGAGTCAAACTCCTATATAACCACCCGCACCATTTCTTTTGCAGACTTATTACAGATCCAAATCTGAAGACAAGAATTTGTAGAGCAGTAAATAGAAGGTAGACAAAGAGTCACACAGTTGTGTTTCCAAATCCAGAACAAGCCTACAAGGGCATAGTCGCCCTAGGTGATTCAGTCATGCCAAATCAGCTCTAAACTTACATGATAGGTGCACAAAATTCTGTTTTTCTCATATTTGTTATCGAAATTTGTTGTTACAATTTTTTTTGTTGTCGAAAACTTGCATTTTTAGATTAGGTCACATAGTTTAATTAGGTCAATTAAAGTATTCAATTCCAAACAATTTCTAAGGCACAAAAGAATTAGATTTAGGATTGTTTGACTCACTTTCATGGTTAAAAGTCAATATAATCCCTTTGTAGATTTGTATCTTAATATTCTCTTGAAAACAATTGATGTTAGTGTTCTATGTTTTAGACCTAAGATCCCATTTTCATGAGAACATGACCACTGCACCTCCTTTCTATACAAGTGCTACCTAGTTATTATATGATTATAGGAGGGCTTGTGTGGTGTTGGGGGTTCGCTGTATGTGACAGCTGGTTTCCTCGGCGTTTGGGGTTCTGTGCGAGACAATAAGGTTGGAAGGAGAAAGGGGAAGGAGCAAGTTCCGATAAAGAAAACAGGGGAAGATGTAGGTTTCAGGGGAGGAAATGTTGGTCGATTTAATAGTATTCGTGGATAAAGAAATTAAGAACCTAGAGCTTTATCATTGGGTGGTTCGGATTTGGGAGCTTGCTGGGGTTTGGATGGTGCATCGCGCGTGGGGATTCGTTCTGCGATGGAGAATATTTTGCTTGACGTTGGGAATACGCAGGGTTTGCCAAAGTGTTTTTTACGTTGCATAGTATTTGTCATGTGCTTCGTTGCTGTCCTCTGCGGCTGGTTTGCATTTGATTCATGATAGTATTAAAGAATTGGTCCATCAATCTGAGGTTTATTTTGGTTGTCTTCTTGATCATCTTCATACAAGGAAGAGGCGTCAGCTGTGCCTTAAACATTCCGCGGAGGAGATAGCGAAAGCTTTAAAAGTAGTTCTGCTTAGATGCGACTCCAACGTTCTCCGAGTGCTGTGACAGTGAAGAGTCTAAGGATGTAGCGGTTATGGCTCTGCCTGGTATGGTCAATTATTGTGGTCATAGTAATGCTAATATTGTGGAGTGTTCAGGGCCTGCGTAAATAGCCCCGGATCCCTGGTTTAGACTAGTAGACTTAGGTTATTGGTTTATGGGGTGAGCGGTGTTAGGGCTCTGTTCAGTTATGCTTTGATATACTCTGGGATATAGAGGGTATGGTTTTGTGACATGTTCTGTTTTGTCTTCGGTTGCCATGGTCGATAATTTGTGGGTCGAGCAGCTAGGTAATATTTGTATGCCTATGACTGTCTTTGGCCGCTGTCGTTATGCCAGACTATGGGTTTTTTTTCCTAAACTCTTTTTGTTCGGCTCCTGGACCTTCCGGGTTTGCTATAAAAGAATATTTTTTAATCTTAAATACTAACACATCAAACCATTATATTTTATTATTTAGTCATGTCTAGCAGAATTAGACTTAGAAAACGATCCATTTTAACAGTAGTTTGTGAAAATTTTATGGATAAATAACATATATATAAATGATAGAGCTGCGGAAATGGGCTACATTCAGGTTTTGCCTGGTGGAGAATGTTTTATTCCAAGCTTCAGTTTCGAGTTATTTTTCCATATAAACATTCGAATAGAGATGAAATCTGACGATTAAGCTTTATTGATATCAAACAAGTACGCTAACCTGGCTGCATTACCGTCTTGTGTAGCATTCTCTCGCCTACGAAGGTTTATTACCGCCATTATATTCCGCGATAACAAGAAGAAGGTAAGTTCTACAGCTGCTCTTTTAACTTGTATGTACGAACATTGAATATATTTATTATATTTATCACATATGCCTATGATTTTTCTCACAACTCCAAAACATTGAATATATTAGCCTATATTTATAACGCATTTCCTATGAAGATTTTAATAAAATATTTTAAAATAATAATAATAGCAGCACCATAGTATTTGACTCGAATGTTTTTTTTTCGGAGAATATAGGGGCAATGAGTTACGCACATTGGCCATGAATGGAGTTCAGGGAATCTTTTTATTAGATGTGGCATTCCAGCATTTTTACCAAGAACAGAATGTAAGACTTTCTTTTTATATTATAAAAATTAATATAACTAGTATATATATCTTTAAAATATCTTAAATAAAATACTGTGAAAGATATTAAGTCATTTAATTAGCAAATAAAATAAATAAAAAGTCATTGTATGATTTATTAGATGGAAAAACTAAAATTTATTGTAATTAAATAATGAAAATCAAATTTTGTGATACTATCTACTTTTTAAAAATTGAAAAAATCAATAAAAACTCATGTGCACTTTTTAAATAATTGAGAAAAATCAATAAAAAAGATATTGTAGATGAAAATAGAAAATAGATTTTTGTTTTTCTTATATGTTGTTTTGCCATTGTTGAGTTACGTCTATCGACGTAATTATTCATTTAAAAAACTTAAAAAAACTCTTGGTTTGTAATTTACATTATGACAATGTTTAAAGATCCAAGCAATATGTAACTTTCAGTCTTAGAGCATATAGGTTATGGTTTCGGCTTGACAACATGGAACCCAAATACCTATATTTGTGTGTATTATTGTAGATATGATGCCCAAATTGTCTTCCAACTAAATTGTTAAATGTTTAGCAATAAATTGCAATGAAGAGATCAAGAGATAAATGTCCTAAATAAAAAAAATAAAAATGGAAAGAATATTTTAAAAATTAGAATTATAATTTTAAATTATACAATAAAGTTGTATTTGGTATTTTCTTCATATTTATAGATACACAGTTTTGTAAATTACATTATTTTAATAGATCTTGTTTATGACGTTATATATGCATTCAGATGAATGTATGTTATTTTTTTCATATAAGCAAAATATAATCATATAGTTATAAAATTTCATAGTTCTCTAATATTTTAAAGCAAAATAACTCTTTCCTAAGAATTAATTTAGGTTAATCCAATGAAATTCATATGTATAAGAAAATTAATTCAAATTTATATTTTAGATAAAATGAGGGGTAGTTTTTTTATCATAATTTTGAATGTTAAATACAAAGTATAAATAGAAAAAGAGGGTATTGTATTTCTTGATTGAATAATGTATGTATATGATGAAGATTCTCAATATATATTTTTCCTATAAAAGTATGATATCTTCATAGATGGATACCTCAAACTCTATATTGATGTTGTCCTATTTGGGGTTAATTTTAAAGGTTTCAATTAAAATCCACACTCATAGATTTATCTTATGTTTATACTTGAGCTTGCTTAGTGTGCACCTTTACTTCTCTGTTCACTTGATTGAACTTGTTCTACTCCATTGCTTTTACTAATATGAAGACTATCGATATTTAAAAATATCTTGAAAGGGTTGTGTCACAAGGTCTCTTGTTCCCCTAGTTCAACCCCTTAGAAAGGTGTACAAATTGGGAGATAATGGGCAAGTCTACAAGGATGATGTATCTAGATTTGTTACTCCTTTTAGTCAAGTAAATCTAAATGCTTCATTATTGATTTCTCCTTTAATGCTCTAGAATGGAAGGACACATGGATTTTGGATATTCAAATAAATGCTAATGAATACCTTAAAATAAACTTCACAAAACATGTAGTAGTCAACTCAAGGGAGGAAAATAAATGTAGATAGTTGATCAAATTTTAATTTTTGTAAGCTATTTGTTAAGTTTACAATTACGACGTTAACTTTCCAACTACAAAAATGACCTTAGGTGGCTAATGGTCAAATTTCAGTGAATAACAAGTAGATGAGAATGGTTGTATGATTAAGTGTTATAAATGTGAGGCTTAAGTGAATATATTTTAGTACGTGTACATGAGGATAAGGTTGGGAATGTGCGTTAGTGATTTATATGGTGATTTTGGAAGTAGTGAACATGATTTATAATTTATCATCATCAAATTGGTGCTTTAGCTTGCCATGCAAAGATTAAATTTTAACATAATTATCGATAACATTTGAAAATATGAAAAATATATTTTTCTTTAGTTTTATGATTATGGTTGTGTGTGCAAAATAATATGTATACCATAGTGTCATAAATTGCACACCCTTACAATTTCACTTATGTTTTGTGTTCACTTTGGTGTTCATTCCCTTATTATATTTATAGGCCCATTTCAACCCTTGCGTTAGCCTTCTACATGTTGAAGGTTCTCATGCCCCCTTTCATGTGGTCCCTTTTTTTGTCATATTTGGGCATGTGCAAGATCATGGGGGTCTAAAAAGTGGCAATGAGGAAAAAACGCATTTTTACTTTGCCGAAATCACGAAAAAAAATGTTGACTCTTTGTATGGGTTGGGTACAATATCTATTTTGGTTTGGTAATACCAAGCCAAAATGGATAATTGATTTTCATTAATTTATGCAAACAAAATGGATAAAAAAAAATATATATCTGTTTCAAAATAGACATCCGTTTTGAAATGGATATTTGTTTTGACAATCCCAAAAAGCACACTTCAGCAAAATGGGCCTAACTTTTGCATTATTGATCAAAATTTTGATTTTTTACAAGCGTTGGAAAGGTGATTCAGAGGCCTATGCAATGAATAAGATTATTTTGATAGATTAAACATAAAAAATAATTATAATAATTTTAAGTTCCTCGTTAAGTTTTAAAATTTTAAATGCTCATAATTCTTGCATGCAGTCTTTTTTTCATGTTTTTTTTGCAACAATCATCTTAAATGACTTAAAACATTAAAGAAGTAATAAATAATGAAAAAATATATTTTTTACTAAGGAGAATATTGCATAAGTCATCATAGAAGGCCTCCTTGTCTTTGATCCTATGCACACCTTTACCCAAGTTCCACTAGGAGAACTATATATATGTGTGTGTGTGTGTGTGTGTGTGTGTGTGTGTGTGTGTGTGTAAACATATATATATGTATATCCCTCTATCTATTTAACTATCTCTCCCTCTCTTCCCCTCTCCTTCATTTACCCTCTCTAACTATCTCTCCACTTTTCCCTTACTCTGCCTTTATCTATATCTCTCCTCTCTCTCCCTCTCTACCTAGCTCTCTCCCTTTCTCTTCCCCACTATCTTCGCGCATTATATATATCTCTACATATCTCTCCCTATCTCCCTCTATCTGTATCACTCCATGTTTCTATATCTTGCTACCTCTCTCTCTCTCTATGTTTCTTGCTCCCTCTCCCTCTCCTTCCCTCTATCTATTTATATAATCTACATTTTCATCAATCTATCTCCATATCTCTCTCTCACTCATACACACACACACACCCTATTTATGCCTCCCTATATCTATCTATTTGTCCATGTCCCTCTCTTCATATCTCTCTCTGTGTCTCTCTTACTTGTCTCTATCACCTCTCTCTCTCTCTCTCTCTCTCTCTCTCTCTCTCTCCCTCTATCTATATCTCTCTATCTCTCTTTATATGTATCTATATCTCATTATCTCTACCTCTTTTTTATTCATTCTATCTCCCTATCCCTTTCTATCCATATATTTCTATACCTATATCTCCCTATAAATCCCTCTCCCACTATATATTGATATATCTCTGCCCCTCCTCTTCTCTCTCTACCTCTCAACCTATCTCTCTCCTTTTCTCTACCTCTGTCTCTCTATCTACACCCTCTCTATATATTTCCCACTCTCCCTCCCTCTATCTCCCCATCTTTATCTCTCTTTTTCTTTACCTCTTTCTCTCTATCTGGGGTTCTTAGAGAGATAGGTAGGGAGTGGGAGAGACTTGAGAGAGAAAGAGAGAGAGAGAGAGAGAGAGAGAGAGAGAGAGAGAGAGAGAGGAGATGGAGAGTGAGAGGGAGATGGAGAGGGAGAGAGAGGGAGGGGGAGTGGGAGGGACCAGAGAGGGATAAGGATGGAGAGAGGTAGAGAGATAGGTCTAGAGCTCAAGGAGAGAGTGAGAAAGATAGGTTTAAACAGGGACAAAGAGAGAAGGAAGGAGGGAGGAATGGAGAAGTAGATAGTTAAGTCTAGAGGTAAATAGATTAGTAGGGAGAGGTCTGAAGAGGTAAAAAGAGAGGGAGGGACAAAGGGGGAAACAAGTGGAGGGATAGGTCCAAAGCCTAAGGGAAGACATAGTGAAATATAGAGAGGTAGAGAAAGGTATAGAGATATATGATTATTTAAGAAGATTTGTTCATCCCCTTACTACAAAAAATATAAATATTTCATTATTGATTACTTTTTCTAATGTTTCAAATTTTTTGAGATGAGTTACGAAAATTCATGAAAAAGAGACTTTCCATGCAAAAGTAGTGAGCATTTGATGTTTCAAAAATGAAATATGAAGTTCGAATGATTATAATTAATTTTTTGTGTACAATATAGAAACACTATCTAGTCCATTGCGTAGAGATCTCAATCACCTTTCCAATGCCTGTAAAAAATCAAAATTTTGATAAGAAATGCAAAAGTTATGCCCATTTTACTAAAGAGGATTTTTTAGTTCTTCAAAATGGATATCTGTTTTGAAGACCTAAGAATGGGTACCTATTTTCCAAAATAGATAATCCATTTTGTCTAAAAAAAAATTTAACTTTGGGATTTCCCTTGGGTTTGCCTTAGTTTTTGGCTTGGGATAACCAAACTTGGAAAGTCAACTGAAAAAATGTGTTTACAAAATTTGCTTAGTTTTCTGAAGTTTTCCCTTGTGGTTGATGACTTTTTTAATCTGAATTTCATGAAACGAAAAGGGTTAAAAAAAAAATTGTCAGCTTTCCACCAATATAAGATATGCCTTATTTTGAATTTTATAAGTAATTATTATTAATTTTCTACATACATTACGAATAAAGTCTTAATTCATGGGCTAATAGAAAAACTTCTATAACTTACAAACTATTTCACATTTTTTGAATCTAAAAGATGCATCACATTCTATGCTTCGCATATTATAAGATAAAAAAAATAATTGAATTTCATAAATTTTTTACCAAGTTATGGTGGTCAGACAAACACGTTTTAATAATTCTAAAATTTTCTAATAAAAAAATCATAACTAATTATTTATATGCAAAAAATTACAAATTTTTTTTGGGCACATCCAGGCATGTATCCTCTATAGATATTGAAAGTTTTAGAAAAAAATATTATATTTATTTTGTACTTAGGGTGGTCAGACATACATCTGCTTCTTATATTTTTCTTGAATATTTAGTAACACTCCATTGAAATTTCAATTTTTTGCAAATTAGATTTACTTTTTTTCCAAAAAGGACAAGTAGCCTAGAAACTACATTCAATTTGCTAAAGTTTTGTTCTTACATGTTTTTCAAATTATGTTAATAACATATTCAATTTTTTATGTTAAGTTGTCTAACTTTGTTTTTCTAAATTTTCATTACCACTTGGGGCCTAGTTTGGACCCCCATGATCTTGCACATACCCATTTCTATTGCTCGTCTTTTTGGTCTCATGTTTTTTAGAGTAAATTGTCTAGACACTAGTGCTTCGTATAAACATTTACATGTAACACTAGTGCTCTATTGCAATTTTCGTTTGATAATCGATTTGAGTGTTTTTACACTTGCCACCTTCCCAAGTTAGTGGAAACAAGTTAGGACGAATTCAAATGACTTGCGAGCCTCTTCCTCTTCCTCTCTTTTCTTTTTGAATTTATCTTTCATTTGGACAAGCTCCCTTGGCTCTCTTGCACTCTCAATCTACACATCTATGCTAAGCTCTACAACTTTTTATAGCATTTTTAACTATCTTTATTTCTCACTTTGGATTTCTTAAGCCTCTACAAGTAATATTGTTCTTTTTTTTTTATTACTGTGAGCATTTCCTTTCTTTGTGCCTTTAAGCACCTTGGAATTATCACATCCTCTCTTTCATTTTAGTTATAGTATTGTACATCACTTCGACAATTCCTAGACACTCTTGGGATAAGAGCATACATAATATTTTCTTTATCTATTTGTCTTGGTTGTCCATGGAGATATAAATACCAAAGTGAGGGTTTGACTGAAACAAGCCCTTAAACAACTCCAAACATTTTTCTTTCTCCTTTGTATTCAGTTAATCACATGAAGTTTTGCAAATGCTTGCTATTTATTTATTTTATTAAATCATTTAGATCTTGTTATTTAGTTTATTTCTTCGTATTTTCACGGTATAGTATTTGCTGGTATATTTTCCATTTTTAGTCTTCTAGGTCAGTTGAATCGTAAAATTAAACCTTTAAATTTTTGGGTATATTTTTACATGATGTTTGTATGGATTACAAAAATATGCTTAGATATATGTGTGACACATTGGTGTCCTTGGTAGATACCCTTGGTAGATACTTCCAAATTTTAACCCTAGGTTCCTCAATATTTGTCTTTTATTTTTTGTAATTAGAAAGTTGTAATTATTTTTTTGTTAATAGATTTTTTCACCAATTTAATTTCCTTAATCATTCTAGGTAGTTTAAGACGAGCTTAAGCCATGTATTCATCCTAGTGTAATTGACGAGAATTCTCTCAAAGGAACTTAGTTCATAGTGTTCCAAATAGCCCACTACCTACAAATTATTATGTTTAAATTGCTAAGCATATTGCTTCTACCATGCCCATAGCTAATGACTACAACATAATAGCCCACACATTTAACACTCAAAAAATAATAAAATATTGATATCACGTCTCTTCCACCTTTCACATATATTCTACCATCTGCCCCTAAACTACTTTTTAAGTTCTCAAGAGAGTATGATCTAATTGGCAACTTCATGTTACTCTTGCTAAGATCTCTTTTTGGGACCACCTACAAATTCCATGTGTCTATCATAGAATACTTTAGGATGCTTTATAAAATCCTTATGCCATTTTCTAATAGACCAAATTATGTGAATGCTCTAATGGAATGTATTTGTTTTTTATACTCTAGATATTATATTCCATCAACATGAACTTCCTCCTCTTGAAGTACAAAGTCAATATGATCCTCTTATGGTGATTGTTGTTGAATGTCAATATCCAACACACTCTCATTGATATTGGGTCATGTCTTAATGTTTGTGGCATTGATTTATCACCTCACATTCATGTAGATCATTGTCTTGTCATTAAATCTCTCTCTATTTGTGAGTTTGATAATGCTAGTCAACAAGAACTTGGCACGATAATGTTACTTGTTTAGTTGAGACATGTAACCTTTCCTATCATGGTTACCCCATGCCAAATAATTTATCATTTAACCTTCTCTTAGGTCGATTGTGGATACATGCCATAGGTGTGGTCCCATCTACCTTGCATCAATCCATAAAATTTGTATATAATAATTAAGAACATACAATATGAGCATATCCTAATCCCTTTTAATACTATCAGTATATTGAATTGGATCATGTGAACCCTCTTCATTCTCTTCATAACTTTGTACCTTCTACAATAAAATTTGAAACACCATCATCACCCTCTAATGGTGATGATGTACCTTCTAACACACATCTTGGTGATGATTTGGGATCCTTAGACTTCATCCCTCATGGGCCAAGTGAGTAGAAGGTTGACCCTTCTAACCTTGACATTCTTTCGTTTAACAACAATTTGCATTCTCATGCTAGTATTGATCATTCTTATATGAATTCAACTACTTCTTTAACATGTAATTATATTTCTCATTTTTTTAAGGTTAGTGATATTGGTTGTCATCCTCTTTTTTTATTTAGAGAAACATTACTAGCTTGGATTCAAAATTCTTACTAAGCATGGGGAAAGTGCAAGAAGTTGGGATTCAAAAAGTGGAAGTGTTTTTCTTGATTTCTAAACTTTTATATAATTATATTGGAAATTTGGAGCACTTACACATGGGAGCTTAAAAAGGTTCAGTAATATGAAATTTAGTTATTTGATTCTAGTTTTCAAATATGTAATTTATTCTAATACCCAATGATACAATTTTTTTTTTAATAGGTGTGTATAAAAACCACTTTTTAAGTCACTTTTTTATGACAATACCATGCACACGTAAAATACTTTGCTCCAGTCAAACAATCTCTAATGTCATCCATCATTTGCAATGGGAATTTATACATCATAGTGATCTTATTGATTTCTCTTGAATATGTACACATTCTCCACTCTCCATCTTTCTTAGGTGCAAGTACAACATGTACTACACAAGGGCTCAAACTTTCTCTGATCAATCCTTTCCTCAACAACTCTTGTATTTTTTTTGGTTGAACTTTGCATTTTTTGCCAGTGTCACTCTATGTGTTGCTTTATTTGAAAAACTTGTTCCCGACATGAGATCTATATGATGACTGATACTCTAGATAAGGGGTAAACCATCTAGTACACTCTATGACATGATATCTTCATACTCCATTAACAAATTTGCAACTTCTATCTATGGTGGATTTTCACCTTTGGCTATCTCTAGACTCCCACTTTTCTTTGCAATCAATGCAAAACACATGTTCTCATGCCTCAATCCATCCAGGAATTTCCTTCCATCTACCAAACATAGTCTAGTAGTGCCACAAAATTTGACTACAAAATTTGATCTTCTCCTCTTCCTCCAAAGGTATCAACTTGATTTTCTTTCCATTTGATGTCATAGTATAATTATTCCTTCTTCCATCATGAATTGCTTTCTTATCATATTTCCATGGTCTCCCTAACAATAAATGACGTATGAAATTTCACCAAATATTGTTCATTCACCGATATCTTATGCTCATCTTGAATCCATGCTATCCTATAGGGGTTTGGATGTTTCAATATCTTCAAGTTCAGTTTGGTTACCATCTCCTTTGAAACTAGATTATCAGTACTACCACTATCAACGATAAATTTACATACCTTTCCTTCGGGCTTACATTTGGTTCTGAATAGACTTTTCCTTTGTAATGGTTCTTCAGTAACTTCTTCATGCATCAAAGCTGTCCTTATTACCATTGATTCACCTTTCTCAGGTTTCCCAAATGAATTAGGGTCCATCCAACATGCTTGTCATACACAAATGTTGTTCTTCTAGTATGCTTAGGTTTATTTTTGATACTTCCTTGATGACACTCAAATGCTTTATTTCCTTCATCTCCACACTTGAAATAGGTTCCTTTGAATGGTCTTCTCTCAGATCTTCCTTCATCTCTGTGGTATCCATCATTGTAGTAAGAATTATGACCTCCTCTACTATTGTGGTAAACATTTCTATCTTCTCTTCCTTTGTGATATGGTTTAGCATCATTTTCTTGACTCTGATAGGGTTTCATATCTTTGCTTTGCTGCACATATGGTCTTCTTTCTTCAGACTAGGTTTCACTCTTTTGAAATATTACTATTGCACTTCTTTTCCTTTGTTCAAATGTCTTGTTCAGTTTCTCTTCAAATTTCAATGCAAATTGATATGCTTCTTCAATAGATGTCATATTTACCAAGCTTAATTCTTCTTGAATGTTTATTCTTAATGTATTAATATATCTTGCAACCTTTTCATTGCTTGCTTCACTATGACCGGTTCTAAATATCATCTTGTAGAATTCTCTAGTATACTCCATAGATCTCTCCTTTTGTCTTAGGTTCTACAATCTCTTCAACAATTCAAGTTCATAATTTGTTGGTATGAATTGATTCTTCAATTTTGTCACCATTTGTCCCAATTGATGATTCTTTCTTTGCCTCTTTTGTTTCAGTCTAATTGAACTTTTTTCCACCATAATGTGACATGTCCTTTCAAAAAAATTTCATATAAATTTGACTCTTTCCAAATCTTCAATCTCTTCATATTCAAAGTATTCTTCCATTTCATTTATCTAATCAACTAATTCTTTAGGATTCAAATTTCTCATGTAATTTTGAATTTCAACTCTAGGTCACTTGCCAATCTTGGAAATCGCTTTCAACATTTTAACTTGATCTAATTCTTCTTCTTCTTCATCTAGGGTTTATACAATTTGATTCGCATGTTCTACTTCATCATCAATTTCATCATTCTACCTAGGGTTTAAGCCTCACCTTCGATCTTCTTCAACAACATCTAACCTAACTCGCATCTCATGTATCGTTTCCAACATTTCATCCATTCTTCCAACAATATTCACAATAGTAGGCACTCTCCTTGGTAGGATATATCCCCTCGAATTGGTGCAATTGCCTCAATTTGGCGATTTGGCTACAAGGGTTGTAACTGCCTCAAAATTAACAATTGGTTGAAAACAAATGTAGTTTTCCTCAGTTTGACAATTGGTTCACCTCAAGGAATGCCTTTAGGAATTAAAACTCGCTTTGATACCACTTGGTGCAGTCATGGTAGGAGGGTCCCAGAAGGAACAATTCGAACCGTGCAACAATGAGTCAACATAGTGGAAATAACACAACAAATTTATATGCGAACATGAATCTTCATTAATATGAAATTCTTACATGCAACATTAGCCACAAGGGAGAATTACAAGGGCTCACAAGCCTTCCACAAGGGCATTCAACATTACAAATGGCCAACAGGCCTTATTACATACCCTCAAAGGGTTTATGCGAAAATGCAATGAATCTATCTAATGATGAACTACAAATTGATCCATTGTTATAATGAATTAGAATGTGTATAAATATACTCCTCAAGCTCCAAAATAGGTCTGCATCGATCACAAGGGTTAATAACCTATTGAATGATCAAATATGAATGTTGACCTTAAGATATATATGAAGAATTAGCTCCACATGAAATGAATTAACTTGTGAATCTTCAAGATAGGTTCCAACAAACCCAATATGCTTGTATGATGTCCAATTAAGCTCCACATGTTCTGGAATAGGTCTCCACAAAGAATCTAGACCAAGTTGGCCCCAATTGCTTTGATTGGTAACACAGTGAAATTTTGAGAGTGATAACTTTCAATAGACAACTGCAAATGATGTGAATTTTGGATATGTGGTAGATGTCGATCTGCAGATGTTATATCCTACTTCGCGAGTTGAGAAACAACAATGTGGTAAAATGTAGAATGAACTATTGAAATTTCTACTAAATGCAATGCAAGAAAATAACTATTTTTGGTTGATGTAAGATTGTTTTACACCTAGAGATGCTCCTGCATCACAAAATATATAAATTATTCAAGTACTTGTGTTGCATCCTAGAGCACTCTACCAATCACATTGATGTCACAAGAATGTATGGTCACGTCAGAGACACTTGTACATGGTAAAGGACTAGTGTCAAAGAGAAGAGCATTGTTTGTGCCATGAAAATCAGGTGCAGTAACCTCAACCTTATCTGGAACATGCTATACAAGGGTTGTAGGTTGATCTGGAATATGCTGGTGTCTGTATGGTCCTATGAAGCTACCTCACCTCGACTCGACTATCTACCATAATTTCATTTAATATGAGCTGGTATAACATCCAAAGGAATCCCATGCTCCTCACCAGTAAAGTGGTATGCTAATAGTAAATCAATGATGAAAATTGCACACACATTATGCACAATGGCATCAGTCATTTGTGCCACATCTGATGACGATGGTAGCTTTGTATGAATGTATGGATCATAACTGGTGGATGTAGCCTCAATGGGAGGAAGACTAGTCTATGGATATAATAAGTATCTACCAACATGATTAGATGACATCTAATCAACCAGAGAAGCAATTATCGCAATACTAGATAATGTTAGATTTAGTAGAGGCTACTACTGCACCTCCTCCTATTGCTAGTTCCAAATGTTTTGGAAGAACCAAAAGGTTTGGACCAACTAATTCCCTCTTGTTGATGGGCAGTGGAAAATATGCATGTCTATAGTGAGGTTTATCGGTAACCTCCCTTTTCCCTATCTAGCATGTACAGGAATAGATGTGTAATCCACATCTACTATAAATGGAACTTAGCATATAATTGTTTACAATAATAAAGTGGCAAATCATCACTATGAGGTCATTTGTGATTGGTTGCCAACCATCTAGGATATATAAATGGAGCAACAAGCTCATCTATACACCTAGTAATAGTATATCCTCTAATTTTATGTCATATTATATAATGAGGGAACATACTATGCACATTCTCTAGTGAAACTCTCCTAGAAATAGATTGAATTTTCTCAGTGCCAGTAACACTCCTGGCAAGGGACCTATAAACTCATCAGTGCTAACATCATCAAATGGATTGTATGATCGAATTGTGTCAATCATATGTGTAATCTCATGTTGAATACTAACTGAACTATCTATATTAGACTGATTAAGAGAGTTATGTATAGTTTGGTCCAAACATCTCAAAGCATTCTCTAACCTCCTAATGCTATCATTATAAAAACTAGACCTAGCTCGAGAATCTTCCTTAGACTGAGTGGAGTGATGTGAACCCTGATGATCAACCATATGTATATAAATACATATATCTACATTTAATTAAAAAAAATTTAAATTAGAAATGTACTTATTTTATTTCACTAAAAGTAAACATGTAATAACCATTTTCTAGTAAGATGCAAATATTACCCTTTTCAACTTAAAACATTAAACATCTTGTAAACATGAAAAACATATATTTAAAAATAATTATTGGCAAGCATCCTAGAATAATGTATGCAGATCCATGACTCCTTTCAATGCACTCTAAAAAAAATTGAATATTAATTGCTCCTTAAATGTCATGAAGATGAAAGAGGATGTATGAGAGATGAAAGATATGAAATGAATGTTAATGAATGCCTTAAAATACTAGCACACAACTTTGAATTTCACAATTGTATACTTAGTTATATTATGGTAAGAAGATGGTACAAGATTATAATTTGCATTTGAATTTTGAAAAGTAGTATTCGAGTCCACAAACATGGGTTGATCATATGACCATGAGAATGACCCTATGTGGAAAAATAATTAAATCTATATGGATAAGGGTTATATTTTGACATGTGTAATAATTGTGTGGTCTAGATAAAATGTATAAGAATGTATAGCTATAAGGATAAGTTGGGACTAGTTATGAGAATTTGTGTATAGGGATGGGCAAAGGCCAAAGGAATAAGCCCAACTTTACATAAGACTGTGTCATTTGTTGATATGTACATGCCAAGAAATTCTATTAAAATGGGCATAAAACAAGGTGTTATGCCTTGCATAACCACCCCCTTTTTATGTTGGAATAAAAATGGGTCCCCCTTTTCTTTTTTTTGTCTTTTGTTTTGGTTGTCTTTTGTTGTCTGATGAATCTTAGGAGTTCTTTGTTTTTGCTCCAAAGTCTATCATTGTTCTGTCGAAACTGGAGCCAGAACCAAGTCTAGACCTGGAACTATTTTAGGATTTCCAGTTCGGATACGGTCTCGACTCCGACTCCACCTTTTTTTTCCCTTCTCCATTTGTTGGTTGTTTTTGACTAACACTTGTGTTGGTCTGTTCCCTTGTTCTCTCGGTCGTTTCCTTGTGCTTTTTCATTGTTCGCTTTCGCAGGACTGGATCCAGAATCAAAATGGAACTTGAACTTTGAACTTCACAAAAGTTTCATTTTTGTTTCGTCCCCATTTCCGCCTCCATTCGTTGTTTTTGGTTGGTTCTTTTGTCAGAGTCAGAACTGGGGTGGGAAGTGAAGTATGAAACTGTTGTTAGTTTCTTTATCTCGTTTTTGACGCGACTCTGACTTCGCCTTGCCTTTTGATTTTTCGTTGACCTAACTTAACTTTTTGACCACTTCGTTCGCTCTGCCTCGACCAATCACATTTATGGCATTAAATGCAGCCTGTTCGCACACACAAATTGTTGATTAAAGATGTAATTATGCTTAAACTGTCTCATTATTATTATTACACGAAGTGTTTGAGCAAATTACGATCAGGAGATTCTCGGGAGAATTGAGGCGATCATGGGGCAAATTGCGGAGCGAATCATTCTAAATTTCTAATCAATTCAGGGAAGCGTCTTGAGGTGGGTTCCTTTTCTTTTCTTTCTTCCGTTTTGATTCTTTTTCTTTTGTCGTTTTGGCGTTTTGGCGGGTTTCTTTCTATGAATTTGTTCGCTTGGTTTTGTCTTTGTTTTCGTTCTTTTGTTCGGTCTGTTTGGTTCTTTTGTTCTTTTCCGTCCTGTTTTGTTTTGCTCCGTTGTCTTTCCGTTTGTCGCTTTTTGTTTTGTCGTTTTGGTTTGGCTGTCGCTTTCATGACAGGGTTCGTTTGTTGTACTCTAGTTTTGACTAGGGTTTTTGAGAGGGTTTCCTTGCTCGGGTAATGAATTTCTATTTGAAACCCTGTTCTGGTTTTTATCAAGTTGGTTTTGGGTGGTTTGTCGCAGTTTTTCACCATGCCCTAGTTTTTACAAATAGTGTATCGTGGGGATTAGGGTTTCACGCTTTTTTACCTGTTCATGGTTTTAATGGTTGATGTACGAAGGAGTTATCGGAGCTTTAAAATTTGGCCTTTGTTGGTTTTTGTACAGGCTCATGTAACCTGGGGTTCGAGGCCCATGCGACCTTGTTTTAAGGGCTCTTTATTGGCTGGTTTTACTCATTCCGGTTCTTCATTATAATGACTATCTTACTCTTTGTCAGAATCGGGCTTGGAGATAAAGTTGAACTTGGTAGCTATCTTTTGTTTCTGGTTTGGTTTCCAATCCGGCCTCGACTCCGACTGTCTTTGAATCATTCTCATTCCTTCTTATGATGACAGTGTTTTTACTTTTTGTCGGAACCGGAACTGGGGAGGAGGTTGAACTTGGTAACTATCTTTTGTTTCTAGTTTGATTTCCATCCCGGCCCCGACTCCGACTGTCTGATCCATTCCCATTCCTTGTGACGTCAGTGTCTTTACTCTTCGTTGGAACCGGGTCTAGGGAGGAGGTTGAACTTGGTAATAGTGTTTTGTTTTGGTTCCAATTCCCGTTCCGGTCCCGCTTCCAAGCATGTTTTGGTTCTCGTCCCGGCCCCGACTCCGTGATAGTTTTGTCCAATTCCTGTTCCGGTCCCCCTTATACACCATTGGTTCTGTATCCATTCCCGATCCCGGCCCCGCCAGATGATATGAAACATTGTTTATGCCTGATGCTTCTATGGTCCTGCTTCCAATAAAGGCATAGTTTGACTAAGTATTATCTTAGGAGGATGGAGCAATGGTTATATAATTGACTAACTTAGATGCTTTATTTGCCTAATAGCAGGGAATTGTTGCAGGTATTAAGTGATGTCGGGAGTATTGGATGAGGCCTCTCAAAGAAGCCAACCAGGGGAAACTTCATGGCAGGGACCTATGCCAAAGAAGATTAAAGTGGAAAAGCTCTCGTATACCTTGAGATGTAAACATAGGGAGGTTGTCCCCACAACTAGCGAAATTGATTCTGATTGGACTGATATTACTGACACCAAGTTGGGTCCTTTCAACTATGAAGAATTGCTTTAGGAGACTTTCACTGAGGAGCAAGTCACACCAAGGACATAAAGGATTGTTCAGTACGGGTTGGCACATGTTGCACTCTTCCCTATATCTGTTCAATGCCCGGAGTTGATTCTTGCAGCAGCTGGAGCATATAACCCCGCTACTAGGAAGTGTATGGATGTGAAGGGCAATGTCATTATTGACTTCACATCCCCAATGATCAAATTCCTGGTTCATATGCCTGATCCCAAGAATCCTAGACAATTAAATGAGGCAGAGGCCCTGAAGCTTTACAGTGGAAACAAGGAGGGGAATAGACTCTACATGAATAAGACTTGGATGAGAGTGGAGAAGAAATCTCTGAACAAGCTTCCAGATCTACCTAAGAGGGTGGATTTTACTAAAGAAATTGGAGATATAATTATGTTCTTGTCTAGGGTGTTTGGGAAGAGGGATGCTTCACTATTCAAGGAATGGATGTTTCCTTTTATTCAAGTTGTTTTGGATGGGAGGCAACAATTTGATTGGTCAATGATAGTGTCTAATAGCATTCACAATCAGATGATGAGGGTGAGAGAAACCAAGTGTTTCTTTATGACCTCCTATGTGATCTATGCAGCGGCCCGAGTAGGGATCTTTCCTGGACTTCAAAGAATGGGTATATTAGGAGAAGCCCAAGGACACAAGAAGGTGTGGGAGCATTATAACTAGCTCACCTTGGAGGCATCAGAGCGATATTATAGAAGGGTAAATGATGCTTTTCTTTATGTCATTATCAATAAACTTAATGGTGATGCTGGGTACAGACTTAGCAGGGAGGCAATGGCTTTTGTGAACGAATGTGGACACTGGTTTATCCAGTACCCCACATTCACTTACTTTAGGTTGGCAGGCTTCGATGGTCATCCCCATTTGCTACCCAGGTGTTGTGGTGATAGAATCATCTTAATGGAATTTATTTATCAAGCCTTGGCTGTCAACCTCCAATTAGAAATAAACATAAGACTGGGTGCCACAAGTTTCCAATGAAGCTAGGAGCCTTTTGTTGTCCACACATTCAGGGGGGTAAGGCTTTTTGCGATGAATTAGCTTACCTGAAGTTGGGTTTGTACACTACTAGGAAATACTATGATCCAAAGCAGAAGATGAGGGCTTTGCTCCCTAGTGTCTTTGAGAAGCACTTCAATAGATTGGAGGATTTTTGGCAAGTCTTGCAGGATGACTATGATCTGCGAAAAAGGAATTATGAAAGGATATCTATCCCACTCATGATTGAGCTTGGGATAAAGGAGGATATTCTTGATACATTATCTGATGATGGGATAGTTTTGGATCCCGTTTATGATGCAGATAATATTGGAACAAAGGATCTTGATCCAGTTGATTGGAATGCAGATGAGACAATTGACATAATGTAGATTACCAGACCAGTGCTTGATAGAAGTATCCAATGGGTAAGTTTAAGGGTTATTCAGGCCGAGGCATCATCATCAAAGAAGACGAAGGCTGGTACCACCCACAGGTATAAAAGGGTAAAAAGAAGGATGGCACCTAAGGAACCCTTGGAGCTTTTTCCTTCTAAGCAACAAGAGGAGGTGGTGGTTCCTCAGGAATTTTTAGAGGTGCATGAAGATGAAATAACTACAGAGGGATCTGCTACAAAAGAGGTACCTACTCAGCCCTTTGATACACTGGAGTTAGGTCATGAATCATCAATGGGAGCTCTTCAAGGCGAAGCAAAAGCCTTGAGGCAAATGGAGGACGAGGTGGAGATACATAATATAGAAACAGATTCAGAAAAGACTCCCTCGGATAAAAAGCATCATGTATCAACATCTTTGGATATGACAGATGATGCAGGCACTGAGCATATGTTGACTGAAGAGGATCAGTGGAAACTCTTTGGGGAGGCAAAAAGAGAAGCCGATGCTAAAGCACAAGCTGAGTTATCAGCTAAGCTACAAGAAGGCATCAAAGTACAATTTGAGTTGGAGGCCAAGCAAAAGGAGTTAGAAGATAAAGTAAAGGCTGATGAGTTAGCTCAACAGCAAGAACAAAAGGAACAAGAATTCAAACTTCAAGAAGAAAGGGATAGGTTGGTATTGCAGCAGAAAATTCATGATCTTGAAGAGGAAAAAGCTCAACAAAGAAGAGAGAAAGAAGTTGTTGAAGCTAAACTCAAGGAACAAGAGGAGGCCTATAGAAAGAGGGAAGAGCAAGAATGCCTGAAAAGGGAACAAGAGGCTGCTGAGATGGCTGAATATGCAAAGATATCCAAGGAAGCATGGGATTATGTTGAAATATGGAAAAAGCAGCGAGATGAAATGTATAAAAAGAAGAAAGAAACAGAAAATTTAAGGCAGGAGCTGGAGCGTAAGAGGCTACAAGATCAGAAGGATAGAGAGGAAGCCAAAAAGCTAGCAATAGAAGGGGAGCAAGGTGATCAACAAGATGTGCAGGAGGTTGATTCTCAACCAAAGCTTACATTGTTGCAACCCCTGTCTTCCACCTCTGTTACTTCCTCTTCAGCTCAGGCAGTCACTACCCCTATTGCTCCAACTAGGCTAAAGTTGGATTTGGAAAGAAAACCAGTTGTTCAACCACAACCATGAAATTGGGAAGAACTGATGAAGGAGATTAGAAAAGAGAAGCCAAAGAAAAGGTCTCGGGTTCTTCACTCCACTAGGCTTACTGAGGCCGGAGAGATCATTGCTAAATGTGCCATTCCTGTAATGGAAAAGAACCGCGATGACATGCAAATAACTAATTATTAGTTGGGAGCGGTAAATTTGGGAAAGCCTACAAGGAATCAGGAAGTGAGCTTGATCGATATTGTGGCTTCTTCAACCGAAACACGGATAATCAAGGACAAGTAAAGGAAAGATGAGCTTAAGGCACAATTGGATCAGCTTCATGGTTTGTTGAAGGATGTTTCTAGTCCCATTTCTCAATAGGCTGCATCTCCTGAATTCCTAGTCTGGTTAACAAAGAGGGAAGCTTATGATTTGATTTAGATGAAGAGTATGGTGAGAATGATGGATAAATGGTTGGATAAGCTTAATCATGAGGTTGATGATATTCTTGTTGAAGGCTCTAAGATTCATGAAGTTGCTCTCAAGTTAGCAGAAGATCTGGACCAGCTAGGTAAAGATCTGGACGAGCAAGATGGTGAATACAAAGAATGTGTTAAAAGGCTGAAGGATATTAGAAAATTGCCCAAATCCGTCTTGTTAGAGTATTCAATTCTTGAGCAAGGTAATGAAGATTTCTTGGAAAAGACTGCAAGTATCATCAGATACAAATCTAGACTTATGCATGGGCAATAGGAAGAGGTCCGAGAAATGACCACGGGCTTGCATCAACAGATGGTTAAGTTAGAGGCAGTGGTAGCTATTATAATCAACATAGATCCCTCAAACAAAGAAGGCCTATCTTTGGATAAATTAAGGGAGAAATGGAGGGGCAGGTTTGAGGAAATCATGCAAAAGGGAGATGATGGAGAGAGTTTATTACTTGACCAGTTTATGGATATTTGGAAAGAGGTCAGAACTTCCAGAAAGGAGCTGATTGAGTTAAAGTAGATGCAAAGTTTTGTTTCTGCGGAGTTTAAAAGAATCAAATTTGAAGGTGATTGATTGGATGGCCCGGATTTGGATACTCTCTATTAGGTATTATCTAGTTACGACGAGTACATTCAGGAGCCTTCAGGGCAAGAGTAATTAACTCTTGGCATTATATTCCATTTGCCTTTTCTCCCTTTTTCTGTGGATGTTGACATAAGCTTTACTCCAAGTCTGATCCATGTGCTTTATCTTCTTCTTGAAGTATCAAATTCTCCTTCTTACAATGATGTAATCAGCCTTGAGAAGGGGGTTCTTAGGTCCACTTCTATGTTCAGTTTCGATTCCATGAATTGTGGATTTGGATTTGTGATTGAGAAATTCGTGTGCATGGCACTCTATATGTACCATAGAATCTACTTTGTAAAGGTCAGCTAATTGAAGAAAAATCAGCCACCTGAGAATAGGAGATTTAAAAGAAACTAGATTTAGGATTTTCAAGATTTTAGAAAAATACTCTGAATAGTTTATTAGAAAGGCTCGATTTTACAAGTTCTCATATGTTTTTCATGTCAAGATTGTTAAAGTTTGGATCCATTTTGGATAAGGTTAATGATATATAATTAATCCATACGCTAGTGTTTTAGTGTGCTAAATTGTTCTTTATTTGATGAAAATCAATAGAAGGAACTGGATTCAAGGTCATATCGTTGGATTATCTATGAGTTGAATTGTTATTGCATTCATTTTGATATGCATTTTGAATGATGAGTGAACAATTTGTTTTAAGTAAGTTTAGTGAATGGTGATGATATCCGAATTAGGATTATGGAATGTGTGCAGTAGCGCAGTTTATTCTATGGATTGCATCTTACTATAATTGTGGTTAAGTAGAATGAACACTCATTGTTGATTTGCATGTCTGGATACATAAGGATTTTATTCATGTTTCTGTGATTTAAAGCTCGGTTTCATCTTTTTATTTTTTTTAAAACCCCTCAAACGTAAAGTACCTGATGTTATGCACTCTTGTTCTTTATTACCAGCAATGGCCCCTTGCATATTACAACCACATTGACCATTGAGTAATGTCAGCACAGCTGAGAACCAACTACTAGGACCTTGGGAGTTAGATTGCTATATGTTGTCTTTCTCTTTCAGGAGAAATAGAATAGTAATATTCTATTTAATGTTGTTGTGCTATTTTGACCATCAACAGATCTGGCGCTAGTAGGAGGGCCTGAAGAACAAGCTGGCTCGCATTGGGTCATTTTCACCAGATAGGTTCGAGAGAGTTCTTAGATCTTCTCAGAATCCTGAACCATTTGTTGAACTCCACACCCCTGTTGGGCATAGGCCCCAGGCTCATAGAGTCTTGGTCCAACCTTTATCACCACCGCTTACTCCACCTGGGTTTCCACCAAATCCATCTACACCACCTCACCAACCACTTTCACCCAGCCCACAACCTGCTTGACCTCTATCACCGCCAAGACCTATGGCTTACTTTGTTAATAACCCTTCACCGTTGGGGACTATCCCTGGAGGTATCCACGATCTCCCAAAGAACCTGGAGAGGTTTTATCCCAAGTACATGCATGGGGAGTTGAGAAGTGCCAAAGAGCACATACAGGCATTTAAAGATGTTGTACCCGTGCTCAGGTGGCTTATCAGGAGGTTGTGTGCAGATTGTTTCCCTATTCTTTGAGAGACATGGCGTACAATTGGTACCTGAACTTACCCCAAGGGTCAATCCTGAGTTGGATGGATTTAGAGAACGCCTTCATTAACCAGTTCATGGTTTATGTAAACCCTGCCATCCTTTACCACCAGTTTGCCACTCTAAGGAAGGAACACCATGAACTGCTACCTCTATTCAACACCAGGTTCCAGAGGATGTACCGAAGGTGACAGGATCCTTACCTAGTGGCAGAAAACATTAGCATCTTGGCGTATCTAAGGGCTATGGACCCTCTGATTGGCTTGTTCTTGAAAATGACATAATGAAAATGACACTTTGGCTAAGGTATATCATCTTGCCATTCAGCTGCAACAACAGATCAGTCTGCAAAGCAGGAGTCTAGGAGGAGTTCTCCCTCCTTTAGGGTACCCAATGCCCAATCCACCCCCGCTATTCAATACGGTCCCGGGGATGTCTTATTCCCAATACAGACCCATGTCTGAATTCCAAGGTTCACCTCCCTTAGCATTTTTTAATAATGGTCCACATGATTCCTTCCAGCAAAACCAAAATTACCAGCATCAAGCTGGAGGGTCAAGTTCAGTGAATTCATCTTTCACTGTGAAGAATGTGGAAAGTGAAAAAACTCTCCAACTGACCAACGAGATGGAGACTCTCAAGAAGACGCTGTCTCAGATGGCTAATGACATGGCTCAACTCAGACAAAATCCCCCTCAGAACTAGAACCAAGGTTCTCAGAATCAGGGAGGACATTCTAATCAGGGTGGTTATCCTAAGCAGAATGGTTATTCCAATACCAATCAGAATACCAATAGGAATTTCTAGAACCAAAACTCCTCTAACCAAAACTATCAAAATCAAAATAGAGGATACAATCAAAGGCCTAGCAATAATAGGCAATGGATTACCGGACCCAATAACGAAGGAGTGTCCCACAATTATCAAGCAGGAGACGAGAAGCCGCACACTGCTAATGTGGCATACCTCAACCTTATGACTAATTGGTGTAGGATACACGACACTGCGGTCCATTTGGAGGTAAATTGTCCAGAGATGGAGAAAATGGTTAAGATTGCCCAAGCCGATGCTCCATTCAATGGTACATTCAACACCTCTGGTGGATCTACTGACACTGCCATGGCATATGATATCTTTGAGGAAAAACTTCCATTTCCCAATTAGGAGGACAATGAAGCGGTAGAAGATGTTTATGATGACTAGGCCTTCCAAACCAAGGGAGGCCACTTCCTTAGAAATCAGAACAGAGGGCCATTCACGACCTCTGCCCCTCCTAACAACATGGTTCCCCCGAATCAAAATGCTGACAATAATCCACCACCGCCAAAGGGACCAACAGATCGTCAGAACAAAGGTAATCCATTTTCAATTCCTAAATATCAGGTTAGGAATGATTCGAAATTTGATTTTATTGCAGAAATGCAGAGGCAGAAGACTTCGATGTCTTTCTTTGATGTTCTGAAATGGTGCCCTGCTCAAAAGGAAATCTTGATGAAAGCCTTGGGGGAAGCAGATAGGCCTAGAGGGAAAGAAAAGGCGACTCCTACTAATGAGATGAATGTAGCTCTCTACAAAGGTAAGACTGGTACACCACCTTTCTTGCTAAGTTTGAGAATTTTTGGAAAGAATTTACATAACTGTCTTCTGGATTCTGGGGGGTCGGGGAATGTTATGCCCTTTTCCATTTGTAGGAAGTTAGGTTTGAGCCCACTCCAGACAAACAAAAAGGTTATCTAGTTAGATAAAACGGAAGTTAATGTGGTAGGAGAGCTTAAAAACATTCATGTACAGATTGGGTCCGATCCAAGGATCCAAACTTATGTTGATGTCCAAGTCGCAGATATCTCAGAAACCTATGGTATGCTCTTGAGCAGAGACCTGATGAAAAGTCTAGGTGGATATTTGTCTTTGGATTTCTCACACATGTGGCTGCCCTGGAAAGGAATAGGAACCGAAATCAGAATTGAAAGTGAGCCCAGGCTCAAGCACATGATCACTGAATATAATACCCCTAATGAGGCAGCGTATTTCGAAACTGAGATAGGGTTTTACAAACAAGAGGATATCATGACATTTTCTATACTTCATTCTGATGACTCACCCCTTTCCCAGCAAAATGACCCAATGATAACTGTTAATTAGCAAGTCCTAACACGAAAATTACAACAGGACGGGCTGGTACTGGGAGAAGAAGTCGATATGTGGAGTCTCTTACTTCCTAACTGGTGTAGGGTGCATTACCAGAATCACTTTGAATTAACTTGCCAACCCTATGTAGATATTTTAGAACATGTCTCCCGGGTAGAAGAAACTGGTGAGTGTCAATCCCAAGCCCCTATTAATGAATTTCCATTCCAAGCTGAGGATGCAACCATCCTTACGAGAGCCGGCTCTGCTCAGAGTGAATCACTTCCTCCACTCGAGCAGACTCAGGTTTTGTGTTCCGAATTACCACAAGAAACTAAGGAATCTCAGTCTTTGCTGATTACATCTACTCCCGAAACCCTTCCAATGCCTAGGGCATTAAAGACGAAGGTACCAAATCATGACCTAGCTCAAAGGGAAGTTCAGGAATCACTTCCTGAACAAACTTTCAATTCAGGGGAATCTTCTAATGAATTGCACTCCCAGTTACTTTCAGGTACTGATGATCAGCACCAGTTCGAGCCGCCATGTACTTCTACCAAGCAAAAGACTATGGGCCATAAAAAGAAGGAGATTCCTGTCCCAAATCAGTTATGGATCTTGAAATTTGATGGCTCCAAGTCCAAATCAGGAAGTGGAGCAAGGGTAGAATTAACCAACCCAGAAGGGAAGACCTACTTTGCTTCCTATAAGCTATAGTTTGGTTGCACAAACAATGTGGCAGAGTACGAAGCATTGGCTAGAGGCTTAATGTTTGCCCATCAGAAGGTCACATCTCTTATGGTGATGGGGGACTCTGAAGTTATTGTCAAACAGGTTCACAACCAATATACCTGCCATAACAAAAGATTGGTTGCCTACAGAAATAGGGTTTGGAATCTGATCGAGGACTTTGATGTTTTCAGAATTACTCTGATTCCTAGGGAGAAAAATCAGATTGCAGATGCTTTGGCTGTCAATACTAGTACTTTGGAGCCCATGCAGGATTCCAAATTGAAAATATTTTCAGTAGAGTTAGTTTCAATCCCTGCAGTCCCTGACAATGTTCAAAATTTTCAGGTCTTCGAGGACGACCAACACATACTTGCCTTCTTGGCAAGTTCAGATGTCTTTGAAGGACAGATCATAGATGAGTCAGATAGAGATCAGGGAGAATGGGACCTTGAAGATTGTGATACAGAAGAAGTGATGAATTTAAGGAGTAATAGCATTCCCAAGGGGATGGTAGCATTAGAAAGGATATTTGATTCTGATCCTCAGGTTTGGGAGAGAGTGCCAACGCAAAGTGAAGGGGGGAAATACGAATCGATTAATCTGGCTGATTCGGGATTTGAAAGAAATGTTCTTATAGGTAAGACCTACCCTGAGGAAATCAGAAACGAAATAATTGAGGTGTTAAAAGAAGATATTGTAGCGATTGCCTGGAGTTATGAGGATTTGAAGACCTTTGACACCTCTGTCATCACACATACAATACCGCTGAAGCCAGAAGCCAAGCCCTTTCGTCAAAAGCAGCGCTCGGTCAATAAAATGATCGAGCCTTTAATACATAAGGAGGTGCAAAAGCTCTTGTCAGCAAGAATCATCTTCCCCGTAAGGCATTCCACATGGGTTGCCAATCTAGTGCCGGTGCGTAAGAAAAGTGGGGAGATCAGGTTGTGTGTTGATTTCAGGAATTTGAACAAGGCCTCAAAGAAGGATAACTATCCACTTCCTTCTCTTGATGAGGTATTACAAACTGTTAATGGTTCCCAGATGATGTCCTTTTTAGATGGCTATTTTGGATATAACCAAGTGCTTGTCAATCATGAGGACAGGATGAAGACTGCCTTCACTACGAAGTAGGGGACATTTGTCTATAGATGCATGCCGTTTGGCCTCATTAACTCTGGAGCTACCTTTCAGCGCGCAATGGATGTGGCTTTTAAAGATTTGATAGGTAAGTGTATTATTATTTATGTTGATGACTTGACAATATTTTCCAAGAAGAGAAAGGATCATGCTACTGATTTAGCCAAGGTCCTTAAAAGATGTATCAACTATGGAGTCTCTCTAAATCCCAAGAAGTGTGTCTTTGGAGTTTCTGAAGGGAAACTTCTAGGGCGTGTAATATCTGAAAATGTGATATCCATAGATCCTAACAGAGTCGAGGCTATTTTGAAATTAATGATGCCAGGCAGCAAAAAGGAGATGAGGTCCTTCTTTGGAAGGATTAATTTCGTGAGAAAATTCATAACAGGGTTTGCAGAAATTGTCAAGCCCCTCAATGAGATGATGAAGAAAGATGCTAAAATTGAATGGAGTAATGAGGCTAAATCTTCTTTTTCCCAGATCAAGCAATCAATATCTAAGGCACCGGTATTGACCATCCCAGATTACTTAAAGCCTTTTTATATTTATTCATTTGCGTCTGATCATTCATGTGCATCAGTCCTAACACAACACAGAGGTGAAGGAGATGAAAGACCAATTGCTTTCATGAGCTCGCCATTCAAGAATGCAAAAGTTAGGTATCCACCCTTGGAAAAGCAGGCTTTTGCATTAGTGCGAGCAGTAAAAAAGTTCAGGCATTACATTTTGAGAAGCCAAGTTATTGCTATAGTGCCTGATCCAGCGATTAAGTCTCTCCTTATGCAAAGTGAATTAGGGGAAAGAAGAGGCAAGAGGATGGCTATTCTCCAAGAATATGATTTAGAGATCTTTCTAATGAAACTTGTCCGAGGACAAGGTTTATCAAAGGCCATGGCAGAGGTCGACAAGAATATTACCTGTCAGCAATATACTATGCATTCATTTACTAAACACCCATGGTATATAGATTTGATCTTTTTCCTTCTAAATAACATATGCTCTGAAGGGATGAATGCTACCCAGAGAAGGGCATTGAGGATGAAGAGTGCTCATTACATGCTCAAGGGAGGAGCTCTGTACAAAAGAAATTATGAGGGAGTGTACCTGCGATTCTTTAATGTTGAAAACTGAAGAAGCTAAATGATTTAATCTATAAATTCAAATCACAATTTCAGCATATCATCAATAAAGCCTTTCTAAATGAATACAAATGCAAAATGCAAACTAAACTATGCAAAACTAAAATAAATGCATTCAAAGGAAAATTAGCTCCATTGTTTTCCTATTTCACCATGATTCTTGATCTATGCATTTGATGCTCTCAGATTTTTATAAGCACAAGTGCAACAAGAAGCTGTGATGAGTGGAAGAGAATTGAAATTGATTTTTTAAATCAAAATGTGTATATCCAAATGTGCATCCCCAAAAAGTGAAAATGAGGAGGTTTTTATAGATGAATGCATAATGTGAAAATGAGAAATGAGTGGAGTGATTTATGCCAGGATTCATGTTTGGAAGCTCAAATTGTGCAATTTTGAGCTAATTCCATGTAAATTGATTGATGAGTTTAATGTGCAACTTTAAGCTAATTTCATGGAATTTGATTTATAAATTTTAAATTATTTAATGAAATATGGATGCATTTTAATGATTAATGCAAATGAATAATCATGCAAATAGTCAAAGTGAAATGATTTATGTAAATGCATGAATATGTTAATGATTAATGAAATGATAAATATTTATGAAATGAATTAATGAAATATGCATTTGGATAAATAATGGATAAATGACTAAATGATTATGTAAATGGATTATGGTTATGAGTAAATGCTTATAAATGCTTATAATATTTTAATGGTTTTATGGAGATATGATTATGCAATGGATAAAAATGATTAAGAGGACATTTTTATGCATCTACATTTTGCCCCTCTTTGAGACAATGCAGCCTGTCGCGTTGTTTCAAAGAAAAAAGATTGATTAATTGATACATGCCCCAAAGATATCCTGATAAGGATGATGATAAGGATGATATGCCCCCTCGAGAGATTGATGAAACAGATTGTAAAAAGATTAATCTCTCGATAGATGTCGAGAAAATGATTAGATACCTGATATCAAGTGTAAGTAATAAAGCGGTGATGTACATTTGATGAAAATGCACAGTTGATAGGCGTAACTGAACAATTGATGGAAATGATCAGTATAGCCAGGTTGATGAGCTAATGAAGCTGATTGAGCTGATTTAGAATGATGCTTATGCAAGACAAGGTGTTGCAATGATGGATTGACTGATTGATTAAGGGGGCATGAAATTTTGAGAAGCAGGCTGATTGATTTGAGATTTGGTTCAAGAGACATATATCAGTGAGTTAAGCAATTGATTGATTTCTCTGCGACAAAAAAGATGAAAATGAAATGAAAGAAATGGTAGATGGAATAAATGCAAGATGGAAGAAAATGAAGGTGATGAAGCCTCTTGTGCCTTTTATGTGCTTTTATCATCATCGAGCTTATTATGTCGCAAATTAATATAAGCGTCTAGATAACATGAACATCTAGATGACCTGAATATTGTTTGCATTTTTTATTTAGTAATGAAGTATAGCATCCAGGTATAAGAACCTTAGATGACCTGAATACTTATTGCATGGAAGACACTATAAGACAAGGAATGATCTCATCCATAGTAGACTCATAGGTCCTCGATGGTTTTAGGCAACCATGTCCTAAGACGAGTCATCCTATGAATAAGAAACAATCCACAAACAAAAAACAAGTGAACATGCCCCATCCTCGCCTCTCTAGTCCCAAACATCCTGGAGAAGCTAAAAGACACGTCACCAAAGATAAAATCATAAAACAAGCAAAGATCAACAAACAAACAATGGTCTTGCTTCGATGTAGAACTGATTCTTGTTACAGTTTATGTGTTTGGTTGGATTTGTAAGATGGTTTGATATATATGCTATAATGTTTGTTTGATTGTCAACACTTGCATGTTTTGATTTTGTTGAAGTTCAAAACTATGTGGTGATTTGAAAGTGTCACTATTTTTTGGAATTTTTGGAATATTTGATTTTTTTGGATTTCTTCAGGACATTTTAGGATTTTTTTTTCAAGACGTTTTATGGTTTTTTTGGATTATTTCAGGACATTTTATGTTTTTTTTTTTTGATTTTTTCAAGACATTTTGTGATTTTTGGATTTTTTCAGGACATTTTATGATTTTTTTTTTTTGAATTTTTTTTCAGGACATTTTATGATTTTTTTGGATTTTTTGAAGTTTTAAAGATGGAGTGAGATGAAATGTGATATAACTAATTGAAGGAACTAGTTTCCCCACACTAGAGGTAGTGCAACCATGGATAAATGATAGATCAAAATGAAAGATTCACTGCAAAACATGTCACACAAGCAACATATCTTTTGTCAAAAGATGATAATGGTTGATTGATTAAGATGCCAGGAATGATTGATTCCATAAGGAATGATGATGATAAGTACTTAGGATCACTGATTCCTCTAAGTATGATAAGATTGATGATTGTTGATGATTGATTGACAAAAAATATGAGGATTGGATAATGTTTTATAACTAGGCTCAAATATGATTCACATGATAAGATTCAAGGTTGCAAAGGGACATGATGACCAATGTTGGAGGTAATTTAATCATGGATAAATGATAAGGGTGTGAACTATGATTGAATGGTAGCACATAAGGATATGAAAGGAAATCCAAAGCATGAATTCATAATTTTGCTCCTAATCTCATCAAAACCAAGGGAAGAAAGGATGTATTTAGATAGAATGATGGAATATGGATAAGGTGAAGGATATGATATGAAAGATATGGATAAATTGTATAGGATAAGATGTATGATGTTTAAGAGGATCCTTAACCTTGTCAAGATCAAAGGTGGAAAGGTAAAGGATGAATGTAAAGAGGATAATGGATATGAATGAAAGGATGGATGAAACTTGCCCCCAAGTGTAGAGTGCAAGAGGAATATGGAAGATAGGATATGGATAGGGATAAATGAAAATGGAAGGTAATATATGCATGATAGGGAGATGGAGGGAGGAATCAAACATCAAGTTTCACAGCTAATATCCCTTGAATATGTGCTCTAATAAACTATGGCAAGGAGGATTAGACTCATAAACATAGGTATTTTAATGGTATGATGGGAGAAGCTAAGGACTCATGCAAAGGTTTGGACTAAAGGAGAGTAAATGGGGATGAATGTTGGATAATGGATAGGAGGTTGGAATACTTGTTGATGGTTATATGAAAAGGATGGAAAGATCAACATCGACACACACCTTGAAGGGTGGTGGAGTGATGGAGGAAAAATGGAGTTTGACGGTGATAGGTTTTTAGATGGACGATTGGAGGAAGCTTTTGGATTAGCAAATTTGGATGCCAATTTAGATTTTATTGCTTCTACGAGACTTTTAGGAATCCACATAGCTTTTGAATTTAATTTTTGATTCATGGGCCTTTGTGATCTTTGAGATTCTTCTTTTTGGTTTATGGGCCTTTGTGGCTTTTGAAATTTTTCTTTTTGATTTATGGGCCTTTGTGGCCTTTGAATTTTTTTCTTTGACTTGATGGGCCTTTGTGGCCTTTTGGATTTTTCTTTTGACTTGATGGGCCTTTGTGGCCTTTTGGATTTTTATTTTGACTTGGGATCAAATTTTCTTTTATTTTTGCATGTCTCTTCGAGGAGACATGTTGATCCTTTGATATATGCAGATTTTGATATGGAAGCTTTTGACATTTGGCACCCAAATTGCTTCCAAGAGCAATGGTATGGGTGGATGGAGATGAATGATATGGAGGTATTATGGATGGGTTAATGTAGGTAGAATTTTGAGAGGGCATCAAGGATGTGTGCCTTTGTTTTTCTTGATGAATATGAGATGGAGGGATGTAGGGACCCAATATGGATCGAAGGGTTGATGAACTAGGGTTTGGATGATAAGGACCAAGGATAGATGGAAGGTTTGATCGACTAGGATAAGGACCTAGGATAGATGGAAGGTTTGATGAAATAGGATAAGGACCTAGGATAGATGGAAGGTTTGATGGACTAGGATACTTAGGTTTATTTTTATGGATTGTGGACTTACGATGGGTATCAATGTCTTGAGCACAAGCTGTAGTTCATACTTTGACATATTCGTTTGCCAATGGGATATGTATTGTTTATGAAACAAGATGCAAGTCCATTATGAGGTGGATGTGATATGGAAGAAATCAAAATATCTTGGAGTAAACCACCTTGGATAAAAGTGAGGGAACCCATTTGATAGGTAAGGGGCTCATGTATAGCTTGAATAGGGGTGATAGACTCTTATGGAGGATTGTAATCATGACGGGAATTAGGATTGGTGATAGGATCTTGACATGGGGATGATGGGGTACTTTGATCTTGACTTGGAAAAAGATCATGAGTTGTAGGAGATGGATTAGCTTGCTCTTTATTAGATATGGAATCATCATGAAGTGGTATGAAAGGCATGTCTTGCTCATGAGAAGGATGAACATCATCATGGAATGAAAGGGTATCATTGAATGGAGGTTTATCTTGATCTTGATGAGGAAGGGAATCTTGAGATTTTGTGGAAAGCATATCTTGATCATTTGATATGATGGAATCATGAGATGGTATGGATTCATTAGATGAGGTGGAAGGAGGACTTTGAAGGATACTTTTCTCTTGAGATGGAAGGGGATCATCTTGGATGAAACAAAAAGAGATAAAGGGGATCATCGTGAGGTTCTTGAGAGATGGGATCTTGGTCAAAGATTGGAAGGGGTTGTTGCATTTTGGTATCATTGGATGGAATGGAAAGAATACTTTGGTCTTGATTTGTAGGGGAGTCTATGCTAGCATGCTTTGGACTAATAGATTGAAATGACTAATTGGATGGAGATGGTATGATGAGAGAGGATGGTTGGATAGATTCGTTAACTTGGGAGAAAGACTCATGAGGTTTATTTTGACTTATGGGAGATGAAGAAAGGTGCATGACATGGTATGATTGCTCAATATTATTTGTGTTTGAGGACATAGATTTAGGTTTGTCATTTAGCCTTTGCAGAAATTCATGGACATTGAACTTGGATGATGTAGTTTTGGGTGAGGATAAAGGCTTATGAGATGATTGCATCACTTCATTCAAATGTTGGGGTTCAAGTTGTTTTTCAAGCTCTTTCAAACGATGGTCAAGATATTTAATCCTTTGGTTTCGTTCATAGGTCATGGATGAATATGGAGGATAGTGGTTAGACATGTTTGGTTTTGAGAGTTTTGGGAATGTTTTGAGGTGTGATGTTTGTTTAAGTTCTATTGTTTGTGTTCAAATTTGTGAATGTAGTGAATACTGTTTGAAAATCCAGAAAACACTTGACAAGCACGATTTTTTGGTGTATGCAAACTCACATGAGACAAGCACAATCCTAATAGGCCAAGGGTTTGTATACTTGATATAGCCCACCGATATACCCCGGATTTGTGCTAAACACCTTTCCTTCTCAAGAGCGGATAGCTTAGAAGTTTGGTGGCATTGGCTCCCCTCCACGACTCATTAACATTATTCGAGCACACCAACTTTGAATTCTTGGGTCATCACTTCCCAAGAACTGCTATCTCTACTCAAGGGAGTCAGTAGTGAGTATCTTCGGGCATGATATTGTACCCTGCACTATACCAAGCAACGACTGAAAATGGTTGGCTTCTAAAACAATAGGTGTTTAGTTAGGGCATCTGTTTGAGTGGCCACACATGGGGCGAGAGATTAATCACCAATTAGGTGGCGCTCCAGCCTGAAGAGGTTACGCTCAACAGGGTTTATGGGAGTACTACTCCGTCCGTGTGACACATCCGCACTCGTGGTACTTGAACTTTCCTCAAGCACCCATTTTATATCTCGGCTGGAAGTGGCTTGGCTTTAGCCTATTATCGGTCGGGTTGTCCCTTAAGGTGAGTATTTTTTCCCTTAAGGCAGACCCATTTCTAGAAATAATAACTGTTTCTCTTACACCCAAGATCGCTCGAAAGCGCAAAGGGAGAGGATACTTCGATTATTAAGTCGTGAAGGTGACAAAAAAATAAGGTGGGTCTGGTTTTCTGATCACCTAGTTTTCACAAGGTGAGAGCATAATCACCTACCACCTTCAAGCACGGTCAAACAGAATCAAGAACATGTTCATCGACCTCCTAGTTAAGCCTATGTGGAAGAAGACAATTGTTCATTTTTAATGCACCAATTGAAGTGTTTTCTCATCTAAAAGACAATTGGTTTCAAAATCATGTCTTTGACAAACGTCCTGCATAAAAATCTCATTAATAGTTTCATGTCTCCTTTCTTTGACAAGCGTATGTTTTAATTTTCAATTCTTTGCCAAACGAACCTAGCAAAAGAAACCAGATTAACAAAATTAGTCACAAAACCAAAATGACAACTAACATAAATCCTAACAAAATTAATTTAATCTAAATTAAATTAAAATCTAAGTTTAATTTAATTTTAAATTGAAAATGCACACTAAAAGAAAAGAAATCTAAAACTAAAATCTAAACTATATTAGTAAAAATTAAACTAAATTAAATGAGTAACTAAAAATCTAGAAAAAATAATCTAACTAAATGAGAAATTAGAGACTAAATTAAATCTAAATTAAATTAGAAACTAAAACTCTAAACTAAATTAAAAATTAGTCTAAGTTAATTAAAACTAATATAAATTAATCTAAGCCTTAAAATTAATCTAGTTCTAAAAATTAATCTAAATTAAAAAATTAATCTAAACTAGATTAAATTAAAAAATTAATCTAAACTAGATTAAATTAAAAAATTAATCTAAACTAGATTAAATTAAATTAAATTTGAAATAAATCTATATTAAATCTACATTCTAAAATAAAACTAAATTTAAAAAGATCAAAATTAAAAAAAACAAAATCTAATTTAGAAAGAGCTATTAAAAGTTAAAAGCTAAAAACAAAAGCTAAATCTAATTTAAAAAATAAAAGCCAACTCTACATTAAAAGTTAAAAGCTAAAAACTAGAAATCTATTTTAAATGTTAAAAACTAAAAATCTAATTTAAATGTTAGCACTAAAAACTGACACTCAAAATTAAATTGCAGGAGAAAATGTTGCGGGATGCTATTTATTATTCACAGATGCAAATGAAGGATTTGTGCTACAAACTCATAAATTGCTGAAAACTGATGCATTTTTAAATTATGCAAATGATTTTTGTTTTTTTGTTTTTTGTTTTTGTTTTTTGTTTTTTTTTGTTTTTTTTTGTTTTTGTTTTGGTGATTTAAAGTTTTTTGTATGTTTGAAATGCTTTTCACAATGTAACTTATTTTAAGAAATTGATATCTGATTTTTCCTTTCTACTACAAAATGAGATAATGTATATTATATCAAATCTGGAGTTGTTGATCCTGCAAAAATATATATCATATTCAAATGTGAAGAAGTCGATATGCTGTAGATGTCAAGAAATTGCTGCTCTGCAAAATGTAGATCATATAAGATTTTCTTTCAATTTTTTCTGCAGATCAGTGTGCATGCAAAATGTGAAAAAAAATATTCATCCAGTCGTTCACGTCGGGTTCACCATTTTGTTTAATGCTGAAAAATGAAAAAGCTAAATGATTTTAATCTATAAATTCAAATCACAATTTCAGCATATCATCAATAAAGGCTTTCCAAATGAATACAAATGCAAAATGCAAACTAAAATATGCAAAACTAAAATAAATGCATTCAAAGGAAAATCAGCTCCATTGTTTTCCTATTTCACCATGATTCTTGATTTATGCATTTGATGCTCTCATATTTTTATGAGCACAAGTACAACAAGAAGCTGTGATGAGTGGAAGAGAATTGAAATTGATTTTTAAATCAAAATGTGTATGAAAATGTGCATCCCCAAAAATTGAGAAGGAGGAGGATTTTATAGATGAATGCATAATGTGAAAATAAGAAATGAG
>VDFB02168118.1:132234074-132296804 GCA_007258455.2 Sequoia sempervirens | reverse complement strand
CAGGTAGAGAAGATCTTGGAATCAAGAGTGAAAAAGGCTACAAGACATAAGGTGTACATGGAGCACCTTATCAAGTGGAAGAACAAGCATGAATCAAAAGCCACATGGGTACAAGAAGACTAGTTCAAGAAGTTTGGTATTGACCTGTCATTGGTCCCTCCTTCCATTCCTTAGTGTTTGGGCAGAGAGGGGGAGAATGGTGCAGGACCACCTAGGAAGCATGAGGTAGCACTAGGAAAATTTGGAAGCCTAGGATGAAATTTTGTGTTTTAATACTTTAAGGTCATGTTGACCATTTAGTTTTGTGTTAGAGGTGTTAGAACAAGTTAGGAGGAAGGTTGATCAGTAGCTCATGGTTGAATGGATGAGTTTCTCAACTTGTTTCACTAGGATTCACTAGGAGTTAGAAATAAAGCCCAAAATGTTGCATTTGTGCAATTTTGGCCTATTGTGGTGGTTAAGTCTGACCAAGGGGAGAGGTAACCACTTTTAGAACCTTTAAAAGGTGGCCCTCGACCTAGAATGGGGGTTGGAAAAGCTTTGTATCTTTTGGATTTTACTATTCATATGGAAAAGTAATGAATTTCTTGCAATTTTATGGTTTTTAGTTCTTATTTGTTTGTAAATGGAGGGTTCCAGGCACTGAGCAGTGTGTGGCACGCATGGTATTTACTTTACAAGCTTTGTGTGGTCATTAGTGGTGTTGTTTCATCATTTCTTAGCTTTGTTCTTAGTAGGTTTTGTTTCTTTCCATTACTGATCAGTCCAGTAGGCTGTTAATCATGGAGTCTTAGACCTCTGTCTTCCACTATACCTGGTGTATAGTCCATGGGGGAATGAGGTTAAGCTCCATGCCTATATATATTAGGTTTAGGATTCTATAGGAGGCAAAGTGTCATGGGAAAAGTCTTCTCCTAGGCAAGCTTGAATGTGTCTGGTTAGGAAAGACAGTGAAAACCAAGCACTAACGTTGCAGAGGTGTCAATTCCTTGGCAACCCAAGGTGTGTGGAGGATGCAGGAGGCCTTACAAAGGTTTGGCAGGAAGGAAGAGACTTCACAAATCCATTTGGTGGTTGAAAGAAGCAGACAGATCACTGTGTAGTCAGGAAATGGCCTAAAAAGCCCTAATTCTTGGAAAAAGAGGGTTATGCCTGTGTACGGACAGTGAAGGCCTATAACCCCAAAAATCCTTGAGAGGTTGGAAAATGAACCAGGGTCTCCAAAGGAAGTTTGTGATGTACTTTAGAAGGATTGGAGTTTAAGCCTATTTTCTCGGGTTAGGAGGCCTAGTTGGGGCTCAAGGTCTAGTAGCCCTTCTTAAACCCTAGAATAGGGTTTGGTGTGAGCGATGGAGAATTGGTGATTGGTGGATGATCAAGAACCCTAGAGAGATGGTTTTGAAGCCATGGAAGACATCACACACCCCCACATCAAGTTAGTGAAGGTTGGAGGTTTAGTTAGCCTTTAGGAAGATTAAGGGCTAAGGAGAGAATGGAAGAGAGAGCACCAAGATTGGTTTGGGTAGGGAAATGGAGATGATAGTAGGGTTATCCAGGAGAACCAGGGGTGCCTAACAAGCATTAGAACCTATAGGCTGAAGGTGGAAGTGACACCAAGGGATTGCTAATGTAAGGACCCGGGCACTTAGGACGATGGGTGTTCCATCCAACCTACCCCTATCAGTTGCTCTGGTAGATGGGACTACCCATAGCATGAATCCATGGACTACCAAGAAGAAAGGTTATATGTTAATTTTTTCTAACCTGCTTATATACAGTGGTAATAGGTCCCAACCTCAAAGGCGAGACTATCATGCCTAGGGCTTGTCGACCGACATTATCGAACCCATGAATGTCAATAGAAGAAGTATTAAGAGAAAATGGGCCAATATTAATCTTAGGCAATAGATTGATGCTACATACATTGAGTGTTGAACCGATGTCAACGAGAGTATGTCTAATGCCAATTTTATTAATGTTGACTATAATCATTAGAGGATCTACTTGCTTCTATGCTTTAGAGGCATGGCTCTAGCGAGATAGAATGTGATATTGAAAATCCCAGATATAATACATCAACACATTGTCAAATCAGCCTAAAGGGAAGAGGAAGAGGATATTTTAGCAAGGCTACAGGCATACCTTGATAAATTGGAGTGAAGTGAGCAAGTCCCATAGTGAGATCATAGTCAGAATGGCAGAGGTTTCTCGATGGGATTATAATCATTGGGTGCTTTAGTTGTGAGTTTTAGGAGCTAAAGGAAGGCTTTGTTGTTTGTTCATTATATTCTTATATAAGCTCAGAGCTACCATGCTATAAGAGGGAGCCATAAAAAGGTCAGAAGAATCCCTATCAAATGGAACACCATTGATAGAATAGATACTTTTAGGAGAAAGACTAGCTAGCGTCAAATAAATAACATGTCTCTTAAGCCTTTGAGGGGTAGTAGAGACATAGATTATATTTATAGACTCATCTCGCTAATGAATAATTGCTGAAAGACACTTCTCAACATCAATCCAAGAGGATCAAATGAAAGGAGATTCATCATTCGCTAATGCATCATCTCAAAAGAAGAGTGCATTAGAACAAAGATAAGTTCATCATTCACCAATGCAACATCTCTAGAGGAGAGTGCATTGGAATGGGGAAGAGATTCATCATTCCTGCATCATCTCAAAAGAGAGTGAATTGGAATGGATAGAAGGTAGAGTAAACATTAATAAAGGTATCAATTATTTCATTTTCTTGCAACAAGATATCCTCCAAAGCAAGAGGAATTTCATGAAAAAGATCAAAGACACCAAGTGGAATGGGTAAAGCCAAGTCACCATCACATGCATGAAATGGAACATCATTAACACTTTGAATAGAATTAGATATTGAACTAATAAAAGAAGATATTAAATCCATTTTGAAAATAGTAAGTTAAATATGATAAATAATGAATAAACAAGTCAGCTGATAACAAAAGTAAGAAAAACCGCAAATCCAAATTTTTAGATTTTTTCAATATTTTCTAGGTTCTAGTAATTTGAATTTTTGAAGGTCTTCACAGTAGAATTTGGGGTCAAAAATTATGTCGGTTCCTAAAATTCAATTGTCAAAGGCATAGTATTTTATGGATTGAATTAGTCCTCTTTGAGATCTTTCCAATAGTGCAAATGGTTTTGAATTTTGAGCACCAAGTCAAAAGTTATGACCCTGCCAAGTAGGGGTAAATAAATTCCTATTTTTTGAAAAAAAAAGTTGTTCTTCACATTGGGTTCATAAAAATTTAGAGAAGGGGGATTCGCTACTCATGAGTTCTCATCATTTAGAGAGCCTCATAGGGTGAACTACCCTAAAATACCTCAAGGAAAAACATGAGAGTTCTAGAATTAGAAAGAGTAGGTCACAGAGATTTTTTGGACAGACTAATGGGCTCTCGGCCAAAGGATATCAGTGCAAACCTAGGACGATGGTGTGACATGTTGGAGTCTGTATGGACCAAAAAGTGAGTTTATCACAAAAAATGACAAAGTTTCCATTTCTACTCTAATTGCTAAGAAATCTTGGGATGTGAGAAAGCAACATAATATAATAGAACTAAAATAGAGTGAAGTAGAAATAAAAATGATAAGGAGAAGAAAGAACATGCTCACAACCACACAAGTGATGAAGCCTCTAGAAAAAGGAATGTATTCAAAACCTATATGTGTAATGTCTGGAGAGAATGTTGGGGCTGTATAGGGGTTTACCTTAGTCAAACCCCTATTTTGGTGTTCCCACCTCTACAGACAACTAGATAGATAGAGAGAAATTAACTGAAATGGATAAAGTGTGTGGTGAAAGAAAAACCCAATTTAGGAGTACAACCTGCACCACCAAGTATGAGTGATAAAAGTAATCCCTGCTCGAGGAGGAGAACCTATATCACAACATAAAGATGCAATTGATAGGGGATATGGAATCCCAGGATGCTCACAAGCATAGGGGGAGGGAGATGTAGTTGCAAGGCTTAAGGAAGCCAAAGAGGGAGACAAGGATAGTTGCTAGAGACAAGAGTGTTTCCAAAGGTGTTGTAAGGATGTGAGAGTTCAAGGTAGAACCCAAGAGCACAAGCTGGAGAGAAGTTAGATTGAAACTAGAAGCTAGAATGAAGCTAGAGACAAAAATGGATTGAAAAGATAACATTTAAGGAGAGAAGAGAAGCAAAAAGAAGCTTCTTGGGTGGTTACATGGAATCCTAAGCCATTACCACCGACAAAAGGGGGTGACAAGTTGCAAACATGCTCAAAAATTATTGTTTGAGCATTGAAATTTTGCAGGATGATAGTGCAGTGTGCAGAAGTTCATGTAGTGTGCTAGTGTTCGAATGCATTACACTACAAAACAACGCAAATGGGAAAATCACAAGGTTTGATGCACAACTAGTGCATGAAGGGTAGCTACTAAAAAGGAGCCCTGAGCATCTTGAGAAGGGAAAAAGCCTGATATAGGGGCTAAAATGAGCCTACACAAGATGCTAAGGGAGTGGAGACCAAAGCGGATGCAAGAATTCCTGTGAAATTGTAAGGGGTGAAATTTTACAACATTACAATACCAATGAAAAAATATATCCCATGAGGTGAGAGGTAATTCATCATCCCTACACTCACTAGCATTATCCCCCATACCTAATGCCACACTAGGACCATGGGGTGTGATAGGTTTTCTTGTCTAATTGGGGAATTGGACTATTAGGTATTCATTGTATGACCCTTTTGAAGTTGAGGGTTGGTCCTTTGGGCCATTCATTGGACAATTAGTTCATGTTGAAACTAGGGTTTCTTACATCTAGTTATAGGGTTTTTGATATTTTCAAACAACTAGGGAAATTGAGATAATTCAAGATAAGTTATATTTTTCCTTAATTGTAACCCTAGAACTAAAAATTGGGTAAAATTCTTGGGAAAAAATTACTTGTTCTTTTCTTCTAAAAACCCTAATTCACTACAAAAACATTGGAGCTCTGCAAATTCTCTTGCCAAATGCTTGGATGCCAAATGAATTACTTTGAAGGTTGGAATATAATATTTATAAGATTAATTATGATGGAAAACTAGTATAAATCCATCTTTTCCACCATTACTCTCAATTCATGTAAGCTAGAGCCTCTAGCTATACATTTCACAAGTTTGAACATGAGTTGTCAATTTCCAAATGATAGGACAAGATATAAAGATTGGAGATGATTTGACCAATTTGAAAATATTTGACATGCATTGATAGATATTTGACCAATCAAACAAATCCACACAGGAGCACTTTACACGTAATCAAAAGTGGGGCCATTGAAAAAGTTAATGAGAAGTAGCTAACATCATCATATAAGCCACATGGTAGCATTTTAGAATTCCATGACCTAAAAGTAGAGCAGTTATATGAGACCTTGCAAAATCATGAAATCCTCTTGAGATTGCACCATGTGTCCACATTTCACCCCTTCAAATTTATTCTTTGAGATGAAACCCATTGGAAAACACTAAGAACATGTTAGTGTCCCTTTTCTACAAATTTGCAAGCTTTGACTTGGTCACTTTGAAACATCTCGTGGACTACCAGAATACCTTTAGATCATGCCATGTGTCTTGCCTTTACTCCTTAGAAAGATTTTATAGACTTGATCAATGTTTTGGTGCCACATGTCACTCATTTTGTGGTTCTACGAGCTCTCTTTTCCTTTAGTTATATGCATCCAATAGAATGGTGGAATGTCTTAGAATGTTGACTATTGTCACTATTTTTGCAATTTCATGGAGCATTATTTCCTTAATAAAATATTCCTTATGAAACAATGGAATAAGGTAAAAAACTGACATGTGTCCTTCTCTTTGTAGGCAACTTAAGTGATAAAATTTAAGCACATACAAGTTTTATGTCTTAAGTGAGTGCTAGGAAAAAAGGGGGGCTAAGAATTAATAAAATAATAGGGACACAAACTTAGGGCTTGAGGATTTAATTAATACTAGACTATAATGGTAACCTAGCAGATGAGGTCGGTGAATACACAAAAATAAAGTGTAAAGGTCATAACTTAAGTGAGGGAAAATTACGCTAACTGATCAAAGTAAGAGTTAGGGTTTTAGGAACCCTAATACATGATTTTAACACTTCCTAGCAAAATTCTTGAGGATTTTAAAAAATTCAAAAGGACAAGATCTTCCAAAGGAAGTAAAGTTTTACAAGTTCCACCAGTGGCTCCAATTGGGATGCTTGTTCTGTAGGAACACAGTGAGGATCCAAAAAAATATGGGAAAGAAGACTAGGAGCAAAACCAAAAAACAAAAAACTCAGGGGGAAAACTATACAAATTTACACTTTAATACAATATGCATGGATATGTCCTACTTATGAAAATTAGGGTTTAAGGAATTTCCCATGCATTGTCAATCCCAATACCTCTTCTTTCATATTTTGCAAAAAAATATAAATTCTCACCATGATTATCAAGAACAACATAAGGACCTATCTTCTACCCACTTGGTGAAGTAATATGTGGCCATTAAAATCAATCTGTGACCACCAATAGATTTTTTGTTAAACTCATTAATAAAGTCTATGCCACAATGTTGAAAAAATGCCTCCACATTTAGTGTCCTTAGAGGTAGAGCACCAAAGACTTCAAATTGCTTGCAAAATTTTGGAAAGCATCACATTTTCTTACCTTTTTATGTGTTGCAATGAATAGAGAAGGCCACCAATATCTAGATCTTGGATCTTGTGAGTATTTTTCTTGGGAATATAGTGTCCTCCAAATACTCCACTGTGTATTTCTTCAAGAATCCTCACTACCTGTTTCTCATCAACACATCTGAGCATAACTTTAGCACTGTACCTCCAATATATACAATCCTGGATTATAACATATTTTATGGCTTGTAGTTTCAATGTTCTTTTTTGGTTGTCAATCATGTGGTCTGGACAAGACATTTTTTTCAAGCAATACAAGATATCCTTATACCAAGTACAAGATTGTACATCATATTCTTTCACAAGTGTATCTTCTTGTACTTGATTAACTTGATTGGCCTTAAGGTTAGATTCAACCATTAAATCGGCTAGGCCCTATCCTCTGACAAGCTTAGTGATTTGGGTATCTATGTTGAACTCTTATATCTTGTTGATCCATCTAATCCTTCTTCAAGTGAATTCTTGTTGAGTAAAAATATCCTTGACTACAACACTAGGGACATAATCTACTAATTTTAGACCCACCAAATAAGGTTTGAAATTCTTAACATCTTTAACAAGAGCATATGCTTGTTTTTCCATTATATCATATTTCAATTCTACAACCTAAAGGGACTTGCTAAATAATGAAATAGGTTGTTTATAAACCTCATCATTCTTTTGCAAAAATACAACAACAATAGTATGTGTTAGTGTGAAAGGGGTACTTTATCTAACTAGTTCATTTCCTAGCTAGTTCTCCACTTAGGTCCTCTTCACACTAGCTTAATTTTACATAAGGATAAGGTTGTTGATCCTTAATGACCTGAGTTGTCACACATCATAGGATGAAAACACTTGTCATAATCTAGTTACATCCTATCTCTCCCCTTGGCCTATATAACCAAGGCATTTCCTTTGTAATCTTAATTCTCAAGTTCATTGAATATTTTCATTCTCTTGAGAAGAATATTGTTTATTCTATCTCATCTCTTATTTCTATATTTTCTTTCCTTCAATCATTTTCATCTTGTGTAGGCTATTTAGAAAAATCTTGCATGGTAGTAGAGAAAGAATGAGTTGTGGGTTAGCAATATTTTTGGAAATTTGGGAGTGTAGAGCTGTTTTTTTCAAAAGTACCAAATATGCTCCTCTTGCATCCTTGGACGATTTAGATGGAGAAAATATCAACTTTTGGGGGCTCAAAAATTGAATTTCCATTTATAGGTTTTCTAAAGATTCATGGAGAAATTTTGAGCTCACCATTGAGTCTAGAGCAACTGAGAAAGTTAGATATGCTCTTTATTTTGTTTGAAATAGACATTGAAGGCCATATCTACAACAATTTGAAGTAGGAGGTTCATTGCCAAATCTAATAAGGAACCATCATTTTAGAGCATTTTGGGTCAAATCCAACCCTTCCATCATGCTCAAAAGGCCCAAAAACCATAAAATCGATTGTCAAAACGTCAATTTTGGACAAAGTTGCTAGGTGAGGCAAAAAAATTATCCAAGGAGTCATACTACCCCATGGACGTACTAGTTTAAAAAAATCATTTTTTTGCATTTAAACTAAACACACATTTTTTTTTAAAAAAAATCAATATAACTTTGTAAAACAAAAAAAAAAATTAAAAATAATTTTAAACATAGTAACTATGTAAACCTGTGCAAACCTGCAAGGGTATCGTAGGGTACCCAAGAGGACCTTGTGGCCCCTTCAGGTAGCATGCCCACTACTGGGTCACTCCCTGCTCAACCTTCAAGCCTTTAATAAAAAAAAATTATATTTATTTAAAAAAATTTAATACTTTTAATATTAAAAAATATAACTTTTTTAAGTCCCCCAACATTTAAAATATTTACCAATACTTTTTTATTTTTAATATATTTTTTATATTAAAAAATATTAAAATTTTTAAATCCATCAATGTTTCTAGTAAAGCCACCAAATTTGGTGGTAAATTTAGCGGGTTTCTAACTTTGGTCATTTGCTAATTTTATCTAGAGGTTTCCTAATTTGGAAAAGGTGTAAACTATCTAGCAGATATTTAAATTTGGCGAACCACTAACTTTGATGACCATTTTACTAAATTTAGTGATTTTTTTTTGAAAAATCATACCCCCTCTCCATTGATATGCTGGTTTTTGAAGACCAACTTTGAAAGCTCATAACTTGGGCTCTAGACCTCCACATTCAATGATTTTCTTTTTATTTCAGCTAATTTTTCATGCTCTACGCATTGGTAAAGATGGTTTTAGATTTTGGCACATAGATTTTTCAGAAATTGTTGATTCTCAAAGAGGACACCTCACAGTTCTCATTTTGAGAACTTCAAAGTTGCATAATTTTTTCATATGACCTCATATCAAGCTGATTCTTTTTTTGAAAGTGCGTGATTTTTTGTGTACTTTGCATTTATTATGTTCATTTCATATGATATTATACAAAAATTGTACTTTCAACATATGCTCATTTTTTGAGGGTTTGTAAAAGTATTGAAGTCAAAAAATATGTAACTGCACTAAATATAAAGTGCCAAATCATTTTTCTTTGCAAGGTTCTTTCATTAAGTGAAAAGGGGGGGTATCTTATTGTATTTGTGCTTGTTCATCTCTTCTACTTTGTGCTCTATTTTTCCTTCATAATGGGTTCATTTAAGTCACCATTGCTAACACCATACAACTACAATACAAGGCATCAAAATGCATGGAATTCCCTAATGCAACTAGGATATACACCTTATGTTGAAAAGAAGCTAACCAAACCCACAAATGATAAGGAAAAATTACTCTCGATGCTTGAACATACAAAATCTCTTGGTTTTCTAAGGAGTTTAGTTTCTCAGATTGATATTATGTTTCAAATTGAAGGTTGTAAATATTCACATGATGCATGGAAAAAATTAAAAACTTTGTATGGTACAACCGATGAAGTTTGTGGTTATCAAATTGACAACAAACTAATGAGTCTTGATCCAAATTCTTTTGACAACATCTAGGATTATGTAACAAAGGTCATTGACCTTAAAGCACAATGTAAATCATGTGGCTTAGAGAAGAAATACATTCATCTTGCCTATAACACTTTCAACAAACTTGGACTTGAATATGCAACTTTTATTTTTAGCTTTCACACTCATAGGTTGAAAATGGGATCTACATTTACTACACCTTCTTATGCTTCATTTTTTGAAATGTTGATGCAAGAAAAAGGAAAGCTTCTTTCCATGGGTCTTCTTAAGCCTTCATAATCACAAGATTTGTTGGCTAGTCAACTGAAGGGTCAAAAAGACTCAGGGAAACTTGATAAAAAAAAATCCATTCAAGAAGTCACAAAAAGATTAGGCACAATCATCTTTTACAACAAAAGTGTACTCCAACTCCTCTTCTTCAAAGGGGAATTATCGAAATAAAGAAAGGCCAACTTGTAGCTACTGCAAGAAACCTAGTCATGAGAAACATTCTTGTGATAAGAAGGAGATCGATGAGTTAAAACATCTTCTTAAAAAGAACAACATTAATCTGCCTTCTTCAGTTATTCAACAATCCTCTTCTCCTTCTTCTAAATCAGGTAAAGGGAAATAAACTACACTTGTTGCTATTGATGATTCTTCACAATAGTGGATTCTTGACTTGAGTCCATCACATAACATGGTTTCTCTTAAAGAACAATTTTCTTTGTTGGAGCCTTGTTTTGTGCCCCACATTCTCATCAGGGATGATTCTCTAGTGGATGTAATTGGGAAGGGTTCAATTGATGCTGGAAATGGTATATTTGAGGATTTCCTCTGTGTTTGATCTATCAGCCAACCTTCTCTCCATCTATCAAATCACTTAGAATGGTAGAAAAGTTGAATTCACTCCAAACTTTGTTAGCATCAAGAATCTTGAAGATAATGAACTCCTTGTAGTTGGTAAGGCCAATCATGAGTATCTCTTGTATGATTTCTCTCATTTTGTACCTAATTCACATTCCATTTTATTACTCACCCATTCAAATTTTGTGAGCAAACTATGGCATGAGCAGTTTGGCTATCTCAACTACTACTATCTTCAACAACTCAACAAATATAAAATGGTCATGGGTCTTCCTCAAATCAATTTTTCTGATAATGTATGTCCGAGTTGTGCCTTGGGAAAACATCCTAAGGACAAGTTTGACAAAGGGAAGGCTTGGAGGGTTTCAAAATTCATTGACTTGGTTCATAGTGACCTAGCAGGTCCTTTTGTATCATTATCTTTCAGTAAGGTTTGTTATTTGCTCACCTTCATTGATGGCTATTCTAGATATGCATGGGTATAATTTCTTTGAAAAAAAGGAGAAGTCTTTGATAGATTTCAAGAATTTAAGGCTCGTGCTGAGAAGCAATTTGGAAAGTGTATCAAACTTCTCCACACTATAATGGCAGAGAATATGTGAACCATTTATTTGGGAAATTCTATACTTTTGATGGGATTTATCTTCAACATACTATTGCCTACACACCACAAAAAAATGTAGTTGAGAGGAAAAATAGGTCTCTGAAAGAGATGGTTGGCTACATGACCCACGCTCACTCCCTTGCACCTGCATATTGAGTAGAAGCTATAAAATGTGTTGCTCACATCCAAAACAAAGCTCCACATAAGGAATTAACGGGCATCACTCCCTTCAAAGCCTAGTGTGGTAGGAAACCTGTTGTATGACACATTAGAGTTTTTGGCTCCTCGACATGGACACATATTCCTGTAGAGAAGAGGAAGGTCATGTAACCTTAGAGTCAGCCTTGTATCTTTGTTGGTTACCCTGATGGTGTCAAATGATATCTACTAATGGATCCTACAACACATGAGCTCTTCATTAAGTGTAGTGTGCATTTTGAGGAAAGCTCTTCTCGCTCATTCTCTACTCTTCCTTCCTCAACAGTGGATTTAGAGGATTCTAACATCTATGATTTTCCTCAAGCTTCCTCTAGTTGTTGATTTGACCATGAGATTTAATTTTCCTCTTCACAAACTTTGAAATCTCCTCCTCCATCCCCTACCATGCCTTGTTGGGCTCACTAAACATTTGAGTTTGCAAGCACTCTTGTTGGGAATCCTTCAAATACTCAAAGGATTCAGTCATAAAATGAAAACATTCCACATTCTTGAATCGCCATAGCTCTAGATCTACAATAATTTCATGAAGCTTTTGGTATTGCTAAGTGGGATTGCACAATGGAGGAAGAGTACATCTCTTAAATACAAAATAAAACATGGGATCTTGTTCCACTTTCTAAGGGAAGAAAAATGGTTTGGTGTAAGTGGATGTATCAAACCAAATTTTCAATGGATGGATTAGTTGATAAATATAAAAGCATGACTTATGGCCAAAGGTTTCTCTCAAGTTCTAGGAATTGATTACACTGAGACCTTTTCCCCTATTTCCAAAATGAACTCCATTCGCTTTCTACTTGCTATTTCTACAACTCATGGTTGGATTTTACATCAAATGGATATGAAGAGTGTATTTCTTGGAGATCTAGATGAATAAATTTACATGGAGCAGACACAAGGATTAATTCAAGATTCTTCACTAGTTTACAAACTAAGGAAGCCTCTCTATGGCCTCAAATAGGCTCCACATGCTTGGTATGCCAAAATCGTCTCCTTTATTCTCTCCATTTGGTTCTCTAGATGCCACTTAGATCCAAATGTCTACATCTTGTGGATGGAGGATGCTCTTCTCTTCTTGGATCTCTATGTTGATGACTTGATTGTCACCAGGAGAACTTCATCCATCATTACAACTGTCAAGACTACTTTGCATAATAGATTTTCAAAGACCGACTTGGGGCTCTTGCACTAATTTCTTGGTATCAAGATCACTCAAACATGTTTTGGGATCTCTCATGCACAACCCAAGTATGCTCTTTATCTTTTATCACATTTTCATATGACTGATTGTAAGTTTGCATCAACTCCTTTTCTATCTAGGGTTAAACTTGAGGTAGAATGTTCCACACCACTAGTTGATGCTACTTTGTATCACCAACTTGATGATAGCATCATCTACTTGACTCATACTCACCTAGAAATTTCCTTTTAAATTGAAATTATTTCACACTTCATGATGGAACCCCATGAGCTTCATTAGAAAGATACCAAATGCATCTTGCACTATATCTAGGGCACTCATAGGTACAAGATTCACTATGTAGTAGGCACACATTCAAAATTACAAGGATACACGAATTATGATTGGGTTGGTGATATTGATGATCAAAAGTCCACCTTTGGCTATAGTTTTAAGTATGGTTCTAGTCCCATTTGTTGGAAGAGCAAGAAGAAACCTGCCATTGCTCTTTCTTCAAATGATGCTAAGTATTTGGGGGTTGTCAATGCTACCACTAATGCTATTTGGCTTTAGAATATCCTCACTAAACTTGGTAACACCTTTCAAAATCCATTAGTCATCTATTGTGACAACCAAAGCACCATCCAGATCTTGAAGAACCCAATCCATAATAAATGAACCAAACACATCAAGATTCATATGCATTTTCTCTAAGAGTTGATTCAAGAGTAGGTCATTGATTTGAACTACTATCCTACAATATATTAGGTTAAAAATATTTTCACCAAACCCTTCACTGAGAGAAATTATGTTCATCTTTGGTCTCTCTTGGGGGTGTAGGAAATATCTTCGGGGGGGGTCACTTAGACCTTCTTCATTCAACCTCTCATGGGAGGGAGATTTTTCCCACTAGGCTTTCTCCTTCTTTAATAGTTGAGTGGTTATTATGTATCTGGGTACCTCATTAGGACTACTAGCTAAGACCCATATTTGCATCTTTGGATTGTATACTTCTCCCTAAGTTGCACTTAATGGGGGGTTTTAGTGTGAAAGGGGTTCTTTATCTAACTATTTCATTTCCTAGCTAGTTCTCCACTTAGGTCCTCTTCACACCATCTTAAGTTTACATAGGGATAAGGTCATTGAGCCTTAATGATCCAAGTTTTTACACCTCATAGGATGAAAAAAATTGTCATAATCTAATTACATCCTATCTCTCCCCTTGGCCAATATAACCAAGGCATTTCCTTTGCATTCTTAATTCTCAAGCTCATTGAAGATTTTGATTCTCTTGAGAGGAATATAGTTTATTCTTTCTCATCTCTTATTTCTATATTTGATTTCCTTTAGTCATTTGCATCTTGGGTACATTATTTAGCAAAATCTTATAGTATGGGATGATGCAAAATAAAATATTTGAAAAGGCTTGGAAAAATATGGTGATTTGAGTATTGGTGCTTGTTTGATTTCCTTATTAATGTTGTTGAATTCTTGAACAACCTTATCTCCCCATGCAATTGATTCTTGTTTTCTTAGCATATTGGAGATGGACTTTGTTGTTTCTATAAAATTGGTAATAAATCTTCTAACAAATTTTATTTTACCAAAAAATGATTAAATTCCTTTTACTATTTTAGGGATGGAAATTTAATTAATTGTTTTTACTCTTTTAGTATCTATAGAATGTTTTTCCTAGACCTGCTCAAACATGGAAAAACAAGCAAACATTAGTCCTTAAACAAGTGTAAACAAGCATTCCCTATGAAATTCATTCAAACACAAGAACATGAAATCAAAGCAAAATATCAAGTAATCTACTAATGAAATCTTATTCTAATGCTCAAACCAACATCCCATAGGGGAATTGGTGCTTCTTTGATGTGGAAAGAAGCCCTTTCCCAATTCCTTGATAAGCTTGATGGTAGATGTGTGATTCTTGATGGAAAATGTCAATAACCTAGCTATGGGTGGTGAAATTCTATGCTAACTTGGATGAAATTGTGGATGAAATCATGGATGTTTTGAATTCAAATGAATATGATGTATTTAAATGAAGTTATGTCCTCAAATCAATAGAGAAGGCCTCTATTTATAATGAAGAAGGTTTGAAGAATGAACAATTGGGAGAATGTGGGATTAAATATTGGACCAATGGCATTGTGCCACTTGTCAACATGCTAATGAAGGGAGTTGGAGCACATTTTGAACAATGTGCATGCTAAATGCATGTAGGTGAAATTTCAATTTCAAGAGGTGGCTTGTGCAAGAGGGGATGTAAGAGGAATTAATGCCAAGTTGACTCAAGGAGAGGACATGTAAGAGCCTTCAATGCAAAGGTGGAGGGAAAAAGTCCTTTGGGGGGGAAAAGTCAAGTGGGTGGAATATTCAAAAGAATATGCCATATTTGAATAAAAATAGGATAATCAGTAAATCAAATAAATTGATTTACATGTGCAACTTGACCAAGGTTGACTTACCCAAGGGTGGAGTCAAAAGCTAGAGGAATGGAGGATTAGTGTTAGGAGCTAATTAATCTGGGATTAATTAACTTAGATGAAATTAGTTTGATTGGACTGTTTTATGCTGAAAACTGAAGAAACTACATGATTTAATCTATAAATTCAAATCAAAATTTCAGCATATCATCAATAAAGCCTTTCCAAATGAATACAAATGCAAAATGCAAACTAAACTATGCAAAACTAAAATAAATGCATTCAAAGGAAAATCAGCTCCATTGTTTTCCTATTTCACCATGATTCTTGATTTATGCATTTGATGTTCTCAGATTTTTATGAGCACAAGTACAACAAGAAGTTGTGATGAGTGGAAGAGAATTGAAATCAAAATGTGTATGAAAATGTGCCTCCAAATGTGTATCCCCAAAAAGTGAGAATGAGGAGGTTTTTATAGATTGAATGCATAATGTGAAAATGAGAAATGAGTGGAGTGATTTATGCCATGATTCATGTTTGGAAGCTCAAATTGTGCAATTTTGAGCTAATTCCATGGAAATTGATTGATGAGTTTAATGTGCAATTTTAAGCTAATTTCATGGAATTGATTTATGAATTTTAATTTATTTAATGAAATATGGATGCATTTTAATGATTAATGCAAATGAATAATCATGCAAATAGTCAAAGTGAAATGATTTATGTAAATGGATGAATATGAAATGATTTATGGATATGTTAATGATTAATGAAATGATAAATATTTATGAAATGAATTAATAAAATATGCATTTGGATAAATAATGGATAAATGACTAAATGATTATGTAAATGGATTATGGTTATGAGTAAATGCTTATAAATGCTTATAATATTTTAATGGTTTTATGGAGATATGATTATGCAATAGATAAAAATGATTAAGAGGACATTTTTATGCATCTACATTTTGCCCCTCTTTGAGACAATGCAGCCTGTCGCGTTGTTTCAAAGAAAAAAGATTGATTAACTGATACATGCCCCAAGGATATCCCGATAAGGATGATGATAAGGATGATATGCCCCCTCGAGAGATTGATCAAATGGATTGTAAAAAGATTAATCTCTCGATAGATGTCTAGAAAATGATTAGATACCTTATATCAAGTGCAAGTAATAAAGCGGTGATGTACATTTGATGAAAATGCACAGTTGATAGGCGTAACTGAACAATTGATGGAAATGATCAGTATAGCCAGGTTGATGAGCTAATGAAGCTAATTGAGCTGATTAAGCTGATTTAGAATGATGCTTACGTAAGACAAGGTGTTGCAATGGTGGATTGACTGATTGATTAAGGGGGCATGAAATTTTGAGAAGCAGGTTGATTGATTTGAGATTTGGTTCAAGAGACATATATCAGTGAGTTAAGCAATTGATTGATTTCTCTGCGACAAGAAAGATGAATGAAATGCAAGATGGAAGAGAATGAAGGTGATGAAGCCTCTTGTGCCTTTTATGTGCTTTTATCATCATCGAGCTTATTATGTCGCAAATTAGTATAAGCGTCTAGATAACATGAACATCTAGACGACCTGAATACTGTTTGCATTTTTTATTTAGTAATGAAGTATAAGCATCTAGGTATAAGAACCTTAGATGACCTGAATACTTATTGCATGGAAGACACTATCAGACAAGGAATGCTCTCATCCATAGTAGACTCATAGGTCCTCGATGGTTTTAGGCAACCATGTCCTAAGACGAGTCATCCTATGAATAAGAAACAATCCACAAACAAAAAACAAGTGAACATGCCCCATCCTCGCCTCTCTAGTCCCAGACATCCTGGAGAAGCTAAAAGACACGTCACCAAAGATAAAATCATAAAACAATCAAAGATAAACAAACAAACATGGATCATGCTTTGATATAGAACCGATTCTTGGTATGGTTTTATGCGGTTGGTTGGATTCGTAAGATGGGTTGATATATATGTTATAATGTTTGCTTGATTGTCAACACTTGCATGTTTTGATTTCGTTGAAGTTCAAAGTTGTGTGGTGATCCGAAAGTGTCACTATTTTTTGGAATTTTTGACTTTTTGGATTTCTTCTCAGCATATTTTAGATTTTTTGGATTTTTTAGGACATTTTATGATTTTTGGATTTTAGGATTTTATTGATTTTTGATTTTTTAGGACATTTTATGATTTTTTGATTTTTATGATGGAGGATTTTTTGATTTTTTCAAAGATTTATGATTTTTGATTTTTTAAGGACATTTTATGATTTTTGATTTTTTAGGACATTTTATGATTTTTTGATTTTTCATTTTATGATTTTTTTTTGATTTTTATGATTTATGATTTTTGGATTTTTTCAGATTTTATGATTTTGATTTTTAGGACATTTTTGATTTTGATTTTTAGGATTTTTTTGATTTTTGATTTTTTCTAAGACATTTTATGATTTTTTGATTTTTTTTGTGACATTTTATGGATTTTGATTTTTTTTAGGACATTTTATGATTTTTTTTTGATTTTTCAAGACATTTTATGAAATTTTTTGGATTTTTTGAAGTTTTAAAGATGGAGTGAGATGAAATGTGATAGATGATTGATTGAAGAAACTAGATGCCCCACACTAGAGGTAGTGCAACCATGGATAAATGATAGATCAAAATGAAAGATTCACTGCAAAACATGTCACACAAGCAACATATCCTTTGTCAAAATATGATAATGGTTCGTTGATTGGATGCCAGGAATGATCAATTCCATAAGGCATGATGATGATAAGTACTTAGGATCACTGATTCCTCTAAGTACGATAAGATTGATGATTGTTTATGATTGATTGACAAAAAATATGAGGATTGGATAATGTTTTACAACTAGGCTTAAATATGATTCACATGATAAGATTCAAGGTTGCAAAGGGACATGATGACCAACATTGGAGGTAATTTAATCATGGATAAATGATAAGGATGTGAACTATGATGGAATGGTAGCACATAAGGATATGAAAGGAAATCCAAAGCATGCATTCGTAATTTTTCCCCTAATCTATCAAGAACAAAGGAAGGGAATGGGACATGGATTTTGATAACCTAGGAGATATGGAATGGAAGAAAGAAAGGATAAGAATAATGAATAGGATGATCAAGATCGATAAGATATGGAAAAAAATCCTAAGTATTTTTCCCCTATTCCTCATCAAGACCAAGGAAGGGAAGAAAGGATGCATTTAGATAGAATGGTGGAATATGGATGAAGTGAAGGATATGACATGGAAGATATGGATAAAGTATATAGGATAAGATGTATGGCATTCATGAAAATTCTGAACCTTGTCAAGATCAAAGGTGGAAAGGTAAAGGATGAACGTAAAGAGGATAATGGATATGAATGCCAAGATGGATGAAACTTGCCCCCAAGTGTAGAGTGCAAGAGGAATATGGAAGACAAGATATGGATAGGGATAAATGAAAATGGAAGGTAATATATGCATGATAGGAAGATGGAGGGAGGAATCAAGCATCAAGTTTCATAGCTAATATCCCTCGAATATGTGTTCTAATAAACCATGGTACTGTGGATTAGACTCATAAACATAGGTATTTTAATGGTATGATGGGAGAAGCTAAGGAATCATGCAAAGGTTTGGACTAAAGGAGAGTAATGGGGGGTGAATGTTGGATAATGGATAGGAGGTTGGAATGCTTGTTGATGGTTATTCGAAAAGGATGGAAAGATCAACATCGGCACACACCTTGAAGGGTGGTGGAGTGATGGAGGAAAAATGGAGTTTGACGGTGATAGGTTTTTAGATGGACGATTGGAGGAAGCTTTTGGATTAGCAAATTTGGATGCCAATTTAGATTTTATTGCTTCTACGAGACTTTTTGGAATCCACATAGCTTTTGAATTTCATTTTTGATTCATGGGCCTTTGTGACCTTTGAGATTCTTCTTTTTGCTTTATGGGCCTTTGTGGCTTTTGAAAATTTTCTTTTTGATTTATGGGCCTTTGTGGCTTTTGAAATTTTCCTTTTTGATTTATGGGCCTTTGTGGCCTTTTGGATTTTTATTTTGACTTGGGATCAAATTTTCTTTTATTTTTGCATGTCTCTTCGAGGAGACATGTTGATCCTTTGATATATGCAGATTTTGATATGGAAGCTTTTGACATTTGGCACCCAAATTGCTTCCAAGAGCAATGGTATGGGTGGATGGAGATGAATGATATGGAGGTATTATGGATGGGTTAATGTAGGTAGAATTTTGAGAGGGCATCAAGGATGTGTGCCTTTGTTTTTCTTGATGAATATGAGATGGAGGGATGTAGGGACCCAATATGGATCGAAGGGTTGATGAACTAGGGTTTGGATGATAAGGACCAAGGATAGATGGAAGGTTTGATCGACTAGGATAAGGACCTAGGATAGATGGAAGGTTTGATGAAATAGGATAAGGACCTAGGATAGATGGAAGGTTTGATGGACTAGGATACTTAGGTTTATTTTTATGGATTGTGGACTTACGATGGGTATCAATGTCTTGAGCACAAGCTGTAGTTCATACTTTGACATATTCGTTTGCCAATGGGATATGTATTGTTTATGAAACAAGATGCAAGTCCATTATGAGGTGGATGTGATATGGAAGAAATCAAAATATCTTGGAGTAAACCACCTTGGATAAAAGTGAGGGAACCCATTTGATAGGTAAGGGGCTCATGTATAGCTTGAATAGGGGTGATAGACTCTTATGGAGGATTGTAATCATGACGGGAATTAGGATTGGTGATAGGATCTTGACATGGGGATGATGGGGTACTTTGATCTTGACTTGGAAAAAGATCATGAGTTGTAGGAGATGGATTAGCTTGCTCTTTATTAGATATGGAATCATCATGAAGTGGTATGAAAGGCATGTCTTGCTCATGAGAAGGATGAACATCATCATGGAATGAAAGGGTATCATTGAATGGAGGTTTATCTTGATCTTGATGAGGAAGGGAATCTTGAGATTTTGTGGAAAGCATATCTTGATCATTTGATATGATGGAATCATGAGATGGTATGGATTCATTAGATGAGGTGGAAGGAGGACTTTGAAGGATACTTTTCTCTTGAGATGGAAGGGGATCATCTTGGATGAAACAAAAAGAGATAAAGGGGATCATCGTGAGGTTCTTGAGAGATGGGATCTTGGTCAAAGATTGGAAGGGGTTGTTGCATTTTGGTATCATTGGATGGAATGGAAAGAATACTTTGGTCTTGATTTGTAGGGGAGTCTATGCTAGCATGCTTTGGACTAATAGATTGAAATGACTAATTGGATGGAGATGGTATGATGAGAGAGGATGGTTGGATAGATTCGTTAACTTGGGAGAAAGACTCATGAGGTTTATTTTGACTTATGGGAGATGAAGAAAGGTGCATGACATGGTATGATTGCTCAATATTATTTGTGTTTGAGGACATAGATTTAGGTTTGTCATTTAGCCTTTGCAGAAATTCATGGACATTGAACTTGGATGATGTAGTTTTGGGTGAGGATAAAGGCTTATGAGATGATTGCATCACTTCATTCAAATGTTGGGGTTCAAGTTGTTTTTCAAGCTCTTTCAAACGATGGTCAAGATATTTAATCCTTTGGTTTCGTTCATAGGTCATGGATGAATATGGAGGATAGTGGTTAGACATGTTTGGTTTTGAGAGTTTTGGGAATGTTTTGAGGTGTGATGTTTGTTTAAGTTCTATTGTTTGTGTTCAAATTTGTGAATGTAGTGAATACTGTTTGAAAATCCAGAAAACACTTGACAAGCACGATTTTTTGGTGTATGCAAACTCACATGAGACAAGCACAATCCTAATAGGCCAAGGGTTTGTATACTTGATATAGCCCACCGATATACCCCGGATTTGTGCTAAACACCTTTCCTTCTCAAGAGCGGATAGCTTAGAAGTTTGGTGGCATTGGCTCCCCTCCACGACTCATTAACATTATTCGAGCACACCAACTTTGAATTCTTGGGTCATCACTTCCCAAGAACTGCTATCTCTACTCAAGGGAGTCAGTAGTGAGTATCTTCGGGCATGATATTGTACCCTGCACTATACCAAGCAACGACTGAAAATGGTTGGCTTCTAAAACAATAGGTGTTTAGTTAGGGCATCTGTTTGAGTGGCCACACATGGGGCGAGAGATTAATCACCAATTAGGTGGCGCTCCAGCCTGAAGAGGTTACGCTCAACAGGGTTTATGGGAGTACTACTCCGTCCGTGTGACACATCCGCACTCGTGGTACTTGAACTTTCCTCAAGCACCCATTTTATATCTCGGCTGGAAGTGGCTTGGCTTTAGCCTATTATCGGTCGGGTTGTCCCTTAAGGTGAGTATTTTTTCCCTTAAGGCAGACCCATTTCTAGAAATAATAACTGTTTCTCTTACACCCAAGATCGCTCGAAAGCGCAAAGGGAGAGGATACTTCGATTATTAAGTCGTGAAGGTGACAAAAAAATAAGGTGGGTCTGGTTTTCTGATCACCTAGTTTTCACAAGGTGAGAGCATAATCACCTACCACCTTCAAGCACGGTCAAACAGAATCAAGAACATGTTCATCGACCTCCTAGTTAAGCCTATGTGGAAGAAGACAATTGTTCATTTTTAATGCACCAATTGAAGTGTTTTCTCATCTAAAAGACAATTGGTTTCAAAATCATGTCTTTGACAAACGTCCTGCATAAAAATCTCATTAATAGTTTCATGTCTCCTTTCTTTGACAAGCGTATGTTTTAATTTTCAATTCTTTGCCAAACGAACCTAGCAAAAGAAACCAGATTAACAAAATTAGTCACAAAACCAAAATGACAACTAACATAAATCCTAACAAAATTAATTTAATCTAAATTAAATTAAAATCTAAGTTTAATTTAATTTTAAATTGAAAATGCACACTAAAAGAAAAGAAATCTAAAACTAAAATCTAAACTATATTAGTAAAAATTAAACTAAATTAAATGAGTAACTAAAAATCTAGAAAAAATAATCTAACTAAATGAGAAATTAGAGACTAAATTAAATCTAAATTAAAAAACTAAGAATCTAAATTAAATAGTAAATCTAAAAATTAAAAAAATCTAAATTAAATTAGAAACTAAAACTCTAAACTAAATTAAAAATTAGTCTAAGTTAATTAAAACTAATCTAAATTAATCTAAGCCTTAAAATTAATCTAGTTCTAAAAATTAATCTAAATTAAAAAAAATAATTTAAACTAGATTAAATTAAATCTGAAATAAATCTATATTAAATCTACATTCTAAATTTAAAAAGATCAAAATTAAAAAAAACAAAATCTAATTTAGAAAAAGCTATTAAAAGTTAAAAGCTAAATAAAAAAGCTAAATCTAATTTAAAAATTAAAAGCTAACTCTACATTAAAATTTAAAAAGCTAAAAACTAAAATCTAATTTAAATGTTAAAAACTAAAAATCTAATTTAAATGTTAACACTAAAAACTGACACTCAAAATTTAATTTGCAGGATAAAATGCTGTGGGATGCTATTTATTATTCACAGATGCAAATCAAGGATTTGTGCTACAAACTCATAAATTGCTGAAAACTGATGCATTTTTAAATTATGCAAATGATTTTTGTTTTGTTTTTTTGTTTTTTTTGTTTTTTTTTGTTTTTTTTGCTTTTGGTGATTTAAGTTTTTATTGTATTTTGAAATGCTTTCACAATGTAACTTGTTGCAAAGAAATTGATATCATATTTTTCCTTTCAACTACAAAATGAGACAATGTATGTCATATCAGATCTGGAATATGGAGTTGTTGATCCTACAAAATATATATCATCTTCATATGTGAACAAATTGATATGTTGTAGATGTCAAGAAATTGCTGCTCTGCAAAATGTAGATCATATCAGATTTGTCTTTCAATTTTTCTGTAGATCAGTGTGCATGCAAAATGTGAAAAAAATATTCATCCAGTCATTCACGTCGGGTTCACCATTTTGTTTATGCTGAAAACTAAAGAAGCTAAATGATTTAATCTATAAATTCAAATCAAAATTTCAGCATATCATCAATAAAACCTTTCCAAATGAATACAAATGAAAATGCAAACTAAACTATGCAAAACTAAAATAAATGCATTCAAAGGAAAATCAGCTCCATTGTTTTCCTATTTCACCATGATTCTTGATTTATGCATTTGATGCTCTCAGATTTTTATAAGCACAAGTGCAACAAGAAGCTGTGATGAGTGGAAGAGAATTGAAATTGATTTTTTAAATCAAAATGTGTATATCCAAATGTGCATCCCCAAAAAGTGAAAATGAGGAGGTTTTTATAGATGAATGCATAATGTGAAAATGAGAAATGAGTGGAGTGATTTATGCCAGGATTCATGTTTGGAAGCTCAAATTGTGCAATTTTGAGCTAATTCCATGGAAATCGATTGATGAGTTTAATGTGCAACTTTAAGCTAATTTCATGGAATTTGATTTATAAATTTTAAATTATTTAATGAAATATGGATGCATTTTAATGATTAATGCAAATGAATAATCATGCAAATAGTCAAAGTGAAATGATTTATGTAAATGGATGAATATGTTAATGATTAATGAAATGATAAATATTTATGAAATGAATTAATGAAATATGCATTTGGATAAATAATGGATAAATGACTAAATGATTATGTAAATGGATTATGGTTATGAGTAAATGCTTATAAATGCTTATAATATTTTAATGGTTTTATGGAGATATGATTATGCAATGGATAAAAATGATTAAGAGGACATTTTTATGCATCTACAGCGATGTCTGGATCAACAAGAAGCTAAACAAGCCATGGCTGAATTCCATGGTAGACATGGCACAGGACACGGATCCGCAGACTCCTTGGATCATCAAATCCTTAGATCAGGATATTATTGGCCTCATGTTTGCAGGGATGCACATCAACACGTCAGGACATGTCATACATGTCAGACCTTTGCATCAAAGGAGCGTAATCCAACCATGTCTTCACAACCAGTATATGAGGTAAGACCATTCGCCCAATGGGCACTGGATTTTGTTGGGGTCGTTAATCCTAATTCTTTTGTAGGCCACAAATTCATCCTTACTGCTACAGACTATTGCACCTGTTGGACTGAGGCTCAACCATGCAAGAACAACACTACTGAGGTGGTTATTAAATTTCTCACTGAAGACATCGTTACCAGGTTTGGAGTGCCCTTTGCCCTGGTATGTGACAATGGCCCTGCCTTTTCATCTGTTGAATTTATACAATGGGCCTATGAACACAAAATTATATTGAAATATTCCTCTAACTATTATCCTTAGGGAAATGGTGCAGTGGAATCTACTAACAAGAACTTGTTAGAGGTTATAAAGAAGTTACTTGATAGTAACCCTAGGGACTGGCATACTCAGTTAAGATTTGCCTTATGGGTAGATCAAACTCGTATTAAGGTTGCCCTAGGAAATTCCCCTTTCAAACTAGTTTATGGCAAAGATCCGGTTTTTTCCATACATTTACAGATACCTGTTCTTAAGTTCATGTAGGAATTTTATACAAAAGATGACCGGATTTAGGCGAGGCTAAATAGCCTTTTGAACATGGAAGAACAAAGAGATGATGCTCTGCAACAATTTTTCAAGCATCAAGCTATTGTCAAACGTTGGTTTGACAAAAGAGCTAAGATTAAGGCATTCAGAATCTCAGATCTGGTATTGCTGTGGGACAAGGCCAAGGAGAAAAAAGGGTGATCATCAGAAATTTGATAGACTCTGGCTAGGTCCGTATCAAGTAGCCGAGATCTTGGGTGAGAACGCTTTCCGTTTGAACACCTTGATGGGAGAACCTGTTCCATTTCCAGTCAATGGGCAGTTTCTCAAGCATTACTTCGGCCCGTAAAGGTTTGAATTTCTGAACTAATTGTATATATGTATTTTCTATAATTACTGGTCCTTTTGTTTCCTTTTGCTTTCTTTTGTTCGTTTGTTGTTTCTGTCTTTGCCGTTTGTTTTCTTTGTTGTTTTATGTCCGTTGTGTTTTTCTTTGGGGATTTCTCTTTTCTTTCAACCTTTAAACATTAGGGTTGTTATTCAAGGAATGTTGTGGATACTAGGAGAGAATTTGGTTTAGGTATTTTTGGGCATATGTGATGAGAGATCTTGTTCTAAAGCTCATGTCTTATGGTCATTTTAGCATGAGTCTGAAGGTTATTAGGAGTAAGGTATATTGTAGATAACCTCCATGAACTATCATTGGGATCTGTCACAAAATAGATAAAACATCCAACTATAAAGTGCCTATTCATCTCAGGGTGATTATATCTTCGATTCAAGTGAAAAATCTATTTCCCTAAGACTGTCATGGGATCCACTGTAGTTCTCAACCCACATCTCAGACTATTAAAGTCTATGTATTGAGAAGGTTTTTGAAAAGAAATTTTTTTTGCAAATAAGGCCTGTAAAAGAGAAAAAAAAGAAAGAAGAAAAGAGAAGCACTACAATAAAGGCAAACTCAATACTAAATGTGTAATTCAAGTATCTCTATCAGGGCTATGGATGCCTGACTAGCAGTAGAGCAATACTTTGAGAGAACTAGAGGTATCTCCGTCAGGGCAATGGACGCCTGAGTGGCAGCAGAGCAATACCTAGGATTCCATTGCACGACAGTTGAAGGACTCAACCTATGTAGCTTGGATAGTAGATATAGTTGTTCAGGTGTGGAGAAAGCTCAAATAAAGAAGGATGCACCATAAGCATGCACACACTCAGATTCAAGCAGTAGTTTTATGTTGGTCCTACATTTGAGATTCCAGCTCAACTTTACTTAAATATTCTAATCACACTTGAGTTAACATGTCTCATAAATTATAAGTTTTTGGGGTGATTGAATTCTTCAAATATCTTAAAAATGGGTAAACCATTTTCCTAGCCGAGTCGCCATTTGTTATGCCTTGCATAACCACCCCCTTTTTATGTTGGAATAAAAATAGGTCCCCCTTTTCTTTTTTGTCTTTTGTTTTGGTTGTCTTTTGTTGTCTGATGAATCTTAGGAGTTCTTTGTTTTTGCTCCTAAGTCCATCTTTGTTCTGCAGGAACCGGAGCCGGAACCAAGTCTAGACCTAGAACTATTTCAGGATTTCCAGTTCGGATACGGTCCCGACTCCGACTCCACCTTTTTTTTCCCTTCTCCATTTGTTGGTTGTTTTTGACTAACACTTGTGTTGGTCTGTTCCCTTGTTCTCTCGATTGTTTCCTTGTGCTTTTTCTTTGTTCCCTTTCATGGGACCGGATTCAGAATCAAAATGGAACTTGAACTTTGAACTTTACAAAAGTTCTATTTTTGTTTCGTCCCCGCTCCCGCCTCCGTTCGTTGTTTTTGGTCGGTTCTTTTGTCGGAGTCGGAACTGGGGTGGGAAGTGAAGTATGAAACTGTTAGTTTCTTTATCTCATTTATGACCCGACTCCGACTTCGCCTTGCCTTTTGATTTTCTGTTGACCTGACTTAACTTTTTGACCATGTCATTCGCTTTGCTCCGATCAACCGCATTTATGGCATTAAATGCAGCCTATTCGCACGCGCGAATTGTTGATTAAAGATGTAATTATGCTTAAACTATCTCATTATTATTATTACATGAAGTGTTTGAGCAAATTACGACCAGGAGATTCTCGAGAGAATTGATGTGATCACGGGGCAAATTGCGGATTGAATCATTCCGAATTTCTGGTCAATTCAGGGAAGCGTCTTGAGGTGGGTTCCTTTTCTTTTCTTTCTTCCGTTTTGGTTCTTTCGCTTGTGTCGTTTTGGCGTTTTGGCGGGATTTTTTCTGTGAATTTGTTCACTTGGTTTCATCTTTGTTTTCGTTCTTTTGTTCGGTCTGTTCAGTTCTTTTGTTCTTTTCCGTCCTGTTTTGTTTTGCTCGGTTGTCTTTCCGTTTGTCGCTTTTTGTTTTGTCGTTTTGGTTTGGCTGTCGCTTTCATGACATGGTTCATTTGTCGTACTATGGTTTTGACTAGGGTTTCCTTGCTCGGGTAATGAATTTCTATTTGAAACCGTGTTCTGGTTTTTATCACATTGGTTTTGGGTGGTTTGTCACGGTTTTTCACTGTGCCCTAGTTTTTACAAATAGTGTATCATGGGGATTAGGGTTTCACCTTTTTTTACCTGTTCATGGTTTTAATGGTTGATGTACGGAGGAGTTATCAGAGCTTTAAAATTTGGCCTTTGTTGGTTTCTGTACGGGCTCATGTAACCTAGGGTTCGAGGCCCATGCGACCTTGTTTTAAGGGCTCTTTATTGGTTGGTTTTACTCGTTCCCGTTCTTCATGATAATGACTATCTTACTCTTCGTCGGAACCGGGTTTGGAGATAAATTTGAAATTGGTAGCTATCTTTTGTTTCTGGTTTAGTTTCTGATCCGGCCCCGACTCCGACTGTCTCTGAATCATTCTCATTCCTCCTTATGATGACGGTGTTTTTACTTTTCGTTGGAACCAGAACCGGGGAGGAGGTTGAACTTGGTAACTATCTTTTGTTTCTGGTTTGATTTCCGTCCCGGCCTCGACTCCGACTGTCTGATCCATTCCCATTCCTTGTGATGTCTATTGATTCTTGCAACAGCTGGATCATATAACCCCGCTACTAGGCAGTGTATGGATGTGAAGGGCAATGTCATTATTGACTTCACACCGCCAATGATCAAATTCCTATTACATATGCCTGATCCCAAGAATCCTAGACAATTAAATGAGGCAGAGGCCCTGAAGCTTTACAGTGGAAACAAGGAGCGGAATAGACTCTACCTGAATAAGACTTGGATGAGAGTGGAGAAGAAATCTCTGACCAAGGTTCCAAATCAACCTAAGAGGGTGGATTTTACCAAAGAAATTGGAGATATAATTATATTCTTGTCTAGGGTGTTTGGGAAGAGGGATGCTTCACTATTCAAGGAATGGATGTTTCCTTTTATTCAAGCTGTTTTGGATGGGAGGCAACAATTTGATTGGTTAATGATAGTGTCTGATAGCATTCACAATCAGATGATGAGGGTGAGAGAAACCAAATGTTTCTTTATGACCTCCTATGTGGTCTATGCAGTTGCCCGAGTAAGGATCTTTCCTGGACTTCAAAGAGTGGGTATATTATGAGAAGCCCAAGGACATAAGAAGGTGTGGGAGCATTATAACTAGCTCACCTTGCAGGCATCAGAGCGATATTATAGAAGGGTAAATGATGCTTTTCTTTATGTCATTATCAATAAATTTAATGGTGATGCTAGGTACAGACTTAGCAGGGAGGCAATGGCTTTTGTGAACGAATGGGGACACTAGTTTATCCAATACCCCACATTCACTTACTTTAGGTTGGCAGGCTTCGATGGTCATCGCCATTTGCTACCCAGGTGTTGTGGTGATAGAATCATCTTAATGGAATTTATTTATCAAGCCTTGGCTGTCAACCTCCAGTTTCACAATAAACATAAGACTGGGTGCCACAAATTTCCAATGAAGCTAGAAGCCTTTTGCTGTCCACACATTCAGGCGGGTAAGGTTGTTTGCGATGAATTAGCTTACCTGAAGTTGGGTTTGTACACTGCTAGGAAATACTATGATCCAAAGAAGAAGATGAGGGCTTTGCTCCCCAGTGTCTTTGAGAAGCACTTCAATATATTGGAGGATTTTTGGCAAGACTTGTAGGATGACTATGATCTGCGAAAAAGGAATTATGAAAGGATATCTATCCCACTCATGATTGAGTTTGGGATAAAGGAGGATATTCCTGATACATTATCTGATGATGGGATAGTTTTGGACCCCAGTTACGATGCAGATAATATTGGAACAAAGGATCTTGATCCAGTTGATTGGAATGCAAATGAGACAATTGACATAATGCAGATTGCCAGACCAGTGCTTGATAGAAGTATCCAATGGGTAAGTTTAAGGGTTATTCAGGCCAAGGCATCATCATCAAAGAAGAGGAAGGCTGGTACCACCCACGGGTATAAAAGGGTAAAAAGAAGGTTGGCACCTAAGGAACCCTTGGAGTTTTTTCCTTCTAAGCAGCAAGAGGAGGAGGTGGTTCCTCAGGACTTTTCAGAGGTGCATGAAGATGAAATAACTGTAGAGGGATCTGCTACAAAAGAGGTACCTACTTAGCCCTTTGATACAACGGAGTTAGGTCATGAATCATCAATGGGAGCTCTTCATGGCAAAGCAGAGGCCTTGAGGCAAATGGAGGACGAGGTGGAGATACATAATATAGAAATAGATTCAGAGAAGACTCCCTCGGATAAAGAGCATCATGTATCAACATCTTTGGATATGATGGATGATGCAGGCACTGAGCACATGTTGACTGAAGAGGATCAGTGGAAACTCTTTGAGGAGGCAAAAAGAGAAGCCGATGCTAAAGCACAAGCCGAGTTATCAGCTAAGCTACAAGAAGGGGTCAAAGTACAATCTGAGTTGGCGGCCAAGAAAAAGGAGTAAGAAGATAAAGTAAAGGCCAATGAGTTAGCTCAACAGCAAGAACAAAAGGAACAAGAATTCAAACTTCAAGAAGAAAGGGATAGGTTGGTATTGCAGCAGAAAATTCATGATCTTGAAGAGGAAAATGCTCAGCAAAGAAGAGAGAAAGAAGCTGTTGAAGCTAAATTCAAGGAACAAGAGGAGGCCTATAGAAAGAGGGAAGAGCAAGAACGCCTGAAAAGGGAACAAGAGGCTGCTGAGATGGCTGAATATGCAAAGAAATCGAAGCATGGGATTATGTTGAAATATTGAAAATGCAGCGAGATGAAATGTATAAAAAGAAGAAAGAAGAAGAAGAAATTTTAAGGTAGGAGTTGGAGCGTAAGAGGCTACAAGATTAGAAGGATAGAGAGGAAGTTGAAAAGCTAGCAATAGAAGGGGAGCAAGGTGATCAACAAGATGTGCAGGAGGTTGATTCTCAACCAAAGCTTACATTGTTGCAACCCCTGTCTTCCACCACTGTTACTTCCTCTTTAGCTCAGGCAGTCACTACCCCTATTGTTCCAACTTGGCTAAAGTTGGATTTGGAAAGAAAACCAGTTGTTCAAGCACAACCATTAAACTGGGAAGAAATGATGAAGGAGATTAGAAAAGAGAAGCCAAAGAAAAGGTCTCGAGTTCTTCACTCCACTAGGCTTACTGAGGCCGGAGAGATCATTGCTGAATGTGCCATTCCTATAATGGAAAAGAACCGCGATGACATGCAAATAACTAATTATCAGTTGGGAGCGGTAAATTTGGGAAAGCCTACAAGGGATCAACAAATGAGCTTGATCGATATTGTGGCTTCTTCAACCAAAACATGGATGATCAAGGACAAGCAAAGGAAAGATGAGCTTAAGGCTCAGTCTGATCAGCTTCATGGTTTCTTGAAGGATGTTTCTAGTCCCATTTCTCAACAGGCTTCATCTCCCGAATTCCTAGTCTTGTTAACAAAGAGGGAAGGTGATGATTTGATTTAGATGAAGAGTAAGGTGAGAATGATGGACAAATGGTTGGATAAGCTTAATCAGGAGGTTGATGATATTCTTGTTGAAGGCTCTAAGATTCATGAAGCTGCTCTCGAGTTAGCAGAAGATCTGGACCAGTAAGGTAAAGATTTGGACAAGCAAGATGGTGAATACAAAGAATGTGTTAAAAGGCTGAAGGATATTAGCAAATTGCCCAAATCCGTCTTGTTAGAGTATTCAATTCTTGAGCAAGGTAATGAAGATTTCTTGGAAACGACTGCAAGTATCATAAGATACAAATCTAGAGTTATGCATGGGCAGCAGGAAGAGGTCCGAGAAATGACCAAGGACATGCATCAACAGATGGTTAAGTTAGAGGCAGTGGTAGCTATTATAATCAACATAGATCCCTCAAACAAAGAAGGCCTATCTTTGGATAAATTAAGGGAGCAATGGAGGGGCAGGTTTGAGGAAATCATGCAAAAGGGAGATGATGGAGAGAGTTTATTACTTGATCAATTTATGGATATTTGGGAAGAGGTCAGAACTACCAGAAAGGAGCTGATTGAGTTAAAGGAGACACAAAGTTTGGTTTCTGCGGAGTTTAAAAGAATCAAATTTGAAGGTGATTGGTTGGATGGCCCAGATTTGGATACTCTCCACCAGGTATTCTCCAGTTACGATGAGTACATTCAGGAGCCTTCAGGGTAAGAGTAATTAACTCTTGGCGTCATGTACCATTTGCGTTTTCTCCCTTTTTCTGTGGATGTTGACATAAGCTTTACTCCAAGTCTGATCCGCGTGCTTTATCTTCTTGAAGTATCAGATTCTCCTTCTTACAATGATGTAATCAGCCTTGAAAAGGGGGTTGTTAGGTCCACTTCTATGTTCAGTTCTGATTCCATGAATTGTGGATCCAGATTTCTGATTGAGAAATTTGTGTGCGTGGCACTCTATATGTACCATAGAATCTACTTTGTGAAGGTCAGCTAATTGAAGAAAGATCAGCCACCTGAGAATAGGAGATTTAAAAGAAACTAGATTTAGGATTTTCAAGATTTTAGAAAAATACTCTGAATAGTTTAGTAGAAAGGCTCGATTTTACAAGTTCTCATATGTTTTTTATGTCAAGATTGTTAAAGTTTGGATCCATTTTGGATAAGGTTAATGATATATGATTAATCCATACGCCAGTGTTTTGCTATGCTTAATTGTTCTTTATTTGATGAAAATCAATAGAAGGAACTAGATTCAAGGTCATATCATTGGATTATCTATGAGTTGAATTGTTATTGCATTCATTTTGATCTGCGTTTTGAATGATGAGTGAATAATTTGTTTTAAGTAAGTTTAGTGAATGGTGATGATATCCGAATTAGCATTATGGAATGTGTATAGTAACGTAGTTTATTCTATTGATTGCATCTTACTATAATTGTGGTTAAGTAGAATGAACACTCATTGTTGATTTGCATGTCTGGATACATAAGGATTTTATTCATGTTTCTATGATTTAAATCTCGGTTTCATCCTTTTCTTTTGTTTAAAACCCCTCAAATGTAAACTACCTAATGTTATGCACTCTTGTTCTTTATTACCAGCAATGGCCCCTTGAATATTACAACCACATTAACCATTGAGTAATGTCAGCACAGTTGAGAACCAACTACCAGGACCTTGGGAGTTAGATTTCTATATGTTGTCTTTCTCTTTCAGGAGAAATAGAATAGTAATATTCTGTTTAATGTTGTTGTGTTGTTTTGACCATCAACACAAGGGACCTTATAGGGAGAAAGCTGACTCTGAGACAAAAAGCACCTACGTATATAAGACGATATCAAGATGATATCATACCCCCCATCCCCTATCCCAGGCGGTGGAAAAAAGACACAAACAGAAAGACTTGACAGAACGTTAGCCATGTGACATCATGTGTCAAACTCCAAAAAAGGACACGCAGCCCCGGTAGGAAAGTAAGAAACCCTAAATATTTTCCATATTTTGTTTGGTTTTGCTCCACCATTTTCTTCATTTCATTTTGCAATTTTTTGGGGAGGGAGGTGTGAGCATTGAAATGGAGTTACAAGTGGCCATGGGGAGGGATGTGCGAGCATTGAAATGGAGTGACAGGTGGGCAAAACAATGCGGGCATTCAAATGGAGTTGCAAGCAGCAGGCGACCGAACCAACACATGCATTGAAATGGAGTTGTAGGTTGGCCGAAACAACGTGGGCGACTGAATGGAGGCAAAAACTAGAGCAACAGGTGACAATGACAATAGGTAGGTATATCCACCATTGTTTCTGGCATTTCTCTATTTTGTAGGAATTGTGAAGCAGGGCTCATTGAACTATGAAGCACGACTATTAATGGGTTTTTTGTGAAATACAAATAAAATGTTTTTTGGGGGGGTTTTCGTTGGGAGAAGGGGTATTTATTTGAAATGCAAGGCTGTTATTGTTTTTTTGTGTCGACGGTTTTTTAATTTTTGTTTTTTTCCTCCCATATTCTGGTTTTCAAATTCTGCCATTGCCGAATGAAATAAGTGATAACCCATTGTTTAAATATGAGTGAAACTACTGAATAACATTTATAGAAACCATACATCATGTAGAATATATTAGGAGGTTGGCAAACACAACGTGGGTTCTGCAATAAAATGATATATTTTGAAAACCACATAAAACCCAGAATGTCGCCATTGTTCACATTCTAATTCAGAATGGACAAAAAAATGCAAAAGTGGCATTCAAAACCATAATTTGTAAATAGGTAAAATCCCAGACGACATCCCATTTTTGCCGCCATTTTATACACTGTTGTTTTGGAAAACACACCATCTCCTAAAACTTTGACTATTCTAAAGCCCTTTAGAAGTAACAACCAAATTGGTTACTCACCGTTGACCTCAATTTGGTATGTTTTGTGATTTTTTGGAGAACCTTTTGTGATTTCAATAGTAGGAATGTAATGAAATTAGAAAATAGTACATATTATGAAACTTTCAAGGCACAATGTTATAAATTGTTTATAGTGTTGGAAAACACACTGTCCCATGTTAGTTAACTCTACCTACCCTTCCTGGACGTTTGGTCCTGTATGCCAGTATAGTCGACTTTGGTCCAGTCCAAATATCATTTCATTTCATATGATTGGAACAAAATTCCCTTGCGGAAAAGAAGGTTGGATGGAGAAATCACACTAATGGAAAGACTTGATGGTCGGACGTTAACTCTGACTCGTCGTAGCTTGTCCCAATGCGGGCAACGAAATGGAGGTAGAAACAAGAGCAATAGGAAAAAATGACAATAGGTAGGTATATCCGCAATTGTTTTTGCCATTTCTCTATTTTGTAGGAATTGTGAAGCAGGGCTCATTGAACTATGAAGCATGATTGTTAATGGGTTTTTTGTGAAATACAAATAAAATGTTTTTTTTTTGGGGTTTTCATTGGGAAAAGGGTTATTTATTTGAAATGCAAGGTTGTTATTGTTTTTTTGTGTCAAGGGTTTTTTAATTTTTGTTTCCTTTCCTCTTATATTTTGGTTTTTGAATTTTTCCATTGCCGAATGAAAAAAATGACAACCCATTGTGGAAATATGAGTGAAATTACTGAATATGTTTATAGAAACCAGAAATCTTGCGGAATATATTACGAGGTTTGAAAACGGAACGTGGGTTCTACAATAAAATGATATATTTTGAAAACCACATAAAACCCAGAATGTCACCATTGTTCACATTCTTATTCAGAATGGACAAAAAAGTGCAAAATGTGGCATTCAAAATCAGATGAGGAAAGTGAAATGCCATTTCAATCCCATGGTACATACATAGGTGTTTTTTGTCTACGAGTTAGCTTTCTCCTGATTGGAACAAATAAATTGCTCCCATTATTTGCACAATTGGAAAACACATTGTCTTCTCTTAGTTGTAAAGGGTTTTACAACACTATATGGGTTAATTATTTCTTAACACCTTATATGGAGGCAATGTGTTTTCCAAGACTGCAAATAATGTGAGCATTTATTTGGTCAAATCAGACGAGGAAAGTGAAATGCCATTTTGATGTCATGTCAAGCATACATAGGTGCCTTTTGTTTACGAGTTAGCTTTCTCTTGATTGGAACAAATAAATTGCTCGCATTATTTGCACAGTTGGAAAACACACTATCTCCTTTAAGTTGCAGAGGGTTTTACAACATTGTATGGGTTGCTTGTCTCTTAACACCTTATATGGAGATAGTGTGTTTTCCAACATTGCAAATAATGTGAGTATTTATTTGGTCTAATAAGATGAGGAAAGTGAAATGCCATTTTGATGTCATGTTGCATACATAGGTGCTTTTTTTCTATGAGTTAGCTTTCTCCTAATTGGAACAAATAAAATGGTCGCATTATTTGCATAGTTGGAAAACACACTGCCCCCTCTCAGTTTCAATGTAAAGGGTTGTCTCACAGTGGGTTTCTTGCTTCTTAATATGTACGTTTTGCAACATGGAATGTTACAAAAAGTATGAATGTCTTCAAAATCACACCTTCCATTGTTGTGTTTAAATTTCACTTGATTGAAAAGAAAAAGTGCACAAAATAATTGCAATTTCGAAAACACAATGTTGGGTTTCATTTATTTGAATCTCCTTGTTTAAATGTAAAGGGTTGTCTCATGATGGGTTGCTTGCTTCTTAACACGTATGGTTTTGCAACATTGAATGTTACAAAATAGTATGAATGTCTTCTCCCAAAATCAGATTGCATTGTTGTGTTTAAATAAAATGCTCATATTATTTGTAGTGTTGGAAAACACGCTGTCTTGCTTCTTAACATCTATGGATTTGTAACATGGAATGTTACAAAACAGTATGAATGTCTTCAAAATTATACCTTCCATTGTTGTGTTTAAATAAAATGCTTGCATTATTTGCAGTGTTGGAAAACACATTGTCTCCTATCAGTTGTTCCCTCTAATAATGGTATATTGTATGAATTAGCCTTTCATACTAGTATATTATACCGTTGCTTTTTGTCTAGGAGTTAGCTTCTCCCCTAACAGTAGACTATACCAGTATTAAAGGCTAATTCATATAATATACTAGTATTAGAGGGAACGGGAGAAGCTAACTCCTAGACAAAAAACACCTATGTATGTAACATAATATCGTACCCCCCATCCCCCATCCCACATGGTGGACAAAAGACACCGACAGAAAGACTTGACGGATCGTTAGCCCTATTCCGTCACTTGTCGAATGTTGGAAAAGGATGTGCAACCCTCACGGGAAAGTCAAAAACCCTAAACATTTTCCACGTTTTCTTTTGTTTTGCTCTGCCATTTTCCTCATTTCGTTTTGTAGATTATTGGGGAGGAACGCACGAGCATTGAAATAGAGTTACAAGCGGCCAAACCAACACAAGCATAGAAATGGAGTTGTAGTGTTGGAAAACACACTGTCTCCTATCAGTTGTTCCCTCTAATACTAGTATATTATATGAATCAGCCTTTAATACTGGTATAGTATACCGTTGCTTTTTGTCTAGGAGTTAGCTTCTCCCAGAATGGGAGAAGCTAACTCCTAGACAAAAAGCACCTATGTATGTAACATGATATTGTACCCCCATATTGGTGTCTAAATGGTTTTGAAACATTAGGTGGGTTGCAGGTTTTGTAAAACACATTATTTTGCATCCTATAATTTTTGAAAACATTATATATGTATTGAAAAGCTTCGTGCTATTTAGACCGTAGGAGTGTGCTGTAGGCATTATTTTCTAGACAACCAATAAGGTACTTGGCTTCAGTGTGTAGAGGGTTTTACAACATTTTGTGTGTTGGAGGTTTAGTAAATCATGTTGTCAGCTCACCTCCCACTGTGTTTTCCAACCTGCAATCATACTGTGCATGTATATTTAGATCATATTAAGAAATAGAAATGCAAATTTTATTATGTGTAAGTCTTGTTGTAAGGTTCCTTTTATTACATTTGTATTGTCTAAATTACATTCATACTGTTTTGTTAAATTCTAGGTTTCAAAACATTGGTTTTCTCCTCCAACTCCTACATGTGCACTCCAACCTTCACCTTTCAATGTGCAAACATGAAACACAAAGTGTTTTCCCCTTCTTTCTCCAAACTCAAAACACACACACAACATTCTACCTCCAATTCCCGCTCCAGAAAAAAATCTCTGCAAATGAAAACTCATACTCACATTATTTGTACTATCTAAATTGCATTCATACTGTTTTGTAAAATTTCAAGTTGCAAAACACTAGTTTTTCAAAATATGCAACCCACATAATTTTTTAAAACCATTTACAAGTAACAACCCAATTGGTTACTCACCCCTCACCTCATTTGGTATGTTTTGTGATTGTCTTGAGAGCCTTTTGTGAATTAGATTGTAAGAATGTAATGGGATTGGAAAACAATGAGTTTTAGGAAATCTGCAACCCACAGAGTGTTCTAAAACCCCTTAGACATAACAACCCAATTGGTAAGTCAGGAAATTTGAGCTGACACACCTATGTGCATACAGTTGGTTAGAAACCCCTCACCTCAACTCATTTGGTCGTATCCTCCACCTGTAATGCCCCCTTGCTCCCCAATGATTTACTTTCAACCTACAGAAGGAGAAAACCCAGAACAAAAAGTGTTTTCCAAGAACAATACTTGTTAGAATCTAAAATGCATGTCTTAATCATATCAACGCCCTTCCCACCCACAGTGAACGGATAGCTTCTCACACAAGCAAAAAAACGTCGGCGTAATTCGATGCGATGAGACACTACCTCGCTCTCCTTGCTATGACGTTTCCTTCTGTCTGTCAGTTTTGTCACTTCTATCATCTGTTTGGCGAGTCCCACACTACGTCTGCTCTTCATATTATGTATGTTTCCATGTATTTTTTTATGTATGTTTTTATGCATTTTTGTATATGCATAGGCGCATTTTTTCAGGAGATTAGTTGTGTCTGTAGAGGGCTTTACAACATTGTGTGGGTTGGAGGTTTCATAAACCATGCACTCACCTCCCATGGTGTTTTCCAACATGCAATTATTTAGAGTTTTAATGGTTGTTGGAAAATAGTGGGTGTTTATAAAACGTTTCCTTTCATTGCATTCCTACTACCTAATTAACAAAAGATTTTCAAGACATTCATGTCTGTGCTTTCAACCACATAACTTTGAATGTAAAAAATGAAATAAATGGAAAAGCACATTGTGTTTTCCCACCTGCAAATTATATTGTGCATTTATTTTTAAATGATATGACGAAATTGAATTTCAATTTTTTTTTCTGTAAGAGTTGTTATAAATTGTGAAGGTGAATGAACTTTAGTACATTGTTACTGTCTATAAATTTTAAGGTTTTCATTAGAAGAATGTTGTCTATACATACTTGCATGTTGGAAAACAATGTGTTATGAAACCTGCAACCCAAATACTATTCTCAGCTTTCAGAGTGTCTTTCTGATTAGAGAATGCAGATGTTTTGTTTTTAATAAGTTGTTTACAAAATTTGTCTACCTTTTCACATAGGACTCTCATGTCTCCATCCAATTGATTCTCTTTTGTGCACTGACATCCTATTTTTCCTTCTTTTCATGTTATTTATGTTTCTATTTATGCTTTTGTGTACAGTTTTATTCGTTTTTGTATGTACATAGGTGTGTTTTGTCACCAGATTAGCTGCTATTTTTTGGTCAATCAAGGTGATCGACAAGGCTTTTGTTGACTTGTTAACCTTTGTTCTTGCAATGATCTGTATTTTTCCAATCATCTGTACAAGTAATGGTTCAGTTTACAATATCATTAAACAATGGTTACGATACCAATATGTCATTTAGATGTTCATTGAGAGACACAGGATATAAACAAGTCTGATAGTGGTATGTGGTATCCTTCTTGTTTTCTCTTCTATGCGCTTATTGATTATTGTAAGTTATGGCCTCTTTCATATGTTAGGAAAGATGAGTTTTTTTATATATCTGAATGAATGTTCAGTGCTTCACAGTTCCTGCAGAATGGAAGAATGGCAGATATAATTGTTGATATATGCTACTAGTGTTAGCGATAGGTTAAATTGGAAATTAAATTCCCAATGTACAATTTAATATGTTTGTTTATTGTTTGTGCAAGCTGGAATTTTGCACTCACCACAACATATAAATTGTACATTGGTGAAATTTGGAATAAAAAGAATTCTTTGTAGCACCAAATGTCTTTAATTTTCCAATTTAATCTATCGCTAACACTTTTCTTCCTTCCAGGTGGTTGATATATTCGAGGAAACAAAATTGAAGAAAATAAGGGTAGGTGGATTGAGAAGGACGCTTTTGGAGACATGAAGCTTCTGCACTAAATATAGGTGATTCTAGTTGTCAGCTTGAATTGCAAGTGTACAGGTCAGTTAAAATTCCAAAATTTATTCTACATTAAGAAGTTATGATATTTTTATAGATGATATGCTTACTATGGAAAATGTAAAGAATTTCCAATTGATTTTTTTTATTCTGCATAAACAGAAACAACTATGCATTTCGTATGAAAACTCTACATGCAAAAAAATCATTTTATTTTTCCATCAATGAAAACCCTTCTTCTTTAACCAATTCAATGCTTTTCAAAAAATGTAGACAAAACGCGCCTATGTACATAAAAAAATGAAAAAAATTTACTCTGGTTCGGCAACCTGCAACTCCATTTTTCTTGCCCGCGCCTCCTCCCACCCCACCCACCAAATTGGAAAATGCAAATGTGGAAAATGGCGATGTTAGGTGTGTTTTTGTCTAGCTTTTTGACTTTCCTGCCCAGCCGCATTTCCTTTTCCGGCGATGCCACCTAATGGCACATGGCTAGTCATCTGTCAAGTCTTTTCCTTAGTGCTTTTTTCCCACCGCATGGAATGGGGTATGGGGGGTACGATATCATGTATATAATATGTTATATACATAGGTGCTTTTTTTCCATGAGTTAGCTTTCTCCAACTCCTAGTAAAAAAGCACCTATGTACACACAAAAACACATGAAACATACATAACAACATACATCGTAACATACACTTTAGCCGCCTACCGCCTACAACTCCATTTGAATGCACACGTTGTTTTGGCCGCCTGTAACTCCATTTCAATGCTTGTGTGTCCCTCCCCATGGCTGCCTATAACTCCATTTCAATGCTCATGCATCCCTCCCCAAAAAACTATAAAACAAAATGAAGAAAATGGCGGAGCAAAACCAAACAAAATGTGGATAAGGTTGTTGACTTTCCCACCGGGGTCGTGCGTCCTTTTTCAGCATTCAACACGTGATGAAACACGACTAACGATCTGTCAAGTCTTTCCATCGGCGTCTTTTGTCCACCGCGTGGGATGGGTGGTGGGGGTACGATATCATCTTATATACATAAGTGCTTTTTGTCTAGGAGTTAGCTTTCTTTCTCAACTCCCTAGACAAAAGCACCTTTGTACACACAAAAAATGGATGAAAACATACATAATGACATACATGGTAACATACATAACATAAAGAGATGACATAGTGCAGGGCCTACCAGATGGATGATAGAGTGAGGGAATTAGCAACGAAAGGAAATATCACGGTTAATATGTAAGAAGTATCGTTATTGGAAAACACTATGTTGTGGGTTTTCTCATTTTGCAAGTTGAAAGTGAAAGGTTGAAGAGTAGGTAGGGGAGATGAAAAACCAATGGAATTAAGGTGAGGGGTTTGTAACTGATTGGGTTGTCACTTGTAAAGGGTTTTAAAACATTGTGTGGGTTGCAGATTTTAAAAACCCAGTGTTTTGCAACCTGGAATTTTACACAATAGTAAGAATATTCATCTCAAAATGCTTTTGTTATTTAGACCGTAGGAATGCAATGAAAGGCACCATTTTTAAACTCCCAGTGTTTTCCCACAATGATTAAAAGTCTGTATGATTGCAAGTTGGAAAACGCAATGGGATGTGAGTGCATGATTTATGAAGCCTTCAACCCACACAATGTTGTAAAACCCTCTATGGACATAGCTAATCTCCTAATAGAACACACCTATGTACATACAAAAAATGCATAAAAACATACATAACATGAGGAGATGGCATAATGCAAGGCCCGCCAAGAAGGATGATAAAAGTGATGAAACCAACAGATGTGAGGAAACGTCATGGCGAGGAAAGTGAGGAGGTGTCCTCTTGCATCAAATTGTGCCAACTTTTTTTTGCCTTTTGTGAGAAGCTATCCGTTCACTATGGGAGGGAAGGGCGTTGATGTGTTTAAGACATGCATTTTAGATTGTAACAAGTATTGTTTTTGGAAAACACTTTGTGTTCTGGGTTTTCTCATTCTGCAGGGAGTTGCAGGTTGGGGATATATAAGACTATCCAAATTCACCTAAGGGGTGAGTAACCAATTGGGTTGTTACTTGTAAAGGGTTTGAAAACAGTATTTTGGTTGTAGGGTTCATAATGCCCAATGTTTTTGAACCTGCAATTACACATAGACAGTATGAATGTAATGAAAACGCTTTGGTTACTTATATTGTGATAACCCAATTAGTTGGTGACACCTCAGTTGATTTTGGATACTTTTATGTATCCCCCATTGACAATTATATTGATAGTATGAATGTATTAGCAACCCTTACTTTCAACAAAAATTAAATTTGAATATTGCCATACGTTTGGAACATAAAATGCACATAAGAGTTGTAGGATGGAAATCACACAGGGTTGTGACTCACTTTTGAATTCTTGTTCAATGAGCACTTTTTGTTATGCAGACTGTAACAAAACAATGTTTTGAAGTTCACCTTTATATTTTTTGACAACCCTTACTTTCAGTAAACATTCAATTTCAATATATGTTCATATGTTTGGAATACAAAGTGCACAAAACAGTTGTAAGATGGAAAACACATAGGGTTGTGACTCACTTCTCAATTCTTGTTCAATGACCACTTTCTGTTATGCAAACTATGACAAAAATCATTTGGTTGTGTGTTTATAATGTGCATTATTTTTATGTTAATATGAAATATACCAGAAGGAAATGCCACTTGAAGTCTTATTGTTTATGGTAGCTTACTTATAAATGAAAGAAAAAGGTTAACATTTAAATCGTTTGAGGTCGACTATTTTTCTCATCATGGCATTTCACTATTTTTCGTATTAAATGCTATTTCTAACAGTAAAAATGGCATTTCACTATCTTCATCATATATTTCCAACAAAAAGATTCGTGTAATAGTTGCATGATGGAAAACATAGAAGGTTGCCACTCACTTATGAATTCTTGTTCAATGACCACTTTTTGTTATGAACACTGTAGCAAAACAATGTATTGAAGTTCAAAATAGTTCAAATTACCTATAATGGTCCTGCAAATGCAAAAAATAGTTGTAGGAAATGTTCACCATACCTATAATGCTCCTGTAAAGCATTTTCATAGGTCACATAGTCAGAGGTGTTGTTGCACAACTTATAAAAGTATGAGATGCCACATCAATAGCTGCATTGGAGGTTGGTGGAGGGAATTTGTGTAATGTGGTAGTGGTTTCAAAATCGTGATATGATGGTAAATCAAAATGCACTGAACAATTGCAGGTTGGAAAACACAGTGGGGGACGTTAGTACATGCTTTTATGAATCTCCCACTTGAATAATGATTATCCCTTTAAACAAAATCCAAGCCTATACAATTCAAGTGGATTTTTTTCAAGGGATAATGGTTACTCTTGTGTAGATATTCTATTTGAAGTGGGAGCTTTCATGTTTGTTTTGTATCCACTGCTGCATTACATAAATTCCCTCTTCCACCAACCTCCAATGCAACTATTGTTCTGGCACCTTAAACTTTTATCAGTTGTGCAACAAAACCTTTCACTTTTGACCTATCAATTGTGCAACAACACCTATGACTTGAAATAGCTGATCAAATATATGGAATTCATGCAAAAAAGGTTAATTGAAAATTGCACATTATACTATGAAGAATTGTTTTCCACAATAACTTCAAAAATATTTTCACCACATGTTATCTGGTAAGGCCGAATTTTGTCAATTGCTGGTTGGGTAATAAAAAACTCAAAGCTATCCTCGACACCTGCTCAAGTTATGGCTAACAATAGGATCTACAGGTTGAGGAAATTCTTCATGGATGAAATTGGGAATAAAATTGATAATGGAAAAGAGAGTGTTGACCATAGGTTTACTTAAATGTTGTGGTGACTATCCTACTATTGGTTCAATGTTCATGACCTTTATCTACTGAAAAGTTCTTGCTCATTCATACCTTGTTAATTGTACTTCTGATATTGCAAGCATTGCATATGTCCGATGTTCTTCACCTTGAAATGTCCATATTGAAATACAGTAATAAATAGTAATAAAGTAATTAGAGTAATATAAATACTTCCAATAAACACTAATCAAGAGTCATACAAAATACTTTACAACACCTTGTGTTTTACAATTGTGAGTGGGTTGTTTTTACAACACCCTGTGTTTTACAATCTATAGTTTTCCAAAATAGTAGTCATGTATTAAATAGTAATAAAGAGTAATAAAGAGTGATTAAAAATACAGTAATAAACACTAATAAACAATAATACAAGGGCGGGTGCATGAAGTTGGGTACCAATTTTCTAGTCACGATTTTTTTTTAAAAAACGCGCTCTCATTATAACGCGCACGCGTTATTTTGTGTTAAAAGCAAAGAAAAAAGTGAAATCATTTGTCTTGGAATACCAACCCAAAGGCTTGGAGGGCATTCCCAACAAGGCTAGAGACGTGTTTTTGCAAATTCTACAAATTTTCACATAATTGGGTATGTGCTCACCATCAAGATTGCATCTAGTTTAATATTGACAAAATAAAAACATGGGTAATGTTAGGTTCTTTCTTAGCTATCCAATGATGTATTTTTTTTCACTTTTCGACAATGTTAAGCCTTTCATCCATAATTTCTTTTGTTTGTATGTCTATTTTTTGCCAAAAAGTAGTGTTTAGTGTTTTTTTTGTTATAAATTAACCATTCATCAAAATTTCAAATAAATTACATTTTTAGAAACTAGACTCCATTCTACAATTTTTTTTTTTTTTTAAAAAACATCAATTATTTTCAAAAATTTGTAGGGGGAGCACGGCCAAAATTCTGCTTTTGAGGAAGTGCCCACTTAGAAAATTAGTAAAAAATCAAATATTCATTAAAAAATTATCAGAAAAATTGTGCACCAACTAGATGCTATTAGTTAACTTTTGACTGTAGCAATTTTAAAAATACTACAAAAAAGTTCACCGTGCTCAGGTCGTACAAGAGTTGCTATGTTATGTTTTTCTGACAAAAACAACACCAATTTTTTTACATCCCTCTTTTGAACCCCTTAATCTCAACCATTTTCAAAATAAATTAGTAGTTTGGAAAGTAGACTTGGAGTACTTCGATCCTTGTATTTGTTCCATCTCAAAATTTTGAGTGTAACTATTCTCAATTTCACGTCCAAGGTCAGCATTTCCTGATTTCAGAAAAAAAGTGGCCACTTAAGCCCCCTTTTTGGGAACCATCTTGGTGCACTTACCCACAAAATATCATTCATTCAACTATAGTGTTTCAAAAGAGTAATACAAAATAAAATTTGAAGTTTTAGTTTCCATTTTTTATTTAACAAGTCTTTCAACATCCTAATCAGATTCATTCTTTACATTTTTTGTCTTTACTTTTGTGCCCTAATTGGAATGGCAGGGGCATCTTATACCAAGCCACTGAAAAACCCTTTCATCATTTGACTTAGAAACTGGTGTAGGGTGGTCAAGCAGTGTGCGTAGGGCAAGATACATCTCCTGTATGTCCTCTTCTATGTGTGGTTGAACAACATGACCATGGAATCACATTGCTTGGTCAAAAAAATGATCGACTTGATGTTGTATGGTGCTGCTAAATTTTTGTCGTACACACCTCATATCTGAGGTTGATTGAGCCAATGAATGTGGGAAGATGCCACCAATGAGGTAGACACCCTAATCAACATCATATCTTTACAATGCTTCCTCAAGTTGAACGTGATTGACCACATGTCTCCAAACATATTTTTCAAATAAAATATAAACTAGAATACGGTTTGGGAGGAGGTCCATGGAGTTTGACAAGAAATTGTATGCTGCATCAGCCACAGAATATGGGAGTACAGGTTCAGTGGGCTCCAGAAATCTATCGATCTTGTGAATGGCATCCTCCACTGTACGTCAATTGAATTTGAAGGCACGATGCAACCTCTCTGTACTAAAGGGACTGCCATTGTCTTCCTCATTGTCGCAGGGAAGCTGCCCAATGTGAATTCTTGACTTCAACATTTTTGGTTGTGCTCTCAAAAAATAAGGGAAAAAAAGTCAGTAACAAATAGAGTTGCAAGCATCTAGAAAAAAACTAATATTTACCTCCGAATACTGATTCTTCAACTACTTTAGAACATAAATAAACATCGCAAAACATTTATGAAAAGAAAATCTCTTAGTTAAATGAATATTGTTTGTAAAGCTACATATTAGAAAACATGGGGTGTTATAAAAACTACAACCCACTAACTCTTGAAATGTATTCCTTTGTGGACTGTGATTTACTTTTGAAACTCATCCATAAACATGAAAAATTCATTACCACATGTTTGTCCCTTTATCATTTGAAAGTATTCAATACATTAAAAACTCTATCCCTTAGCATGCAAGAAATCATACATAATCGAAAAAAATATTTGTTATGAGAATTGTATGACATGGTAGTAATAAAACAAATATGAGGACGTACTGGAAAGCATGTAATGAAAAAAGGAATCTTCTCTACAAACAATTGGAAAGAAGCAAACCAAAGTCAATGAGATAGATAATGCATTGAGTGAAGAGGTTGTTCCTAGTCATGAGAAGGGGAGGAAGCAACATGTGTAGTATGTGCAAGGGGAAAATGGAAATGTAGAAATGGATTAGCTTGAAAGGTTTTCTATTGCATATGAATTTGTGCAATCAAAGAAAGAGAGATGATGCTATAAGTGTAGTTGAACAAATGGAGACAAGCATTCTTGAAGTTAGCAATTCCATGGAACAAATACAATTGGAAAAGGATGATAAGGAAAAGGCAATATCAGATCTAAGTGCAAAAAAAGAGAATCAGATCATGGGTGGAGGCAAATCAAAATGTACTAAATATTTGTAGGTTGGAAAACACGGTGTGGGATGTCAGTACATGCTTTTATGAATCTCCCACTTGAAAGAGGACATGTACATACATGAGTAACGAGAGTAACGATTATTTGTTTAAACAAATCCAAGCCCATACCATTTCTTCCTATGCCATTTGTATTTCCTAATGCATGAGTTTGCAACAATTCAGATGCTGCAAAGGGGACATTTTTCAGTGAAGTGCTCTTCCTATTGGCCGAAGTGAATGGAAGGGGGGTGAATTGTATGGGATTGGATTTTTTTTAAAGGGATAATTGTTACTCATGTATGTACATGTCCTATTTCAAGTGGGAGATTCATAAAAGCATGTACTGACATCCCACACTATGTTTTCCAACCTGCAAATATTTAGTGCATTTTGATTTACCATTATATCAAAATGTACTGAATATTTGCAGGTTGGAAAACACAATGTGGGACATTAGTACATGCTTTTATGAATCTCCCATTTGAAATAGGACATACATGTACATACATGAGTAATGAGAGTAAGATTATCCCTTTAAACAAATCCAATCCCATACCATTTCCTCCTATCCCATTTGTATTTCCTAGTGCATGAGTTTGCAGCAATTTAGATGTTGCAAAGGGGACATTTTTCAGTGAAGTGCTCTTCCTATTGGCCAAAGTGAATGGCGAGGAGGTGAATTGTATGGGCTTGAATTTTGTTTAAAGGGATAATCATTACTCATGTATGTACATGTCCTATTTCAAGTGGGAGATTCATAAAAGCATGTACTAACATCGTACACTATGTTTTCCAACCTCCAAATGTTCAGTGCATTTTGATTTATTATCATATTAAAATGCATTGAATATTTGCAGGTTGGAAAACACAGTGTGGGATGTCAGTACATGCTTTTATGAATCTCCCACTTGAAATGGGACATGTACATACATGAGTAATGAGAGTAACAATTATCCCTTTAAAAAAATCCAATCCCATACCATTTCCTCCTATGCCATTTGTATTTCCTAGTGCATGAATTTGTAGCAATTCAGATGTTGCAAAGGGGATATTTTTTAGCGAAGTGCTCTTCCTATTGGCCGAAGTGAATGGCGAGGAGGTGAATTGTATGGGATTGGATTTTGTTTAAAGGGATAATCATTACTCATGTATGTACATGTCCTATTTCAAGTGGGAGATTCATAAAAGCATGTATTGACATCCCACACTATGTTTCCCAACCTGCAAATATTCAGTGCATTTTGATTTACCATCATATCACAATTTTGAAACTCAAAGTTTAGTCCACCGAGAGTTGTAATAAAAATTTTAGGTGAGTTTCATGAAATTCTTAATGTCTAAAAAACACAAGAGTTTCATTGCAACCATACTACTACGTATAATTGCAAGTTGGAAAACATTGCATGATATACAACCTACAACCCATTGTGTTTTCCATCCTACAATTTGGAGGTGGACTTAAATACATTGTTATAGTCCTTCATAGGTCCTCTATTTCTCCTTTGTATAAGAGTAAACATTTTGGGTTCCCTTGTCATTGGATCCCTCCACTCATAACATTCCATACTTTGATCCATCTATCTTCATCCTTCATATAAGGTGTATCCTTACATGTCCTATCATTTACCCATATCACTGATCCCTATCCATCCATATGTCCTTTGGTTTTCAGCTTGACTAGGGAATAACATCTTGTTTATCATTATCATTTAAATTCTTATTTATCATTGTCTAAAACATTTAAACAAACCATAAACTCTTTAACATACTAAAACATTGGGCTTTACTGAGTGAGAACCCATTGTGTTTTCCATCCTACAATTGTTTTGTGCATTGGTCCTTATCATATGCATTAGCATTAGCATTTTTTCATTTTCATGATCTTGCATATTTATCATTTTCATACTACATGCATGACAACTTGTGTTTTATCTTAACTCTTGTCTCTTGTCTCCATCAATATCATTATGTTTTTATATCTTTTCTTTTCTTGTCACATTTTGAGGAAGCTCAAGGATCTCTACACTTTGTTGTGTATGAAGGAGAGTGAGGAGTGGGGCATGAGTTTTTCTTATGTGTATGTATCGAGTCAATCCGCCCTATGATGATTGCAAACAACATAACCAATAACAAAGCGAGAATCGGTCCACTCTATGATGAAAGAAATGATCGCTTCATAGCCTTGCCATTCCATTCATTTCCATATCCAACCTTTCATATCCTTTCCTCCCATATCAAATACATTTCATAAACCATTTATATGCTTTCCTTGAATTACATCAATGTGTTGCATTCCTTTCTTCTTTTGATCCACCTAGGTCATTCATATTTCTATATCTTGCATATCATTTTCTATGTACAACTCAAAAATGATGAATTGATAGCATTTCCATTCCATTCATTTGCATATCCAGTCTTTCATATCCTTTCCTCCCATATCAGATACTTTTCATAAGCCATTTATATGCCTTGTTTGCATCTAATCAATGTGTCACATTCCTTTCTTTGTTGCACCCACCTAGGTCATTCATATTTGTAAATCTTGCATATCTTTATCTATCAACAACTCAAACATACCTTCATGTATCATAACAAGATTCACACCATACCATACAAAGAACAATATGAAGGGGATATCAAGGTTATGCAATCGAATACTGAGGTGCAATCAAATACTGAGGGCTTGGAAGATAAATATCATAACATAAAGTTGTATTCAAGGGTTTTTTTTTTAAAGTCTTTTGTAAGACTTGTTTTATGGAGAGCCCTAGAGCTTGGGCTTGGGTGCGGCCTAAACAATTAGGGCATCAAAGAACTTGGTCAAGGAAATCCTTGTGGTGGCATGATAGGTTTGGAAGGAAGCATGACAACTTAGTGAAGGCTGAAATGTTTGATTAGGTTGCAAAAATCAGTCGACAGTAGTGTGAACCACAGGTGTCACCAATTCTTCTCTCTTAGTCTTAAGGAATTTTTTTCTTGCTTATGTTTTTGAGTTTCCTTTTGTTTTGGTTGTTGTGAAACCCTCTTTGGACCCTTCTTATGAGTACTTGACTTGGTTGTAATTAGTTTATTCTAATCGAGTTCTTTACACAAGTAATTATATAGCTTAAAGGTTTTCCATTGCTTCACTAGTTGAGTCTCTTTGTTCAATGGGGTTAAAATGTATAAAGTCTATTATTTCCTTTGAACCCTAGATACAATGTTGGGTATCAACTCAAAGTTGAGTTCTTTTCATTTTGTTTGGGTAAAGTTTTTATTATCTCAGATCTGTAACTTAATCCATGTTGGCATTGTGGTTAGTTATTGTCAAGCTTCGTTCATATGATTACCATTGTTGGTTTGCATTGTATCAAGTGTTAGTTGTTCCTATCATGGTTCAATTTTCTTTATCATTTGGGAACACAAGTTATACTTTTGAATATCTTTATGATATACTGTTATGTCAAGACAACAAACATTTTTTCAAGGAAGCATTGATTAAAATTTGTTAAAAACATTTCAATTTTGTAACTATTACTTATTAAGGGACAATTAGAGAAGAAAGTTACTTTTCAATTTGAAAAGATACTCCAGCTCAGTAATCCATAACATTATATATATATATATTCCTTCCATGTATTCTTTCAAAAAGATGGTGAGCAGAAAAGAAGTATTATTCTCGGTTTAGAAATGGCATTTCATTGGTTCATATTTGAAAGCTAATTGGATAGCACATTCAGTGCTTTGTGAAATTAATCAATTATGTTGCACTTAATAGCATCTGAATCTTGAGTGATGTGAGATTAGATGTTGTAAAAGAAACAGAGGTGATGCTCTGTGTATCATTAAAACAGTGATTGAAAATGTTGATATATAGCCAATGAGGCATTGTAAACAACAAGTTTTGAGATTAAGCCAGTGAGGCAATTTTTGAGTGGTTTTTCTACCCCAAGAAGGTTTTCCACTCAAGACAAATATGGTGTTATAGTCTCATTGATATTTTATGATTGCGAAGGTTTTTAAATTCCTTTAATATTACTTATCTCAGTCTAATGATTGTATTCAATTCATGAATATGTTAATCATTGCAATATAAAGAGCATATATTGTTCAGATTCATTAAAGGCAAAAATTTATCTAAGACACTGACTAAAATAATATTTTCGTATTAATGAAGTTTGTTAAGTTGGTTTTAAATGAATTTCCTCCTATTATCATATTTGTTTCGTTATTTTTGTCTAATTTATTAATTTTACTAATATTTTAATGAGTAGGTGTTACAATGACAATCCATATTGCAGCAGCTACAATATTGATTGTCATGGCATTCCATCACCACAAGGCCGGATTTCTTTGAGGCATTTTATGAAATAGTTCACTATGCTACCACAATTTTCATTCATGTCTAAGAAAGAAATCTAGAAAACAGTTCACTTCCTTGCTTCTATGGCCAAAAGCCTACAACAGGTTCTTTTGAACAAGCTACACATGCTTGCAAAAAATTTATCAAAGCATAATAGTAAATATGGATTTTCATGGCTTCGAACACCATGGCTAAATAGTAAATATGGATTGTTGAAAAAATGTATCCAAGCATAATTGAAAATATGAATTGTCATTGCATTCCACCACCATCATCTTGGAATGCCATGACAAGCCATAGGCAAACAATAGAAACAACTCATTGCCTACTCTATGGCTTGTCATGGCATTCCAATCACCATGGTGTTGCAATACCATGACAATCCATATTTACTATTATGCTTTCGTACTAAACAATTGATGTTTTCCAACAAGCATATACATGCACAATAGGATTCCAAGTTGGAAAACATAATGTGAGGTGAGTATATGTCTGCAAAAACACAATGGGAACCCATAGATAAGAAATCATATACATAAATAGTTAATTGCCTTGTCTATGACTTGTCATGGCATTCCAATCACCATGGTGTTGCAATGCCATAACAATCCATATTTACTATCATGCTTTGATAGTAAACACCCGATGTTTTCCAACAAGCATATGGGTGAAACCACAATAGTGGTTTACAATTGAGAAGAACGAAAATCAACTTTTTAAAATTTTCAATAGGAAGGCTGGTTCGGACCGAACCCATTAAGTGGTTCAACCAAACCACTTTATGGTCAACGAGAAAATAGTGTTTTAAAGGGGTTCGGTCGAACCCTTGTTCAACCAGACCCAGTTAAATTAGGGCACTTATAAATCACACCCTATCACTGTCATACAAAAAAAATGACAAACTATCAGACCTGGAGCTCGTGCGCAGCAAACAACAAACATGATTGACATGGAACGGCGAAAACTTGCAACGGGGCCACCATTTCAACTTGAAATATTGACTTGGATGTCCATTAGCAGGTTGACATTCTTTCACAGTGATTTAAAATTCCATTTGTTTGTAAATTTGTAAACTCCAATGGATTCCATGATACCAAATTTTTATGGTGAAATGAAAAAAATTGAATGAAAAGAAAATTCCAAACAAAATTTTCATTTAAAACTTGAAGGCACATTATGAGAATTTTTTTTATTGTTTATAATGAATACACCCTGTTTCAAGCTCTCATTTTGGCTCATGGCTATGAATTGCATTTGCTTGAAAGTTTCTAAAACCTTTTAAAAACAATACCCATTATTTAAAATTTGGATTTATAGCTACCAATTGCATTTCTTGAAATTTTCTAAAGCTTTTTAAACAAACCCAGTTTTCAACCAAATTTGGATCTATAGCTGCCAATTGCATTTGCTTGAAAGTTTCTAAAGCCTTTTAAACAAACTCATTTTGTAAAATTGGGCTTTACAGTTTCCAATTGCATTTGATTGAATTTTTTTAATATTCATTTGGCTTTACAGCTGCCAATTGCATTTGCTTGAAATTTTCTAATATTTTCCCCAATAGCAATGCATATATGCATGATATTATAAAAAAATTGGGACCACTTCAATGCTTCTTTTTCATAAGAACACATACCCCAATTGGGGCCTCAACCTTTGTAAAAACACTACCTTCTATTAAGTTAATTCATTATATCATTTCTTATATACTAGCATTAACCTAACAATGAGATCTTCCTACTAATATTTTTGTTCATCTTTAAACCAAGTTTACTCAAACCTCTAATTATAATTTAAAACTATTAGAATTATGAAGAAAATAGTCAACATCTATAGCCCGAAGATTCCCCCAAAATGTATAATCAAAATTTAATTTTGTTCCATCTTGAGGATATTTCCAACCTACAAGTATATCCATATTTTAGTTCTCTCTATATCCATTAATAGATTGTGTTGAAGGCATTGCTTAAATTATCAACATGGAGATATTATTTGTGAATATTATTATAGACTTATTTTTCTTGTAAACTTGAATTCAAAATTATACTTGAATGGAACCTTAGAAAAATTAATAGGCTAGATTTATTGCTTCTATATTATTGGTTGCATAACACTATCTTAATTATTCTTTGGATAATTTTTTATCTAAGTGATTGAAATGTTCAAATTGATTTTCAAATTGGTCACTCCATGAGTCTAGTTCTAGAGAATAATTTTAAGAATAAAAATCTATTTTTGTTTAGTGAATCAATAAATTACATCACCTCTTAATTGGATGAATTGTTGTAATGGAGTGCAACATTTACCATAGTTTTATATAAATGATATCACATTTTTTGTGGCATTTTTCCAAATAATTTGTGTGGTGTTTATATGCATGCCTATTTTGCATACATTTAAGTAAAACTAGGCATAGTAAAAAATTATACTAAATTGAGCAAATATTATTCAATGAGTGAATAATATTTGTAAGAGGAAGAAATGAAAAAGAAAATAGGTTTGTATTCTTTTCAAAGAGAAAAGATCAATAAAAGTAACATAACTTACAACATTAAAGAAGAAAACAAATAATATGTAGAAAAACATTGCAAAGTTATATTATGATAAATAATATTCAAGTAAAGAAATTATAATGTGCTTGAAGAATGAATTAAGTTAAGAATAAAGTAAATCAGAAGAATTTTTTCAAATAGGAAATTTTATTGTAGTCAATAGAAATTATATAAAAATTGTATGAAGAATTGTTGTAGTATATATAATGAAATATTATAACATAAGTTAGAAATAGAATGTTAGATATAACTAGAGCATATAATGTTTTAGTGGCCAAGAATAATAATGTAGAATAAATGTAACATGCAACAAAGAGAAACCAAGTGTTGTAGTGTAGGAAAATAAAAATAAATAGTAATTTTGTTTCATGCAAGAGTAGAATGAAGAATGCTCCAATGTAAAGAATGTATATAGAATATAAGTGTCGAAAAAATACTATTATACTGCATTTGTAGAATTTTAAGGATTAAATGGAGCGTATGAGGGATATATTACACTTTTGCATATAAAAGTACATAATGCCTTTCAAATTTGAATAAAAAATAGAGATTGGTGTTAAAATAGGGAAGAATAGAATGTAATGGGATGAGATAAAGTTTTGGAAAAAATGTGTTAGAAAAATTGGACAAATAATGAGAAAAAAAAATAATTTTGTAGATATTTTTTCAATCCTTTCAAAATTAGTTATAAAAAAGGACATTTTTGAGATGTTAAGAATAAAATCCAACATATTATGAAAATAGAGAAAGCTATTATAAGACATTGTATGATTAGAATGAAAATTCTTTCTTTTGTTTCTTGTAATTTGGTATCAAGAATGGACTATTGTAAGTATTTTATAAAATAGTAGCAAGAGGAACATGCATTTCAAAAATATAGTTGTATGATTAGAATGAAGATTCTTTATTTTGCTCCTTGTAAAGATGTCAAGAATGGACTATTGCAAGTATTTTATAAAATAGGAAGATTTATCATTTTAAAATGGTAGTGAGAGAACATGCATTTTGAAAATACAATAATTTGTATTAAAAAGTAGTTTAAATAAAAAAAAATGATAAGAGGATAATTGTATTTGAGTTTTGATAAAATCTTTAATTAATTAAAGATAAATTTAATTAAAAATAATTTAAAATGTCTTAGTTAGTTAGAATTTTTTATTCAAGTAAGAAGAATGATTTAAAAAAAAAAATTGTTAGGATATTTTTAGAGTCATGAAGATGTTTATATAATTGTGTATTTAATGTTTGAAACAATACATAAATAATAAAATGTTAGAAGACGAAAAATACATAAAAATATGAAATTTAACATAATTAAGTAAGAAAATATGAGATTGCCACTTAGATCTAGGAGAAGGTTAGGAAAGAGGGTTAAATGGGCCCTAAAATTATGCTATGGATATAGATGCTAAAACGTGAGCATGAAATATAAATTAATATTGTAGTGTATGCAATTCTTGACATCATATTTTCTTTCACTTTAACGGGCTAATGTCACTATATGATAAAACATAATTAAAGTATAAAAAATAAATGCTAAAAGAAAAACATGAAAATAATCAAACATTTTGGATACATAGAATGATATACAATGTGTTAAATGATCAAGGAGTTGATTCCCTTTCAAACTAAGATATGCAAAACAAGCATGTCAAAAAACACAAAAATCTACAATAAATATATATATATATATATATATATATATATATATATATATATATGTTAGAATAATACAACCAATAATACAAAGTATGCCAACAAATCATATATAATCCAACATAAACATTATACATGTATAAAAGGAAAAATGTCAAAATTACAAGGGTTGTGAGAGTATATGCCCCCTTAAATAATTGTATAAAAGAAATATATGTAGTTATTTTTAAGGTAACTAGAGGGGAATATAAAAATAAAAGTAGTTCATCACTAATTTTACAATAATACAATAGATCATTATCTAATGTAATCATGAAAGTTTTACTTCCATATAAAAAACTTTACAATATTGGTGTCCAATTAGATGGAACAATCCCTATTGCATGAATCGAAGGTTTTCCATGAAGGAGTTTATAATAAGAAATTTATTCCCTATCATAACATGGAATAACAAGTGAAGCGAAATAGGGCTTGATTCTAGATAAGAAAATAATAGTTCCCAAAGGATCTCATCGAATAATAACAAAACCTTTAATAGAAAATTTAGGAAGAGTAAGATTAGAAGTATAAACAAAAATACATTTTAGGAATTAATGACTACAAATATTAAGATTAAAAAACCATTTTCAATCAATGTATACTTAATGCTCATATAGGTTTAGTACCAAAAATGATTAGAAGATAAATAATCTTCTATTAAACCACATTGAAGTGAAGTTTAGATGGAAGAAATGTAATCTCCATAATGTCAGTATATAATACACCCAATTTGGGCAACTATTTCAATAGGCTTAGTAGAAGAGGGAATATGGATCTTTTGTATAGAATTATGAAGAAACTCATGATATTAAGGTGAAGTTTAAATAATATCCCAAAGAGAAATATTATATACTAAAGTTCTTTTATACTATTATACTCTTTAGTGTTCTTAAAGGAATACAAGAAGTCAACATGAAATACTGGGATTAGATAAAGGAAGAGGAACAATCTTAGTGTTGGTTTGTTAGTTTCACCAAGTGTTATAGGTATTCATTACTGCATAAAATTTAAAAATAAGAGTTTCAAGTATAATCATCAACAAAATAAAGGTTGAAATAAGATGGGTCAACAAGGGATAATTCCTAGGTTCGTTAGGAATACCTACCTAGATCATGAAAACTAAAGAAGACGGTGGGATGAAGTAAAATACCCACACAAAGATTTGGAACATCAAGGATTGATCATTGTGCATCATTATAGAAAGCTCTAGTCCATTATATCTAGTTGTGGAATTTGTATAGGCAACTTTTAAATTTTAAAAAATGTAAGAGTTGATTTATTTTACTATAATATCCAAGAAATTTATAAAAATAAGAGTAATAAAATAATTATTAAATATTATCTTTAAATGAGTAAATATAACCATATTTTCACATGGTGGATTTTATATTATCTATAAGATTTGAGGTAATAGAAAAAATATGTACAAAGATTAAATCAAGTCATTTTCTCCTATTCTTTCGTTATTTCTTTCTTTTTGTACTAGGGTTAAATCTTCATCTAGGTTTGTTGTGTACTTATAAGAAACCTTTGTTCCTTAGTATCATGTTCTTGTACATTGTATGGTAACTTTCATGATAAATATTATGTGCATGTGTCCCTTCCTCCTATCAGATTTTGTTTATAATGGATATGAGGAAGTTTATTTCTAATTTTTTGGTTTCCTCCTTATCAAAATATTGCTTCAATAATTTAGAAATCATATTTACAAGCTTATATCATCTCTCTCATTTTCTTCTCTTATTTGTACCTTCAATAATGACTAAATTGATTTTACATGACCACCAATGTTAAGTAATGATGCTTTCCCTTTATTACTAGTTGTAGGAAATAAATCTTAGATGCAACCTTTATCAATATTTTTTAAGTCTTTAATGGCACATTTTGTACTAGAGTGCACACTTGTAAATTTAAAATTTAGAACTGTTTTAGATTATGTTTTGTGTGCAATCTAGTAATTTGAATGTTTTGATTATTAAAAACTAGATAGATGTTGAATTTTTTTTGTTAATGGTATGAAAATATTATTGATGAGTAGATGAATTATTAGATGTTTTAGATAAATATATTCTCTATATCTAGATATATTATTTACCAAGGTCTCATTGCTCCTTTAGGTGTACATACATATATAACATGGAAAATGAAGATGTTCCACCTGCAGAAAATTTGTTTGGAAATACCACTAATGAGATTAAAAAATTGAGAGATTCATTAGCATAGGGTGCAAACCCGGGGATATATACTGAACCATGCATGTTAATATTGCATAGTCTAGAAAAACTAAAAGATGAACTTGAGAGGACTAGTGCATATTCCCTAGATAGAGTAGCTGCTATTCTTTCCTGCATGCGGGAAGAAGTACATGGTGACATTCCCCTTAAACAAATACAGGATAGTGTGACCAAATAAATGATAAAAACCACTTGTTTTCTATTTTATCAATATGTGCGTAAGGTTAGGGGATACCAGGTCACTAGATGTGTCGATCATGTTATGGCCTCATTGATCTACCCACGATTTCTTGCAACACATGGTCTATACCCAAACAATGACCAGATTCCATTGTATTTTGTTTAGCAGTTGTATGTTGAGGTCCATTTGGGTCTCAAAGTCAACTACCTGGACATTCCACCATATGTTGGTCAGGGGCATGGCAAGATTGTTGATAGGCCCACCTATCATCGAGTAGATAGACCACCCCCAGTGTTTAGGGTATTGGTTGGTGAGAGGTCTCCTGCTCTCACCCCAACTCTAGCCCCCATAGCAGATGAGATTGTCATTGCATCTGCCACCAATAGGATATCTACTGATTGTGTAGGTCAGTTTTTGATGTCTAGAAGTTCTCGATCCACGCCATTTTTAGCACAGTGGACCACCATGGATCCTTATACAGCGGCAAACATCGCTACTCCCACATAGCTTGACACACTCACAAGAGATATGGCATGCATGACTCTGCATTGTTTAGTTGAGGACTTCTTGGAGGCATATGCCTCCATTGCATCAAACTATGGGATCGGTATAGAACATGTTAGAGATCATTTGAGATGCAGAGGTCGTTCAGCTCCAAGATCCCATCACTCTCAGCCCAACACTAGTGCACGTTAAGATCCACCTACAGATCATTCGATAGTTGCACAGACTATGGGTTTTACTGACATGTTGACTGGTTTTGGTTTGTCATCACTGATGCCATCTCACCTACATAGTCCTCTTCACTCATCATTTATGGCACAACATGGGATAGATCAGAGGGATGCATGCAGATGTTGGTTCGTAGCTTGACCGTATAGTTGATATGGTGGAGGCATTTGTTTTAGAGGACTTAGGTCATCCAATATCAGATGATGTGCATGTATGTGTGCATGTGCATGTTTCATGAATTCCTTCTTAATTAATTTTAAATTTTAGTTTTAACTTAGAGATATTCATGTATTGATATATGTATATATATTGTAGGTGGACATACCTCATGTCACTTGTAGCCTTGTTCCTACAGATTGTGTACATCGACGTGACTCTATGGATGAATCTATTGCCAGTGGACATGTGAGTTTTAAATTTTTATATATACACATGTATATGTACATGCATATGTATGCACATAGATCTAGATAGATATTTAAAAATAACCAAGTACATTCTTAAAAATAACTTTCAAAAAATTTATTTAATATAAATTATATGTATTTAACACATTTTGTACATATTTTTATTTGTAGGGCTCAACACATCCATTAGAGTAGGACCATTCTCATTCAGATGGCCGTTCGACTAGGATTTGACATTCATATTAGGCCTTGCACCAGATCTATGATCTTTAATATGTATTTCTTTATATGATGATCTTTAGTGTTCGACATTTGATGATATTTGCTTATATACATACATTTGGCTATTTGCTTATATGATGATTTTTAGTATTCAACATTTGGTGATCTTTGCTTATATACAAACATTTGGCTATTTTCTTATATACATACATTTGGCTCTTTGCTTATAACATGTTACATGTTTATACATTGAATCTATTTACATGTATGTATGTGTTTGCTTATGTTTACATGTTTATATGATATATGTATACATTTGTTTATATTCAATATACATACATTTGCTTATATGATGATCTCTTAGAACTTACATTTCCTTATATGATATACATTTGATCTCTAGTAGAATTTTAGGAAATGAACATGCCACTTTATAATTAAGTTCATTCATGTTGACCACAATAAATAATTTGCACGCACACCCATTGAATTCTATAGTAAGAAGTCAAAAATTATAAAATAAATGACTCTCAAGCTCAAGTAGACTAATGATATTTTATAAACGAGTTATAAAATATAATTATAAAGAAGAGGTAGGAACATTCCTTTTATAATTATATACCATCCTTCAAACACTTTCCCTCTAAGTTATAAAATTTTTATGTTAAATTATTTCATAAATAATCTCTTAATCTACACCATTATTAAATTATACGAAAATTTTATTCTTTGAAACATTAAGAAAATTCAATTCAAATTATACAGTCTATTGTCTTTTTGATAAGTAATAAAATTCTAAAATTACTCTAAGATATATGTTGCATATCTATACATTAAAAAACAACAAACTCCATAATGAAATAACTTGTTTGATTACCACTTGATTCATTTAATGATCTAGGATATAGTTATTCCATACACTAGAATAATTTTTTTCCTCATATGCATATAGATACAAGATTATTTTTCATTATTCCATATCAAATTGCAAGATTAATTCACATTTATATTAGTTGGAGCTTGTGGATTTTGGAGACATCTTTAACTTGAAGAAGAAAATGGGACAACAAAGAAAAAGAAAAAATGCGGCTCAACAAAAATTGTCAAAAGAAGAACAAAAGAGGCGTGAACAAAACTTGGAAAATTATCATAGAAAGAAACAAGGTACACATGCTTGTTTCTTCTCTCTCTCTCTCTCTGAAGTGTGTGTTTAAGACTTTTATTAACACCTCAATTTGTTTTGCTTATAAATATGCATGCCTTTTATGAAAACCATGTTAGAATTAACTTGGAAAATTTAATACTAAAAAATAGTCATCTTGCATAGACCTTACCTAAATTTCTTATCATCTATTTCCAATTGCTTTTGTTCCATGGAATTTTTAAGTTTAAGAATATTTGATTTTATTTGTTTCAACTCCACAAGTAGATAACTCATAGTCTCTCACTTTATTTGCTTGCATGTAAATTCAAACAAGTAGGAAATTCTCAAGCAGAAGTCAAGCCAAATCTAGATATTGGACCAAACAAATCTAGTGAAGAACACATGGACCTTGAAGTTAGGGAGGAGACCCAAGTTCAAACAATGCTTGTTGGAGAGGGGTCGAGATCACTTCCTTCTACTAGTATGGATGAACATATAAAACTAGTTGTTGAAAACTTCTATCACTTATAGCATCATGTCTTATCACTTTGTTTGCTTGCATACATAAACTTCACTTATATAGAATCATCTCACTTTTCCTTGTAAAATGTGACATGTAGAAAGGGCTCAACAAGTAGGAAGTTCTCATGTTGAAGTTGAGCCAAATCTAGATATTGGATCAAATCAATCCATTGAAGAACACATGGACCTTGAAGATAGGGAGGAGACCAAAGTTCAAACAATGCATGTTGGAGAGGGCTCATGATCACTTCCTTATACTGCTATGCATTAGCATATAAAACTAGTTGAAAAGGTGATGAAACAAATTTCTTATAGAAATTTAGATCATTTACTTGAAATAGATAGGGAGAAGCTGAAATGTTATGCCAACTAGCCTTATAATAAGAGAAAGAGGTCAATGACTAAATTTGTAAATGAAATAATCAATCATCATTTCAATCATCTTGATACACTTGAAAAAACCCAATTGTTATCATGTTTACTTCTTCGTAATGAGCTGAAAGAGTTATTACAATTGTTGGGTGTACATTTGGCATCAAATAAGAAGAAACACATCGGATTACAAAAGGCTATTGCTCAAAATGTTAAAAAGGGTTTAGATTCCATTGGGAAAGGATCTCAATCAGTGGATAAAGCCACTACAAGAAGGGTGATGTTGACATCTATTGTACATCAAGATATAGCAAGAAAAAGAAAATTGTCTACACTTTCAGCTGAAATTGGTTAAGTAGAACCACATTAATAAAATATGAGAAAAAAATAAATTTTTTGGATGAGAGTTCAGAAGGAAATTGGGAAATTATGTGTAGAGCTCCCCATTCTGACAGGATTGAAGATGTTAGGAAATTGATCTCGAGTTTTTGGCATGATCAGACTTGTCCATCATCAAATACTAGACATGTTATGAGACATAGGATTGGGCCTGGTATTTATGAAAATCATATCAAACATTGGCTAGACATAACACAATTTGAGATGTATATGAACTTTTGTAATACATATCCTCATATAAAGATTGGGCAAACAATATTTCAAAGATTAAAACCATATTATATGAAGATAAACAAGTTTTTTGAAACTTGTTGTCGTTATCATATTGAATTTGATCTCTACTATTAGGTGTTTCGAAAGATGAGAGAAGAAAGTTGTGGGTTTCAAAATGTACCTCCTAAATAGGCAAGTTTTTTCATAAAGGCTATTTTATGTGATCATGAAAATGGACCTCAAATAAACTGCATAAAAGGAGTTTGTGAGGCATGTGAAAATTTGGCTAAATTTCCTTCAAGAAATGAGGATAATGACCTAACAAAGATAGTAAATTGCAAGAGGTAAGTACTATTTTTAGAGAGTTTATTTGTTTCAATTTGATTAGATTGTTATTTGAATTCTCTAATGTAATGCTTCATTCATTGTGTGGTTTATTAAGTTTATTCACATATTTTACTCACACAGGTACATGTAAAGTTGCAAACAAATTTGGGGAAAGAATCCACAAGGTTGAACTATGTAGAAGAGGAGATTCCTATTGGAAAATTTATGGAAGATTTTTGAAAATTGATAAAACCATACATACAACATTCCTTTTTTGCTAAGTTGCAAGCACGACAATTCCAAATATTGAGAGATACTTTCCCACTTGGAATAGTTCTATCAGTATTCGACTTTGGAGAAAATTACTCCTTTGTACATCAAAAGGACATTCAATCAGAGTATTAATTTTCATAGTAGATCACTATTATGGTTCATGTGTGTTATCGACATGTACAATCAGAATTGGATGGTGTTGAGAGTACAAATGAAGAATGAGCCATAAACAAAGAATATCACTTTTATATTAGTGATGATAAAGAGCATGACACACTTTTTGTCCAACATTGCTTTACAATTTTTTTTGAGAATTTGAGAAGCAAGGGTGTAAAATTTGAAAAGCATTTTGTATGGTTAGATGGATGTGCGACACAATTCAAATCTTCACAACAATTCTATGCACTTTGTAGATGTCATAAAATCTACAAAATACCACATGTTTGGAGTTATTTTGAGAGTGGGAATGGAAAGGGTGAGCATGATGGAGCAAGAGTTTGCATCAAACGAGCTTTAAGAAAACATCAAATGAGTTATCTAGAAGATCATATAGGCAATGCACATGATGTTGTTGAATGGTGCAAGAAACACTTTGCATCAAATGTGGTTGACACATCTTCAAGAACAAATTGACACATTCCACATAGACTATTTTGGGAGATATCGGGTATGTATAAATTACATTTTCAAAAATTTGAATTTATTTAAATTTTAAAATTATATATATATATACATCTTTGTTCACATAAGTTTGTTTTTGTACATGTATCTAAGTGTGGACAAAAGATTAATGCATGGATGCAAGAGGGTAGAAAAAACAAGATCTTTGCATTGTGTTGGGAGTTCAAATAGTTGCCATCAATGGACATTACACACAAGGGATTACTCTTGTTTTTGCACTGAGTGCATTGCAAGAAACTCTAATCATGCATGCAACAACTAATAACTTGGATATGTTGGTAAATGGGATATAGTGCCACTAGTTGTTTCAGAAACATATGATGAAAATGAGGAAGAAATATTTGAAGAAATTCCTTTGATTTCAATTGATTATGACCATATATTAGGATTGGTTAGAAAATGTACGTGTGTAAGTTTTCAATAATTTATATATATAATATATATCTAGTTAATGATTTTTAAAGTCTAGAGACATTTCTAATTTTTTTTAGAAATTTTGTGTGTAGATTTGGTGTACAAGAGATGTTTTTGCAGTCATAGCAGAGTCTGGAAACATCAAAGGTGTTAGCTATTATTTATTGTGTTGCACAGAAGAGAGGAATAAGCTAACACAACCTGAAACAAGTGATGGAATGTTATTTCTCACAGGTGAGTTTGAATTTAAAATTATATATGCATTGTGTTCACATGTGCGTGCATGACTGTTATAAGCATTAAATATATATTGTACAAACCTTGAGCATGAAAATGGTG
>VDFB02168118.1:132131683-132233974 GCA_007258455.2 Sequoia sempervirens | reverse complement strand
TTGGCATGCTCTAGTTCTCTGGCTAAGAAGTTAGTTTCATATCCTAAAGACTCTCCTGTTGTTTTTGCTAAAGTGGCCGAGGTCAGTCTTGAGGATCCCCACTCCCCTTAGAATATTCAAAAGGAGAATCATAGCCCTCCTAGAGGTGCGGAGTCGGTTAATTTTGGTGTCAATTCTGATAGTGATCCCCCTTTTGACTTCGTTGGAACTGCCAAGAGATGCTCTTAGGACCAATTTAATTCTGCCAAATGGTTATTTCATGAAATCAGTGAGTTGAAGACCAAAAATCTATCTCTTCATAGTAAGTTGGGGGAAATTGAATCCAAAGTTGTTGGGCTAATACAGTTCAAAGTGGAGAAGAATACCTTTGCGAAGGATAGCATGCAAAAGGACAGTACTGTTGATAATGATCTCGATAAAATTAAAGGAACCATGAAAAAAATTGCTGATCAGAATTGTAGAATAGCCAAACATAATTCATTAATCATCAAAGCCTTGATCGAAAGAGTGGAGAAAACCTAGAACAGAGTGCTAATTGTTGACTTAGATAAGGAGAAAGACTAGGATGAGGATGTGGGGATTTCTAGGTGCACTAGATCAAGTATGAAAAGAAAAGCCCTGTCTACCCCAAATATGACTCAGATTTTCATGGAAGGGGTCTAGGATATGGTGGATCTAGAAGAGGTTGCTAACGAGCTTCTGAAGACTATGGATTAGCTGTGGCTGGGCCTAGGTTTGTCTGTCTGCTGGCCTTCTGTTGGCTTTTTTGTGGCTTTTTGTGGCTGTCTGTTTAGCTAGTTTTTTATCTCTCTGGCAGCCTTTTTGTCTTTTGGACCTTTGTTTTGGTCTTTGTTTGTAATGCTACTTTGTGGTTTCGGGTCCCTATAAAACCTGTTTATCCCTTTTCTCAAAAACAGTAGGTGGAGGAGATGAAATAGATGACTCAAGAACTAGATCTGATGTGAGAATTCCAAAGTTCAAGTAGCCAAATGTCTCCTCTGAATCATAGTTGTGATCAATAGTTGTAGGAACAATGTCATCATTAGAAGCAAAATTTGCAAAGGTATACAACCAAGATGAATGATCAACCACCCCAGTAGCAATTATCTCCCGACTCTCCAAATATTGAATGATAACAAAATTAGGTGTGAAATCCATAGTTCTCCCATCTCCACCATGTGTAATCTAATATATGGAAAGAAGATTGTTCATTAAATGAGGAACACACAAGATATCCTGAAAAGTGTTGTCCCCAAAACTAATAGATCCCTGCCCTGTTACACTCATGTATGTATTATTTCCCTTCAAAATAGAAGACATAGTACAAGGTTGAAATGAAGAGAAGATGGTCTGTGAGGATGCCATATGATGAGATGCCCCTGAATCTAGAAGCCATCTCCTTGATCCTGGACCTGAAAAAAGCACAAAGAGCTTGACCTTTGTTTTGTGATGTAGATGATTGACCTTTGTCATTTTTAGACTATTTTGAAGTAGAAGGAGAAGATTCAAAAATTCTAGAAGGCAAGCCAATGTGATTCTTTTTGAGAATTTTTTTCAACTCATCAATATCCTTCTTATAACAATAATGTTCTTTATGTCAATCCTTCTTGCAATATGCACAAAAAGGCCTCTCCTTCTTAGATATTCTCCTTTTGAGGATGAGGATTCTGATTCTTTATGTGGCTTGTTCTTTTTTTTTTTTTGCTTCTTATCAAGATTTCCTAATTATTTATGTACCTTAGACTCACTAGCCACCAATGCTTGTGACTTGGAAGACTTGATGAGACCCATGTTCATTGACTTAGCTTCCTCTTGGATTAGGAGATGTGCATAGTCATCAAACTTAGGATCAACATATGAAGCTCCCATAGAAAGTCGATGGGTATGAAATCCAAAAACAAACACTGAATACTCAAGACCAAGCTTGGATAACACATTCATAATCAATTATAAATCCTCTTTTTCAATACTACATTCCTTCAACTATGTTCTTAATTGCTTGATTTTGGAGATGTAGTCTTGGATGTGGTCAAAACTTTTAGGATCAAGATTCATCAAATAATTATCAATCTGATAAACCCTAATCTTATTTGTTTTACCATACAAATTTTCAAAAGTGGCTCTTTAGGTGCACTGCATGATTCAATATGAAATTGCAAATAAAATGAGACTAATGAACATATGCATCCAAGTGTTTTCTCACGATCAATCTCCCACCTTGCTAATTCTTTAGCATTAGTAGGTTTTTGAATGGCGTCCTTTAGACGACCTATTAGACCTTTCATCATGAGATAGTTCCATACTAATTTTTTCCATGTAGCATAGTTATGTGGATTTAGGAGTTCAATTTGAGATTTTCCCATTTACAAGAACAAAAACCAAGCAAAAGAATGCAATCAATCACTGTAAGATCACCCCCCCAAATCACTCAATCAAGAAACCCACCAACAATATATGAGCTTGGAACTTTATATGTAGTGTGATTATAGTTTCCACTTGCCAAAAACAACAAACTGGTCTTGATCTTGGTACATGCAAATTCCCAAAATAGGCGACAAAATCAAGTTAAATTTTTTGTACAAAATGATATCAATATGATCATACCAATGAGAAATACACAAAAAATATGCACTTTCAAAAAAAATGCACCCAAAAATGTTATTGCAGGAGCAAGATATGAGCTCCTAAGGTTCCCAAAATGAGGATGAAGCAACAACACCTATGGGAATCTGTAATTTCTGGAAAAGCTAGACACTAAAACCAAAAACTAATTGTACCACTATGAAGAGCACAAAAAATTATTCCAAACAAAAAAAAAGTGCACTGAAAAAGGAGTCAAAATGATCAAGTTATGATCCTGCAAAGTTCACCTACGAAAACCAAAATGCAAACTGTGAGGGGGTCCAAATTTTCAAAAGGATGCTAATTTCACTACTGATGTAGGATGACATTAGCCAATCACAAGATTAAATTTGACAGCCTATGGCCTGTCAAAGGAAAACACACCACCCTGTGTAGAATATTTTTTTAATGGAATATTCCCATCGAATATTCTTATTGTCAACAGTGAGTGCATTGATGAAATATACATCTTTTTTCCATTCAAAATTTCCAAAAAATTCCAATTTTTTGAATGATTGTTGTATTTAATAGCCAAATGCTTGATTTAAGGCTACTAGTAGTTTGTCAGTTTGTTTTTTTAAATGACCCAGAGGTTGAGCTCTGTGGAGGCTAGATTTTCTCTTAGGTAGCTAGTCCAATGAAATGGGGGGCCTGCAGATGCTTGCATGGACACCACGTGGTTCCCTCTACACTACCCATGGTACCACCTGGTTGTGGTAACCTGCAACCTATTGTACCGCAAACTTAAAGTTTGTTTTTTTTTAAATATATATTTTTTATTTTCTTTCACAATAAAACAAATATGTTGATTGAAAATTGATTTATTTTATATAAAGAAAATCAAAAAATTTCAATTTACAAAGAATATTATTTTTTTTTTTAGAAAATCGTACTGGCGTAATTATGATGACTTGGGGGCTGTACGACTGTCCGGGAAAAAAAATTGTCTCACTAGACAACTGCTCTGATTTGGATGATTTGGCAATTGATCTTAGGGTTTTTGGCCCTTATGGATGTGATGGTAGGGTTGGATTAGAACCAAAATTCTCCAAAAATGCAGCTACCTTTTGGATCTGACAACTACTCTTCAACTTTAAACCCTCATAGATTTGGCCTCGTAAGTCCAATTTAGATGAAACAAAAGGAAAAATTGACTTTCTTGAATCTTCCGGACGCAATGGTGAGCTTAGATTTGTACTAACAAGCTCTGATTTGAACCTAAAATAAAGAGCCAAAAATGGAACACCCCAAATTTGGTATCTCTCTTTAGAAAAAAAAATCTCTAATGGCACCCAACCCACTCTAATACCATGTTAGAACTAGCTATGGATTCCAAGATCTTGAGACCAAATGGAAAGCACAAAAAGAGAGAGAATGGAATGTGACAAGAATAAATTGTATTCTTATCAATATGAATCAATGATATGAAATGATTGATGTACAATGAGAGACCCCTTGGTTATATAGCCAAGGAAAGATGCAAGATGTCATAGGATTATGACAAGTGTCTTAATCATATGATATGAGACAACTAATCACACTTACCTAGGTTCACATGTAGTAATTGTCAAAGGATAAGATAACAACTAATAACAGCTAACACCTTCTCAAAAGATTCCTTTCTAGGACATAAGTAAAATTTACATGTGTAAATAAGTCCCCTAGTAATGAATTCATTAGGTACAAGACTTTATTTACACCAACAGAAAAAGTGTCTCATAACTTCACTATTATCCAAGTTAAAGAGGCAAAGCTAGGCCTACAAAAGAGAAGAATCAAAATGGGATTGGAAAAGGATAGGTTCAAATTGAATCTTTCCTAGTGATGCTAAAATTTGATTTCACATTCTGTGGGAATAGTTAGAGATTTAGACAACTTACTTTGGGAAAGTGTAATGTCCCACATCAAATGTGAGTTTTGACTTGCAGTTTTTCTTGTTTAAAATTTAGTTTCATAGATGGAACATTTTTTCAAACACTTTATAGGATTTTTAAACTGAATTGTTCCAAAGGATACATGATTTGCATTAGTGTAAATTAAATGCACGGTTACAACTAAGATCTCCTAATTAATCCTTCAACTCTTATTTTGAATCATTTGGTGTAATCGTGAAGCACAAGCACAACCATTGAAATGAAGTTGTCTATGAGTAGGCTTGGGAGATCTTTAACTCCTATACAATGTTGATCCTCATGAGGGTTTTCACCCTTGGTGAAGCTGAGTATTTCTAGACTCTCTAGTCCTCCTACAAAACCATTAACAATTTTTTTTTCAACATGAATGTGTAAAATGAGCTCCAAATTCCATTTTAATAATTTTGAAACTCCATAACCAATTTGCATTTTAATTTCATTTAATTTACATTTTCTTGCCTTATAAATCCCTTTGAAATTTGCACTTAACTTTACATTATAAAGTGCACTTTAAAAATCACTTATATCCCCTTTTATTATAAAGTCCTTTTAATTTATTAATAATGGATTTAAGTTTATTATTTAACATTATTAATACATAACACTTTGGATCATAATCACACCAAGATAGAACCAAGATATAAATATGCCATCTAGCCCAAAATAGTAACTCTGCCATTGACCATACTAGAGTCCCCAGTGACTTGCTATAAAAAGAAAGTATGGTTCAATTGCCCGAATGAGCCTCAAAAAGCACACTGCAAGAGCTGGGAAAACCATCGATTGAGCTCAAAAGAGTTGATTTTTACAAATACCCTCAAAGGGCCTCCTAACCACCCTGTTAGTCCACAGGGACCCAGTGATGGACTAACCTCTACAAAATATATTGGCCTAGGAAAAGGGGACATTACGAAAAATAATATATTGTCCTATTTTTTTTATCTTGAAGATAGATTCTCAAACATAACCATGAGAGGGATGTGCATTATGAACAATTTTGAGTGAAAAAATCCTAGGCCAATCTTAATATTTTACAAAAATCCATCTCTTTGAAGCTATCATTAAACACAATATGTTACGGAGTGAAAAACTAGAATTTAGCCTTAAATTATGTGATTGGATATATATTTAGAGATTCTAGACTATAGACTAGCCAAAAACATTGTTCAAGCTAGTTTTTAACTTCATCCAATCCCCCTAATGAGTACCTTTAACATCATTTTGTACAATGAAGTAATGTTTCCAAGTTGTAAGTGATTTGGATCTTCATTTAGGGAGGTATGTTTTCTTTACCTTAATTCCTTGAAAGAGTTATCTTTCCATTATCCCCATAAGTTGACATGTTGATGGAGTTAATGCATTAAAGTACATAGCTTGTGTTATGTGTGAATAATTTTTGTGTATTACCTAACTAGTTTCTTAGTAGGTCCTATTCACACTTACACATTTAAGCTTACTTAGGTCATTAAATTTATGTTTATCATATCATACAAGCATTAGAGAGTACCACATAAAATCCATCATCTGACTATGCCTTAGTCACTAGCTACACTCTTACATTGCTAACATAAGCTTATCCTTAGCACATACCCCAAAGCACACTCAAGATAATTGATCTTTGCATGATCTTCCCATTACTAGGTCTTTCCAAAATTCCTAATTACTTTGCAACTCTACTCAAGTATCATGCAACTCCTTGAAATCCTCTAATAGCTCCTCCTGTGAGGCAATACACAAATCTATCAATCTCAAAGGAGAATTGAATAGCATCACCACTCTCAAGCCATCTCACAAAGTATAGAGCTCTCTCTTATAGCTCTATAGATTTTTCTAAAGGTGTTGTCTCTTCAGATCCCCTCACTCCTCCCTCATCATTGCATCATCTCTATCAACAAAATCTCTCTCCCACTCAGTAATAATTTCATCATGAACCCCTCTCCATTATCTGGTCCCATTGTATGAAAACCATCAAATCAAAAAGAGGCACAAATTGACCAACACTCTCAAATAAATGGTCTAAATAATTGATATCCATCTAAGGAATACAAACGACCCAAAACTCCATGGTGTATCAAATTAGAGCCTCCCAATGAAAAATATAATTTGCAAATAAAAAGCCACATAGTTAGCATCACAAATCCCATCGCAACATCATGTTAGAAAATCTAGATCGCAAATGTCCAACACTTAAATACATGGATCTCATGCTTACCAAGAGGGATCTATAATTGGTGTAATTCCTCAACCATCTTAGGATTATCTAAGATGTTGAGAGAGACTAATATAATCCATATACAATATGCATGTCTTCATCTATGGCCCCTAACTTGAGGTCTACTCCTCTATTAGATCACTCTAATTGTCATTCCCTTTTTCCTTCTTATATAAAGGAGATCGCCATGTAGTAGCTCACCACTACCACCACTCCTCTACACATCCTTTCATCCTCGTCTTTATGCATGTGTTCATCATTATCACCCTTGGCATCGATAACCATGTCATTGTTAAGAATTAAGGTACCTCAATCTTACTGGCATGTAAACTCCTGTAAGAGAAAAGTCGGTGTGACATTCTTATTGTCTGGCTGACTAGCAGTTGTGTAACCTTGTGGAATGTGCATGTCACCAAGACATTATTGTTGTCTTGCTGACTGGTGTTATCGCTGTGAGTTTCCCATCTCCTTCCACCTGAGCATATCTCTTGCCGACCGTTAGGTGTCAAATGGTTATCAAGGAGAAACTTGATCATTCAGAATGACTCATCCCGACAAGATATGTCTCGCCTATAGCATTACACTCAGAGTCATCAAGGAGAGGCATGGAGGCTCAGTAAGAACTCTTGGCGATGGATGTAAGTCTCCTTGATGGGTATATTGCTTCAGTGTGACCTCTTGGCGAAAGCAGTAGTATCTCTAACTATTTTGTTGTTAGTATCAAGTCTTAGCGATTTGGCTTGTCTTGCCAACAGCTTTACTCGATGAATATCAGTATGACATAAAGATCTATGAGACTCTTGGTGATAGGATAACTCTTTCCGATAGAGCTTCACAAGATGTATTTGCATTCAATATGACCTCTCACTGATAGTGATGGTCTAGCTGATGCTTCTACAATGGATATGGGTATGATGTCTTAGTGACAAGGGTGAGTCTAAGAAAAAACTTCTGAACTCAGTGTAACCTCTTGTCGAAGGTGATGTCTCTAGCCAATATCGACAACAATCAGTCTTGTAGCATTGGGGAGGCATGGTTAGTGTCTCACCAACATGAGAATATTCTTTGAATGTTTTTTGACTGATTGGAAGACTGTCCTATGTGGTGTGTCTTCGACAATCAGAGAAGCAGAATGGGAACCGCTAGCAGTTGTACTGTTGTGACCATTTTTGTGAGGAAGATCAACATACCATGAGCAACATGGATATACTCTGAGATTGATGAAGGTGAATGGTAAGATGAATAATTTAAGGGGTGATCAGTGTGTATGAATTTAATTTTGAGAGCATTATAACTGGGATGTTCTATACAAGGTTGATCATTTGAATCTGTTGTTGTAAATTGACATCAGAAAGATAAGCCTGATCTCTGTATGTAATTTCCATTACTATAATACAAAAGGGTTTTTCTTGGTGTGGTGGGTTTTTCTCCCGTAAGGGTTTTCCCACATAAATCTGGTGTTCATCTGTGTATGTTCATTTCTCAGTTTCTATTATTTCATTCAAGTGTATCTTAATTAGACTGTAATTGAAAATTTAAAGTCACCTCTGCATTCTTCCCTGAGGTTTTGACGTTAAGAGAGTTAGTTCCGCACCTTAGCTTTCCTTACAAGTGGTATCAGAGCCTGGCTAGTTGTGTTATCCTTGTGGGTACATTGGGTTTTTTGTGTCAATTATGTTCAGTGGGAGTCTTGTAGAAGTTTGGTAATTTGAATTATAGGTTAAGATGGCAAGCACATCAGGAAAGATTGAAATTGAGAAATTCAATGGTAGCAGTTTTGAGTTGTGGAAACTCAAAATGGAGGATCTATTGGTTGATTGTGATCTTTGGATTGTTGTATCTAGAACAAATTCTATAGGAATGAAGCAAGAGGATTGGGACCTTGCAGATAGAAAATCAAAGGGGTTGATAAGGCTTTGTTTAGCAGACTCTGTTCTTCTGAATGTTCATGAAGAAAATCAAAGGGGTTGATAAGGCAGCTATTTGTCAGGGCAAGTCCTTGGTGAATAAATTGTTCTTAAGGAAGAAGTTGTACACTTTGAGAATGTAGGAGGGAGGAATTTTTGCTGATCATTTGAACATTTTCAACATGCTGATTGCTCAATTAGCATATGTGGGTGTGAAGATTGATGAAGATCGTTGTATGTTGTTATTATGTTCTTTGCTAGATTCTTGAGATCAGTTGGTGATGGCTATAGGGAGTACGACATCCAATTTTATGATGGAAGATGTTGTTGCTTCTTTGTTATTAGAAGAGATGAGAAGGAAATCTTCTAAGTGGTGAAGGAGGCTCTTATTGTTAGAGGTAGATCAAAAGAAAAAGGCAAGAAGAAGGACAAGAAGTTCAAATCCAAATTAGAAGGGAGATCAAAGTATCCTGGAAAGAAGTCCAGGTGAAGTGCTAGAATTATGGGCAACCTGGTCATGTCTGAAAGGATTGCAAAGAGGAGAAAAAGAAGAAAAAGTATTCTTCCGACAATTATTCTTCTCAAAGTGATGTAAACGCTTTCATTGTAACCTTGGCTACATACGCATCTGATGATGTCTAGCTGATTGATTCTAGAGAATCTTTCCACATGACATCTCATAGAGACTAGTTCACGAAGTATGAAAACTATGATGGTGGAAAGGTGTATTTGGCAAGTGATTCATCTTTGGAAATAGTTGGTTGTGGAAGAGTTGGAATTCAATTCCCTGATAGAAGAGTGAAGGGAATCAATGATGTTATGCATATACCAGGTCTGGCTCAAAATTTACTTTCTATAAGTTGAATGATATTGGAGTGCAATTCATGTTCTCTAGAAATGGTTGCAAGATGAATAGAGGCTCTATGGTGCTAGCAAGGGATGCTCATATTGGTACCTTGTATAAGCTAGATGCACATGTTGTGCAATGCAATAGTGTCTCTGTAAAGTCATAGAAAGATTCTCATAGAGAAAAGAAGGTAAAAGTTCCTGATAGTGTAAAATCTATGGAAGTTAAACTTCCAACAAAAAATACTATGCTCTGGCATAATAGGCTTGGCCACATTGGTGAAAAAGGTTTAAAAACCTTGAAGAATAAAAAACCGGTTGAGGGGCTTGATGATTGTAACCTTGAATTCAAATTTTGTGAACATTGTATATATGGTAAACAACACCATGTTTCATTTTAATCTAGTCCTCACAAATCTTCTGGTTTACTTGATTACATTCATTCTAATGTTTTTGGTCCAGTGAATGTTCCTTCTTTGTATAAGTCAAGGTATTATGTATCATTTATTGATGATTATTCAAGAAGGGCATTTGTCTATTTTTTGAAAAGTAAATCAAAAGTGTTCAATCATTTTAAGGAATTTAAAAACCTTGTAGAAAATTAGACTAGAAGAAAAATAAAATGTTTAAGGACTGATAATGGCGATGAGTTTTTTTTTTGATGATTTTGAGAGGTACTGTAAAGATCATGGGATTAAAAGACATAAAACTACACCTTACACTCCACAGAAAAATGGAGTTGTAGAAAGGTTCAACAAGATAGTGATGGAAAGAGCATGAAGTATGTTGAGCAGTACTGGCTTGGAGGAGAAGTTTTGGGCTGAGGCAGTTGCAACAACATGTTACTTGATAAACCATTCTCTGAATTCCGCTCTTGTTGAGAAAACACCTTTGGAAGCATGGTCTGGAAAGAGGCCCTCTGTAAGACACATTTGGGTCTTTGGCTGTGAGGCATATGCACATGTGTCGTACGAGAAAAGATATAAATTAGAAAACAAGGTTGTCAAATGTATTTTCATTGGTTATAGTGTTGGCATAAAAGGATACAAGCTTTGGAATCTTGATACAGAGAAGGTTCTATACAGCAAAAGTGTTATCTTTCATGAGTTGAAGCCTTCTACCTTGTCTCTACAGTCAAAGACAATCAAAACACAAAAAGGATGTAGTTGAAATTCCTCCAACACCAGATAAAGAGGAATTGAAAATTCAAAATGTACCTGAAACTGAGGAGAGCTCAAGTAGTTATGAGAGTTCTAAAGAAGAACAACAACCTCAGCCTCAACAAGTGAGGAGGTCAACTCATGAAAGAAAGCAACCTGATAGGTATGGGTTTTCTTTGATAGATTCTACTTGTGCCTATGCTTTAATTTCTAGCACTGATGAGCCTAGGACTGTGAAAGAGGCATTTAGAATGTCTAATTCAAATTCTTGGTTGGAAACCATGAATGAAGAAATGCCATCATTAAAAAAGAATGATACTTGGAGTTTGGTGCCCTTGCCTGAAGGAAAAAAAGTTGTTGGCTGCAAATGGGTATTAAAAAAAAAAAAAAGTCTAGATGGCAGTGTGGAAAAGTACAAGGTGAGGTTGGTTGAAAAAGGGTATTCCTAGGTAGAGGGAATTGATTATGGGGAAATTTTTTCTCTTGTAGCTAAGCTGACATCTATCATATTTTCTTTTGTCACTTGCATCAATGTATGACTTAGAGATTGAACAGATGGATGTGAAGACAACATTTCTTCATGGTGATCTTGAAGAAGAGATTTATATGTCCCAGCCTGAGTACTTTGTGGAGAAAGGTAAAGAAAAACTGGTTTGCAAGTTGAAAAAATATTTGTATCGATTAAAGCAGTCTTTTAGAATGTGGTACTAGAATTTTGACACTTTTGTTTTTTCATTGGGATTTGTAAGATCAAAATCTAATCATTGTGTGTATTACAAAGCTAAAAGTGATCAAGTTCTTTTTATTGCTCTCTATGTTGATGATATGTTGTTCATAGGCAATAGTAAGTTATTGATTTCTGATCTTAAGTCTCAATTGTATGCAAAGTTCGAAATGAAAGATCTTGGTGTAGCTAGGTATATTCTGGGAATGGAAATAACTAGGGATAAGAATAGTAGAAAACTTTGGCTCAGTTAGAGGAAGTATATTAAGACTGTTCTAGAGAGATTTGGTATGACTGATTGCAAGCAGCTAGTTGTACCAGTTTTGCAGGGAATGAAGCTATCTATTGAAGACTGTCAAAATATCCTACTGAGATGGAGGAAATGACCAGTGTGCCTTATGCTAGTGCGGTTGGCAGTCTAATTCATGCAATGTTATGTACAAGGCCAGACATTTCCCAAGTAGTGGGAGTACTTAGTCAGTTTATGGCTAATCCTGGGAGGACACATTGGGATGCTGTGAAGAGAGTGTTTAGATATCTAAATGAAACTTCTAAATATGCATTGTGTTACCATGCAAACTTTGTTGAATCATAGAGGACTATCAATATTTGAGGCTATGTGGATTCTAATTGGGCAGGGGACATTGACAGCAGAAGATCCACCAGTGGATACATTTTCATGACGAATGGTGGTGTAGTGAGTTGGATGAGTAAGCGGCAGGTTGTAGTCACTTTTTCCACTACAGAGGAAAAATACATGGTAGCAATGCATGCATGTAAAGAAGCAATTTGGTTAAAACATTTGTGTTCTAACATTGGGTTTGATGCAGGGAAAATAAAAATTTATTGTGATAGTTAGAGTGTTATTTGTTTAGTGAAGAATCCTACTTTCCATGCCAAGATGAAACATATAGATGTGCAATATCACTTTGTACGAGATATGGTGGAGGATGGAAAGGTCTCTTTAGAAAAGTGGATACTCTAGAGAATGTTACAGATGCATTGATGAATCCAATGAGCACAAAAAAGTTCAGGTTGTGTGCTAGTTCGATGGGCCTAACTTCCCATGAATTTTAGTAGTTTTGTTGTGCTCTAGAGGTGTCAGTAAGATCTTCGTCAAGTGGGAGACTGTAGGAAAATGTGCCTCAATCTTACTGGCATGTAAACTCCTATAAGAGCAAAGTCAGTGTGACATTCTTACTATCTGGCTTACTAGCAGTTGTGTAACCTTGTGGAATGCTCATGTCGTCGAGACATTGTTGTTGTCTTGTTGACTGGTGTTATCACTATGAGTTTCCCATCTCCTTCCACCTGAGCAGATCTCTTGCTGATAGTTTGGTGTCAAATGGTTATCAGGGAGACTTGTGGCGACAAAAGTCATCAGGGAGAAACTTGATCGTTCAGAATGACTCATCCTGACAAGGTATGTCTCGCTGACAACGTTACACTCAGAGTCATTGGGGAGAGGCACAGAGGCTCGGTAAGAACTCTTGGTGACGGATGGAAGTGTCACCGATGGGTATATTGCTTCAGTGTGACCTCTTGGTGAAATTAGTAGTCTCTCTAACTGTTCTATTGTCGGTATGAAGTCTTAGTGATCTATGAGACTCTTGGTGATAGGAGAAATCTTGCCGATAGAGCTTCACAAGATGTATTTGTGTTTGATATGAGCTCTCACAAATAGAGATGGTCTAGCTGATGCTTATATAATGGATATTGGTATGATGTCTTAGCGACAAGGGTGAGTCTAAGTGACAGCTTCTAAACTCGGTGTAACCTCTTGCCAAAGGTGATGTCTCTAGCCGATATTGACAGTAATCGGTCTTGTAGCATCAGGGAGACACGGTTAGTGTCTCATCAACATGCGAATACTGTTTGAACATTTTTTGACTGATTGAAAGACTGTCCTACATGGTGTGTCTTCGACCAATTAGAGAAGCAGAATGGGAACCACTAGCAATTGGACTGTTGTGATAATTTCTGTGAGGAAGATCAATAGACCATGAGCGACATGGATATACTCTAAGATCGATGAAGGTGAATGGTAAGATGAATAATTTTAGGGGTGATTAGTGTGTATGAATTTAATTCTGAGAGTATTGTAACTGTTATTTTTTGTACAAGGTTGATCATTTGAATCTAGTACTATAAATTGACATCAGAAAGATAAGCTTGATCTTTGTATGTAATTTCCTTTACTGTAATATAAAGGGGTTTTTCTTGCTATGGTGGGTTTGTCTCTCGTAAGGGTTTTCCCACGTAAATCTGGTGTTCATCTGTGTATGTTCATTTGTTTGTTTCTTTTATTTCATTCAAGTGTATCTTAATTGGACTATAATTGAAAATTTAAAGTCACCTCTGCATTCTTCCCTAAGGTTTTGACGTTAGGAGAGTTAATTCTAAACCTTAGCTTTCCTTACAGTCTCAACCTTTGCAAGTTCCTAAAAAATTAGACTAACATGGAAATGGGGCGCGAGGATTAGAGGTGACATATTTTTTCATAGTTTGATGCTTTGTAAGATATTGTAAGATGAATTTAATTTGAATATATTTAGTAGATTTTGGGATTCCTACTTTAGTGGGATACTATGACATATTATGGAAGATTCTTATGACATGTAAGAGCTAGCAATAGAGAGAATTATGATGATTCTTAACCAACATTATGACACATGATAAGCATGATTTAAGGAGATTGTGAAGACATAAATGAATATTTATATTTGGGGACTTTATGACAACATATGATAGGTATAAGGAATTTACAAATTTATAGTGGATTTGATTCTCAATGATTTAGGCATTGGGTTTTTCCACCCAATTTGAGCACTACATTTGAGAGTATTTTTAGTTCATTCTATTTGGTTTCATTTGGTGGTTTCATGTACTTGAATATTATATAAATCAATGCTTAAATAATAGTTTGAAAATGAGAATTTTTAGGTATACACATGGTATTCGAATGATTTGAAAATTCTTCCAAGTTTATTTTCTATGGAATACTCTTATAAAAACTTACATTGCAAGTATATTTTAATCTCTTTCAAATTTGATAATACATTGCTTAGGTTTTTTAGTGGGGTTTTTTTCTTGAAAGGGCTTTCCCCACATAAATCATTATGTTTTTTATTAAGTAAGAAACATTTACAGCGTGTTGTACCCTTTACACGAAGACCCCTCGAGGCTAAAAAGAAGCTAGTTCAAAACAAGATATGAACTAGAAAAGAAGCTAGTTCAAAAGGGAGTCAATACCCTTACAAATAGGAGCCACTAGGGCTTAAAAGAATAGGCCAATATAGGCCACACACAAAACAAAAATAGGAAATGAACAACTAACAAAGGGCACGTCGAACAACAAATGAGGACTAGACAACCCCAAAACCTGAGGGGATTAATCTAATTCCCAAAACCCTAGGCTATGATTTGGGGAGTCCCTTCTTCTTTCTCTGCATAATAGACAAAGAAGGATTTGAAATGAAGTGCACCGAGGGAGGCAAGAGGAGTGCATCCTCAACAACCACCATAGGCAAAGAGCCACCATGCAATGAGGTAGATAGCAATGCAAAAGAGGATTTAGGAGCATTCGAAGGACTAGAAGAGGCATTCATTGACGGATGGGAAAGCTCTACCTGAACAATGACATCATTTTGAGTCATCAATGGTTCCACAGAAGGGGTAGCTAGTGGAGGATCCTAGGGAGACATAGTCTCCTTGGATGAATCAGTCAAGGAAGGGTCGTCCTCCTTGGAGGGACCATTAGAAGAGGGAGATCCCACCATGAGATAGTTCGAGAGAGCATCCTTCCACCAAGTAGTTGTGCCCTTGCAGCGAGCATGAGGGCAACCAAAGGCCAAATGACCAATGAAGAAACATCTCCTACACCAAAAAGGGAGCCCCTCATAGTCTAGAAGTTGTATCCATGGTTTTTCCTCCACCATCAAGACCACATCACCATGGAGTGGTTTGGAGATGCCCAAATCATCTAAAATATGAGCCACCATAGTATGCCCTTATGTTATGATATCATTATTTTTCTATTTATGGATATGTTTCTCTACTTTTTGTATTAGGTTTGGATCATTTTTTAAAGTTTTGTATACATCACTCTTTTCAAGATTAGCATAGGAATTTTTTTTCACATAGCTTTATTCGTTAAAACCATAAAAGGCCCTCAACATATAACCCAACTACACTATAAATCTTATTGTCCTCCTCCATAAAGGACTAGGTGGTGCAATAGTTTTTGAAATATCAACTTATTGTAGAACCTACTCATAGAAAAAAAACTTTAAAACTCAACTATACTAACCTTGAAGTTGCCATGAATGTCACACACCATGAAGTTATACTTAATCATTATGTCATACCTTTGTTCCCAAATATGGATGCTATGTAATATTTTCCTCAATCATGTACTTCAAGCATAAGTTCCACTCATATAGCTAAGAAATCAACAATAATCTCCTCATGTCATACCATTGTGGTACACCCTAATTGTGTGTTTACTATTTACTATAACTATATAGGGTAAATGTGAATGTAATTTGAATTCTGAATGAGAATAAATTGTGCTTGGACTTTGTTATCAATAATTTATGAAAGAATGTTGTTTTAATTAATGATATGTGAAGAAATGAATATATGTGAAATGGATAGTTATTGAATTAGATATTCTAACTATGGAGAAATATTATGTGTAATGCATATTTTGTTAAATAGTTGACTTTTGTGGGAATGTGTTAGTTGGATACAGGTATATGTTCAATCCTCCAGGTGCAAGGGGAAGTATCACTTAGGAGAAGATCTTGGTTGGGTAACCAATAACGTAACCTAATTAATTTTACACACACTCATAGTAAAATGGTTGATTCAAGTTATTTGTGTTGGGAATTGGGAAGTCATCCTTAGTATGAATGTTTGCATTAGTAAGGGTCTTGATTACTGTTGAGTGCATTCTTGGATGATGTTTATATGTTTTGAGCTTATGAGTTCTTTCTTGAATTACTATGCTTGTATTGATGATGGGAACACATGTGGGATTTATGTATATGTGTACATATGCATGTCAATGATAGATCATATGCATGGAGGAACACGTAAATGAGGGTACATAGGTAGACATACCTATGCACGCTCATGAACGGGTTGCTTAAAGTGCATGGGGATATCAAATGGACCTTACAACATGCATATGTATATGTATAAATACACCACACAACTATTCCTTATCAATACAATAATAAATGTGTATGTGCTTGATTGTGTGTGAATATATATATTCACACACAATCAAGAACATGCTATATATATGTGTGTGTGTGTGTGTGATATCTACATATATCCAAATGTATACATGTATTGATACATATTATGATGGAAAAGTTGAAATTTCCATATAGATATATCAATATGTGTATATATGCATATACATGTACATAGAGGAATATATATATATATAATCGATATGATTATTATATTACTATGTGAATGTTAACTCGTTTGTATTTCATTTGTATATCGAATGTGCACATATTTGATTAACATGAGATATATCTATATATAATAGTATATATACATATGTGATGTTACACTTATGTTATTTATCGACATATGTGTGTGTATGTATATATATATATATGTGTGTGTGTGATGCTTGGAGGCCGAATAAATATATACTTAGAGGTTGATTGATATATATAAACTTGGGTCGATTTGTATGCAATACATGCAAAGGATTTAGAAGGAAAATTATTTCATATATGAACATTGAATTTAAAGGGTGATTCTAAGACAAAGTATTGCACAACAATTAAATCAATATGGAAAACAAACCATAGTCAATATTATGGAATGCATCTGTAAGTTGCTAATCAGAAAATTATTCAACATTGGACGCTTTATCATAAAATGATGAAATAATTACCAACAACAAAATAAAGTGAAAAACATGAGAATAGGAAGTATGAACAACAAGATAAGAATTGGTCAAAGCACTAGAGGTACGCCATCTGTGAGAAGAAACTCATCTCATTATTGCTCAAGTGAACTATGACCAAGTTGGTAATGCATGAGTGTTTCATGTAGAATAAAGATTGTTTCATAGAGAATAACTATGCCAAGGTAATAAGGGAATGGCTGCATATTTGGCACCAAGTTATGAAAGTTCTTTTATTTGTAGAAGTCAATTTAAAATGCAAATTGACTGTCATCATATGAACATGTGTATTTTGGAATAAGTCTTTTGCTGTTGTCATTTGGATGGGTTGGCCTGTAGCATTATTTACTGAGTTTGAGTTCAGTTTGATGCCACCTTTTAAGCTAAGTGAAGTGAGTCGACTTGCATGGATTAAGCTATCATTTTGCATGCCTTTTCTATAGGCTATAATATCTCATTTTTTTGTATAAATAGAGAGGCTTACACACTCATTTGGGATGCACTTATTTACATTATTAGAACTACAATTTCTTTCTACTGTATTTTGTGAGAGCCTTGAGTATTTTGTGAAGAGATATATTGTGTGAGTTATATTTGTGAAAGCATATTATCAAATTGTGAGGAGTCTTGTTTTGTGAGGAGCTATATTGTGAAGTTTGTAAAGCTATTGTTGGAGGCTATACAACCAATCAAGTCAAGTGGTTAAGCATAATACATGCATGGGAATCTTGTCTTCTCTATTATGTCTTTATTTTCAAAGGATTGAGAATTGAATGCATTATTTGTTCTGCATGAGATTACTTGCATTAGGGAAATTATAGCATATGCTTTGAAAAGGAAAATGAAGTTGTTTAATGCTTATTTGTAAAGTTCTTGTATGTACTCTATAATAGGAGAGAGTGTTTTTTAATAGTATTATGATACTAGGAATGATTAAACAAAGGATAGCTTAAGGGTTGTTCATAGCTTCAGTTATTTAATTATATTAGATAGCTAGCAGGTCACTCCTGGGATAGATTGTCCATTGAAGGGAGGGAAATTTTTTTATTCTTTGTGAGTAGAAATACCATAGAGTTTGTGGAAAAGGGAATAGGTTATTTCCAGGGTTAAATATTATCCTTTGGAGAAAATACCTATGGATAGATTATAGTGGCTTAAAGTCAAATTGGGCTTAAGTAGTGTATGTGAGTAGGATGACTATCACTTGAAGTACTGAGTGAGAACACTTTGGCCAAAGTAGTTTGATTTCCTTTGGCTCCACTATCAATTCACCATGATCCATTTATTTGCATTTCAGTCCTAGATTGTGGGTTTACAAGTTCTAGTCATGTAGGAAACAACACTAATATCAATTGGTTTTCATTATATGGTTACTCCACCAATCTCTCTGTTAAAGGGAAGGGCCATCTATCCTATGATAGATGTGTGGGAGACTGCATATGAGTCTGTGGTTGGCGGAAAAGCGCTTGAGTGATGCTTCTCCTCCTCAACGGGCGATAAGAAGATCAATATTTGAAAGGAAGATCCTAGACCATCTATTTTTATTGCTTTGAAGCTCGGTTGAGCTATGCATGTACTATGTACACATTATTTGGAATATTGTAATTTGAAAATTATTATATTGGAATGAAATCATTTATTATTATTATTATTATGACATATGTGTTCAATTTTTCTTTATAAAATAAGGAATTTTTTTATGGCAATGGAAATGTTACATGGTTTATTTACTCAAAAAGTGAAAAATTACGAAAAATTACTTTAGTGAATGGTTGGCATGTTACAAATTGTCTAGCAAATGTGGCTCCTCATATTCATGGAATTGAACCTATAAAAGGTTGCATCATAATTAAATTCCTAAATGTCCACACTTGTAATAGAGTACCTTCCATCATGCATAATTCCTCAACAACCATAACATCCTTGTACCCTTGATTTGGCCCCATGAAGCACATTAAGGAAAAAATGACACTTGGCACCCTTCCACTAAATGCCATTGAGGCATTTTGCTATTAATAGTGCATTTATCCTTAACATGATCAAACCACTGAAATATGAGGAAAAATAAAATATCTTATTATGTTTGGACCTTAAATTCACTTGATGACATGAATAGAACATTCATGGGTGCCATGGATTTCAATTTTTTTGTCAAATTTTGATAGTTTTTTTCTCTTGAAGTTTCTAAGTGAATTTTTCAAATCTATGTATCCTAGATGGACTAGTAGACTTTAGTGATGAAAAAAGGCCTCCAACAACATTTCGTTTCCCACCTTAACATTCTTGAGCACTCAATCCAGTCTCATGGGGCTCTAAAAGAAATAATGGCACTTGGTTCCCTTTCATTGAATGCTATTGAGGGATTTTACAAGAATGCATTCATTGTTGACACAATCAAACCATTTGGAGAAGGGAGAAATTGAGATAGGTTATTGTGTTTAGAGCCTATTTCTACCTATAGACAAAACTATTCTTGGGTGCTAAATATTATGAGAAATGTCTTGTTAAAGTCTGGGAGTGTTTTTCTCTTCAATCTCTTAAGCATCTTTGTTTGATTTTTATGGCTCAAAAGGATTGAGAGACTTCAACAATGAAACAAGGTCTCTATGTTTGTATGAAAAGGTAAATCACTTAATTAATTATTAATAGAACACAATAATACTCAACTCAAATACTTAAGATTACTTAGGTTATGTGATTTTTTGTCTCAAGTCATAGAATTAAGACATATCGTGATAAGATTTGATCATAGGTTTTTAATTTTATTCTTATATTGAGTATTTATCATTGTATATTATAATAATTATATTTTTTGCATTAGTTAAAATCTTAGGCTTCATAGAAAATTAGTTACTTTTCCCTTATGTGATGTGTTTTGATTGTAGTTGATTTTAGGAGTGTTGTGGGAGTTCAATCATCAACTCCAACATGGTACTAGAGCTTCAAATCTATAAGTTTTTATATATTTTTGAGAGACTCGGCCTTGAGCATGTAAATGGTACATCCTAGAGAAAAAATTGACATCATTTTTGCATCCAAAAGGTATCAAAATCCTAATATTTTCTATCAAAACATCACATTTGAGTCTACAAAAATTAGGGCAATTTTTTTGATATTAAAAGATTATGAACAAAAAATCATAAAAAATTATAGATCTAATGTCGATGACATTAATTCTATAGAAATCATAGGCTTCTACATTGGTACAAGTCACAATATTTTCTAATAAAAAAAAGAGAGAACAAAGGTCAAATTCAATAGTAGTATGAATTGGCAAAGTTTATGGCTAATAGTATAACGAGATTGGTGCATTTTTAATAGTCTATCTACTACTCTGATGGTCTATAATTATTTTCAATGATCAAGAATTTTTTCCATTAATTAGGGTTTAATTTTAGGAAGTGGTCATATGGGCCTATGAGCCCTTAATCATGTCTTACCATGTAGCACTTAACCTACCATTGCCTAGTGCAGTGTCATCAAGTCCTACCACCTTCACCAAGTTACAATATTACCCAAATTCCACTTAGTTGTCACCAATCCATTACTCCACTTAAGTAGTGCCATCATTTAACCTCCAAGTTGGCCACTAACCCTGTTTTCATTCCATAAAGTAGTTGTTTACTCCTTTGTCCATAATTTGAGCACATGGTAAAACAATTTAAAAAATGAAGCCATTAAAGTCAATTCCAATCACTGTCTAGTGGTGCTATTAATTTTTCTATATTTTACTACTAGTGAATTGTATTGCTAGTTGAAGTTTGATCATCCCTTTTGGCTTTTTACCTCATGTCTCTTTGCATGTTTCTCTAATTTTCAATAATTTTTATGAAATTTGAAAACTATTAACAAGCTCTTCACATCTATCCATGATTTTTCTAAATTCATCTTAAGATGTATTTGAAAGGAAATAAAAGTGTGGAAACACCTTCCAAATACTAATCTTTAGGAGAGAGATACGAAAAATATTTCAAAACTTACAATTACAAAACATAAAGATGCACATACATGAATAACAAAATATAAAATAAAGAATAAATACCATATTTTACATGGGAAAACCATTTCGGGAAAAAATCCACACCAAAACAAAGATCTCTTGTATTACTGTAAAACATAAATTACATACAAGTTCAAATATTTTCTCTTTCAGGTATTTTTCTAGAATGAAATTAGTAACATTACTTTGATGTTTTTATTGACCATCACACTTTCAATGCACTATTTCATTATACATATACTCCTCAAGCATTACCAGAAAATCAATGTTCCAACCACCATACCAAACAAACATTCACAAACAAACTTAATCATCTTCACTTTCTACCATCATTGAAGTCCTACCAAAATGTTGAAGGGACTTGAAACCATGTCTCTCTAAATTCTCACTGTCACCCTAATATACCTATCACTTCATCTTATCAGGATGTCGAAGGGAATGATTATTATGTTCCATTGATATATGCATCTCCCTCCAATATTATTCCTTCACAAATGTTCACTACTGCCAACACCTTCCATCAGGATATCAAAGAGGCTTTGTAACAACTCCTTTCAATATGGAAAAGTCTCATTGATGAAGAACCATCAGAATCTTGAAGAGATGAATTGATGACTCCTTCCAATATCACAAAGTCTCACCAATATAGCTCCATCAAAATATTGAACATACCACATTTTAGGTCCCATTGATATCCTCTTGTCTCCTCGATAATTCCTTCCCACCATTCATTGAAATGTTGAAGGGACTACATAGTAGCTCCCTTCGATGTTCCTTTTGACAGCCCATTAGAATGTCGAAGGGGCTTCTTATTATGTCACCACCTACTTTTCCAAAAGTAGGAAAATGATTATTTTTTATCTTCTCCCCAGCAGAATCACTCCTAAAACTTCTCAAATTACAACTTTTCTTCAATGACTCTATATGATGGTCTTCAACCGGATTTTCTAATGTTTGTCCTTAGTGGAGTCACCAATTTGTTAGCTCTCAAAAATGCAGGTGGAAAACCTTGAGAGGCTGCCAATCTCTTGGTACATTTTAGGGTAATAGACAAGGTCAAATGAATTGAACCTTCTACTCTTCAGGTGCTACCAGACCTAGGTGGGTGTACCTATCTGAATGGCGTAGCCTTGACTTATGATTATCCTTCTCGTAATGATTTGTCGACAATGGCAGATGGAAGTGCACAAATGAAATTAAGCTTGGTACAAAATGTATAGCCATACTTAAAGCTAAATCATAATATGTTCAGTTAACAGATGTAAAGAAAATGGATGAATTTAAATGATGAAATTGTAGAGGCTAGTGCCTTATTGGGTATGCAGAGTCAAATGAAATAGAAGTGGGAAACTTATTCTGGCAGAAAATCAAATTATCGGCATATGTTTTGTTTATAACTTGTATAAACATGCAAGACTGTGACTACTAAGCTCTACTTTAATAATCTAGATGAATCTCCCTCATTATTGTGATCAACCAAAAGGATTTAATCTCTCCTTGAAAGAACCAATCAATTAATCACATAGATACATCAAATGTGCACTAATAAACTGAAAATAATCTTGTTATATCAATTTAAACAAACATAAAGAATCAACTTGGAGACAGCTTAGAAATACTTTTCAATAAACTCAACAGACAATTGATACTAGAAATAAACTGCCACACCAACTAATTTTCATTGAAATCACCATTTTAAAATGTGCATCATAGTCTTTGATATGAGAACTTTATTCTACTGTATCCATTCTTAACCTACCTATTGTATCTTGAATATCTAATAGCTCCCCCCCCACCATTTTACAATCACAAAATGCATATTTATACACCAGCATCAAGAAAACTCATTCCCACAAGATCCTATGTTGGCCTACCACTGAATTCGGGCACATTTCATGTTAGCCGACAACATTTGAATTTTATTAACCAACATTGGAACAATCGCTGAGACATATCATGGTCATGTCGAAGGCAATTTTATCGCCGTCATTCGTCCTGTGTGCTTCACTATGACCCCTTGTTATCGAGGACATATTATGTCGATTACCTTATGTCTTTCCGAGAGTCACCTTGTAATAATCCTCTGGTCATTGAGACAAATAAGTTTTCTCACCAAGATGTGCTCCTTCATTTCATCTGCTTCGCTGTGACATTATGATGTCGGTGAGAGGTCACACAAATCACTTCATGTTTCACTGAGAGCCAGCCTTGTGTCGCTGAGACAAATCAATTCCTATAATGACATAGTCCTCATGTGTATTATCGGCGAGACCGGAGGTCACTCACCAAGACCTCACCCCAAAAACTTTAACTCTTACCAAAATAACCCTTTGCACAAGTCGGTAAGACACCATGGAATCGCTATGACATTTCATCGAAGCTATAACTTTTGCAAATAAGACCTTTCAGTGCATGGTCAGTGAGAAAGTATGTCTTCAGTGAAACGTCACCCCGATGACGCCTTGGCTCTTTCCAATGAACCTCCACATGCATTAGTCAGTGAAACATGACTTACTCGATGAGACCACATACCAAATACAACACTCCTGCCAATATGTTCCTTTTCCGTCACCGAAACAATGAAAAAGCCCTGCCGAATGGTGAATGCACATGACTTGTGATCACTGTGACATTAGATGAGTCTTGTTGATAGGAAACACAAACTCATATTAACAAGACTACTCAAGGGGTATATGGGAAAAATATGGGTAAAAATATCATGAAGAGAGGAAAATATGCTCAAGGTAGGACTCAATTGGAAGATGCATGGGTATAGACAACATGAAAAATCATCAGAAATTTATAGTTCCAACAATGGCTCCATCTAGGGATGAATGATAGTAAGATCATTGCAAGGATCCATATCTCTGGGTGGGCAGACCAGACATAAAATGATGAAAATGGAAATGAATGCAAAATGGAGATGAACAAAACCCTAAACTACTATACATGGAAAATAATTTTAAAGAGGACCGTCAAGAGTTGTCCATGCACTGGTAACCCTTAATCCTCTGTGTTTCAACTTCACCTATTCTGAGATGTTACGATCTGAAACTCAAACCATACTTTCCCATGTCAAATACCTAGTTTTGTCTTGAGTTCATCGGATTCTTCTTAAAGACATTCATGCAACTTGCTCTGTCACCGTTATTGAAAGTTCTTAGAGAATCATCATGCTGGGTTTGGCCCAAAGTCCCAACACCATTCAGCAATTTGAATTCGTCATCATCACGAGACATACTTGTAGGTACAACCTCAGCCCAAAAATTATGTTCTAGACAAGTACTACTTAGCATACTTATCATCCTTTCCATCAATGTTCTATTCATCCTTTCTACAACTCCATTTGTTGTGTAGTGTAAGGAGTTGTTTTATGCCTTTTAATTCTATGGTCCTTATAAAAATTATCAAAATATACTGATCAAAACTCACCACCATTATATGTCCTCAAACACTTAATATTTCTACCAGATTGATTTTTAACCAAGGTTTTAAATTCCTTAAATCAACTGAATACTTCAATTTTACTTCTAAGAAAATATACAAATGTCCTTGAATAATCATTTATGAATGAGAAAAAATACACATATTTTGATAACAAAGGAACATTAATTAGACCAAACACATCAACATGAATATAGTCTAGAACAGTAGAATATTTATGAGGACTAGAATAAAATGAAGCGTGGTGTTGCTTTCCATATATGCAATGTTCATAAAAATCAAACCCTTCAATCGGGATTTTATTTTTCAAGGCTTTTAAGCCCTTTTCACCAATATGGCCAAGCCTCTGATGCCACAACATTTTTTCTCTGTTGGGAACTTCATATCCAAAGAGTTTGTGCCCTCAAGAACAACACCTCCTTTCTCTACATGGTCATATTTACTTGAATTTATAGAAGCACTATTACACTGTACTATGCATTCATCCAAATTATATAGAGTTCCAATTCATACACCGTTAGCCAACATCGTAGAGCCTCTAGTCATTCTAAAAATACCATTCAAGAAAGAGACTTGCACACTAGCATCATTAAGCTTACTTATAGAAAGTAAATTTTGAGACTTTTCATACTTTGAGAACCAACCTCTATAAGAGGTCATGTTAAAGGACGCACCTAAGTCAATCAACCAAACATCTTTTGATGCCTGAATTGCAAAGGCTACTGTGAAGGCATCTACATCGCTCTAAAAAGATTCATTTTAGAAGAACTATTTTTCTTTTTCTTCTTCTTCTATTTAAAATATTTTTGGATGTGTCCAATTTTCCCACTATTCTAGCATTTCACCTTGGAATTTTTACTAGGAGACTTCGATCTCCCCTCTAACTTGGATTTATACTTCTTTTCCTTCTTTTTTCCTTTCTCCTTTGATCTTCCTCGAAAAGAAAAATTTCCTTGGCAATCTCAAAAAATTTCCTCTGCATTTCTTCTGATAGCAATGAAGCAATCACATCTTCCATCTTGAAAGTGGTTCTTGTACTCCCAATAACCATTACTAGGTGATTTCATGTGTTAGGAAAATCACATAATAGAAGCATGCAATGGTCCTCATCATCTATCTTCACACCAATAGACCCCAACTAAGCAATGATAATGTTAAATGCATTCAAATAATTTGCAATAGATGCTCCTTCCTCCATCTTCAAAGAATACAACTTCTTCCTTAAAAATAACTTATTTACCAAATATTTCCCCTAATAAATGTCACCAAGCTTCTTCCATAAAAGTTTCATTGTCTTCTCTTCATGGACGTTCAAGAGAACTAAATCAGCCAAACATAGTTTGATCAGACCCTTGGATTTTTAGTCCATTGCATCTTAGTAATTCTGTGAGGTTGCTAATGGTTTGTTAGAGGTCACTATATCCCATAACTCTTGGTCTACAAGTAGATCTTCCATTTCGAGTTTACATAACTCAAAATTCCCACCATTGAACTTCTCAATCTCTATTCTTCTACATGTGATCACCATCTTCAATTTGCAATGTTATAAACTAGATTTCTCTACAAGACTCCCATTGAAACTAGATCAACACAAAAAACCCTTCTAACCCATAAGGATAACAAAGTTGGCCAAGCTTTGATACCAACTTAAAGGAAAGAAAAGTGTGGAAATGCCTTCCAAATACTAATATTCAAGAGAGAGATACAAAAAATTATTCAAAACTTACAATTACATAATATAAAGTTGCATGTACATGAATAACAAAATAGAAAATAAAGAATAAATACCAAATTTTATGTGGGAAAACTCTTTCAAGAAAAAACCAACATCAAAGCAGAGATCTCTTGTATTATTTTAAAATGTAAATTACATAGAAGTTCACAACTTTGCTCTTTTTAGGTGTTTTTCTAGAATGAAATTGGCGGCATTATGTTGTTATTTTTATCAACCATCATACTTCCAATGCACTATGGCATTACACATATACTCCTCAAGCATTACCAAAAACCTGACATTCCAACCACCATACCAAATGAATGGTCACAAACAAACTTAACCATCAAGTCACTTTTTTCATCGTCAAAGTCCTATTAGAATGTCAAAGTGACATGAAACCATGTCTCTTTGAATTCTCATTGTCACCCCGATATGCCTATCGCTTCATCCTATCGGGATGTTGAAGGGACTCATTATTATGTCTCACCAATGTATGCATCTCCCTTCGATAAGATTCCTTCACAACCATTCATTGTATGCTCGTTTGTTCCTCTATCATTCAGAATTATGAGGCTCTCCATTGGTCTCTTTTAAGGAGCCTTCATTTTCTTTTATCATCTCTACACCAAACCTTTGTGTACCCTTCATGAAATCTTTGTTCTCTTCCTGAACTACTACATTATTTATTGATCCCCATGACTATCACTCTACAAGAATTTTCTATTGCATGTCACACACTCTGTCATTATCTTCACAACTTGTGTCCTCCATACAAAACACATTTGACCATTTTTTTATATTTTGAAGTAGTCACCACTTCTCATATTTTTAGTGTAGAATGATGATGCTTTAGCATAAACTTCAAGTATTGTGCACTTGGATTGGAGGCTCTAGTTATTCTAAAACTTTTCTAGGTCTACACACTTGTCTTTGTCAGTCACTACTTATATTGATTTTTCATCTTCTCTATTTACATGCTCATTTCTCAAAGAGGTAAAGCACCTGTTCATTGTCACCACACAATTCTACTCACTATAATCACATAGTTCTTTATTTTCTACATGGATTTTAGATTATTTAGATTATTTATTTTACTGTCTATGTAACTCATGTTGTTTTGTAAATGTAATGTTGACATTTACTATATTATGGTAGACTGATTTATGACTAAATGATATGATAGGTTGACAGGGTTACACATAACTCAAGTAGATTGTGCAAGCTTGCAACCCCTCCATGTAACTCGAATTATACTACAAATTGTTAGCAAGTTGTAGATAGTTGTAGGTAGTTTCTCTTGGAGCAGGCATGATGAAGGCTATTCTTCCAACAATTAGTATTTTTAAACATAATAGCACACCTAGGAGTGACATTTCTAGTGTGTATTTAAAGCAACAAGGGATGGAATTAGACATTGACCATTTCTTTAGTAGTATTTTGGTCAAGCACATTGACCTAATAGCATTGTAACATGTACAAATATAATTTTTAATAAAATAATTTGTTAGAAGGGGCTAAAAACCCCTTCTAAAGATTGAAAGGAATAACCAATAGCCATGGTTATTCCTTGAGGTCGTGTGTTTGTGTCTCCAAGACCATTCTTTAAGGTTTGTATCTCATCTTCTTTGCATTTTTGAATAATTTTGATTAATGCTTAATTTTTATTTAAGAATTTATTAATTTTAATCTCAACACTAAAGTTACAAATCATAGTTTTGAAAATAAATTTACCATATATAAATCACAACACAAATCCCTTCCTAAATATTTTATGCATCATTTATAAAATAGTTCACAAAGGATAATCATAAATTACCTTTATGAAAACAAAATGTATTCACCTTATATTAACATTACATAACCATGCCAGAAAAATTACAAAAAAAAAAACATTTTAACTTGTCATAATAAAACAATTTTTTAAATGCCTTACAAAATAGCATTTAAAAAAGCATAATGAATTATAAAATGACATAAGCATGCCATGACAATTATAAAATGATACTATAATATCCATAATAAATAAAAATTGTTAAAACATAAAAATAAATAAAGATTGTGATTAAAATTTAATAATAAATGTTTAGCTTCTCACATATTAACATCATTGCAAATGACTAAAATAATCATATTTTTAAGTTTCACATTTAAAACTATATAAATATTTTTTAATAAATAAAATAAAATGTATGTGTTGTGTTGTTTTGTGATTGTCTTAGGTCAATTAGGGGAGGCAATGCAAGCTTCCACCTTCATGAGGTTGGCCTTGTTAGTAGAGAAAATTTGAATAAATATTCTTGAAGCTAAGAGAAGCTTATGTGTAAATATTTTCATTTGAAATAGACATTGTTTTATAAATTTAAGGTAGTTCATATTACATGTATGGTGAAATTAAGAAAATTGTGATTGCAAAGGTGAATTAAAATATATTTTAATTATTCATATTATAGTCTTAATAATAATAATTTCCTTTATGATTTGATATATTGTTTAAAATGTCACTAAAAGACAAATTATTTTAAACGCTATATAATGTTGGTGTATTTAATCTTGATACTCTTGATAATAATGCTAATCCTTTGGATCTAGTTCATGCATGGTAAAATCTTATAAAATGGAGGTTTAAAGGCATTTTTTCTCATCAAGGTTTCCTAATGATGCAATTCAAACTTTTGGAACCTACAAGTTAGTCTCTTTATTTTGCACCCTTGAGAATAAAAACATTTTCATTAATAGGGAAACATGAAAATTAGAAGTTCATATATTGTTTAAATAACTAGAAAATTATAGAATAGCTAAAATAATGAAAATTTGGTAGAATATTGACTTGTTAATAATAAGATCCTCTTATTTTTTAGTCTCCTTTCAGCTCAAAATATTTTTTTTTTTATCTTTATTACTTCTAACACAAACTCTCTAACCTAAAAAATTCCTCAACCAAAAGCTAAAAGTAGTAAATTACTTCAAAACTCTTCAGTGAATGCTAAATCCTAAAACCATAAACCCTAAACCCTAAAAATTAAACCTTGAACCATGAACCCTAAACCCTCATCCTATACCCTAAACACTAAACACTGAACCCTAAACCCTAAACCTTGAACCCACCTAAATCCTAAACCTTGAACCCTAAACCCTAAAACCTCAACCCTACACCCTAAACCCTAAACCTTCAACCCTGAATCTTCAACCCTAAACCCTAAACCTTGAACCCTAACCCTAAACCCTAAACCCTCAACCCTCAACCTCAAACCTTGAACCCTAATCCCTTAACACTAAACCCTAAACAGTATTCATAAACACTAAACCTTGAACCCTAAACCATCCAGAACCCTAAACCAAAACCCCTAAATCCTAAACTCTCACCAATGAACCCTAAATCCTAAACCCTAAACCCTAAGCCCCAAACCTTAAAACTTGAAAATTATTCAATATAAACCCTAAAACCTAAACCATGAACCCTAAACCCTAAACCATCAACCTAAACCCTAAACCTTCAACCGTCAACCCTAACCCTAAACCCTAAACCCTCAACCCTAAACATTAAACCTTGAATCCTAAACCCCAAACCCTTAAAATAATTCAACATAAACATTGAAACTTGAACCCTAAACCCTCAAGAACCCTAAACCCTACTAAACCCTCATAACTCTAAACCCTAAACCCTAAACCATGAACCCTTGAACACTAAATACCCTAAACCCTAAAAATTATTCAACATAAACCCTAAACCTTGAACCCTAAACACTAAACCTTAAACCCTTAACCATAAACCCTAAACCTGGAGCCCTAAACTCTAAACCCTAAACCTTGAAAATTATTCCACATAAACCCTCTAAACTCTAAACCCTAAATGAGGAACCTTGAACCTTAAACCCTAAACCCTCTCAACCCAAACCCTAAACCCTAAACCTTGAACTCTAAACCCTAAACCCTCAAACCCCTAACCCTAAACCCTAAACGTTGAACCCTAAACCCTAAACCCTAAACCTTGAAAATTATTAAACATAAGCAAGTCAATTTACTATAGCTATTCTATAATTTTTAGTTAAATTTAAACAATATATAGTGTTTAAAATATTTTTTCTCTTAGTGACACTTTAAACAAAATTTCAAATTATAAAGGAAATAATTATTATTAAAATAATCAAAATATATTTTAATTCACATTTGCAATCATAATTTTCTTTAATTTACAAATTTGACCATGCATGTAACATGAATTACCTTAAATTTATAAAACATTGTTTATTCCAAATGAAAATATTTACACATAAGCTTCTCTTAGCTTCAAGAATATTTATTCAAATATTCTCTACTAACAAGGCCAACCACGTGAAGGTGGAAGCTTGAATGGCCTCCCCTAATTGACCTAAGACAACCACAAAACAACACAACACCACACAAAACAACACAACACAACACATACATTTTATTTTATTTATTAAAAATTATTGATGTAGTTTTAAATTTGAAACTTAAAGATGATTATTTTAGTCATTTGCAATGATGTTAATATGTGAGAAGCTAAATATTTATTATTAAATTTTAATCACAATCTTTATTTACTTTTATGTTTTGACATTTTTTTATTAATTATGGATATTATAATATGATTTTATAATTTCCATGACATGCTTATACCATTTTATAATTCATTATGCTTTTTTAAATGATATTTTGTAAACCATTTAATTTTTTTTTATTATTATGACAAGTTAAAATGTTTTTTTTTTGTATTTTTTTGTGGCATGGTTATGTAATGTGAATATATAAAGTGAATACATTTTCTTTTAGTAATGGTAATTTATGATTATCCTTCGCGAAATGTTTTATAAATGGAATTTGTGTTGTGATTAATAAATGGTAAATTTATTTTTGAAATTGTGGTTTGTAACTTTAGTGTTGAGATTAGAATTAACAAATTCTTAAATAAAAATTAAACATTAATCAAAAATTTTAAAAAATGCAAAGTAAACGAGATACAAAACTTAAAGAATGGTTTTGGCCTATCAACCATTCTTTAAGCTGTCGGACAAATACACGACCTCAAGGAATAACCATGGCCACTGGTATTCCCTTCGAGATTTAGAAGGGGTTTTTAGCCCCTTCCAATAAATTATTTTATTAAAAATTATATTTGTACATGTTACAATGCTATTAGGTCAATGTGCTTGACCAAAGTATTACTAAAGAAATCGTCAATGTCTAATTCCATCCCTTGTTGCTCTAAATACAAATTAGAAATGCCACTCCTAGGCTTGCTATTATGGTTAAAAACGGCATATGGAAAATTCACCACCAGCAATTCACCCAAGCGAAAATTCAAGTCAACAATTCACGTGAGAAAATTCGCTGCCATGACAATTGGCCACGCAGAAAATTAATTGCCTTTGGCGGCTAATTTTCCATGGTGGTGAATTGTTGGTGGCATTTTCCCACGGTGAATTGTTGACAGTGAATTTTCCATTGATGAATTGCTAACTGTGAATTTTCCTAGAGCCGTTAAAACACTCATTGTTGGAAGAGTATCTTTCAAACTGCCTGTTCCAAAAGCAACAAGCTACAACTGCCCACAGCTTGCTGACACAGTCTACTTGAATTGTGTGTAACCCTGTCAACCTGTCATATCATTTAGTTATAAATTAGTCTACCGTAATATAGCAAATATCAACATTAGATTTAAAGAACACCATGATTACATAGACAGTAAAATAAGTAATGCAAATAATCTAAAATCCATTTAGAAAATAAAGATCTCTGTGATGATAGCAAGTAGAATTGTGTGGTGACAGTGAACAGGTGTTTTACCTCCTTTGAGAAATCAGTTCTATACAAATGGAATGGAAATAGAGAAGATGAAAAAGCAACATAAGGAGTAACTGGAAAAGACAAGTGTACAGACCTAGAAAAGTTTCAGAATAACTAGAGCACAATACTTGAAGGTTATGCTAAAGCATCATCATTCTACACTGAAAATATGAGAAGTGGTGACTACTTCGAAATATAAAAAATTGGTTGGAAGACATAAGTCACGAAGATAATGACAGAGTATGTGACAGACATGCAAAACACCTTTTCACATCTTAAAAATATAATGAGCATCTGTGACAGGTCCTAGATAACTCTTGCAAAGTGATAGTCATGGGAATCAATAGTGAGGAAAGAGAATGTAGATTTCATGAAGGGTATACAGAGGTTTGTATAGAGACCAATGGAGCATCCCTAAAGGAGATTACACAGTAAATAATAAAGGGGCAGTTTTCATCAATGAGGATAATCCAATAGCCTCATTATGCAAGAAGAAATCACAATTTTAGCTAGAAGAGAAGCAATCAAAAGAAGATGGAATATTCACTCAAATCCAACTGAACATAGCCTTCAAGAAACAGAAAAAAATTGGCTGATTTGAAAAAGCCTGTAATAGAGTGTTTTTCAATCATTAGCAAAACCTTTTAAACTGGCGTTCAAATTTCGGGCCACCAAAGGTGAGAACAAGAGCCAACATGATGGAAAGCTACTTTATACAAACGAGAATATTTTTCTACAAAAGAAAAAATGGTGAAAAGAAATTTCCAAGGCCAGTTGTGGGGACTATGCAAGCAAGATCTTGGATAAAATAACTGCAAAATTTGGGATGAGTTGGTCTGCTGATCACCTCAGCAAATTCTTTATGCTTAGTCATGTAAACTCTACGCATAGCCCCTGAAAACATTCTAGAGTACTCTTCCCATGATGATATGTCGGACTAGTTGATTGGGAAGAAAACAGAAAAAATCTCCAGGGAAGAGTTAATTCTTCACAATTATAGGAAAGCACTAATTGAAACTCGACCTCCTATGCATGGAACTTTAAAACATCCCTAATACAAGGATGGGAAGAATTATGTAAAAAGAGAATGTGACAGTCATAAACACCCCAGCTGGTTAATATTTAGTTTTAACAGCATTTCAAAAGGCATCCCTGGAGTTGCTGCAGCAGATGGAATCTTCATAAAGTAGTTGGGATAACTCATTCTATATTGTGAAGCATTAGAAAAGCCAACCAATACTATGAACAAACCAAGAGCGCTCTAGAGAGGCTTAACAATTGCAAGTTTGCAACCATTGACAACTACAAAAATTATTTCTAAGAGTCAAATTCTCAGGGGAAATATTGATGAAGGGTTTGAATGAATCTTTAGAATGGAAGGATAAGTATATGGCTTGGTTTATGTTGGAATGAGTTGAGTGTTGGATTGGCCTATAATTTGTTCATATGCTAAAAATGATTGAAAAGAATACATGAAATAGATAAATTATGGAAGAGAGCAGAGGACAACTATCCCTCGAGTCCTTGACTAGTTATATGCTAAATTTTATCTTGTTGCTTCAATTCTACCAGTAAACACGATGTTTTCATGTTTGAACTCATCTTTCTCAATGTCGAGTAGTGTGTACAGAATTGGCATGTGGAGTCACTTTGAGTAGCCAATATCATAATTTATGGTAACATTAGCAACCATCATTGAAACACAAGAACTCTCACAGTGGCAATTGAGTTTCTGAGGTATTCTATCAAACAGTTCAAATGCCTTTTGCGGTTTACAGTCAACCTATAAATCCACCTTATGCATTTTGAAGGATATCAATACGCTATTCTAAATTGCACACTTTGACACAGGGATGGAGAATGTTAACAGAGGCCACATATTTGGCATGACATCTAAATTCATGGCGTTCTTTATGATCACATTTAATTGAGGCATTATGTCAAATAGTTCATGTGGCTTGCTATAAAAAAAAAAATCTATTCCATTCGTTTTATGGAATATAGCAGTGGACATCTATGCCTTGAGTCCTTGGCCTTGAGTTCTAATTTCTTTGCAAAGGAGGAGCCTCTTTCCATATATCTATTCCATTTTGAATTAATAAACTAATGGGAGATTAAAACCTTAAGGATGGAAGGCTAGATTCATTTGTGCTACATGGAAGGAAGGGGACGAAATTGGCAGGAATTATGTGCAGGAATAATGGTAGAAGGTGACCGTAAACCAGTGAATGTGAGAAGAGGTTGATCAATATAGTGAAAGGAGGTCAGCAAAACTAGCCTTGTTGGATCTTAGATGAAGGGTTGTATTGGATCAAGAATCATCCATGAAAACCCAAGAAGAAAGGAGAGGAACTTTGATGAGGAACATTAGCTTCTGGGGATGACACCAAGAAAGGAATATTTGATGAAGAGAGCACAAAATGATAGGAGGGATTCCAATAAGGCAATAACTCATGTGCAAACCTGAAGCCAAGGAGAATTTTATCCCTCTATAAGAACCTACCAGAGCTCCCAAAATAATGAATGCAATAAATATTTAACCCATTAAAAAAACTACAGAGTAGGGCATGCACAGACATACCAAAAACCCATTAGGCAGCTAGACGTCCTATGAGGTCAGCAAAGAAATTGAAGACTAGGAATCGAACAAGACCTCTCCATTGGATTAGCTGTGCAAGAGAAGATCAACTCGTTACTTGTAGGCCATAAGCAAATTCCCATTTCATGCCTGCACTAGTCTCATTTCATCAGTCCTTTGCTCAACCAAAAGGATTAAAAAAAAAAAAAAAACACCCCTAGCTTCTAAGCCTAAATTTACCTTCCACATTTTTCCTATAAGAACATAGAAATGAACATGAGTCAGTCTATTAAAAATAAAAACAAATCAAATTAAAATAGTGTGTAAAAGGAAAATTACCTGAAAGAAAATTATTGCCCTAACTCAAATGTAGCTTCATTTCTCTGCCTCTTTCCTCTGCTCTGCCTCTTAATCTGCTCTTCCTCTTAATCAAAACCATAAAAGAAAAAGGAAAAAAATAGAATAAATGAAGAAATAGCATAACCAGAAAGACCAGACCAGTGTGCACACTACTAACAACCCTTTGCCAAAAATAACAAAACATCAAAACACTCAGAAAAAACAACAATGAGAGAGAGAACAAAACATTGTCAAAAAAACAATCACAAATGATTTGTGAATGATTGAAATTGAATTGTATATATATATCATAATTTGAAATGTCTGCTCTCTTTACCGTTAATCTTTTATTCACAACAGAAATTTGAAATTTGAAATTTCTTTCCCTCATTTTTTTTACTCTCAGGTCTAACGGGAATTTGAATTTTCTTTCCCATCTGTTTTATGCTCTTAACGGCTATTTTGGTTAAACCATTCTAACGACCCTTTGGAGAATCCTAAGAACCAATGTGAGCCATTCGATGATCTTGACCTGTCTCCATCTGATGGTGAGATTAATGCTAATTGTTTTGGTTTTTAAACCAATGCCTGCGCTCTATTGGTTTAATTTAATCAAAGAAGATCAACAATGATTCATCTTGATTCTTTCTAAGAATGATTTAATATAATATTTAAATTCCTTAAATTTCTTTATATCAATAAAACTAGAAGAAAAAATAATAATTAGATTTTGATCAAGTTATAAATATATCTACAATGTTGAGAATAATTAGATTTGAATTTTATTTAGATAATCATAATGCTAAATTAATTACTAGAAAATTGTAAAATTTATAATAATAAATCATTAAAAAAATGTTACAAAAATACCTTGTTGATTAGATAAACATCTTAGAAATCATATTGCATACAAACCATAATGTGAAAGAATTACAAAATGAGTTGTAAAAGTACTTGTATATTTTTTTCTCCTTTGTTTTTTTATCATAAAGTCTATAAATAGTCTATAAATATTTAAGTTGTGTGAGTAAAAGTCAATTCTTCCAACAATTGTGATATTTTTTAGGGTCCTCTCTTGCTTTGTCCCATAATAGGACAAGGTCATCAACTTTCAATGTCTTTTTTCATCTATGGTAGCAATCTACAATTCAATAGACTTTGTTACTTCAAAGTCAAAAGTGAGCATGAAAAGAGAAACAATTGTGCTAACTTGAATAGTAGCTCTATCAATCCATCAAACTTCATATATATAGTTATAGCTAATTTTAAAAAACTTACATCATATCTGAAGTCAATAAAATTATATTTGAGAAAAAATTAAATATAGTTATACCATTTAAATGTTTAGTTAAATTTATGAATAAACTATTAGATAATTTGGGAGAAAATATAGCACATTTAGATGAAAATTAGGTTTTAAGTAATTACTTTTATTAATTTATACACTCTTGTTTATATATAAATATAAACATCACACACAATAATGCTATTAAATATGTAAGATGCATTTAAAAAGTAAAAATCAATGTAAGCAAAATATTATATGTATAAAATTTATTATAATTATTTTTATTAGATTTTATTATTAAGCATTTTAATGGGATAAAAAATAGTTAATATCAAAAATTCAAACAGTTTAAAGTCAAGAATAAGTCATGTTCTTGAAATATGTGAATTGATTTAGTTTTCATAAAATCAGGATATACATATTCCAATTAATAAAAAAAAATCATCTTCTACCATTAAAAATATGGTTCATAAGATTTTGATACAAAAATTAAATATGCCTAAAAAAACCAATTAATAAAATAAATCACTTTATATTTAAATTATCAATCTATTTCATCAAATTATATTCTCAAATTAAAGCCTCTGCCCTACAACACCCACCCTTAAATAGGAGGAACACTAAATTCAATAATTTAAATATTTTTTATTGCAACCACACATGCTCTTTATTAGAGAAAAATTGAGACTTATAAACAAGCATACATGAAATTTTGAAAAGCACATAGTGTTAATAACAATCATACTTAAAAAAGGAAAAAATAAATTCAAATTTCATTCAACACAAATAAATCAAATATTTTTATTGATCAATAATTGATCTAGTTTCATCAAATAAATCTAACATTAAATAATATTTACTAATATAACAAAACAACTTAAAAATACATTAGAAACTCATATATTTATATCTTAACAACTCATTAGACCTTCAAATTTTGATGCATATTTTGACATGGAGATGTAATACCTCTAATTGACTATCAAGTATTAAACATTTTTTTAATATGAAAATTATTAATTTAATTTAAATCAAGATCTATATTATATAATTTATAATTTTCTTTCTAGGTCACAACCTAATTGAACCCCAATAGTTACTTAATTGAGATTAAACTTGATTTAATGTTGCAAGGGTTCCAAGGACAACATCTATTAAACCTCGACTTGAAAAATTACCCTAGGCTCATCGAGCCTCCACTACATGAAGACACGTGGATAAATGATTTCATTTTATTAATTCTATCAGGATTGTACTCTAGTAAACTACATCCATAATCAATGATTGGCACTATCTTACCATGGATCAAATAGTGAAAATATATAATGAGTATTGTTATTCATAGGCAAGTTTTAGGGTTTTTTAGGTAACATGCAAGTGTATTATCATAGGTTCATAATGGATATGCATAAACATTGGAATATTTTGTGTTAGTTTCAGGTTCCATGATGGTGATTAGGTTGTGAACAGGGTAAAGCATACCTTTGATGATCTCCAGGTCTATATAGTAATATGTTTTTCTATAGATTTGGAATGATTAATGGGGCCATTTGAAGGAGTCTAGCTCACAAATTTCATACAATATTTCAACCTTTCAATCATACCTACATATCTAAGTTATTCAATGTTTATATCACTGTAAAAAAAATTCTATGAGTTGTGCCACTTTCAAGGTTTATGTGTCATCATGAATTATGTAAAAAGTAATGCAATAAATCTATAAGGTTTGTGAAGGGTTTTAAGAGCTTGTGGAGCTTGCAAATTTTTTTATAAGAATTAAGATCATTTAGTAGAGTCAAAGGAATCCTTAGGGTATGTAGGAGTTTACAAAAAAATGATGGAATATGCACATGTTTGAAGGGTTCTATTTGATCTATGAATAACTAATTGAATCTTTGATTCTTCATGTTTAGATATAAACAATGTTGCTTGTCTCAAGAAAGAAAATGGAATAAAAGGAATGAAGGATAAGTTGGAAAACATGTATGATTACATAATTTCTCCCTTAAGATGACCCAAAGATTGCATTGTTGAAGTCGTTTGTCATAGCAGTAGGAGATAAGGGGATTATCATGGTGGATGATGAGAGAAAAATGACAAGTAATTCCATTGTTTGCAAAACTGTCCACTTTGATAATGAGATTGACATGGAGGATCTTGAAACCTACTCACAAGTGGAACCATAATTCTTTGAAACAAACAGTGCAATCATTCTTCTCAAAGAGGGACATCTCATGAATTTGAGTTGTGTTTTTGGGCACCCATTTATGCCATATTTTGATTATTCACCAAATCAGGTGGTCTAGAGGGTAAGGGCTATCAACACTATTGGATTTAGAAGGTTTAATATATCATAAAATTTATTCACTCAATCACTATTTGGTTTTATTATTAGATCCATCAGTCCTTTGTTTCCATTTTGATAGTGATAAATCAAGCTACATCTACCTATTAAAAGTTCACAAATCTTTGCAAGGATTCCCATCTGATATTTTGTGTAGTGATCAAACCATCTCAAAATTTTCTAATACCTATGAAGCATTGAGAATCCATGATGTGTAAGGGATAGTTAGGTCTATATGTAAATATTTTGTGTCACATAAAAACTATTAAGGACCATTAGGCTTTCAATTCAATAGTCTAGCACCAAGAATACCATCAAACACTGACAAGTACGGTTTGGGTTGCTTGGTGATCAAGGTCTATCAACTTTCCATGTCAAAGAGATGCAAGATAATCATTTCAAATCATATATAATCTACATACACTAAGAATTTATGTATTCATGAGGAAAATTCTAATCATTGTTAAGGGTTTTCACAAAGGATGGAAGAAAATTGTAGACACAAATGCAAATGGTCATGGTTAAGAGGAAGGGGATAAAATGGAAGAGGAAAAGATGAAGATGTTTAGGAAGGCCTCACAACATAAAATAAATTTGTACCCTAGACAAGAAGTATCAAAGACCTTGTACATGCTAGAGAGAACTAAAGGATGACAGTTGTGAATTGTGTGATGATAGTGAGTAGAATTGTGTGGTGACAGTGAACAAGTGCTTTACCTTTTGAGAAATAATATAAGGTTAGATGAAAAAACAACATAAGGAGTGACTTAAAGCAAAGATAAGTGTGCATACCTAAAAAAAAATTAGAATAACTAGAGCCTCCAATCCAAGTGCACAATATTTGAACGTTATGCTAAAGAATCAACATTCTACACTGAAAAATGTGAGAAGTGGCAACTACTTGAAAATATAAAAAATGGGTCAAAATTTGTTGTGTATGGGAGACACGAGTCATGAAGATAATGAAAGAGTATGTGATAAACATGTAGAATACCTTCTCACATCTTAAAAAATATAATGACCTCTTGGACAAGCCATATAAAACTCTTCCAAAGTGATATTCATGGGGATCAGTAAATAAGGTAGTAGTGAGGGAAGATAATAGAGATTTCATGAAGGCTTTATAAAGGTTTAGTGTAGAGATGATAAAAGAAAGTAAAGGCTCCTTAAAAGAGAAAAATGAAGAGCCTCACAATTTTGAATGATATAGGAACAAATGAGCATACAATGGGCAGTGATGATAAATAAGCCTATGTTTCCATAACAACTTATCATATGTTTCACTAAAATATGAAGGATATTGGTCATGGTAACTATGAATATCAAGAGATGTATGAAAAAATTATTTATATAAAAGACAAGGCCTGTGGAGATATGGCATAAAATGCACAAATTTAAAGGATCCTTTCCAACTGGCTAGGGTAGTCACCCTTGTGAAAATCATGAAGTTTGAGGAATCATGAAGATACAAGGAAGATGCACAAGAAATAGTCATCAAATGACTATTGAAATAGTCAAAGCACAAAAAACACCCTACACAGAGTACAAGGTATATAACATAGAGATTTTCAAACCTTTCAAAGTTTATGAAGCCTCCTAAAACACCACCAAAGACCACTATGCAACTAGGATGAAAGGCAAGTTGAAACCCAAAAATAGAATTTGTAAAGTGATCTTCATGATACTTAACTCCCATGAAACAATTGTTAGAAGGGAATAGTATCATTGAAACTAATTTAAGGTCATCTAGGAAGTGTTTGATGCAGATAAAAGGAATCAACTAAACCAACTTGACACAATTTGAACAATGATCTATCATCAACAATGACAAAATGCAACCTGAGTCATCTTGAGAATGTTGCTATAATAGCCTAATGGGAACTTAACAAAGAGAATAGTATACAAAATGAAAATATTTGATTTTTTAGGCCTTCCACAACATATTTCATTGATCCCAATTCCAACCATAAACAAACTATGCATAGTTTTGTTCAAACATCAAGAAAACCATGTTTCTTTGACTACTCTCCACCAACATGAAATTAACCATAACTCATGAAAATTAATAAATGAATATTTTTCCTTTAAATAGTTTTTATAACATGTAAAAATAGAAATTTTCACCAATTTTTATCACTTTTTGATGGTGGAATAAAAAGATATGAGTTTGTCTTATCTTCTGGAAATCCTAGTTGTTGAACTGGGTAGTCTTCACCAAAATTGTCATAAATGAATCAAAAACCAATTAAAATTGATAAAACCAAGTGAAAATGAAACTAGATTCATATAGCTATCATTTTCAATAGGTCTGATGTCTTTATTTGATCTTTAGAATCCATACCATTCTCTACAATAGCCTACAACTTCTAGAGAAAACAATCCCATAGGGCTACCAATGGTAAAATGGTCATAACTTTCTCCAAAATCAATAAAAAACACAAAACCAATTGAAAATAAAATTTATTTCATTCCTATATCAATAAAAATCAATTTCATATCCATAAAAATTCATACAAAGCCATACCATGTAAAATAATAGGGAAAAACATTGGAAATTGCAAAAAAAATCATGTCTTCCTTCATAAATTCTTGTTCAAACTACATACCAACCCCCCATTCAACTTGGAGGCCCATATTTATGATTGTAAAATAAATTTATTCACCCAACCAACCTAGAACTACCATTTAACAACTTTTAGCAAAATTTTAAAAAGTTGTCATTTGACAAGTAAAGTTGTTATGACAACATTTGACAACTTTTTGACAATGTTTTCATTTTTCAAACAAACGACACAAAACCTTCATCAATGACTCAAAATGACTTATATTGACCAAAAAATTACCTTATTAACATTTAACAACAAAAAAGCAAACAAAAATCCAAACTTGAGAATTTTGAACATTTTGAGCATGAGGGTGCTCCTGCACCAATGTTCAACGTGGGAGGATAAAAATAGAAGGAAATAAGGTTGTTTCAAGCTCTTAGAGAAATTTTAAAGTTATTTTTGAACTCCATGATGCATAATCACCCCTTTCCTATGCCCAAACAAGAAAATTGCAATAAATAGTATGGGAGAATTCATGATATCAAGAGCAGTTGTAGTGGCATTTCACCTCTATCCACTTATTTAGGGAAATGGAGACACTTGTTGAAATTTTCCTGCAGGGTTTTCAGGTTTTCAAAGTTTTTGAAGTCAACCAACCTCTACTCCCATGCCATGGTAGAGGTTTTCAAGGAAATAAATCAAGAAGATGTTGTCCTAGCACCTAAGATGTTTGACCCAACATAGATTTGAGCAATTGAAACATTTATCTTCATCAAGGGGATGCCTCCTAGATGATATCATGTTGTCCTTTACTTATTAAATATGATTTTTTATTTTCCTTATGATCAATAAAACTACTATTTTATGCCCTTTTCATATATTTTTGAACCATGTTATTTAGAATTTTGGAAGTTTTCATCTTGTGAATGATCTATTCATTTATGATTTTAGTTCTATTTCTTCACATTTGTAGATATTTTCATTAGTATTGTGTATATATATTAGTTATGTGATATTATTTTGTGTATATAAAACTAGTACAAAAGGTCTTCAAACTTACTTTGGTGTATCACCACACATTTATTCCACATTTTGGTTTAAAACTATTCCTTCTTTTCTAATTATGAAGATAAAATAGTATATAATAGTTTCAATCTTAGAGAATACTAGTAGTTAGGGAACCAACCCTTCATCTAGAGGTTGATCTCAAGTTTTATGTCCCATGACTTGAGAGATCATCCAATTTTTCATTGAATAGTTGAGCTTATTACTCAAAAAGTGTGCATATTCATAGTGACAAAAATACAAAGGGTTCTCTTTCTACTGAATAAAAAAACACTTATAGAGAAGATTATGTTATGGTGATAAAGACTTGGTAACCTTGGAGAAGAGGGTCTAAAGACCTTGAAATATAAAAACCTTGTTGAAGGGTTGACTAATTATAATATCCATTTTTATTTCTATGAGTGTTGCATTTATGGTAAACAAAACCACATTCAATTTTTGTTGAGTTCTAAAAAATATTATGATGTATTAGATCTTATTTATTATGATGTGTTTGGTCTTGCAGGAATTCTTTCCATTGGAAAATTTACATATTATGTTTTATTTATTGATTATTATAGCAAAAGGACATGAGTATATTTTCTAAAGAGACTATCTAAACTTTTAATTGATTTATAGAATTTAAAGCAATGGTTAACTTGTAGACTAAAAGAAAAATAAAATGTATAGTACTAGAAATGGTGGTATTTTTTCTCTAATTATTTTGATCTAGATTATATAAATATTGTGGCATTCAAAGACAAAAAATGAATCTATATTCTCCACAATAGAATGGATTTGTAGAAAGAATGAGCATAATAGTGATGAAGGCTAGGATTATGTTTAGTGGTGTTAGTGTAGAGTAAATATCTTGGGTTTCAAATCTATTTCCACAACTTGCTACCTAATTAATTGGTCTCATACTCCAACTTTTTTTGATAAAATGCCTATGGAGGTGTGGTTGGGTCACAAGCATTCATTAAAACATTAGAGTTTTTGGTTGTAAGGCATATTCACATGTGTCAAAGGAGAAGCAAATAAAGTTAGAGAACAAGGCTATGAAATGTATCTTCATCAAGTACAATTATGGTGTGAAAGGACACAAGCTTTGGGATCCTATTACACAAAAGGTAATATAATAATAGAAGTGTGATTTTTAGAGAAACTAAGACTTCTTTTATTACATAGCATCCAAGCAAAATGAATAAAAAGATGGGATTCAGCTTCCTTCTATATCTGAGAAAGTTGAATCGAGGCCCCTAGATAGACAACAACTTGAAGAGATCTCATCTAGTTTTGAATCTTCTAAAAAAAAGGAAGAACCTCCAACTTAGCTTGTTTGAAGGTCTACAAGTAATTTAAACAACCACCTAAAACATATTCACCTAATGACCAACGATGTATTTTTTCTTTCAATACTAACATGGATGAACCTAAATCTATAAAAGAGGTATTAGGTATGAATGATGTACAATCGTAGAAGATTACTATAGATTAAGAAATGGTAGCTCTAAAAAATAATGATTCATGAAATCTAGTACCATTACATGAAGGAAAAAAACATATTGGTTTCATATGGCTATTCAAGAAAAATATTGGTTCAAATGGAGGTCTTGAGAAGTACAAAGCATAGTTGGTTGCAAAAGGTTACTCTCAATTTGAGGGTGTTGATTACAGTGTAAAAATTTCTCATATTGTAAAAATGGCATCCATTAGATTCTTGTTTTCTATTTTCGTTGCTTATGATCTAGAGTTTGAGAAAATGGATGTGAAAATGGCATTCCTTCATGATGATTGGAGGAGGATATTTATATGACATAGTCAAAGCACTATGTGGCGAAAGAAAAAAAAATGGTTTGTAAATGAAAGAAATATGTGTATGGCCTCAAATAGTCTTAGGATGTAATATAAATAATTTGATATACATGTTGATTTTAAGATTTGAGCTTTCTAAATTAGATCAATGTGCTTATTATAAATTCAATGGTGATAATTTCTTATTTATTGCATTATATGTTGATGCTTTTTTTCATTAGTAAAAGGAAATGAATGATTTAAGAACTAAAGTCTCAATTTGTAGCTAAATTTGAAATGAAAGATATTGGTGTAGCTTAATACATTCTTGGGATGCAAATAAGAAAAGATAGAGTGAACAAAAAATATGGCTTGGCCAAATTAAATATTTCAATTTAGTTTTATAGAGGTTTAACATGCATGATTGTAGACCATTGTGTGCTCCCCTTACAATTGAAAAAAATTTAATTATTTCACATCGTCCAACATCCCCATTAGAGATGGAAGATATGAGTATAATGCCTTACTACATTTTAATTGGAATTTTTATGTATGTTATGGTTTACACTAGACTAGACATGCCCAAACAGTGGAGGTCATTTCCAAATATATTTCTAATCCTAGTAGAATTCATTGGGATATAATTAAAAGAGTCTTAAAACACTTGTAGGGTACCTTAGATTATTCTTTTTTTTATCATGGTAATTCGATAGTAGATGATAATTCCCTTGATATTTATGGTTATGTGGATTCAAATAGGGAAAAAGATGTTGATAGTAGATGATCAACTAATGATTATATGTTTACTGTATTTGGTAATGCAATTAGTCAAATGAATAAACAAAAATAAATGGTTTTTTTATCCACTACCAAAGTTGAGTATATGGAAGCTACTCACTCTTAGAAAGACACCATTTGGCTTGAGATATTGTGTTCAAAAATTGGAATAAAACAAGTTGTAGTAACAATTTATTGTGACAATTAGTGTTTGATCTTCCTAGCTAAGAACTTGATACTTCATGTTAGGACCAAGCACATTGATGTACAATACCATTTTATCAAATATATGGTCAAGGATGATAGGGTGAAGCTAGTTAAGGTAGGTAATTTGATGAATGTTGTATATTATTTAACTAAGTATGTGAGCACAAAGAAGTTTAGGTGGTATTCAAACTCTATGGTTTTATCATCCCCTAGCAATTAAATCATGGTGTTGATACTCCCTTTTCTCTTTGAAAGTGTTCAAAAAGTGGAAGAATGTTAAGAAAAAGGTTTATCAACCTTGTAACTACAAATATTACTATTTATAGTCAATTTAGATTTGAGCATAGGGTAAGTTTGGAAAGATGGAGCACCAAAAACTAGCCACACCACTTTTTGGTTCCATAAAAGGTGTAACTTGGGCACATTATAATGAAATACACTCACATTATGGATTGATAGTGATTGAGCCTAGGCTTAGTCGTTACCAATCCATAACACACTCACATTTCTAAGAAGAAAAATATATATTTCTTTTCCTATTAGACTATATAAATGGAATAAACATTTATGTGACATTTATATATGGACTTTAATTACTTATACTTTAAGTTATAATTCATGTGTATAGTTTCAAAAATTTTGAGAATGGTTTTTGATCTCTAGTATTTATAATGAAAATTCTAGGTTTTGGAAGATCTTATAATATTTAGATAGTCAAATTTGAGTAATCAATAGGTCAAATTTCAATAATTAATAGGATCCTATCATATTTCTCTCTCTATCTCACTCTATCTATATCCCTTGCACTCTAGACCTATCTCTCCCTCTTTCTCCATCCTTTACACTACCTCTCTATATCACGCTTTCTCTCCCCTAAACTCAAGAAGTACCTCTCTCTCTCTCTCTCTCTCTCCTTCCCTCTCTAATTATTTATATCTCACCTCTCTCTCCCTTCCTCTCCCTCCCTCCCTCCCTCCTTCCATCTCTACTTCTCTCTATCTCTCCTCTCCTCTCTACCTACCACACACTCTCTCCATCCATCCCTCTCTATTTCTCTATACCTCACCTCTCACCTCTATCTCTATCTCTCTCACATTCCATCTTGACTTGTCTTTATCACATCCATTCCTCTACCTCTCCTCCCTCTCTCCCCCTCTCTCTATCTCATAGGCTCTACCTCCTTCACTCTCCACTTCTATCCATCTCACCTATCTCTCTCTATCCCTCTCTATACTTCTCTCTATCTCACCTCCATCTCTCTCTCCCTCCCGACTTCTCTCTCCTACCCTCTCTCCTTCCCTCTCTCTATCTTTATCCCTCTACTTCTCTCTATATCCACTCTCCATCCCTCCATCAATCTCTATTGAGGTAGGAAGAGGTGGGTAGAGAGAGGCCTTTCCTTTCTCTACCTTTATCCCTCTACTCTCTATATCCATATCTCTCTTGAGGTAGGAAGAGGTAAGTACAGAGAGAGGGAGAGGTAAGGAGAGATATATGGATATATATGGATGAAGAGGTAGGTAGAGAGAGAGAGAGGAGACATGGAACTTAAATAGGAAATGAGGGAGGTAGGGAGGGATGAGATAAAGAGAAGTAGAGAGGGAAGGTGATAGAGAGGTGAGATAGAGAGAATTAGAGAGGGAAGTAGAGAGAAAGGTGAAATAGAGAGGGAGAGGGGAGAGAGAGATAAGGAGATAGAGATACAAAGAGAGAGAAATAGGGATAGGGGGAGGGAGTGATAAGTAGGTACATAGAAAGAGAGAGAGGGGAGGGAGAGAGAGATATGGTGAGATAGGGAGATAGAGATAAAGAGAGGGAAATAACAATGGAGGGAGGGAGTGGGAGGTAGGTACAGAGAGAGAGAGAGAGAGAGAGAGAGAGAGAGGAAGGAAGAGTGAGGAGGGAGAAGGAGAGATGGATAGGTGAGATAAAGAGTAGAGAGGATAGTGGGGAGGGAGGGAGAGATAAATAAAGAGGTAGAGAGGGAGAGAGAGGGAGTGAGAGGTAGGTAAAAAGAGAGATGTAAGGAGGGAAGGATGGAGAGAGAGAGAGAGATGGTGAGATAAGGGGATAGAGATAAAGAGGGAAATAAGGATGGAGGGATGAAGTGAGAGGTAGGTATGAAGATAGAGTGAGATAGAGAGAGTGAGGGAGAGGTAGAGATGAATAGGTGATACAGAGAGTGGAGAGGGTAGCAGGGAGGGATGGAGAGATAAATAGAGAGGTAGGGGAGAGAGAGAGAGACAGGGGCTAGGAAAGGTAGAAAGGGAGAGATAGATAAGAGAGAGAGGTGAGAGAGGGAAGGATGGAGGGAGGGAGAGAGGTGATCTAAAATTAGTTAGAGAGGGAAGGAGAAAGAGAAAAGGATGGAAATATAGAGGGACAAAGAGGTCTAGAGCATAAGGGATATAATCAATTTACTTGATTTTAAAAAAATGGTCACTTAATGCACTCTTTGGTTCCCCATATCCCTGCACATACCTTATGGATGCATCTAAAATCTTTCCTAAAGCTGTGGAATAGCCAATTAAACATGTTGGTAAATTTTTAACTCAAGACCATGCCTAGTTTTCAAGAAACTAAAGTTTCAAGTTTTAAAAGTTTCAAAGTTAATTTTGAGGCACTTAGAGGCTATTTTTGGGCCCAAAAAAGTGGTTGTAGCTAGAAAAGTAGGTTATATCTTGATAGATCAATCACGAGTCTTCCAATGGTTCAATTTTTTCATCAATTGGCTGATAGATTAAAATTTATGGCCTTCAAAAGTTGTGTCTATTGAATTGGAAAATGTGAAAAATGTGTTGAACACAAAAAAATGGTTTAAGGGGGAGTTACACATGTTGGTACACATCATAGCGAATTTTTTATTGGAGATAAGTTGGGCACCACTCTTTGAGTGATTTCAACTCATGGTTTTGTAAATATCATTTTAGCAGTTTCATATACATTTTATCTCCTATATATTAGGTATTTGAGATGGATGTTTTGTATGAGAGTCTTATGGATCTTGAGTTGTCTCTGGATCTCTAGTTGGTGATACTTAGATATGAAATATTGTTGTACAAGTATATTGTAATCTTGTTGATTTCTAAATAATATATTAGGTGGCTTTTGGAGTGTGGGGTTTTTCTCTTGAAAGGGATTTCCCCATGTAAACCGTTGTGTTGTGGTATGAATGATATTTATGCTTATTTATGTTTAGTTTATGTAACTATTGTAAAAAAAAAAAATTGCATAAAGCCACTCTTAAGATTAGTGTAGGAAGTTGTTTCATGGCCTTAGCTTTCTTACAAGATTAAGAGTGCAACTTGTAGGTTCAACTAACCTTTGACATTGTAAAGCTTTGAAATGGTATATTGTGATAATTGAAGTGTGATGTTAGTTTAATGGTCATTCATGTTCAAATCCTCGTAAGGATAGTGTTCTTGTGGCTTTATACCTCAGTTGTACAATTACCTTCTATTCATGGTTGTTCTCATAAGCTTTCTTTCTGCAATAGGTTAAATCTTTTAAATTTATATTTTGAAATTTCTAAATTTCTAAAATATATGTTGGGAAATGACTAATGAGGCATATTTGAATTGACGATGAAATATCACCAAGAGGATCAATAATTCAATAGTAGAACTTCCCATCAATAAATGGGAGGTCCTAGGTTTGATGCTTAGCTAGTTCATGAAAAATTAAAGATGGTAACATATCCATAGAGCCCAAATTGCAAAGCTAGACCAAGCTAGGATCCCAAAGTACCTATAAATGGCTCAAAGAGGGGTGTTGGAAAATGGGAAAAACTAAAGATAGAGTGGCCACCAAGAGGATTGGTATATCATTGGTAGAATAAGTCAATCTTGATCTAAAAATAAATCAACTAGTTATACACAAAAAAAAATATTTACCTAAATCAATTAAAAATTATACACAAAAACTAAAACTATAAATGCATTAATAGAAAATTGACTAGAATTTTACACATTATCATGGTGTCTTACCTTGTACTTTTAATTTTATTTTTTATTTTTTATGCCGAAGGTGTATCCTATTTGAAGTGAACCAACCTAACTTTGACAATTGATGGTGTGCAATGCTAGGGAAGGATTGCACACGATCAGAGCAATCTGATCCATTGAAAATTTAATGTCTATCGGGTCATGTCACATCCCATGGCCTAACAGAATTTAGGTCAAGTTGTGTGGTAAATAGTTTTTATGGAATTTTTTATTCTTTTTATTTCCTCTGAGACATCGGCCATGCCATAGGAAAGTTCCATTATTTTAATGGCATAGGGCTTGTGCACAATTCTAGAATGTTGTTGAGGTGTTGTGTGTATTTATTGGTTTCAGAAACCAAGCTTATTCCTGTTCATCTAGACATTGGAAATGGCCTGCATCTAATGTTCACAATGAGATCGTGCATCTTTTGGACCCTTGCTACAATACAATGAAGAGTTATGAAAATTATACTCCTCTCAGACATGGTGTTAAACTAGCTCGATAGTTGTAGCAAAAGCTAGAATAGCTAAGGTGGAAAATAATTCAATTTCTTCTCTGGCAAGAAAGTGACAAAATTCTTTTTTTGCAAATCTCCAGAGGCTAACATCAAACTGGCAATGGCTTTGAATCATGGTAGCCGTAGACGAGAGCTAGGAAAACATGTATGCACTCTCTTGGGCTCTCGATTTCCTCGTTGTTGGCCATGGCAGCACCAATGTGCAGGCAAGGGACACCCTTATTCTTTCTCCATGCTCAACTTGTAGACAATTAAAAATGACCTAGGCTTGCAAGCTCTTTTTTTTACCACTTTCGTCCTAACATAATTATGACATCTTAATTATGTCCTTGGTCCACATTCGACTATTAATTAAATAATTCATAATTATTTAATTAATTCATATCTCTTTTATTCTTCATGATTATTAAACAAATAAATTTTGTTTATTTATTCAATATGTCACTAATTGTCTAAAATTTTCCTATAATTAAATAAATTTCTTAATTTATTTGATTATCTTTATTCATTATGTCTTCCTGATTATTAAATAAATATATCTTATTTATTTATTTAATATGTCACTAATTCTCATAATTAAATGAATTTACTAATTTATTTAATTATCGCTCATAATGGGTTGGGGACCTAGCTCGGTTGGCTAAATCTTTCCTGTTGTAGGAGGTTGGCCATGAGGTCTAGTCTCCCCCACCCCCGTGGTACCGGATGGCATGTCGTGCCAACGCCACCGGTCACGTTAAAAAGTTTACCAGGCACATTGCAGTTTATATGGGGTCATGCTACCCGATTCCTGTAGTCTAAAAAAAAAAAGATTATCGCTCATAATCCTCTAAATTAAATAATTATCTTTAATTGTTTAAATTTCCTAATTTAACATTTCTATCATTTTAAATAAATTAATTGTTTAAAATGATCCCACTTTATTAACTGTCACTTCTTTTAGCAAATAATTTGAAAAAGATTATTTACTGTCACACAAAATCCATATTTTGAATTAATTTAATTCAAAAAGATAATCTTCTTCCAAAAATCAAGTAATTGAGCAAGTTCTTGATTTTCCAAATCTTCTTTTCAGTTCGACCTTTATCCTCTTGATTTTTTGAATTTTACAAATCAAGCAGCCTTTATCTTCTTGATTTTCAAAAATCATTATCTTTTTGACTAATTGTCACATTTATTCTTGACTGCCGACTCAATTTTCTCAAATGACATCTTGACCACTAATTTAATATTTTTTCCCTAAACCCTAATTAGGGATTCTGACATGAAATATCATCCACTGATTTTAGGCTTTTGTCAACTTTCAATCGCATTCGTCCATCCAAAATTGTATTTTCTATAAAATGCCAATTTTGCTCACATTTTATGACCACTTCATTATTATAGACATTCATGCTTAGAATTTACTTTGCATTTAGCTTATTTAATTTGATTACTTGTCATAGGCATAGTCATTTATCATTTGTCATAGGAATGTTGTCATCAAATCCTTCAAAGCTTGTTTAGGACATTGGCATAGTAAAAGATTGCTCACACACTCGATCTAAGGGCAACATTTACAGCAAGTTAGAAGGTGCTATGGAGGTGATTCATGGAGGCTTCAAAGGAAATTTGGTATAATCATTTTTATTTTATTTAATTGACTTCCTTTGTGCTTCATAGTTAATATTGGATTTTATGTTTAATGCTTTAATCAGCTAACCCCATAAAAACCCATCATTACATTGGTGAACCTGACGTGAATCAAACACGCAACCTTTTGATTTAGTTATTTTGGAGGGATGGCATTTGAAAGCATGTATGCACTCTCTTGGGCTCTTGATTTCCTCATTGTTGGCCATGGCAGCACCAATGTGCAGGCAAGGGACACCCTTATTATTTCTCCATGCTCAATCCATTCTCACGATTTATATACCTTCTCTCATTAATCTTCCTTTCTACTCAATCAATTTGAAATCTAGTACCAATGAAACCAAATTTAAAAAAGGTGTATTCTCATCTTGCCTTTTAAGTACTGAAATGCCCATTTAATTTTCTTTGTAATTCTTCAACGAAAACAATGGAAATGGTTTTTGTCTATGATTTTTTTTTACATAGTTGAAAGGGTAAATAAAAATTTAAATTGTTTAATCCACCCACAAAATTTATGCAATGCCAATTCCATATAGAAGACTCCAACAAATTATGCAGGAGTCTCTCAAAGAATATGGTTTTATGTTTAGCGCAAAAGTTTTAGATAAATCATTTGAAATTTTGAATGCTTTATGAATTTTGAAAAGCTTCTGTCAACTCTAGAATTTGTAGTTAATTTGTTAGGATTTAAAGAGATAAATTTAGGAGAACTATGTTCTTTTTCAATAGTGGTTTAGGATTTTTGTGACACAAAATTAAAATAGAAAATTTGGTTTAAATTATGCCATTTTCAAATATTGACTAAGATTTTTGTGAACCCATTTGAAAATATTTTTGGCCTATATTAGGAATCAATCCAAAAAAAATCTCTCAAAACATAAATGGAAAAAGGGTTTGTGTAATTTAGCCCATAGTGTCATTTCAAAGCTTCTCAAGATTGTTTCTCCTACTTTCTCTTTTCAATTTGTTTTCAACACAAATTTGTTAGACCAATTGAAGCTCCTAAAATACTTTGTTACTTCTTGTTTGATTGTTAGGGGAGTGAGTTGTGTAAATGATTGTTCTATAAAATGTTTTAATGCTCACATGGTCACCCTCTATGTTTTTAGTACCATCTTGATGTCTATAAATGAGATAACTACGGTGTGAGCTTTCACAAGATCAATGAGTCCTATTAGGAACTTAATATCAATCTTATAATGTTCTATCATTTTTTTTCTTTTTGATCCATCTACTTATTGGATTGTTAAATATCTATCTTAAAATGAGATTTTCTCCTTCTTTTTATTGTTCTAAATCTTTCCTAATGATGGCACAAACTATGATGTCTACTATGGCAGAGGTAACCGAGGAGGAGGAGTATTATGCTGATGAGAATGACATGGGGTTCAACCAATGGGAAGAATGAATAGAATATAAAGGCGGTTTAATTACAAGTTAGATCTAATTTAAAGGCCACTACTTTCCCAAGAGTTGCTTTGATATAACTAATTTTTAATCTTTATACTTAACATTATTACTTTAGGTTTATGTAATTTTTATGTCTATAAGCAAAATCTACTTCTCAAAATGTGTAGTTCAATTCATCCAATCTATCTCTGAGATTGTCATGGTGCTATAACTTTTATTGTGAATGGATTATGCATTATTTTTAATAATCCTATACCTATTATTATGTTGGAATATGAATAATTTTTACAAAGAAACATGTGAAATGATGGGCTCTTTGTTTTATACCATGTCGACTGAATCCATTCTTATTCTTGAAACAAATTATTCTAATTCAACAAAATATTTAAAAAAGGCATTGCAATTTAGATAAAAAAAATCCTTATTATTACCTTCACTTAAATAAGTGACATTTACTAGGTCGCACCAATTGCTCATTTTCCATTGTTTTATATTTTAGAAAATTTGTAAACAAGTGTTTGTTTCAGGCATGTGTCTATCACAATAATGATTGTTAATGTTATTTTTATTCATAATTTTTTTCAATTATGTTAAGCATTTTAGTTCGCATGATTTTTCCAGAATTCATGTAGATTAGGTAAGATTGTAGATTCAATTGGGTTTATTTTTTTAAATTACCATTTTGGATTGCACTCACTAATCTATTTATGAAGAAGAGGTAGGTGATCTTGAATGTGATATGAAACATTGATTGAAAACAAACATAATTTTATCTAATCTAAATGACTCACAGATTCATTTGTTGTTTGCTATGAACCTTGTCCACATGGTATTGTGGCTAACCTCTTCTATGTTGTACAAACCATTGTAAAACATTGTCTTTCTTTTCATATCCACAAGGACTAATACACTCATGGTCTAGTCAATGTTGACATTATTTAAAGTGTTGTCTTAATTTGTATTTACTTTGTATAATTTGAATGTCCTTTTTACCTATTAGATAAAATCAAATGTGTTATATAAAGTTATAAACACTATTATTTGAATTATTTTTTCGCTATATACATCATCATTTTTGGAATTGGAAAAGATACACTTACTTTTCTTTATTTCTGTCTATTCATGTATGTATGCTTTTCATTTCAACAAATGGTAACATGTAAAAAGGCTTAAATTGTTCATTGTCATAATTTTCGGAGCTAGGCATGTTTTTAGTTCTCCTTGTTCTGAACTTTGAAATGTGCTTTTCCTATCATCTCTCCACATTGTTTCTAAGTTACATGTGTTCCTTTACTAGACTCCAATACGGTCACATGGATGATTAGAGGTTTGATCAAGGATAACACAACATGGATTTTGATCAAGATGCTTTGACATAGGTTGTGTAATTTGAATAGTCAAGAAATGTAATGCCTATTTAGTATCTAAGTTACTACCTATGTTCCTTGGATTCCCTATTTTCAATTGTATCTATTTTAGTATTTTATTACTATTATTTATTTGTGGATATGTTGATTTTGATTTGTTTTTGCTAAAAAAAATTTGGTTTGACTTTAATAGGGTTTCCTCTTTTACCGATTCTATCTCAAAATGTTATTCAATTTGAAAAAAGTGGTTTCTTTTAGTTATTGTCAAATCAACAGTCCCAATGATAAATATAGGTCTAATGGTTGTTGCATCTTATCACAATAACCTAGATAAAAAATACTTTAATTTTTCCTATTTTCTATGCAACAAAACAGGTCACCAATAATGGTTGTGAGATCAATCCCTCTGTTACTTTTAATCATGCAAATCTTCAAATTGGTGGAAAAACTATGATCATAGCCTCTACATTTTGATACAACATTATATTGGTTTATTTACAATGCAAATGATTGCAAGAAATGTATAAAATGGATTTGTTACAAAACCTTTGAAAACTTATAACCAAATGCACATGGCGGTTGTAGAACTAGTTAGTCTTCACAACCTTTTTCAACATCCTTCTGGCCTACACCAAAACGGGAGATTCCCTAGAGAGGATTGATGAACATAAATATATAATTGAAAGAGAATTAACCTAGGTTGTACTTGCAGGTTCCTTGGTAGATATGTATAAAAAATGCCTCAAAGAAATGCAATGGAATTATTGTAGGATATGCACAATATAGGCTTTTCGAAAGGCTTTGAAAGCTTTCAAGAAAATGCAATTGACACATTAAAGCCTATATCCACAACCTTTGTTGGCACCTTCCAGTCTAGCAAAATTGAGATTTGGAATAGGGCATGCACATCCAACATAGCATAATCAAATAGTGGATTTATGTCAAAGACTGTGGTTGTAAGTACCCAATGGACATTAATGCAAAATGTAAAAACATATGCAAGCCCAATAAAATGCCTCAAAATTTATGGTTATCACTCTAGAAGTATGCCTATGATTTTTGTATTGTTAAAATAAGTTAATAACAAGTACATCATCTTAGCAATAGATGACTATGCTCTCTTCAAAAGAACAAGTTGGATCTACATTCATGGCTATTGCTTTCCTAAGAGTTGATTTGATATAACTAATTTCTATTCTTGTTAGGTGATAATTCTTCTAGTATATATGTATCAACAAAACAATGAAATATAATTTAACATACTAAAAACTATGAACATTTAATCTCGTTACAAAAGAAGGGCCCATTTCTACCATCACAAAATTGTATTAGTATCAAAATAAAATGTGCAATACAACACAACTAACAACTAAAAATTATTCGTGAAAACTAATTCAATGTTATATGGTATCCATCATACCTACATATTGGCCTACATTGAGGTCAATGTCATTGCGTTGACTAGAAAGAAATTCACCCTTCATTTTTTTGGGTTAGAAGTAATGAAGCATTGTAACATGCAAACTACACTACTTGGAGACAAATCACACAGTCCACATTGTCAACTTGAATATAATGGGTGGCACTTGTTAACTCAAAGTGATCAAATTATGTCAGAGCATGGCTTTCTATGATCGTAGACTATGCACAAAATGGATTTGTTGAAAAATCTTTGGAAACTTTCAATCAAATACAATCAACATATACAAAGTTAGTCTCAAAAACCTTTGACTACCTTCTCCTTACTTTTTCCTAAATAGGAGCTTTATAATAGAGTATGGCATCTATCATAATGTAATGAATCTCAAAAACCTTTGTCTACCTTCGCCTTTTGCTTAGATTATCTTCTTCATTCAGATGTTTTATTTTAATCATGTTTGGAATCTTGTAAGAGGATGCATCAGTGATTTGAAGCTATGGAGACCTTTATTGCAAAAACAACATCATTTATTAAATGGCCTACCAATTGACCTCATATACTATAAAATGTATACAAAAAATAGACCATTTGTTTTTCTAATTGACCTTCGACACCTCTTCGGCATACCCATTGCACACCAAGGTGCAATTGCTAGTTTAAAATCATATGAGACCAAATTCACATATACAGGCCCAAATGAGTTGCTTCTACCATGTTGTCATCTCATAACAATAAAAACATTAAATATATCAAAAGATAAACCACAAAGAGAACTTCAAAAACTTAATTATACATGTAAATTATTTAATAAAATAACTTATACAATGAGAATTAGAGAGGAAAATAAAAAAACAATCATTATGTTTTTTTTTTTTTAATACAACAGGGTGTCCCTTCAACCCAGTCCAGCAGCAGCAGCCCATACCTTGGGTACCTGGGGCAAGCTAGCGCAAGACTAGTCCTGTGAGTGAGATCCCCTGCCCGAAGCCCCACCTCTTAAACCCAGGAGCGGAGTCGAACCCGAGACCAGTGGGGAGCAAATCCACTGCCCAAGCCAACTACGCTACCCATGCGGGCTACAATACACCGGATGTCTACTAGTTTTATGGAATAAATACAAGTGCTTATTTAAAATGAAAAATATAACAATAGTCATCAGCTGACAGGTGGCCCAAATCCCTATTTTGATTTTGAAATAATTGCAGACACAACTGATTATTACATAGAACTAAATGAAACTAGGTAGAAAAGTGACCAGGATAAAAAGGTTGTTTATTGGGGTGGAAGAGGCCAAGTGTCGCTCTGTCTCATCTCTTGACTTCATATTCTCATTGAAAAGAGCAAAGATGCAAGTCTCTTACACTCCTTCCTGGTTTCTTGGGTGTCCCTGCCTTGGGCAATACATGTTTAACCAGATTATTATTGTAAGTCTGGGCGTTATCAATCGTAGCAACCAGAGCTTTTTCTGTAGTCCCATACGAGGGCCATCCACTTTCAGTAACAACAATAGGTATGTTATTAAAACCCAGAGCTTCCATGGCAGAATAAATAATGTCAACCATGGAATCAAACAAGTTGGTGTAAATCCTGTCTCCATCCCTCACAAAAGGAGATGTGGAATTGAACAGTGCATAGTCTAAACTAATATTGGGGTTTCCCAGGTAGGCAAAGTAGGGATAGATATTGGCCATGTAAGGAGAGTTGTGCTGGTCAAGGAATTGCAGAACAGATCTCATCTTATCCTTTACTCCATGATTGAAAGTCCCCTTGGATGGAAGATATGAAATGGGTATTACTGCCCTCCCATGAGTGGTGGAGACCTTGATATTATGCTGCAATTTGGTGTTCTGAAGAGAAGTTTGCAAGTTGTTCATGGTAGGAAGAACATATTGTCCATATTCAGCCTTTTCCAAGGCCTGGTTGCCCACAACAATGTATTTGATATTGGTGGCACGATAGTAGGCCAGAACGTTGTCATCTACCCACTTGTTTGCTAATTCCTGGTTGGAGGAGATATTCTGCAACTCGAAGTTAGCCACACCTACAATTATATCGATCCCATAATTTGCAAAGGCCTTTAGTACAAGAGGCTCTGCTTTGTAAATCCTCAATTTCCCAATGTTGTTGTTCTGCATTAAAGTTACCACTTCCTAAGCAGGTGGCAAATTATCTCCCATCAGGCCATTGTTCACTCCTATTTTCTCAGGCAACAAAATCTGAGAGGAAACAGGAAAGTAATCAACTTGGCTAGTTGGTGCAGCTGCTCCTATTGTTCCTCCAATCTTTATTCTTTTCTGAATATAAAAACAATAACAATATAATAAGAAATTTATAAAGATATGTACTCATAATCAAATATTTGTGAATATGAGTAGTTAATTGGAGGGGAAAGAAGTTTTTTTAAGCTTGTGAGAAGGGAATTTTTTTTGGATTTTTCAATTATAGGAGAGAAAAGGAGAGTTTGAACAAACAAACATACTGATCTGCAAATGATCAATCATTATATTTGACATAAATATCATGACATGTTGAGCTATATATGTTGGTGTAGAACAAAACAATTATCCAAATTAAAAAAAAATCCTATGATTAGTGAGACAGTTATAGAAAAATTATAAGCCTAACTCACCTCTGCTTGTTTCTCAGGATTGATAAACTGTCGGGGAAAGCACAGAGTGTAAGGTGACTCTTGACATGCAATTTCTCTTCCCATATCCCTTAGATGATCATGCATTTTTATGTAATTGTCCTCATCTATCTCAACAAGACTTTTATTCACAAGTGTCTCCAAACAATGCAGATCGCTCCACCCTAATCGGTTCCAGATTTCAATGGCAGAATTTTTCTCCATTCCAACGAAGAAACAAGCAGTCTCCAGGAATATATGTTTCTCTTCCTTATCTAAGGCATCAAAGCTAACTTTTAGCCTCTCTGTAATGCAGTTGGGCAATATTCTGGATATTTTGTGTAATTGAGACTCCCAATAATCTTTGCCAGAATTGCCATAAAGCTGTCCCCCAATTACCTTGAGAGACAATGGTAGCCCATTGCAAACATGTAAGAACTTTTTAACAAGATCCTCAAATCCTTCAGGAGGAGAAGGTTGTAGAAAAGCATGCCAACAGAAAAGCTGTTGGGCATGCAACAAATCCAATGTTCTCATCTTATAAATGGAGGAGATACCTGCCAATCTGAGGACTTCCATTTCCCTTGTTGTAACAATCACCAAACTACCCCATCCAAGATTATCCTTTGTTGGCAACAGAGCCTCCAGTTGATCAATGTGACCCACATCATCCAAAATAATGAGCACACGAACAGATCTCAGACGGCTTGCAATAATTGCCTTGCCTTGCTCTATGTTGTCAAATGACACACCTTTGACGTGCCTAAGTCCTCCAACAGTTTTATCTGCTTATTATGCAACACACTTTTGGCTGCAGCATCTTTAATATCAAAAACACTCTCTCCATAGAGGTGTACTCTCTATTATATATTGCTTTTGCAAGAGTGGTCTTGCCAGAACCACCCATACCACATGTTCCCACAATTTGCACATTCTGACAGCTCTGTGAAGACTAAAGCGTGGAAACTTCGAAATCATTTACAGATTCTTCTAGACCGATTGGATATTTTGCAACCACTAATGGCACCTTGCTTATTAGTTTTAGTACTCTGTTCAGAATATTTTTCAGCAACTTCCTCACGTCACTAAACATGTTAAACAAAATATAAAAATGAATATAAGAGACCACTCAAAACGATGATTCTAACATTTAAAAACCAGACAGATAAAAAAGAATGCAGGAAAGAAAAGTTTCAAGACGAATGCAAAAGAGGGAGTATATAGCATGCCACTTACTAATTATTGCTTATGATTTCACCAGAATAAAATGAAACAGTATGTAGTGCCATCTTCCACTGGTCAATCTTATCTGAGCTGTATCTACCCTTTTGTTCGTGATCTGAAAAGGTATCGATAAAGATTCCTTTTCCCTTAGTCACCCATCTAAGATACATAGGGGTAAGATGGTAGAAGATAGGAACAATTTGTGTGCCAGTTTTAAGCATAAAGGCGAGCTCAGCCAAACAACAGGGGGACTCTGCATAATTCTTGGAAAAAATTGCTATATGAAGTGAAGCACTACGCATTGCTTCTTCTATTGTTGTTGGTAAGAAATCACCCAGTTCAATTTCTTCCACATCCAAGAAAACTCTCAGTCCTCTGTCATGGAGGACATGGTAGCGACTGTTGACCAGTGTGTGTTTCACATCTGGTCCACGATGATTAATGAATATATCACAAGGAAGAGTTGAGGATGTACCAGAAGCAGGTGCAGATTGTGGAGCAGTTCCCTCGAAAGCACCAGAAAGCTCAGTATCCAGCTGTAGACCAGAAATAGATGTGGATGGGATGAAATTGAATTGAATCAGAACAAGGAAACACAGGATACCAATTGAAGGAGGCTTTTAATGGGCTTCAAAGTCGAAAAGGAGAAAAGGACTGATCACACAAAGTCAGTTTTAGTTGTTCTTGAGATGATAGTGTGCTATAAAGATAAGAAGTGAACAAATCCATTTAATGAGTAGATTTGATTTGTGTAAACATACTTTTTAGGGGAGAGGACCTAGTAGTTGTGCACCCTAACTTTGTGCTTCTAATTATTCTACATGGAAATTTCAAATCACTCCTAATTTTTTTGATTTGTGTAAAAATACTTTTTAGGGGAGAGGACCTAGTAGTTATCCCCTGCTTATAACTTTCGTTTCAGGGCCACATCATCAAATATGATGCCACATCAGCATGTTTTTTGTCAGGATGTCCAAAAAGGCCCAAAAAAGAGTGCTACCAATACTTGTGCATTCACATCATGGGTAGTTGAGTGCTGATGTGGCATCACATGATTGGTTGCTTTTTAGATCAAAGGAATACATTTTGTTTAAGCTAGGGTAGTCATGTCACAACTATTGGGCATTATATAAACAACTACTATCACAACTATTGAAACATGCAACTACTAGGTCCTCTTCCCTACAAGGAAAACATAAACATTGTAACATGGGAGAGATGATTTTATTTTTTAAATAAATATATTGTATTTTTATATTATTTTGAATATGATCACATTTCAAAGTTTAGGTAAGGCAAAGTTTTTGAAGAAAGTAAGAAAACAAGATTAATATAAACAAGTAGTTAAACTACAAAGTAATGAAGAGCTATAAATTCAATACAACATCAAGCTTACCATAGCCATCGTGAAGATCTTTACTGTTAGAGATTAGCTCACAACTCCTAAAGAATCCACCATTATCTTGCATTTCATTTGGTGGTTGAGTTTCATTCTTAGTAGGAGAAATAGCCAATGCCAAGTGAAGAACTTTTTCATTGTTTGGCCACTTGGTAACACCCTTATATTGGGGTTGTGAGGTAATAGAAAGAAAACATGTTTGTTGAGAGCTACCATGGGCACTATGACCCTCTATATGGAGGTTATAGAGAATCATGAGGACCATAAGAATTATGCATATGATTATTGTGACTATGTCCACATTGACATCTTCAAGAAGGGGAGTGACCCCTATGATATAGAGAGGTTGGTGGGACTCTGGAAACCATATAAGATGTATTTCTATCATGGTCAAGTAGCATCTATAAATGAACAACTTTATTAGCTTGCATTTGTATTTGCATGAGAACATTAGAACAAATCATGAATTTACCATACATAAAGAAATGGATGCCAATAAAGCTCCTAAAAAGAGGTTAATTGTTATCTTTTCAAATGTTGATAAGGTATCCACTTTGAAAGCATGTCATATCTAGGTGAATTTAGTATAAAAATTAGGTTGAAGCTTCACTAGAATTATATTCCAAGAAAAATATTTTGTTATGAAAAGATTTAAAAAACAGTGGATCCAATTCCAAATAGATTGGACTTTAGTAAAAAACCAAAAAATATGTTCAAGAGTTTCTTAGTATTTGTAGAGAGGACACCAAAGATTGACAAATCCAAAATGAATCAATTTAGATCTATAGGGAAAAACCAAGATGGAAAATGCATTCTTGATTGAAGCCTCAAAATTTGTAGGTTGGCATAGGATATCACATTGTGTGTATGAAGCCCAAATTGTAGTGTGCTTTATCACCTTTGAGGGATCATTTTGGAATTCTAGGTTAAAGCCTCATTAGGTTTTATGCATTCTTTAATTTCTACTTTCATACATGAATTATTTTTTAATCTAAAACCTTCATTTTACAAGGCATTTTTTAGGTTTACTTTTGGTTGTCTTGTGTTTTCTTATATCTATTTTTCATCAAGTGTGCAAATATTTTTTAATCTAAAACCTTCATTTTACAAGGCACTTTCTAGGTTTACTTTTGGTTGTCTTGTGTTTTCTTATATCTATTTTTCATCAAGTGTGCAAAAATATATATATATATAGTAACCCAAGGGTGTCCCCATATCTCAGCCCAACACATTCCCTTTACGGGGTGAGCTAAGGTGAGACTAGTCCCCTAGGGATGCACACAACAGCCTGCAAACCACGCACATTGAGAAAGCCCAGGCCTTAGAGTCGAACCTAAAACCAATGGGGAGAAAATCCACAACCCAAGCCAACCCCGCTACCTGTGTGGGCTAAGTGTGTGAATATTTACTCTCTAAAGTACTTTTGTGATTAAATCTTGCTTGCTACTAAGTTATTTTTATGTCTTGATATTGCATACATTTATCTTTAATGTAATCACCAAAATCTCATGCATCACTACAATATTCAAGCACACTCTTCTCTTGCTTTTGCACCACAAAATATTGCAAAATATGAATGTTGCAGAAGTTCTAGAACCTTCTAACATCTAAAAAACCATTACAACTTGCATGATTGTTCACACGCTTCATAGTCCCACAACACTTATACTTTACAAACTTTTAAACTTTTAATGTACCCAAGTAAAATGTTGATTGGATGTCAAATCCTAGATCTTGTATTAAATTGAAACTTACAACCTAAAAACATAACCTTCCACAACACTCCTACATGAATTCTTACAAGGCTAAAGAAATACATTATGAATTCATATGGGTTTCTCCTCAACAAAAATCTTATGCTCATTTAGAAGCATCTCAAATATAGATTTGGGACATATAATCATGGAATAAATCTTGCATAAGACTTATGCTAATGACATAAAAACTCATGCAAGATTTATTGTTAACAACATGAGATAGCTTAAGTTGTTACATTTCCCACATCTATCTAGTATCTTAATCTACTTTTTACTTGTGTAAAGCATTTATGATCTTTAGAGTTTGAATGATTTTTAGTTGGAGTTTAAGAAAAAATAGAAGCACTTCAAAAGAGTGAAAGATGCCTTTTTGTTTTATTTAATTAGGTGGGTAGAAAATGACATAAACAAACACCAATCTTTGGAGGCTGTACATTTTCTATTACATCATATGGGGGAATTGGTTCATTCAATCCTCTACTTTTAAATATATCAAAATAGGGTATTTTATAGGTGCATTATATAGGTTACCCAAATATGTAAGTGACAAGTTGGCACTATTCGTCCTTACTAAACAATCGTGTGAAGTTAAAGACATTAAATTTCCATAGTCTATGTTATTGAATTTGAAATCTTTTGGATTTAATTGCATAAACATTTTCCATCAAATCTAGAAGCTTTCAAATTTAACTATGTGAAATTCACATGATTTTGGTTTGGAAAAGTAGACCAATTGTTCAGTTTCCCTTTATAACTACTTATACTTGTTCTTATATTCTTTATGTCAATATTTCTAAAGAATAATTTTCTAAATTCAGCTTATATGTTCATGATAAGAGGTTAGCATTCAATCCAAAGGGTAATGCTAACGAGCTTGTAGGAGACTTGTTCAAACACAAGTTCAACCTATAAATTTTTTGGCATGAATGTGACAGTGAACATGAGATAAGAAAAATAAAACACTCAAGGATTATTGCATTCCAAATAAGTGATTTTGGAATTGCTCATGTGCCCAAAAATATTTGTGATGATGGAAACATTTTAAAAGTGAAGTTTATACAAGGGGTATTGAGCTTAGAACATATTTCTATAAAGTTGTATTTGAAAATGAAAGACTTTGAGCTTTTGGGGCTTTTTGAGAAATAAATAACTTCATATAAAAGTTTTCCAATCTTGTGCAATGTTATGATTATGTCTAGACTCTTATGTTAGATATAAATTTACTTGTGTGTTTTCTTCTGTTAGATGTATTTGTTTTTTCCTAGAACACTTTACAATTGTGAGAATTGTTGTGAATTTATTCATTAACTTCATAACATTATATCTATCATGTGTGGGTTTCCAAAATTCTATTTTCTATTTCTTCAATATGCACATCTCATTATTTTCAAAATCTAATGATTGAATATTTTTGTCAAAATTTATTTTCTATTTAGAAAATCAATGTATCATATATTTTTTATAATTTTTTTATTTACAAAAACTACCCTAATATATAGTTTATTTGTTGCTCACAATTTTGATTTTCAATAAAGGTAGCTTCACTATCATAAGAATGGTTAGTTATCCTAATCACTATTCAGATTTGACATAACAAATATATTTACCAAAATATTTTTTGGTGACTCTACTAGGGACTCCAATCTTGTCATACAAATAGTCCTTCTATTTTAAAATTAAATACAAATATATACATGCATCTATGATGATCTAATGTAATGGTCCTCTAGTTTTATAGCATAATATCAATTAGTTAGACATGAAATAAGATAGTATAATGTAATTTTTAACTCTTTCTTGGAGGTATAGAAGATATAATCAAGAGTACCATCAAGTAAAAACATGTTTAATGAAGAGAACCTTAGAAAAGACATAAGGAGAGAAGATAACATAAATATTATTAGAGTAAGATTCCCTTTTAATAAAAGAGGGGCAAAAATTTATTAAAACAAGGCCTTACACAGCCCTACCAAAGTCCACTAAATTGTCCAACTTATGAGACAAATCCAGGGGTAATTGACCCCTATCCACAATGTTCCAATTTTGCATATGATCAAAGGCCCACTTGGCTAAACAATCTACCATATTGTTCCATTCTCTAGGAATATGATTCCCTATTATCATTAAAAGAGTGTTGGTTTTTTCCCCATACACTCAACTTGTGCACAAATATCAAAAATATTTTTTGTAAACTATCTACCAAGAGGTTTACAAGATGTGATAAAAATGGCCTTCAAGACCCATTTCATTCCTTTGATGAAGAAAATGATTTCAATTTTTTCATGCCAAGTGTTCATAGAAATTCTTAGACACTTCGTCTTCATTCGTGTCCTCCAAAATTAGTTGATGTCTTATCCAATCTTGTATATTACATGAAATTGTTGTACCCATTAATGCAAATATTTAAAATATGGTTTCTCAACTTGTTGTGACTTGATGTGTAGTAATTAGACCCTCAAGGTTCCCTTAGAAACTAATTACACGACCTTATGTAATGTTCATGCAATAATATTACCAAATTCAATGGGGATGGAAAAGTAAGTAGGGGGAAATACATAGATACAATTCATGGTTGCAACTCCACTATTAGGAACCCAACATGTGAGTATATGGTAGTTTGATTATTCATTGGGTCCTAGGTTGATGCCACAATAGATTGGTTTCATCACTTACTATCAAGCTCCATAGCTAACTAAAATGAAATTAAAGAAAAAATTGAAGAAATATTTAATATTATTGAATATAAGCATTCCTTATTAGCAAAATTAACTCAAATGAAAAAGGAAATACATGAGAGAATGATGGAATTTGGTACTAAAGTTAACGCACTCGTAAATAAGATTGAACAAGCAAAGAGACCAATATGTGAAAATTAAAATTACCTTTTTATTAATCCACAATATTTGGATGCTATTCTCTATTTGAGAAGACTTAGGGTTTTTTTATCTTAGTGGCACTCAAACAATGGTCATTGAAATCAAGGGTATCTTAGTTACTATTGGTAAGTAGAATAGAGAAATATAGAAAGGTAAAATATCCACATCTAATTCTTTATCTTCTACAACTAATCATCTATAATAGAATTCATAAAATCTTTTGAAAACTATTAATCTAAGTAGATCCCTTGTATATAAAACAACAACTACTATATCAAGACATTCCATGGAAAAATTCTTCTAATTTCGATAATAAAAATAGACCATCAAAATTAACACCTCCTACACAATGGTTGGCCATTGAACCACCATCTTTTGGTAAGCATACTATGAATGTGATATGTTATTTCCACCCCACTATTGATCGTGATGGAGATTTATTGGTGTGAATATGGAGTTTTACCAAACTAGTTCACCTATTAGGTCCTATTCACATGTCAGGTTTACTAAGGTCCTATGAATATTTCTTGAAGCCTTAGTTGGCATTAGATATTATCTTATCTTATGTCATTTAATTCTTTTCCTAGGTAATTTAATGTTTTTTATCTCATGACATAGGATTAAGACACTTTGCATGATATTGTCTAATCTTATGTCTCACATTGGCTATATAATCAAGGGGTTCTCGTTTATAAATCAATCCAATTGTAATATCATTTGCATCCTTTGATAGAATACCATTGTTCTTTCATAGTTCAATTCTCTTGTAACTTCATAGAAGTTCATAGATCTTGGGTGAGACCTACAGTATTCAACCAAATCTTACATGGTATCAAAGCTTGTTAGATTAATTTTTGTTAACTTCTTAATTGAGAGATATAGGTTGCAAATCTTTGTGGATCTTGAAAAGTTGAGAATTCTCTTCTCTTACATCAAATGATGATTTAGAGAATTAAAAAACTTAAAATAAATATCATATTTGGGGGTTTCCTCTTTATGGATTTATATTGAAGGCTCATTTTAGATCTTGTTGGTGCAAATTTGAGCTCATCATTGAGTTCACAAAGTTCAAAAAGTCAAATTTTTCTTCTGTTTCATTTAAATTGGAAATTTGAGGCCAGATCTATGAGGTTTTGAAGTTGAGAGGTGGCCAAAACTATGAGGGCTTGAATTTAAAACGTGGTTGTCAAATCCAAAAGGTAGATATAATTTTGGAGGATTTTGGGTCAAAACAAACCCTATCATTTTGTCTAGAAGGCTCAAGAACCCTATGATCAACTTTCAAATCATCAAAATCTAAGAACTTTGCATTAGGCCCTCAAAAAAAATTCCCCCCATTGATGGTACAATTGTCAATATGAATGTACAATTGCGAGCACAAGCACTGTGTGGGTCACATCAAAAGAATCAATCAATACAGTTGTAATAAAATATTTTAATTTTTTTAAAAATTTTATAATTAAAAAATAAAATATATATTTTTTGGTACCCTCTAGTACACAATGTATCGTAAGACTGTAGACTCTATAGTACACAAGGTACTATAGGTTGCTATGGGTTCCATTTGGTGCCACCATAATGGACCACACTAGTGTTGTATCCCACAAATCCCCACCAAACATTGAGAAAATATAGTCCAAGGAATATTCCCCTAGATCGTCCACTGTGAGCATATTTTAGAGCATCTACAAGACTCCATCAACATGTAATATTTCAAGTACATTTTTTCAAGAAAGGAGAATATTTTCATGGACCACATGGGCATATTTCATTGGCCTCTTGTGCAAATGTCAAAATTGTGTCAGGATGACTTAGTAGATTGACCAACCAAATTAGATCCCTCTCCATTGACAATTTCATTTTGGAAGGAAAACTTCAAAAGCTCATAACTCAATCATATGACCTCCATTTTGAACATTTTTTTTTAAATTTCGGGAAAAAAAATTTGCTCTTCATAGTGATATTTTTTATATTAAAATTTTCCTATTTTTTCCAAAAATTGTAGATTCTCACAAGTGTTGTTGAGCTATTCACATCTTTGGAAATTTTGGGGCTTCATTCTCTCTCCTACGATAGCATTTTTGGGTGTATTTTTTTGAAAGTGCTTTTTCTTTTGTTTAATTTTCATTAGTTTGATCAAATTGATTCCATTTTTTGTAAAAATTGTACTTTTAGTTCGTTTCCAAAGTTGGCATTTGTAAACACTAAGATAAAGTCCACTTCATTTTTTTGGAAAGTGGCACTTATAATCGCACTGAGAATAAAGATTCAGATCATATATTGTAGTGGGGGATTCTTGATTAAGTAATTTGGGGGCTAATATTATACTGTTTTTAGATTAAGTCTTTTTTTGGTTTGTTGTGTGACTAAATTTGAGTTTATTATGAGTATAAAAAAGAACCTTATTGTAATCAAGTTGAATATATGAAACTATAAGTCTTGGTGAGATTTAATCCTAACTAATTGTAGGTGGATAAATATTTTTTCCTCTCTCTATGGAGTAGTTCCTAAACCTTCATCATATTGGAAGGGAGTTGTGTGCGACATAAAGACTGAGCATATCCTAGACGCAATGGATTTTAGTTATGATGTTGACACACAAATGGGCACTAATGGTATTGAGATCCATCGTGACCTTGTGAAAAAACTTTGGGAGATGTATGGAGACTCAAATGAACCTTCATTCTTAGAGGATAATGTTGTGGATTCTCTTGTTCCACTTGATGAGTTTCAACCAACTAATGATTAAACATTTGTAATGCTTGCTAGATGGGAAAATTAAAAGGGTTCATCTTCTGCTAGATGGGATCTTACTTCAAATTTAAAGGGTTCATCTTCTGCATATATGAGTCAACAAGTTAAGATTGACGACTCTAGTAATCCAACATTGACATAATCATTTGATGTTCAAATTCAACCATCTAGTGTGGATAATTTTGTGGATGAAAACTGTAGTCAAATGGAATGCACTAAGATCTCATTTGGACTTCATCTACTGTTGCATTTGATGATGCTTAAATGTTTCCATAGTTTTTGGCTTCTTGTGGTTCAATGCAATAAGACATACATTGTCTTCTAAATATGGCTACTTAGGATGATTACTTGACAAACATTGCAAGTTTGTTTGTAGAGTCCCAGGGTATGTGCAAGATCATGATGGGCCAAAAAGTGGCAATATGATGGGTATGTGGCTGATGAATTTTTTCACCCTGAAAAATTGATGAAATGAAAAGGGTTTTTAAAGGAGATTCTCAGCTTTCCACCAATATAGATTATGCTTTGCTTTGAATTTAATAAGTAATTATTATTTATTTTCTATTTGAATTATGACTAAAGTTCTGATTGATAGGCTGATTGAAAAACATCTAAAGATTTCAAACAATATCACATTTTTTAAATCCAAAACATGTGTCACATTCTATGCTTCGCATAATAAGGGATTAAAAAAGTAAAAATTGAATTTCATGAAGGTTTGATCAAGTTAAGGTGGTTAGACATACGAGTTTTTATATTTTTAAAAGTTGTAATAAAAAAATCATAATTAATTATTTATTTGGAAAAAAATTACAAAAATTATGCATCACATCAAGACATGAGTCCTCTACTTATATCTAAAATCTTATAAAAAAAAATTATCATTTAAGTGTGGTTAGGGTGGTCAAACAAACACCTACTTCTTATTTTTTCCCGAAATTTAAGTATTACTGCATTGAAATTTTAATTTTTCACCAAATAGATTTTTTTTTTAAACAAACCTAGTAGTTTATAAACTACATTAAATTTTCTACAAATTCCATTCTTACATATTTTTGAAATAATATAGATAAATTATTCAATTTTTTTATGTCAAGCTGCCCAACTTTGATTTTTCTAAATTTTTTGCCACTTAAGGAACTGTTTTTTCCATGATGATCCTACACATACCCCCCATATTTCAGATCTAGGTGACACTATTGATTGCATACATATTCTATTTGATAAAGGTGATTCTTCTTTAGTTGTTATGATGGAACACTTTGACCATCTTGTTCATTCTCTACATGATCATTCTTCATAGTTTGACAAAAGTGCATAATTTTGAGTAGAATTTGGAGGAGGCTTATTTATATTTAGAGGAGATATATTTATCATTGGATTATGTCCTACAATCATGTCTACTAGATTTTAGATTCTAGATCCTAATGCTAGCAACAATCCGTCCTATCCACATGTCTCCAAGCAGTACCTTTCGAAGGACAGACAGGCTCAAACTGAACCATAAAAGGAAAAGGCTATACAAGTAAGCAAGGATAAGGCAGAAGAACCTTCTAAGGAAGTCTCTACTGATATAGGTGAGGAGCAGATGGCTTTGTATGTTGCAGAGGAGTTCAAGAAACTAAAGGTAAATCTTTCTGCATTTGAGTTGTTAAGACTCCCTGCAATTAGAAAGGATGTCTTAGGTACCTATGATGTAAATTCGAAGTCATTGGATAAACCTTCTGGTGAGCCTGTCAGGTAGACTTCCAGTTCTCAGCCCGTAAGGACACAAAATCAGACCCAAAATAGGACTAACATGCCCCCTGGGGATAAAGGAAAAGAAAAAGATAAGACTCAAGTGGCCCAGGTAGACACTCAACCCACATTGTTCCAAGGGAAAACAGAAACCCCACCATTTCTGATCTCTGTCCATATATTCAGGAAGAATCTGCATAACTGCTTGTTAGATTCGTGTGCTTCCACAAATGTGATGCCATTTGGAGTTTGTAGAGCTCTAGGGATTACACCTGCTGACTCTCAGAAGAAGGTGACTCAGTTGGACAGAACTGAAGTAAGTGTGGTTGGGGAACTTAACATGATTCACATGCAGATAGCTTCAGATCCCAGAATTCAACAGGTTATCAACATTCAGGTGGCTGATATCCCTGATGCATATGATTTAATTTTAGGAAGAGATTTTATGAAGGCTTTGAATGGGTATGTGTCCACTGACCACTCTCACATGTGGCTTCCCTGGAAAGGAGTGCCTAATCAGATCAGAATCGAGAGGGAGCCTAGAATGAAGTACATGATTACAGAATACCAAAAGACTTCAACAGAAGTACTGATATCAGAAGTTGGAATGGGAAATTACTTGCTATTGGCTCAATATGAAGAATCAGATGTAGAAGAGGTGTTGATGCTACACTCGATGCCTACGGATGTTGAGACAAGGTCAAGCCATGTTGAAGTCTTGACAAAATCAGTTGAAGAGGAAGAAGAATCCGAGGACAACCAGATCAACTTATTGGACAGTTTCCAGGAGTTCATCAAGCAGTGTATGGAGAACCAGACTCACCTAGGAAAAAGGACAAGCTTTAGGGAGTTACTCTTACCAAATTGGTGTAGAGTCCATAATGCTTCTCATTCAGAGTTGGAATGTTGCCTGTGCTAGACAGCAGTGGAACAAGTACAAAAGTGCCTAAGTCCAACTCAAGTTGTGAGGGCAGAAAGGGATGGTCCTTAAGATAAACATCAAGGGAAGAAACCTATGGTGACTGAGGAAGCCTCTAACACTGATAAGCCAAAAGATATAATGAAGAAAAATACCCCTGTAGAATGCTGGACTCTCAAATTTGATGGATCAAAATCCAAGCATGGAGCCGGAGCAGGGTTTGAGCTAATCAGTCCAAAAGGTAAAAACTTCTTTGCAGCCCATAGGCTTCAATTTTATTGCACAAATAATGTAGCAGAGTATGAAGCATTAATTCATGGAATTCTCATGGCACTCAAGAAAAAGGTCAAGGTTCTGCAAGTTTTTGGTGATTCAGAATTAGTAGTCAAACAAGTAAGAAAGCAGTATTCATGCCATGATAGGAGAATGACTAATTATAGGCATAGAGTGTGGGACCTCATTGAGGGATTTGACGGTTTCAATATCCAACTGATCCCATGGAAGAGAAATCAAATTGCTGATTCTCTGGCTCAAGCGGCCAGTACTCTCCAACCTCTGTCTCTGTCAAGATTGAAGAAGTTTACTGTTGAACTAACTCCTGTTCCATCAGTCCCAGACAATGTGACTAACTTCCAGGTGTTTGAGGATGATAAACATATTCTTGACTTCATCACAAATACAGATGTTTTTGCTTCACAGATCATTGATGAAACAGAACCTCAGGAAGCAAAATTGGATCTAGAAGGTGTACTGAATCTGAAGTCTAATACTATTCCAAGGGGAATGGTACAGTTGGAGAGAATTTTTGATATGGACAAAATCAGAGGTCAGGAACAGGAGTCAAAGAAGGAGTCCATCAGTGGACAGTGTGACACTCACAATGTGGGAACTGAGGACAATATTAAGAATATTTTCATTGGCAAGGTATGCACTCCAGAAGAAAGACACGGTATAATCAAAGCCCTATACGACTTTCCAGATATAGTAGCCTGGGGTTATGAGGACTTGAAAACTTATGACACATCAATCATAACTCATACTATACCTCTGAAGCCAGACGCCAAGCCTTTCCGACAGAGACAAAGACCTATCACATGCATTACTGGAACCACTAATACAGAAGGAAGTTCATAAATTACTTTCTACCAGAATCATATTTTCTGTCAGGCATTCAACATGGGTGGCAAACTTGGTTCCAGTAAGGAAAAAGAATGGAGAAATTAGGCTCTACGTTGATTTTAGAAATCTGAACAGATCATCAGAAAAAGATAACTATCCAGTTCCCTCTTTGGACGAGGTGCTTCAAGTGGTCAATGGTTCTCAAATGATGTCCTTTCTGGATGGTTATTCAGGGTACAATCAGGTGATGGTCCAGTATGAGGACAGACACAAGACAACTTTCACAACTAAGTGGGGTACCTTTGCCTACAGGAGGATGCCATTTGGACTCATCAATGCTGGAGCTACATTCCAAAGGGCTATGGACATTGCCTTCAAAGACATTATAGGGAAATGCATTATCATTTACATGGATAACCTGACTATTTTCTCCAAAAATAGAGGGGATCATATCTCAGATCTGCACAAAGTGTTCCAAAAATGCAGAATTCAGCATATCCTTGAACCCGAAGAAGTGTATTTTCAGAGTTACAGAAGGTAAGCTGTTAGGACATGTCATATCAGAAAAGGGAATTGCTATAGATCCAGAGAGAGTGGAGGCCATATTGAAAATTCAGCCGCCTACCAGCAAAAAGGAGATGAAGTCCTTCTTTGGTAAGATTAATTTTGTCAGAAAATTCATCACTGGATTTGCTGAAATTGTGAAGCCATTAAATGCTATGTTGAAACAAGATGCCAAGATCGATGGACTACATAAGCGAAGGAGGCCTTTGAAAAGATTAAGAAAGCTATTGCTGATGCTCCAGTATTGGTGAGCCCAGATTATAGCAAACCCTTTTATATCTATTCATTCGCTTCAGACCACTCATGTGATGGAATGCTGACTCAAAAGTCTGACGAGGGGAATGAGCATCCCATTGCTTTCATGAGTGCACCATTAAAAGATGCCGAGTTGAAATACCCAAGTGTGGAAAAGCAAGCATATGCCCTTGTTCGAGCAGTAAAGAAATTTAGGCATTATATCCTCAAAAATAAGGTGTTTGTAATTGTTCCTAATTCCGCAGTTAAGTTACTCCTGATGCAGAATGAATTAGGGGAGCACAGAGCTAAATGGGTGACCATGTTACAAGAATATGACATTGAGATCCAGCCTATGAAGCTGGTAAGAGGGCAAGGACTCACCTAGACTATGGCAGAGATAGGCCCTGAATTGTCTGTTCAAAACTATAATGTTGAAGAGGTTTCCCCAGACGGCTGGTATGATGATATAGTGTATTACCTGTTGAATCAATGAACTCCAACTCACCTTAATGCAGTACAGAGGTGAGCCTTAAGGTTGAAAAGTGATGGTTTCATGCTGAAAGGAGTTGTCCTGTACAAGAAAAATCATGAAGGCGTTTATTTGAGGTGTCTTGGGAAACAGGAAGCTGAAAGGGTAATGAATGAATTTCATGAGAAATATGGCACTGGTCATGGTTCCGCAATTGCTACTACAAATCAGATTTTGAGGGCAGGGTATTACTGGCCTACACTGTTCAAGGATGTTCATCATCATGTACGGACCTGTCACACTTGTCAGACTGCAGCAACAAGAGAAAGGTGTGCAACACTTCCTCTCCAGTCCGTCATTGAGGTAAAACCTTTTCCTCAATGGGGTATAGATTTCATAGGCCCCATCAATCCACCATCCTCTACAGGACACAGGTACATTCTCACTATTACTGATTACTTTACAAGGTGGACTAAAGCTTTTGCTTGTAGACAATGTACATCAGATGTAGTGATTGATTTCTTAGAGATAGCCATTCTTAATCACTTTGGATGTCCTATTGCTGTTGTCTGTGATAATGGTCCTACCTTTGCATCTTTGAAATTCTCAAACTGGGCCTTTGATCATGGTATTATTGTAAAGTTTGCATCTAATTATTATCCTCAGGGTAATGGCTTAGCAGAATCCTCTAATAAGAACCTGTTGACTGTCATTCGTAAGTTGTTAGAGAGGAATCCAAAAGACAGGCATACCTAGCTTCGGTTTTCCCTTTGGGCAGATCGTACTAGACTCAAGTCGTCCATTGGAACATCTCCTTATCACTTAGTGTATGGTCTGGAACCAGTTTTCCCTATCCAACTCAAGATCCCAACTCTACAGTTTATAAATCAGTTTTATGATGAAGGGGATAGAAGGGAGGCTAGGTTAATAGAATTATTGCACCTGGAGGAAAAATGAGACATTGCCTAGGAGAATTTTTCCAAACACCAGGGGGTTGTCAAGAGATGGTTTGACAGGAGAGCTAAAGTCAAGGCTTTTAGGATTTTTGACCTTGTCTTATACTGGGATAAGCCTCATGATCAGAAAGGGAACCATGGAAAATTTGATAAATTGTGGCTTGGCCCATATCAGATTGCCGAAATACTGGGAGATAATGCCTTCCATCTGAGGACTCTCACAGGAGAAGACATACCACTGCCTGTCAATGGGCAGTATCTGAAACATTATTTCCAGTCTTGAGCTATTTTCAGCTCTTTGCTTTGTAAATAGTTAGTTTAGGTTGCTTTGTTTGTTTGCTTGCTTTGGTTAGAGTAGGTTTCCCTTTTTGCTTTGCTTGTTTTGTTTGGTTAGGGTAGGTTTGCTTTGGTTTGTTTGTTTTGGTCTGCGTTGCTCTTACTTTTGGTCCTTTCTCTTTTAGGGATTGTGGGTGCATCTGTACGGTAATGGTGGCAAAGTAGGTCTAATGTACTTGGTATTTCCCTTACAAACTCCAATCATCCTTCCAGGACATCTTGGTATGAACTCTTTACCTTATGTCATTTCTCCTCATGCTGAGGCAAACGGTTTTCCAGTCAGTCTGAACAGGAGTATATTGGGGTCTTATACTTTTAATCCTTAATATACCTAAAGTTGTAAAAGATCCTTATAAGGTCTGAACAGGTGAAAAATCCTTTTCTGCTCTAGTGCCACTGTGGTTCTCAGCCCTGAGTGTGGACTTCACTGTTCGCAGGTTGAATGAAGTGAGTAAAAAGAAAGAAATATCAGCCAAATAAAAAAGAAAAATATATTGAAAATTATGAGGTTTGAATTCAACTTATCAGGGGGATCAGAATATCTCTACCGGGGCTATAAACGCCTGGCTGGCAGTAGAGCTATGTTCAGGAGGATCACAGCGATAACCTCGTCAGGGCTATGGATGCCTGACTGGCAGCGAGGCTCTATCCAGGTTACGTTTAGAGTAAGAATCTTTATGTAGCCTATTCATACCAAGTCTGGTTCTTCCTGCAACTGAGGGTAGGTAATAAATGCATTTGCACACACTTAGACCCTGGTATAGGAATGTTTGAATGGCTGGGAGTTTCTTTGTTTGGAAGTAGGGTGGTGGCTGGGTATCTGAGTCAAAACCATGAGTTCTGGGTTCTTGATTCTAATTTGTCATCAAAATACTCAGGAGCATTTCCCCAGTAGAGTCGCCATTTGTTGTGCAGTTTTTGCACACATGCCCCACTTGGAGTAGGGACCCTCTTTTCTGGTGTCTTTGACCTTTGGTTTTAGGGGATTTACCTTTTTAGGGTCTTGGCATGATGGTCTTGCTGCCTTTGACCTTGCCTTAAGGAAGGAATTGATTGAAATTGAGTTTTAAGCCGGATTCGGGTTTTCACCTAGATCCAGGATTTTCCAGCTCCGGCGGATTTTCCCGGGCCCTGGTTCCTTGTTCGTTTCTGGCAGGATTCTCCGATTCTGGGTTTCTGCCAGGATCCAAGATTTTCTGGTACTGGCAGATTTTCTTCGGGAAAATCTTGATCTTCGTTATTTCCCCGGTTTCTGCATTTCCGCAAAATTTGTGTTTCCGCGCATCCTAGGATTTTTTAGAATTCCGTTTTGGGCTCGGGTTTCTGGATCTGTCAGAAATGTCTTGTCACGCATTAATGACTAAGGTACCTTTGCTCAGACGAGTATAAGGGCGGATTTAAGGCACTTTGAACATCATTCTAACTTCATTCACTCATCTTCTTTTACTCTGGCGATTAGGAATTCTCATTTGCGCCTTGAAGATTGATTTGAGTCACTTGAGTGTGGATTGATTGGAGTGCTACTGGTTAAAAGTTCTCATCGCTTGGACACGCTTGCTTCTTGGTTTCCTCCTCGCGCCTGAATTTCGTCCGCTTTGATCCATGGTAGGTTGTCGACGACTCCTCTTGTTTGTTTATGCCACGATTGGGTTCTTCTATTTTTAATGTTAATTTTGGGTCGGCCCTTGCTTGATCTTCATTCCGCATTTATTGAGTCCCAGCTTGACCCGTTTTTGTTGTAGAACCCTATTCCCGTGCCCTATGAGCTCTATTTATCCATTAGACGGCGTGTGTATCCTTTAGACGGGGTTCTGGGTTAGATTGCTTGCTCTTTTTAGTGCGAAATTTGCTATCGGCAAAGTTAGGGTTTTCTTGGTGCTCGGCCCAGAATGGTGGATTTGGGATGATTTGTTCGTCTTGTCCTTGTATCATGCTGGCCTCATCCTGTGAAGATTCGGGTGCCTTAGGTGAATCCATAGCCGATATTTTGAACCCTAAGGTTTCCCCTAGTTTTAATGGCGGATGGATTATTCGTCCAGATTAGGGCATCATTGTTTTGGCATGGGAATTTGTCCTTTGCAGGCTTCTGAGACTTTGGGATCCTTTGTGCTTTGAATTTTGTTGATTTTCGTCAGTTTTGAGACCATTAGAACTCAGGTGGGGGAGATCCTGTGATCATTTGGCTTTTGGTTCGCATTTCGTCATTTTTCAGGTTTCCGAGGTCGTCGCGGAATTTCCTCGCTTTCGGATTTTCCCGGTTTGGGCTTATTCCACGGGCCAAGGTAATTTTCAGAGCATTTTGAGCTGTCCGCAAAAATCCGTCCCATCCGGATTTCTCTGGTTTTCCTGTCTGGCTTCGTCCCGATTAATATTTTGATGACAGGATTAATGGAATGATTGCTAAATGCTTATTTCTTGTTGCCAATGAGTTAATTCTATGGTTATCTTTTGACCTTTCATTTGTACTAATGATCTATTTGACTAATGATGCTTTGGCGACAGGAATCCGTCTGGGTCGGATTTCTTCGAAATTCTGCCCCAACGATATTTTCCTGGATTGCTTTTTTTTTCGGATCTTCAAAGGATTAGCAGTAGTGATGGAGTTTAATTGATTTGTATGATTTATGCTAACCTTTTGGATTGGAATATGAACAACAATTGAATACTAATGATAATTTTTGGATGTGCAGGCCGAATCAAGTAAAGCTGCTGCTGGAAAGTCTAAGGGTGGTACAGGGGCGTCATCCATTTCAGAGGCAAAGCGACTGAGATTGGACATGAAGAACCAGCTCCCCGAAAGCAAGGTATCTTCTGTGTGGGCCGAAGTATCTGACACTAATGTTGGGGCCTGGAGGTATGAAGAGTTCAAGCAGCGGATGGCTGAGAAGGATCTTTCAGCCTTGAGGCAGGGGATGATAAACTCCGGACTAGTCCATGTGGCGAGATTCCCTCCGGCAGTTCAGTGTTACGAGTTAATCTTGGAGTGCGCTAGACAGTACGAATTTGATACACAAAGGGTGGTCAGCACTGAGGGGAGAGTTTTGGCAAATTTTAGTCCCATTTCCATTACACAAGCTTTCAGCATGCCTGATCTTCCTTCAGTGTGTGCTTTGAACATAGACACCGCCAGAACCTATTATGAGAATGAGCCTATCAAGGCTCAACAGATGATTAACTCATGGTTAGAGAAACCAAAGTCCCACCACTCTAAGTTTCCCAAGCAGTTGCACAGGGTTAAGTTCAGGTCAGACGTATATGATGCCATCACACTTCTGAGCAGGGTGGTAGGATTGAAAAGTGCAGGGGTGTTGGAGAGTTGGATGGTCCATGTGATCTCCAAAATGGGACAAGGCACCAATTATCACTGGGCAGGGCTCATTAGTGCCGAAATTAATAGGCAATTAAGGAATGTCCTGGAGGCCAAGAAGTTCACCATGTCCTCATATGTGGTGTATATACTAGCCATATCTTACCCATACAAGGGTCTGAATCCGAAGGGGACACTTGGACAAGATATAATCTACGAGGTCTATCCGGAGTTGCATCTCAGGCATAAGGATTATAGAAGGGCTAACGATGCATTCACAATGCACATCACCTGGATGCTCCAGAATGCTGAACACATGAGGCTGTCGGATGGGGCCAAGGGGCTAGTAAAGAACTACAGAGCCTGATTCATCCAGTTCCCCACCTTCACCTACCTCAGAATTGATGGATGCTCAGTTGCCCCTTACAGGTTACCCCGGTACCCTACAGACGATATTGTGCTATTGGAGGTTGTGAGGCAGATCTGTGAATTTGATGCTGTGGTAAAGAGAGAAAAGCACAAGACATGCTTTGGTGGAGACTTCCCTCTCAGGATTGGAGTGGCAGAAATGTGCCCCTCTATTCAATCAGCCCATACTACAGGGGAAGAACTGGCAGCGTATGGTTTCTCCTTCCATTCGAAAAGAATGAACTTTGACATAACAGGAGAAGCTCAGAAGAAAGCCACTAGGGAGTATAGGCATAAGGATGACCTAGAGGATTATTGGGTCAATATCAAAGACGACCTTGAGGCCAGAAAAAAGAGATACTCTAGGCTTCCTGTGGAGGCAATTAGGCAGTATAATGTTAAGTTGATTCCGGATCAACTGGATGATGACGGAAAACTAGTTCAGGACCATGCCTACGAAGCCATAAAGGACAGGCCAGTCGGGGATATCGATTGGAATGACAATGAAGTTACAGAGTTGGAAGATTTGATGGATCCTGTCATGAAGTTCACTTCTTCTTGGATAAAACATAAAATTTGGGAATTGGAAAGTGCAAAGGTAACTTGTACTTTTGACTTGATGGAAAATCTCAATCCCATGTTGACTTTTGAGGAATCCGGGGAAGATGACCCCAAAGGGAAAGCTGTGAAAACCTCACCATTCAAGATAAAATTCAGAGGTCCTAAGGAAGGTGAGCCTGAAGCAAAGAGGAAGCCGAAGGGAAAGAGAAGTTGGAAAACTCTGACAATTAGCAAGTCCTCTGATGAGGAGGAAATGGAAAAAGCAGAAGAGGAGGATGCTCCTCCACTACTGAAGAAGACAAGAACAACAAGGCCTGCAAAGAAGAAAGGTCAAGGTGCTTCAAGTGATGAGCCTCCTATTGTTGATGTGGAAAGCTCAGGAGGGGAGAAAACAAAAGTCTATACGAGGAAATCAAGAACTCCCTCTCCAAAGGATACTGTGCAGAAGAAGGACTCTCCCCCGAGGCTACCAGTTGAGGAGCCATCTAAGTCTGTTTCTCCTCTGCCGAGCATACTTGAACCGGAAAATCTTGAAGAACATGAAACTAGCGGGGAGGCAGAACCATTCAAGGAAGGAGCACTCTTCAATGAAGCAGCAGAGCTGGAAGTTGAAGAAGAGGAAAGGCACACTTCTCCTTTGGTCCAGTATGAAGATTCCCCGGAGAGTGACAGAGGCCGCGGATCGCCTGAGCCGGAGGAAAATATCCTTCCTAAGACTCCATCACCGGTACATCCGGAGGTGGAACTTGAAGAAGTTGATCAAGGTGAGCAGCTTCCAGATAAGGAGGATGATAAGGCGGTAATAGGGGAAGAAGAGAAACCGACAGAAGAGGAACCGGAAGAAATTAGTACAGAAGAAATCTGGATTGACCCTGTAGCCCCGGATTGGCTAGAGAAAGAGCTTGCAAGAAAGAAGCAAGTGGTTGTTGAGGATACCCCCTTAGATTGGGATGAAATGCTGTCCAAGATCGGTAAAGGAAAGAAAAAGAAGGCAGCAAAGGTGATCTCAAGGGTGGAAAGGGATGAAACCCATAACAGGGTTATCCACATTGCTACTCATGCCCCAGACAAAATGAGAGAAGATGTTACAAGTCAGGATTATAATGTTCAGACTATCAACCTCGGGCCAGCCTCCATGGAGTAGGATATTGAGGAATTTGAAGGGTCCAGTGCAGTAATTGTTGACAGGTTGAAGAAGGAGACCCAAACCAAACATGAACTAAAGAAGGAAAATGAAAGACTGAAGAAATGTTTGGAGGAAGTGATGAAACCCTTGCAGTCACTCCATCCTTCTTCATCTGCTACTCCCGGTTTTCTGCCTAAAGAGACCATCTCCGGAATTGAGAAGTTGAAAGCCTCAGCTCAGGCTGCCATAGATTGGTTAATGAGTGTGTAAACAAAAGGAGATGATACCATCAGGGACATTCTCTCAGTTGGAAAGGATGCAGTCTGGGCTAAGGAGCTATTAGAGCATGTACTGTCTCAGGACAAGAATGACATGGATCTTTTGCTGCAAAAATCAAGAGTTATCATAGGACATGACAAAGAGAAATTGGCTAAGGATGGTATCATTCCCTCCTCCAAATTGGATGAACCTTGGGAGTGGTTTGAGGCTCTGCAAATTAGGCAGAAGGCTTTGAAGAAGATACAAAAACGAAGGAAATCAATTGACAGTGAGCTTACTGCGGTATATGACGGATGCATCACCTTCTTTGAGATAATGATAGGTAGGAAGAAGATAGCTCCTAAATATCTGAGCTTGGAACAACTGAAGGAATGGTGGCATGAAGTTTATGCCCCAGATGCAGAGGGAGTTGTCACTCCCCATCAACTTGATGATGCAGCCACCTACATGGCAGTGATAGATAAATATATGGCCAGCAAGGAAGATTGGAACAAGGTTGTTGACTGGTCCAAGGAGGAGATCGACTCAATTAAATGCCGACTTAAGGTTTTTCCTTTGCCACCTGTTGCCGAGTTGGATGGAATGTTCTTGAGGCTTCAGGGGTCATCGGTTCAGAGGAAAGATAAGGGAGGTGGCAGTTAATGCTCACTTTGATATTTGTGCTTCCCTATTATCTTAGGGCATGCATTGGACCGGACTTCATTGGGGATTGTGTCAAGGCCGACCTTGATGGTGGAGGGCATTTAATGTGTGCCTTGGTTTAATTTTCCTTCCTTGGCCGACCTGTTTTGGGCGGTTTTCTTTATTTTGTAAAAATGTTTGGCTAGGCCGACATACCTTGGGATTTGCTATTAATAGGCATTCTTGCCTCATTGTAAGGGTTAGACATTAGCAAGAAGACATTAGAAATTAAAGAGCAAGAGTTAGAGTATTTTGATTTTCTTAAAGCAAATATTGTATCAGAACAATTAAATTGTTGCAACATTTTGGTGATTAATACAATTGAAGACATTGTGGTTTTCCTGGTGCAATCTCTTGTGTTATTCCATCTTGCATGGTTCCTTTGTTCTATCTTTCAAATTGCTTTAAGATTTGGGGTTTAGTATTTAGAAATAAATTAGTTTCAGTTTGATAAATGATGTTCATGATTTCATATTTGGAATGTTTGTAGCTATCTCTGGTCTATACTCCCAGTAACTATCTGATTGTAGTAGGCTGGTGAAGTAAACCTAGATCGTATATTCAATGTGCTTAAGTTTGATTGTAGATGAATGTCTATGATTTGAAAATCTGTATTCCTCAGAAGATTGCACCGTTCTTGTAAGATTACATTGTGGATCGAACTAGAACTGGTTATTTGAGATAGGTCCATTCCAGATATATGTCATTGGCATTGCTTGTCCTAGCAGTAGTTTAGATCTTATCACTTCCTTGCATCCCTATCTTTTGTTGTTTCTTTATTATTTGGTTAGATTTAGGATTTAAGATCATCATATTGTCAGATCTGATAAGTTGAAAGATACAGTTTGCTTGTAGTAAGGTCCGATTGTGATTACTAGCATTTCACATTTTATCTGAGCTGTTTATGCACTGTTATGACCTAACACCCGAGAGACCTTGGGGTGATTTTCAGTAATTTATTGTTGAGGATTACCTTTCAAGAGAGATAGAATATTGTATTATGTCTGAGTTGTTGCTGTGCAGAAAACACCATCAACAGATTCATTTTCTCTTAATGCTTCTTTTGTTGTTATTTGTGGGTTCGATAATGTTAGTCAGAAACCTTTGGGAATGATGGTCTTACCTTAAGGTTGAGACCTATTACTATACCCACCCTTGTATAGTTTATGTTAAAAAACTTACCGTATAACCTTCTTCTTTGTAGATTGTGGATTCATGCTATGGGCGTAGTTCCATCTACCTTGCATAAATCTATTAATTTCATTTGTAATAATCAAATTGTCACAGTCAAGGTTGACCCTGAGGATATGCACTTATATGAGATTATAGTTTTGGTTGTGCCTACTCTCATCCCTTCAATGTCTTCCAATGTGTTGATGCCTACTCCTGCAATACCTATTACACTATATGCTCTTGAGATAGATGTCCCTAAAGAAGATCCTTTTGAAGAAAGAAATATTAAGTTTTCTCCTTCTAATTCTTAAAAGAATGCATGTCTTGGTGATGATTGGGGTTCTCTAGACTTTATAGAATCCTTCATTGGAGAGTATAAAGTTGATCCAATCCACTTAAATACCTTCAAATAACAGATCATCCAAACCCACTATCAAAGATGGTTGTTCTTCTATATCACAGGATAACGTGAACATAAATTGTAATGTTCTTAGTGTTGATCCTCCTTCTGAGGAAGATCATCAAAATTATGTTAAAGAGGCTAATGCTAGTAGTTCTATCAAGGAGGTTGGTGGTGATCCCGTAGAAAAGTATAATCCCCATTGTTGGAATAATGCTCTTTTTTAAGATCCTTCTACTTCTTGATATTTGCAAACATGTTATGGCCATGGCATTGAACTTATTTCTAAATATGAATATGGGCATAAAAGTTGTGGGTGTAATGAACAAGGAATTTAGGTCCCTATAGAATTTCTACCTTGTAAGTGTAATTTGGGGCTTGGTTGCTTTAATGAATAATCTAAACAAATACCATGGTTTAATGTTGACACAATTTCTGCCCAACCTCATTCTCTTGGGTTGCTTCATTCTCCATTGTCTTCTATCTTCATTCCTTCTTCTTGTGAGCAATCAAGTCTTTCTCCACAAGAGAAAAGGTTGCTTCTTTCTCCTCATTCTTTTTTTGAGCAAGAGCATAATTTGTTGAGGCTTCTCAAATCCCACTTAATTACTCTTCCTTCTCCTACACATAAGAAATTTCATAAGCATGATAAAGAAAAATATTTTTTTTGTGCATACCATCGAGTTCCTAGCCATTCCACTAGTGAATGTAAGGAATTGAATGATAAAATACAACAACTTCTTGATTTAGGTGTCATGACTCATTTATTTTTTGATGCACCTACCTCTTCTTCAAAAGACAAGTGATGTTGAGGTCTATCTCTATCATGTATGTTCTAAGTATTTTGCATGGTTCTCCTCCCTTGTATGTTGGGGGAAATGATAACTTGTTTTGGGGATGTGCATCATTCTAAGGACCACCCCTCTTCTCTCTATCTTTCAATTGGAGTGTCCGCTTGAGTGGGCCCCTTGCTATCTTGAAGGGTTCCCAAGGGACCCCCTTTGAATTTTTTTATCTCAAATGAATTCTATGGCATCTAGCTTGGGGGCATCCCAAATAGACCTATTTCATATCCCGACATCTAGCTTGGGGGAAACCCAACTAGATTCATTCAATCTTACCTTGCGGTACTAAGCACTTGTGAGGACCCAATTTGACTCTATTGAGTTCCCTACATCGTGATTCCCTCAGGAGAGAGTACTTGGGGTGCCCTCTTTACAAGTCTGAGGACCTATAAAGCACTTTCATCCTATGGTATCTCTTCACCATATGTTTGTGGGCCTCTAAAGTAGTTTGTTCAACTCTATAGGAGAGAGTACCTACAAAGCCTTTTGTTCACCTTCTGTAGGTCTACAGATCTGCGGCACATTTTTTCAACCCTTTCCACGGTTGAGTGCCTATGGAGCCATCTCTCTTGGAATTTTCATTCCTTTCTAGCTTCTCCATCTCTCTCTTAAATTCTCTTTCTTCTTAATTGTGTATATCGAATTGAAGACTTAAATCTTCTTCATCTTGAGTACATATGCTCTTTCTCTCTTTGATATTGGTTGCTTCCTTGAGTTTTGGGTGAATTCTTCTCTTGAACCAATTGATCCTTACATTCTTCTCTTCATTTAATAATTCTTCCATGTGTTATTTCCTAATTTGGGGATAACACATAGTATTGAGACAACCTTTTACAGCAATATATTTGTTACTTTACTAACTCAAAGCCTTTAGTTTATTGTGTGTCTATGTGTATGTGTTTTTATATGCTCCAACCTCATGATGTAATGGATTTTTATGTTCTAACCTTGTTGTCTTGCATAGATTTTTCTTGTCTAACATGTTTATTTTGTAGGTCTTCAACCTAGGGTCATGCTTCCTTGGTTCAAAGAGTTATCTACTTCCTCTACAATATCCTTTTTGTATCATGATGTTATTTATGTTTAGTAGATTTCCTTTAGCATGAATATTAGTGTAGATTTATATGCCTACTAAAGTGAGGAAAAAATGTAATGTCGTAAAATTGCACCCCTTCCAATTTCACATACATTCTTGCATCTTCTTTAGTGTCCACTCCCCTAGCATTTGTGTAGGCTCATTTTAGCCCCTACATCAACATTTTTCCCTCTCAAGATGCTCAGGACCCCTTTTTCAATAGCTACCTTTTCCTGTCATCTTTTCATCAAACCTTGTGCTTTTCTCATTCTCATTGTTTGTAGTGTGATGTGTTTGGACACTAGCATGCCACACAAACGTCTGTGTGCCACACTAGAATCTTGTGACATTTTGACATTAAAATGGTTGTTTCCAAACATGTTTTCCACTTGTCACTTACCTTTGTTAGTGGTAACAACCCGAGATGCCTTGTAATGACCCGAGAAGCTCCTTTTCCCTCCTATACTATCTTTAAATGCCATCTGTTCACTTCATCTGCTCTCTCTAGACCTCTCTAGCTTTGGCTCTACCCTCTTCCTCTTCCTTTTGTCCTGATATGTTGCTTGCATAGCTCCATACAAATTGCTACAACACTCTTACAACCTTACAACACTCTTTGCAACTCCCTTGGCTCTTACAGTTCTATCTCCCTTATCTTGTGCTTGTGAGCATCCTAGGATTTCACACATCCCCTATCTATTGCATCTCTATCTCATGATACAGGTTCTCCTTCTTGAGTGAGGATTGTTTTTATCACTCCATATTTGCTTACTTTGTTCACTTTCTCTATCTATCTGGCTGTCTATGGAGGTGGGAACACCAAAATAGGGGTTTGACTGAGGCAAACCCTTATACAACCCCAACATTTTCTCTCGATTTTATGTATGCAAGTATTGAAGATATTTCCTTGATGGAGGCTTCATTACTTGGGTTGTTGTGAGTAGTTTATATCTCTTATTCTCTTACTTTACAATTTATATTTCACTTTGTTTCAGTTTTGTTACATTGTGTTACCTTCTCGTATTTTGGAAGTTCTTAGTAATTAGATCGCTAGTAGTCACTTTGTTGTTTTTTGTGATATTTTTTTATTTTTGGTCCATATGAAATGTTAGCATGCCTCTAGGACTCCAACATGCCATGCTTTCATCCTTGTTATGTGCTATAGTCCTTTGGCCAAGAGTCTGTTAGTCTGTCTAGAAAACTTTTGTGCTTTACTCTTTCTGATTCTAGAACTCTCGCTTTGTTCCCTAGGGTAGTTTAGGGAGTTTCACCCCTTGGGATTCTCTTGAGAACAAAGATATTCATGAGTATCGAATCCCCCTACTCTACACTAATAAATTCACTCCACACCTCAAAAAAGGAAGATGATATGTCACTTTTCCTTTGGATGTGGATGCAACCTCTATTGCATACCACTATGAATTGATTAATTGATTGATTTTATTTTGACATAATGTACTTGCTAATACTTTATTGAGTTATGAAAATGATGTTCAAAGAGACTTATTTATAGACTTAGGAGATGAGGAAAGATAGATTACCTGAGTTAAATGAAAAATCAATCTAGATTCAACTCAACTATAAAGTGGAAATTTTCTATTTCAAGGTGATGAGAGGACAATATTGGATTAATTAATTCAATAATTGGATAAATGTGCACATGAAACCTCCAAATGAATATTAAGTTAACTTTTGAGAAGAGAAGAAGTTTCTAAAGTGAAGTGGAGTTAACTGATCAATAGAGATTGAGTTTCTAAATGGAGACTAAGTTAACTGATCAGTGAAGATGGAATTGGATAAAGAGAAAAGATAGTTAACTAAAGGGGGAGAATGGAAATGATTTGAAATAAGATAATTAGCTCACATTTAATTAAATAATAAAATATTATTATTAAATGAATAATGGGATTTATTAAATGAAAATTCAAAAATGGATTTTTTTTTAAAAAATGTGATGAATGATTAGTGAATATGATAAATGATTAGTGATGATGATAAATTGATGGTAATACAAAGAGGAATATTTTTAGGTTCTATATTTTTTTCCCTCTTTGAAATAATGTTCAAAGTGACATTTTTTCTAAGAAAAGAAAAGTACCTAAGAAGAAAAATTAGAGAAGATGAGGATGATGACATGCCTTGTTGGGTAGAAAAGTGAGATTATTAAGATGATTGATGTCCCCTCTCCCCCACTAGAGATATTATCTATGCATAAAATAAATAGGTGATCTCTTGAAATAAGAGAAGATGAATAAAATGTTAAATGGAAGATAAAAATGACGAATGAAAAAAAAAATGGATGCAAGAAAAAATATTATAGAGAAAATGATGATGATGTGATATGATGACTTTTAGATAAGAAACATTTATTTAATATAGAAATAAATGTTACACACCAAATTATATAAGACCAAGGTGACGATGTATCCAATGCATGGATTGACTATCAATAAAATAATGGAAAATAAGATGCCCCAACACTCATAAAGTGTCTAAAACTCTTGGTGGATCCATGATGAGACTACCATTAAATGTGAGACAAAAAAATAGACCTTTCCCTAGTATAGGTCATATCAAAGCACACCATGATATGAAATTACCATGACAATTTTGAGTAGGCATAGTGTGGGTCAAAAGATAAATCAAAAGAAAGATCAAAATATCAAAAATATAAACCAAAGAAAAAGAGAAGAAATGATCAATAGACACACAATAGCAACATCTCATGCCAATGAATGAAAATTCTAAAGGACAAATTTTGATCATGTCTTTTTTCAAGAAGGAAGCATCCCATACAAGAAAAACATCTAGTTTAGGGATGGAAACATCATGTATAAGAAAAGTGATAGGCGTTAAGAAAATTTTCATGATGGAAAAGGATTGAACATTTTGATTGTATTTTATCGAAGTTGGTGTATACTTTTATGGTTTTGCATTAAAAGCTCATGTTTCAAGTGTGTTGTTTGAATACCTATGGGATTTTTATAGAAATTTGGCTCTTCTTTGAGTTTGGAGAGAAATGTAGAAGGAAATGCAAATATAAAACATGAAAATGGTGATGCGCCAAAGGTTTTACAATATTTTAAACTCATTTTTTCTCCTATGAATGATATAATAGACAAAAAACACCACAACCCTTCATTTTTGGGAAGAGAATGAGCAACAAAGGTTAAATACAAGCAAAATGTAGTCTTTCAAATCTCCCTACAGGAAGTGCTCATTAAGGTCCAATCAAGCATAAAAGTTCCAAAAGATAACTAGAAAATATTTAGAAATTCCATAAACTCTTCCTCCTTTTCCAACATAATATGAAAAAATAGTAGCACTTAAGGAAAATAGAGAAGTTCAACAAACATAATCTAATTTCCATGACTTATCATTACGTCATAGTAGACTACAACAGGAAATCAACTACTCGAATTATTGAACTAAGCTTAACACAGTGTTTTTATTCTAAATGAAACATAAATAAAGAACTTGACAAAGGAAATAACATGCACAATTTCAAAGATTTCTCCCAAACAGTTCGCACTTTAATATCAAATGAACTTAAAAAACAAAGGTCAGATACCAATCTGATAATAGTTTGAGTTAAAACAATATAACATGCTAGAGAGTAGTGTTCTGTCAACTTTAAACTTCTAGAAATGTCTCTATAACTAATGAAAACTAAAAAAACTTCTTTTACCAAAAAAAAGGAACTTCCTAAGAACTCCTTTCTATTGTTGCCTACTATTTATAGTTGAGAAGAGGAGAAACATCGCCAATGTCCCAAAAGTAAATACTGCTAGATGCCAACATCTAACAGCTCATGATCTGATCATAGATCTTTAGTTAGGTCACGAAAAATATTTGCTTAGTAATTCCCAGCTACCTCATTTATGTCATTTAGATATGTAGCAAAGATTGTTGTCTAAAAACAATCATATCCTAGAAAATAGCCTAGAAAAATCTGGTTGACCAATCCAATAGATTGATGATGTCAACTGAAAGGTTCTAGCCTAAAAACAAGGAAAACCCAGCATGCTTCAACAGACTCCAAAAAGAGGTTGCTCCTTTAAAGCGCGGCCTACCCAAAGCGAAGAGATGATGTGTTGAGTGGGCGGGGAATCTTAGATTTATGAAAATAGCCTCAAAGAAAATCTTTGCCGAGCTGACACGTGCATCAGCTTTCTCCCGAAAGGAAGACGATAAATAAAAGTCGTGCAGCCACCATATGGTGCATTGCGCTCCATTCAAAATATTTTTCTTTAAGCACAGACATATCCCAAAGCAAAAAACATATGAAAGTCAAAAATCAAAAGAAGATTAAGGCAAAATTGCTTCACATTACCTGACCAAGATCTTCTCTTGAGTTATACTTCCCCTCCACCTGGAGGATTGAACATATACCTACATCCAACCAACACATTACCACAATAGTCATTTGTTCAAAAAAATATGCATTACACAATATTTCTCCATAGTTGGAATATCCAATTCAATAACCATCTATTTCACATATATGCATTTCATCACATAACATTAAATGAAATAACATTCATTCATAATTCATTCATAACAAAGTGCAAGCCAAATTTATTCTCATTTAGAATTCAAATCACATTCACATTTACCCTACATCGTAATAAAAAATAGCAAATACACAAGTGTGGTGTAACAAATCACTTGAACTATGATAATATAATTTTTTAAATCTTCTCATATTTTACTTAACTTTTAGTAGTGTATTTATGATGACATCAAAGTTGTAACAATACCTACCCACATATCCATTTATCATAATAACAAAGTTCAAAAATAACCATGCTTGTCATTGTTTCCTTATCACATTTATAATGTAATGTACTATTAACTTCTCTTAATTTCCAAAAATAGTAAGAATTGATGGCACACCCAAAAACTCCATATGAATTTATAGTGTTGATTTCCTTTAATTGGATAATCATTTTAGGCCAATAACACCTCTAATTCCATTACCCAATAATTTAGCTCCTACAAAAGGCTTCTTTTTTATATTTTTTGAACACCATAACATGGGGAAACTATAATTTGAAGCCCTTATTCTCTCAAGCTCAATCTTTTGTTTTCCTTGATGAAACATTTTGTGATGTAGAATTGAGCATATTATTTTGATCAATATTGACTAGAAAAATTCTAAGATGATCTCGAATCACATGAGAGTTTCTTCAAGTAGTTACTCGTCAAGGTACGAATTAGGGTTTATAGGAGCTAGACTAAAAATTTAACAAGAATAAAAAAATTCTTCTATGAAATGAAAACTTTAAATTTATTTTGATCTAAAAAATAAAAAATGTAAATCAATACCTCTTATATTTTGTTGTATTGTGAAAAATGTAAAGAGGGCGCATGAAAATTGTCATATTTTCCTAAACACACTCATGGAATATTGCTAGTCACCATCCATGTGAGGACATATAAGTTTGTGGGTCATGAAAATATAACCTACAATATGCACTTTTTTAGTTATAAAAATTAGAATTTGTACATGTTATAATTCATATTAATTATACTACCTATATACATGTAATTCATACATATTATACCTCGTACAAATTTTAAAAAATACATGCATAAATTATTGAAAATAACTTTTTTAGCCACTTTTTTCCCTCATCTTGGTATAATTATTGATATATATTTTAATTATTTGATAACTTTATTTTCATGAGTTCCCTTTTTATAGATGTCATATTGATGAAGGCTACACTTCCCAAATGCCACACAAAGCGCAATAACAATTAACAACACAAAAAATGGTAGAAAACAACCCACTTTCAATTATTTTTAAAAAATCAAATTATAGATTTAGAAAGTATAGGGATACAGCCTCATGGACTTGATTCATTACATCCAAATCTATTCTAAAAATAAAATCTATTATTCAGAGCCACAATTTGCACTAATGGAGCCAACTTCTACAAACTCCACTTAACCCTCTTATTTTACCTAGTAGCTGCCCTAAATTTTTCTAGAAAGTGTAACTTTCCCTTTTTTTTTGGTGCCAAAAGTCCCATCATTTGATTTCTTTCCTAGGAAGATATTTTAATGAAATTCACTTTTTTAGTGGGGCAACTTTTTCGGGCCATAAATTTTGATCTGGGTGTCCGATTTGATATTAGAATATATCATTGGAAAGCTATCGAAGAGATATACAACAAAGAAATGATCAAAGATCGTTTCATCCTCTTTTCAAGCTATTTTGAGGCTTCTAAGTTTTTCAAATTTGAATTTAAATATGTATTAAAGAAATTTCTTGAAAAAAAGCTTCAATATCTCCCAGACTGTATAGGGTATTGAGATGATTCTTTTTTTGTCAAAAATATTTTTTAGTTTTGATCCTTAGGTGATGTAGAGTGGCAGGGAAAGCAATACCTTTTTCCAATAGCTTCTCTAAATGCGCACATCAACTTCACTATTCCTTCCAACAAGAAACTTGATCACCCAACTCAACTCACACAACCTGTGTACACTCTCAAAATGTCAAAACAAGACCAAATAACCTAACTTTACACTCAAAAACTCCCATTCTCCCATCACTCTTACACAAGCCCATGCAACCTTGCAACATTGCCAAATAGGACAGTCAAAATAAAAAAAATTTAAAGGCATTAACCAAACAATGAAATCAAGTTTTAGACTTCTAACAAGATCCCCCACAAGTTCCCAAAAGCACAGGATCAAACACCCAAAATAAATGTATCAAAAGATTGATTTACAAGCCATAAACAAGGCTTAACTAGGCATGTACAAGGAAGCTTTCAACTTGTCAAGGCACACCCCAACACCCCTAATTCCTTTAAAATAGTCCAACAGGTTCTCCAAGATCCCTTTCACATGTTTCATTCATTCTATTTCTTTAAAATACTCAGAAATCAAAAGAAAAGCTTACAAATGATCATTTTTTGGACTGTTTCAAGGTAAAACCAGACCTAGGGCTTCACATAACTTTTGAAAACCTCCATTTTTCAATATGAAAAAAATTGAAACATGTAAAGTAGTCCTAAATCTACCAATCCACCAGTTTTTAGATTTTTCCCATGGTGGAAATGGGAATTACATCCATTTTGGTGACCAAACCCTTGTTTTGCAAGGTTTCAGACCCACTTTCACTAAAATTGATGTAACTTACTCAATACTTGATGAAAATGAGTCAAATCACCACAAAAATAAAGTAGACTCTTCCCTATTTCAAACCATTACAATTTGGAGTTCGTACAATTATGTACCATGCCGTACCAAGCACGGGATCAAGAAAAAATGCTGTAAAAAATAGAAAAAACAAAGTTTTCTTCTTATTAAATGCTTCAAAAATTCAAAACTGCCAACAAACAACCAAACCTCGACCCAAGGGAGGCTTCTTAAACTTTTTTCCCATCATTTACAACTGCCCTCAACTGATTTTTGAAGGAGGGAACCATTAGTTAATGAAATTACATCATTAATGCTGATTTTACGCCAAATTTCCTTATGACAACTTTGCATTTTGAAACAACTTTGCAATCCTAAAGACCTAAGACCTTAACAACCATTCAAATAACATTGAAACAGCCTTATTACATTTTCAAGACCCCAAACCTTGCACAATTACATAAAAATTCACATTTTTGCCTTCAAAGGCTACAAAAGCAACTTTTAGTGCAAGATTGCATTGCTGCATATTTTGACTCAAAACTCAAAAAATCACCCTAGATCTTGTTCAATGGTCTTGATTGACCTTATTAATGACAAAAAGACTCAAAAAGACTAATTCTAACCTCCTAACAACATTTTTTCATCAAATGAGAAAAAATGGAGGATGAGGTGTAGGTGCTCTTGCACCATTAGGGTAAATTTTTTAGGTCCATACAAGTTCATTTAGGCTGACTTACTAAAAATAGTAAGCGATCATTTTTTACCTTTTTTAACTTCTGAGTATATTACACCCCTTAAGTTCCATCATGGGACTCAAAACAACTAAAGAAAATAAGGAAAAAAAAATTTGGGAGATGAAATATTTCCCCTACAGCATTGGATGCTCCTGCATCAGACACCTAAGGTAATTTGAAAAGTGACCCTCTCAGGAGTTAGAGGGGAACCATGATAGTTAACCTTAGACTTAGACAACCATGATGAATCTTCAACAATCCTTCCTTTTCATTTCACCAGGTACTTTGCATATTGCCTATTTCTTGTGCTTCTACCCACATGACTATCCAAAATTTATTCTATCACCTCCTTTTCTGAAGTAGGTGCTGGAATATTCTAATGTGCTTCTATTATTTATTCATCAATTCCTCCTTCATGAAATTTTGTTAAATTTTAAATGCTAAACACAAGTGAAATATAAATTTCATCAAGAAACTCTACCTCATATGCATTTCCTGAATCATGCTTCTTCAACATCTTGCATGGTCCAAACTTCTTCATCTTTAACTTGTTGTATGTTCCAACTAGAAACCTCTCCTTTCACAAATGAACCATGACTTCATCTCCTCCCTAGAACTCCTTATGCCTCCTTTTTTGATCTACCTTAGCCTTATATTGTGAGCTCTTCTTATTGATATGTTTCTTCACCTCTTCATGCAAATTCTTAAGGTGCTCAAAAAAATCTTTAGCCTCAAAACTACTCTTCTCCCCCTTATCCATCTTTCTTAGTTCAAAAGAAGTTCTTGGACTACTCCCATACACAATCTGAAATGGTGATTTACTAGTGCTCCTATTGACAAAAATTTTTTAAGAAAATTTTGCTTGTGGTATAATCAAATCCCATCCCTTGGGCTTATCTCCTACTAAGTATCTAAGTAGGTTATACAAACTCATATTCACTACCTCCATTTTTCCATCAATCTATGGATGGGGTGTAGAACTAAAATTCAAATATGTCTTGAATTTCTTCCATAATTTCCTCTAGAAATAACCAATAAATTTGGTATCTCTATCTAAAACTATACTCTTTGGTAAACTATGTAGTCTCACCACCTCTCTAAGAAATAACTCTGTAACATGCACAACATCACTGGTCTTACATGACACAATATTAAATGTGTCATGTTTGAAAATATATCCACCACCATAAACATAGAACCATTCCCTCTTTGTGTCCTTGGAAAGAAAAGAACTAAATCCATGCTAATGTCCTCCCATGCCCTCTCAGGTATAGGTAATGGCTGATACAATCCAATATTCTGACTTGTTCCTTTCACCATCTGACATAATCTACAACTCTATACAAACTTCTTCACATCTTGTTGTGACTATGGCCAATAATAATTTTCACTAACAAGAGCAATGGTCTTATCTCGACCGAAATGTCCAGTCAATCCTCCACTATGCTTCTCCTTGATTATATTCTCTCTCATATAACTCCTTGGAGTGCACAATTGGCTTTCTCTAAACAACATCCCATCTTGGATTAAGAAATCCAACGATCTTGTCCTATCCAATGTAACAGGTTCCAAAGAAGCCTTCCAAGCTTTTGCACATTCTAGATCTTTAGGATACAAACTATTGAGTTCATTGGACCCAACAACCTCTATATTCATCTCTATGAAAAAAAATTTCCTTCTACTCAAGGAATCTACAAATCTATTTGACCTTCCACTCCTATGCTTCAAAACAAAAGTATAACTTTGCAAAAGCTCAACTCATTTTAAGTTCCTTTGATTCAACTTTCCTTGAGTATTAAGATACTACAAAGCTCGATGATCAGTATATAAAAAATATTCTTTTGGAGAAAAATAGTGTCTCCATTTTTTCTTGAACTATAGCATAAAACTCCTGATCATAGAAAAATTATTTCTTCTTAGCATCATTCAATTTCTCACTAAAATAGGTAGCATGCTTACCTTCTTGAATCAAAATAGATCCCAGAGCACTACCACTAGCATCACAATCTACTTGAAAGAACTTATTGAAATCCAAAACTGCCAAAACAGGTTGCTCTATGACTTTATTCTTCAACATATCAAAACTCTTTATTGATCCTATAGTCTATTTAAAATCCTTTCTATCCCCTCTCATTGCTTCAGTTAGAGGTGCACAAATACTACTAAAATTCTTAATATTTTTTTTGTAAAAAAATGCTAGACCATGAAATGATCTTACCTTTGTAACACTCCTCAAGATAGGCCATTCAATGATAGCTCTCACCTTCTCTAGATCCATTTTAAGACCCTCTACTAAGACAACAAATCCTAGATACACCAACTCCCTCTTCATAAAACTACATTTCTTCAAATTAATCAACAAATTATCCTCCCTTAGCTTCTCAAAAACTCTTCAAATATGCATCAAGTGCTCCTCCAATGTCTTACTAAAAATAAAAATATCATCCAAATAAATAATAACAAATTTTACTAAAAGTTCTTTCAATACCTCATTCATAAGTTGTATAAATGTGCTTGGTGCATTAGTTAGCCCAAAAGAAATGACTAACCACTTATATAATCCCTCTTTTGTTTTGAAGGCCATCTTCCATCCATCTCCTTCTCTAACATGGATTTGGTGATATCCACTCTTTAATTCTATCTTTGTGAAGTACTCAACTCCACTCAAACAATCCATAATTTCATCCATCCTTGATAAGGGAAATCCATACTTGATAGTAATCTTGTTGATAGCTCAGGGATCTGTACACATCCTTCATTCTCCATCCTTCTTTGGTGTTAGTACTATAGGTACTACACATGGACTAAAACTCTCTCAAATCAATCCCTTCTACAACAATTCTTACACTTGTTTGTTCAACTCTTCATTCTCTGTTGGATTCATTCAATGGGCTTTCTTATTTGGAAAACTGGCTCGAGGAATCAAATCCATATGATGGATGATCTTCATTACTAGAGGAAAACCTTCAAGTACGTTATCAGAAACAATATCCTAAAACTTATTCAACAAATATGAAACCTCTACCAGTACCTCATTAGTATCTTCTTTATCAACTCTAGGGATCAATACAAAACACATATGCTCATGCCTCATGCCTTCTAGGAACTTTATTCCATCAACCAAACAAACTCTTGCATTATTGCATACCTTTTCCTTTTCCTCCCTCAATGGTTTCAACTTATGACAAATTCCATCCTTTTTCAAGGAATAGGTGTTAGCATGTCTATCATGCACTGCTCGTTTTTCAAACTACCACAATATGCTTGAAAACATGTGATAAGAATCCATAGGTATAATGTCACACAAAACATCATTCTTATAGTTACCAATCTTAAACTTTACCAAAAATTTATCATTGACCAATTCCCTATGTCCTTTTGCAACCACATTATCTAGTATGGTTTTGGATGCTTTCTCCTCTCCAACTGCAATTTAGTGACTATTTCTTTTGAAACAAGATTATCAATTATACCTCCATAAATGATAACATTACAAACTTTACCTTCACACTTGTATTGTGTGCAAAAAAAATTTCTTTATGTGATATGGTTCCTTCTCGTCATTCAGCAAGGCTCTCCTAACATCAAGGGCCTCTCCTCTTTTAGCATCTTCATCCACATGGGAAAGTCAGCCATTACATTTAGGTGTTCTATTTTTCCTCCCTTGATGTTGACGACACTTATAGGATCTATGTCCTTCTACACATAGAAAACATGTTCCATGGATGCATCCTCTTCCTGGTCCTCATTTAGATCTTTCTCTTCCTCTTTGGTCTCCATTATTTTGATCATGAGGACTATAGTGTTATCTCCTTTTTGGTTATGGCTGCTACTGGATCCTTCACCCTTTTTTTGATCTTCATTTCGACCTCCATATGACCATCCACTAGTTTTTCCACCACAACCCCCACCTCTTTGCATGCTTTCAAACCTTCTATTCAACTTTTCTTCTACCTTCAAAGCAAACTGGTATGCATCTTCAATGGTAGACATTATTACCAGACCCAACTCTTCTTGAATACTCGACTTCAACCCATTTATGTAATGAGAAAATTTTTCCTTGTTGGCCTCATAATGGCCTATTCTAATTAGGACAGAGTAGAATTATTTTGTATGCTCCTAGATAGATTTTCCCGCTTGTTTCAACCCTTTCATCTTCTTCAAAAAATCTAGCTTATAGTCCACAAGAATGAATTGTCTTTTTAATTTGTCCACCATCTGGTCCCATCTACTGATTTTCTATTTTCCTCTTCAATTTCCTTCAAGTACAAGTACCTCTTTCCACCAAATATTTGCATGACCCTTTCACTTTTTCTTTGTAAATTTGACCCTCTCAGGGTCTTCCACCTCCTCATACTCAAAGTACTCCATATCATTGATCCAACCAATCAACTCTTTTGGGTTAATAGTTCCAAAAAAGGTAGAAACATCAATCTTTGGCCTTTTTCCAATCTTGGAGATGGCCTTAAATAACATAACTTTCTTTGGATCTATTGCATCTTGTTCTTCTTCAAACTGTTCCTCATTCTCAGTTTCCTCTTCACTTTCATCTCCTCTTATTTTCTCAAACCCTCAACGCAAAACCTCCTACAATGCTTGAACTTGTTTCTACAGGGCTCTAAAACCCTCTTCTAGTACAAAAACATTTCCTCCACCACCATGGTTTCTTCATAGAGGCATTCAAATCACTTTTCTCATAAACCCACAACCATAAGGCCTAGTGCAAACTGCCTCACATTTGGCAATCTTTTTACACGCGCAAGAAAACCCACTTTGATACCACTTGATGAGGGCTACACCACCAAAATGCCACATAAAGCATAATAACAAATAACAACATAGAAAATTCAAGATAAAAAACAACCTACTTTAAATTATTTTTTAAAAATAAAATAATAGATTTAGAAATTATAGGGCTATAGCCTCATGGGCTTGATTCATTACATCCAAATCTATTCTAAAAATAAAACATATTATTCAAAGCCACAATATGCACTAATGGATCCACCTTATACAATCTCCACTTAATCCTTTTATTTTACCCAATAACTTCCCTAAAATGTTAGAAAGTGTAACTTTCCCCTTTTTTCTGACACCAAAAATCCCACCATTTGATTTCTTTCCTAAGAAGATATTTTAATGAAATTCACCTTTTTAGTGAGGTAGCTTTGTGGGGCCATAAATTTTTTCTAAGGGTCCAATTTTCTATTATAATATTTCGTTGGAAAGTTCTCGAAGATATCTACAATGTCGAAACAATCAAATATTGTTTCATCGACTTTTTAATCTATTTCAGGGCTTTTAGGGTTTTGAAATTTGAATTTGATGTTGCATTGGAGAAATTTCTCAGGACAAAAATTTCAATATCTCCCAAATCATGCAAGGTATTGAGAAAATTATTCCACCATCGGAAATATTTTTCAGGTCCATACAAGTTTGTTTAGGCCAACTTAATAAAAGTTGTAAGTGATCATTTTTCATCTTTTCTGACTTTTGGATGTCTTACACCCCTTAAGTAAAATCATGGGACTCAAAACAACAAAATAAATTAAGGAAAAAAAAGGGCAATGCAAGATTGTCGAGCTACACCATTGGATGCTCCTACATCACCTATTTATTACAATATTGGGTTGGCCTAAAATATAATTACTTGTAAATACATAAATCACCAAGATTGGTTTCAAATATCTCACTAGAGAGAATATACATGCATTTAATCATTAGCTTCTTAGTAAAAATTCAGTCCATATTTAAATATCATTTTTTTGTATTATTTGAAAAAAAAGAAGTTAAATTAATTAAAATTATATTATCTAATACAACATGGAATGAAAAATAATTCAAGTTAAGCTCGACCAATCTATATTGACTAAAATCCTAAAACTAGAAGAAAAATATATGAAAGTGGGATAAAACTAGGACATGTTAGTGAGGCGACAAAATTATGCTCATAATTCAAATTTACAAATATAGTTGTATAAGACTTAAGTTATGTATTAAAGGATCTCATTTTCCATCATAGATAGAAATCCTTGGTGCTACAAAATGCATAGTTAATGGATATATGCACTAGTATAATTTGGAAAATAATGACTAGGTGACTAAAACTTTTAACTATCACAACTAAAAATGACTAAATTCTACTCATTTTTTGCAACTGAAGTATAAATAAGTGAATAAATGACTAATTTGGTCGTTGAATAAAAAATTATTTAGTCACGAAAATAAAAATCACTAAATAGTTAGTTGTCAAATCCAAAGTAGAAAAAAAATAAAAAACAAATTGGCCAATTACTGGCATGATGTATTCATGTACGTGATGTATTGGCGTGATTATTCACATTCATTGCAGATTCATTTGTCTCGTTCAATGTAGATTCATTTGTATTGCTTGACCTTGCTTCATTCATTAGCCTAACATGAGGCATTTTGATTAGTTATAATAGCTACTTGTATGGGTGATAAGGATTTAGAGAGGACCTGGAGACTTCTAAAAAGGCAAGCAAGGGCAAGGAATTCAAAATTTACTGCAATGAATTTGAATTCACTGAGGCCCTCTATAGTGGAATCAAATTTGGGGACGACCTCTGTAGTGAATTCAAAGGTAATTCAAAACCCTCATTACAATCTATCACTCTTAATAATGTTCTTTTACAATCTTGCCACTGTATTGCTTCATAATGTGTTCAAGCTAAATATAATAAAATTTGGGTGTTAGGGCCTAAATAGAATTTCCTCAAATAATATTGATACATTTTCACTACAAGTACAAACTCTCCTTGTGCAAAGTAAACATGTCCTAGATTTACCCACACATCAGGCATCTGAAAAAAGATGTTTCTTGTAGCAACTTCTTGTACCTATGTGAAGCTTTCATTTGCAATAACATATTGACTCCTTTTAGCTAACACAGTGGCTGCCCCATTTATAGCATAAACATTTTCTGGTCTTTGTGCCAACACTTTACAATGGCTTCCCAATTTGTAGCATAAACATTTTTACTACAAGTGCAAATGGGTATGTGCAGGATCATCATGGAAAAAACAGGCCCTTAAGTGGCAAAAAAAATAAGAAAAATCAAAGTTAGGCAACTTGACGTAAAAATTTGAGTAAGTTATCTATATTATTTCAAAAATATGTAAGAATAGAATCTGTAGCAAATGAATGTAGTTTCTAAATTACTAGATTTGTTTTAAAAAAATCTATTTGGTGAAAAATTTGAAATTTCAATGCAAGAGTACTTAAATTTCAAGGAAAAATAAGAAGTAGGTGTTCATTCCACCACCGACCACAATAAATGATAATAATTTTTATAAAATTTTATATAAGTAGAGGACTCCATGTCTCATGTGATGCATATTATTTTGTATTTTTTTCCCGGCAAATAATTATGATGAAGAAAAATGAAAATTTGATGTAGAAAAGAAGGATTCGATGGAAAGGAAAAAAAGCAAGAGGAAGAACTTTGACAAGTGATGCAACAAGAGGATAAATTTGAACATGTGAAGGAATTATGGAAGAGTAAGTAAGCATAAGGACAGGGATGATGATGATGATGAGGCTAGTCAGTCTGAGAAGAAACAAAAGAAGGAAAAGAAGAAAAAGAAGAAGGATAAGGACCATAAGGCTTATGATTCTTATATGGAGGAACTTGATGTTTCCATGGAAGATGAGGAAAATTATGTGATGGATAAGGCACAAGATGATGCAAAAAATGCCCAAGATCTTCTTGCAGCTATAGGTCTAGAAGACTTTGATGATGGCAAGACAAATTCTCCAATTTCAACAAAATCACGAAGGAGACATGCATACTCTAATTTTCAAGATGATGAACCATTGTAGAAATAGAGTTTGAAAGAATATGATCCATATGATGATTATGTCTAGGCTTCCTCGAGCTTTAACCAAACCTAGCTCCTATTTTCCAAGAGAAAAATCCCCAACAACCATGGGAAATGAATTATGAGCATTTTAGTTTCAACATATTCCAAGAGAAGATGATGCATACAATGACGATGGATAGGCTACCTCAAAATTTTAGTCAATCAAATATGCTTTATCCCTTCCAAATCCATTTGACATAGTTAAATAAGATCTTATCAAAAATCTCAAATGAATCATTTGTATGTAATCTTTTCATTTTCCTCTTTCTTGATTTTTATGGGGAACCTATTTTAGTCTGTTGAAACTCAAATGCTCATCATTCATTTCCCATGGGCCTTGGGGATTTTTGTTTTGGAAAATAGGAGCTAGGTTTGGTTAAAGCTCAGGAAGCCTAGACATCATCATCATATAGATCATCTTCTCTCAGACTCTTTTTCTGCAATGGTTCATCATCTTTAGAATCAGAGTATGCATGTCTCCTTCATGATTTTTTTGAAACTAGAGAATTTGTCTCACCATCATCAGAGTCTTCTAGACCTACAGTTGCAAGAAGATCTTGGGCATTTTCTGCATCAACTTGTTCCTTATCGCTCATGTAATTTTCCTCATCTTCTGTGGAAACATTAGGTTCATGCATATAAGAATCATAAGCCTTGTGGTCCATATCCTTCTTCTTTTTCTTCTTTTCCTTTCTTTTCTTTCTTCTTAGACTGACCAACCTCCTCAACATCATCATCCTTTTCCTTACACTTACTCTTCCATAATTCCTTCACACGCTCAAATTTATCCTCTTTTTGCATCATCTGTTGAAGTTCTTCCTCTTGCTTTCTCCTTTCCATATGAATCCTTCATTATTCATTAGCTTTGCATTTTACTTTATCATCCAAGATAATTTGGTGTGCTACTTTAATTCTCTCTTAAGCCAGTCATATGTTTTCAGTTCCATGGTTCCAAGTATGCATAAAGCATTTGATGAGTTTTTATCCACCTTAATTGTATCCCCATTCAATTCTAGGCTTAGTTAGATCTCATTCCGAGCCTAAACCATGGTTGCAAGACATAGATATGCATCCACATAATCAGGAAACTTGAACAATTTTGGCCTATATAAAAGATTTTCTTTTTCAGTATCATGTAGTTATTCAAACAACCTAGAAAGATTAAATAGTGTTCTGACTTTACCCCATGGTAACTCAAGTGAAACACCACCTTCTTCTAGTCGATGGAAGAATTCCATATCCTTAAAGCACTCAAAAAAAACTATAGAATTGGCACTAGGGATTTAATTTATGAATTCAAACCAAATTCCATTTCCTAATCCATCCATAAAATTTTGTTGAGCCAACTCTAGTTCATCACTCTCAAAATGAAGAACCCCAATGTTGTTTAACAATTGAATGGGTACTTCTTCTCTTCTCTTCTTCAGAAGAGACTTTGTTGTCTTAAGAGAATCTAAGGCTACACTTGGGTCTGCCAATATTAATAACTCACCCATCTTGATAAATGCATTGGAATCACATGGATCTATGTGAGTTTCCTTTCTTAAAATTTCCAAAGCCTTCTCTGACTACCCTTGTTGAGCATATATATGGCCTACAACTTTTAAGTCTCACACTTCTCAAGGTGGACCTCCAGAACCTTTTCAAAATTTGAGAGAGAACTCTTAAGATCTCCTAGCTTCAATTGAACATGTCCACAAAATCTTGTGGCTTCTTGCTTTCCTTAACCGATGCCATGTAGTAGCATCCAATGGTGTCATAATCACCTTTAATATGATAAGATCATGCAAAATTATAATATGAATGATATTTCATGATAGGGTGGTCAATTGAAACAAAATCTGTCTTAGTCAACTATTCCACAAGAAAATGTTGCCCTGTGAAGAAAAAATGGTTTGCTAAATTATTCAATGCCATTGCATAGTACAGGTATAATTCAAAGGATCTACGCACCTTTTCCATTCCTTCATGAGCACTACCCTTTTCACTAAATATGAGAATCCTATAATTAAAAAATGCACACAATTTACCACGAAGATTTTTCCCCATTTCAAATAGCAAAATTTCCAAAAAAAAAGTGTTTAAAACCTAAAAAAAATGCAAATAAAATCATGTGCTGATTTTCACGCCAAAAAAAACCATGAGACCATAGCT